>CM018694.1:90938039-91555391 GCA_009363875.1 Mikania micrantha
CACATTGGAGGATTGAAGCTTGTTTGTCACTTGGAAGCTCGAAGAACACCACCTACCTAACGATCGCTGAAGTTCCTTGCTATCCAGAAGCTTTAGAAGCCGTTATCACTATCATCTTGAAGATCTAGGAGCTTTAGATGGTAGTCTTTACATCTCTTGTGGTTTAATATCACTACTACACACACATACAATGTGTTAAAACCCCACATGCAAGCACCCTTGATGCACATGCACGAATTTTAGTTCTGGTTTTGATGATGTTTACATGATATTTGATGATCTATGATGATTAGATGATGAATCTTTACATTCCATAATGATGTGGTTATGATAGGATGGTCATAGTAGCTAAAATGATGGTTTTAGTAACATGAAGTATGATCTAGGTGGTTTTACACTATTGTGGATATTGAAATGATGTTAGAATATTATTGATGACGATTTGCAAGACTAGAAATGGTTGATTTGTCAATATTTGATCATTTGTGAATATTGCTAATTTTAGTAACTTTAATGCTACAAAGTATGTAATTTTGATGAAATGGTCACATTTGTATGTTTAGATCTATAAGTTATATTTAAAATGATATTTAGAAGTTAATATGATGGTTATTGGATGCATTGGAAATGATTAAAATTGCTAATAGTATGATAATTTGTTAACTTTATTTTACAATTTTGAGTATAGGAGCATGCTAGTCATAATGGTTATGATTAAATACTTATTTAGGCTAAATGATGAAATTATGATAAGAATTGTATCTAGACATAATGATATATGCATATCTTGTAACTTTATAATTATGGTAACTTTTACGCGCAAACATGCTAAACGACTATGTGTGTAACTATGTGCAATGTGATAACATGCTCATTTAGGATTAAACACGCATATTAGAATAATCGGAATGTGGTTTATGCATGAATTGACTAACGTGGAAATTTTCCTTATGGAAATGATCATTGTATCCGTACACTCCACACGACACTAAACCGCATGTTACACGCACATTTGATCCAAAACCGTCACCAAACGGGTCGTTAGGTCAAACACGGTTAACACGGTCAACACGACCCACATAACAACTTGGAAGTTGTTAGACACGAACACGGTCCTGTGAGACCCACATATATGCAAACACAAACTTACAACACCTATGTGATATAGGTAACTACTAGCCGGCGAGCTACACTGTTCTTGTAAGAACACGCACTTCTCAACTCAGGTGAGTTTACGGCCCCACTTTTACTCTTTAACTGTTTTGCTAAACTATTGGGGTGAGAATACAATGCAACTGTTTTAGATATATGACTGGTATGTTGTGAAAACCATTTTCGAGTGTAACTATTATCGCTTAAAGTCCTCACTTATCCTTACCGTTAGTTGTGTAGACAAACGAGTCGTAATTACGTAGTACTACTGGGTTTGACTAGCCTCACTCGGCACCAATGTTGACTGGAGGTCATAACGAGTGTAATTTCGATGTGAATTGCGAGTTCAGCGATGACTCGCGGAGGCAAACGGAAACAGTCTAGTTTCGGTAAGATGAACTGACACACTCCACGGATCGTAGTATCCAACAACTAAACTTAACATACCAGTATATGTCTGTTTACTTTCTGTCTGTCTAAACCTGTGAACTCACCAACTTTTTAGTTGACACTTTTCGCATGTATTCTCAGGTAATTGATGGAGCACACGCTAGGACGCACTCAAGGAAGCATTAAGGAGTCTCAATGGCATATAGACTCATGTCCTAGGCTTGTGTGTGGCATTTGTTGGTTTTTGAAACAACTAGAACAATGTAGTGTCTGTTAAACAATTTACTTTCCGCTGAAAACTTATTTACTTATGATGTTGAAACATTTTCCGCTGCTTATTAATGAAACTATGTTATTTTACAAATCTGTGTGATTGTGTAACTCATATAGAGTCGTTCTATATGACCATGAGCTGTGATCCTGGCCACGTCACACCCACGTGGACTGACACCACGAGTGGGAATTTGGGGGTGTGACAACCCAGGAGCAGATAAAATGTACAAAGATATCCGAAACCAGTATTGGTGGCCTGGTATGAAAAAGGACATTGCTCTTTATGTCTCAAAATGTCTTACTTGCTTGAAAGTTAAAGCTGAACATCAACGTCCTTCCGGATTACTAGAACAACCAGAAATTCCCGTGTGGAAATGGGAAGGTATATCCATGGACTTTATAACTAAACTTCCTCGAACATCTAGTGGGTATGACAGTATATGGGTAATTGTTGATCGTTTAACTAAGTCAGCTCATTTTATTCCAATTCGTGAGGATTATCGAACCGACAAGTTAGCTCGAATTTACATCGATCTTGTGGTTAGTCGTCATGGAGTTCCTTTAAACATAATCTCTGATCGTGATAGTCGTTTACCTCTCGTTTTTGGCAATCTTTACAATCGGCATTGGGCACTAAATTAAATCTCAGTACTGCTTATCATCCTCAGACGGACGGTCAAACTGAACGGACCATCCAAACTTTGGAGGATATGCTTAGAGCCTGTGTCATCGATTTTGGTGGCAATTGGGACTCTTACTTGCCGTTGATCGAATTCTCGTACAATAACAGCTATCATACGAGTATCAACATGGCACCTTTTGAAGCTTTGTATGGTCGTAAATGCCGATCACCTATTTGTTGGAGCGAGATTGGTGAAGCACAAATCACGGGTCCTGAATTAATTCAAGAAACATCTGATAAGATCATTCAAATTCGTGATAATCTTCGCGTAGCGAGAAGTCGGCAAAAGAGTTATGCTGACAATCGTCGAAAACCCTTAGAATTTCAAATTGGTGATCTAGTTCTTCTCAAGGTATCCCCTTGGAAAGGCTTGGTTCGTTTTGGAAAGAAAGGGAAGTTATCTCCTCGTTATGTGGGTCCTTTCAAAATCATTGAGCGTATCGGTAAAGTGGCTTACAAACTTGAAACTACCTGAAGAACTAAGCAACATTCATCCTACTTTTCACGTGTCGAATTTGAAGAAGTGTCTAGCCGACGAAAATCTTCAAATTCCACTCGATGAAGTACACATTGATGAAACGATGCGATTTGTTGAGAAACCTGTGGAAATTATGGATCATGGAGAGAAAAGACTTAAACGCAGTCGAATACCGATTGTGCTAGTTCGATGGGAATCTAAGCGTGGACCAGAACTCACATGGGAACGTGAGGACCAAATGAAAGACAAGTATCCACATCTCTTCCTACCAACTTCAAGTAATTAATTTCGGGACGAAATCTCTTAAAGTAGGGGAGACTGTAATATCCGTGATTTTTCATTAATCACTCCGACGGTATTTTCCGACTTGTAATTAGAACGAGCGTTAATAATCTGAGTACGTTTGATTCATTTTGTATTATCACAATATATATAGATATATGTGATATATACATATATAAATATATGTATAAGTATAAATATGACTATATTTACATATTTAAATATAATATATATATATACGTAAATATATATTATACAACTTTTGTGATATTATATATTTAATAATAATAATAATAAAATACATACATAAATAAATGAGGGAATCAAATGTCAGAAAAAGCAGCCCACCTTTTTTTTTCCCCCTGCGTCTGTTTCGTTTTTCCGGTGACCAGGCCGCCGGCCACCATCAAACTCCGGCCAAGGCTCAGGTTACCCCAAAAAAAAAAAAAAACGGTTTTAGTGCGTCATTTAACCGGTTCTTTACACCCCCATGAACCAAAACTCATTTCTAACGTAATCATAACAATTAATTCCGATGATTAACACCATTAAACTCCTTTTGATTATCCCAAAACCGTAACCATTAACTCACATTAATATCGAGCGTTTCGGTTGCAATTAACGTATACAGTCATAGGGATTTTACCCTCTCGACCATACGAATCTAACCATTTCACCGAAACCATCTCAAATCCTCTCTGGAATCACGAACGAAGGGAAGATCGGCCGAACCTTTGAGGAGCTCGAACTCGACAAAAACGTAATCAAACCAAGTAAGTAATTATACGCTGTTGCTCGGTTTTTAGCCTAGAACAATAACCCTCTATCAATTTTAGTTAAAGATCATTCCTTTGATCGATTTGGGAATTAGGGTTCATAGGTAATTTGGGGAAAGTCTAAGTTAAAGATAAATCTATTTTAATCTGGAAACCATTAACGAATGTGTGTTTGGTCTGGTGGTTTGAACTTGGGCAAGATGGACATAAGGTCACGGGTATGAATCCTACCCGCACCATTTTTCTTATTTTGTTATTTTCTTCTTTTAATCTATTTCAACTATCTTAATAAATCCGAAAAAATTTTATAAAAATATTTATAAAATACCTGGAACTATTTTACAAACTCAGAAAAATTTTAATAAATAAAGTCATTTTATTTAATTATAAAACTAATAATTTTGTGTTTATAAACGACTATTTAAATCACAAAAACATATCAAAACTATTTATAAATTCCATAAAAATTATCCAACACTTCTGGAGCATAGATAAACCTGATCAAATTTTTATAACTATTTTTATGCAGGAAACTATTTAAATCACATTAAAGATGTTATTAATCTGCATAAATAATCCTTTAAAAATACTTAAACTATTATAAAAATTCTGGAAAAATTATATAATCTTTCTGGAACTTTTTTTAAACCTGGTAAAATTTTTATCTTAAGTTTTCTAACAGAAAAATATTTATTTTGATTTAAAATCTCTATAAAACTGAATAAATAATTTATTAGAAATATTAAAATAATTTTAAAAATTCTAATAATTTTTATATAAGCTATATGGGTTGAAACCAACTCAGAAATATTTTTTGTTTGAGTAAAAATATTTATTTGAATAAAAATGCTATTTAACTTGAATTATAATACTATAAATCAATATATTTTAAATATATAAAATTTCAGAAAAATACTTTTATTTCCTGAAATGATTATATATAACAGAAAATGTTTTTAGTTAAATAAAATATTTTATTTAAATCAAATAGAAATTATCTTAAATTAAAACTTTATATTAAAACATATAAATACAAGATTTTTAGTTAGTAATTTATTTGGGAATTATATAATCATCTATGTTTAAAGTAGTTAGTTTATGAACCTTAGATCATCATCTATTTAATGTATAATATTTATTTTTAATAATAATACAACTTTGTCGTTTTTCTCAAATTAACAACTTAACTTTGATTCTCCAAGTTCATTAGAACATAGATCTGAACTTATAATAAATTAGAACTTTACTTAGAACTTGTTGAACTTAGAACGTTTTGAACTTATAACTATAGGTTTGTTGTGAGGATTCATTTCTCGCAAAGTTGGATCAATTACTTGAACTCTTAATCTAGTTATCCTATCCAGGTGAGTTTCATATTCCCCTTTTCTTATTTTGATTTTGTTTTCAAAAATATCGGGGATGAAACATGAACTTTAACTATTTGAACAATCTGTATCTATGAACTTTATCTTGTGATTTGAGCTTGTGTCCCAAACTACATTTGAACTATCCTCGAAACTTGCATTGATCATTAACTATATTAGCCTGACTGTTGTGATGATAGCTATTGAACTGACCATTCCACCCATCCGGTGATCACTCAGTTACCAACTATTGAACTATATGAACTTTGTATGTTTGAACTATTGTGCACATTTTGAACTATTGGAACTATAAGGATAGTATGTATTACTATGCCTAACTTGGTTAACTAAGGTTTGATCTGTAATAGTTTAATGTATGTTTCCACATTAAGCCTTATCTATTGATATGTTTATGATACATGATTCCAACTTTGAACTATTAAACTATTTATCGAGTCAACTTTATGATTCTCACCAACTACTTTTGTAGTTGACCTTTCAAACTTATTCATGTTTCAGGTGCAACTTAGTGAGCTTTGGGATGAACACATAAGATGCTTGGACTTTAGAAGCTTTAAGAATAAATTGAACTCTAGTTTTTGGTTTGTTGAATTTTGGTTGTTAGAACTTATTACTTTGGTTTTTAGACAATGTAATTATGTTGCATTAATTATGAAACGTTTTAATTTGATCATGAGCTATTGAACAGTCGCGTTCGCGCCCCGACGTATTCCGCCGTCGGTTGGGGTGTGATAAATATGATATGACAAGCACGTTCTCAAAAGTTCAGTTCTGGATAACCATGGGACCTGTATCTAGTTCCTTTCGGACGTCTAGTCTGTCTCAAGATATTACCCGTCGGTACATATCTTAGTGCCTCATTATCTTAATGTCTATCACACCATTAAGAAGTTCAGGAAACAGATAACAAACATTCACACAAGGGGAGATGCAATCCTCCCAGCGAATGGGGTGTCAACCAATAGTACTATCAATGTTTTCTGCTCGGCCACACATGGGTTCACTAGATACAGTTCAATATGAGGACTTTCAGTGTCATGATAGAGTTCAGTCTACAGGCCAAAATCCCATGAAATCCCACAAAAGTCACAACAATCACATGAAATCACACAGATATCAGTGATACATATCATATGTTCATTAAAAGTTCAACAATGTTCCCCGATGTTTATAAAAGATTAAAAATAAAAGGGGTTGTACGAAACTCACCTGATGATAATAGGGTAGCAGTGTATCACCAAACTGATAGTACAGAGATGATTCTGCATTTAGTTATCTTTAATAAGTTATTTATGTTCTAGTTTACTGATTAGATCCTTCTGAACGTTCAATGTCAAAGACATTGCTTAGTAAATCATCAACTCGATATTAATTATATAATTAATTAATTTAAGGTTATATCATACAATGTATGATAATGTAGGAACCTACATTACATTAGATTCCTAACACAAAGTTGATGACACTCTAGATTAATCTGAATAATCTCAGATTAACCAAATAGTTAATGTTGTTGATTATAATGCTAAAACAGTTTCTAGATGATTTAATGGCTTAGGAGTGATTAATCCTTATTATTGATTACCCAAATATCATGAAATATCACAATGTAGCATCAGAATAGGTGAAATAACCAGATTTAACATACTAATCTGACTGTTATCACAAACATCAGATAATCATTCCAATGAGTATGTTAATGATTATGATTAGTTTGAAACACTTGGATTTAACCTTTGCATTTCAAAGATTAATCAAACTAATCACCTACATTGTCATAATCAAATGGTTTAAACCATTATAATCATAGGTATGATTTCATGCAAACCGGGCATCACAACGGATCAAAACAAGGATTTAACCGTTAGAACTTCGTGTTCTTCGTTTATAATCAATCCTAGCCATCATCTAGGCAATAATCAAAAATCCTAACTATCTCATTACGTTCAAAATAAAGATCTAATCAATCAAAATCAAACTAGAAGGTTAAAACGAACCGTTACCTGTTCTGACGAATTTCTACGCGTATAACAACGATCAGGACTTGAATATACGATCCGTGGCACGATCTATAGCTTCAAATGGCTTTAATATGAAGTATGATGGTGTTAGATAGAAGAATTTTCGTCTGGAAGTCGCTTGGGGTCGAAAGAAGTGAAGAAATACGTTTCTGGACGATTCTGATCGTTTAAAAAAATTTTTGGCCGACATAGTCGCCAGGCGTATCGCCTGGGTTGGAGGGCTGGGGCAGGCGTAGCGCCCCACGTCATCCTGCGTCACCATTTTGGTTTTAAACTTCTTTTCGCGATTCCGGGAGCATACGAACTCCGTTTTGCGCACGGTTTTCGCCCACGTTCATCATTTTCCACATACTATCAATCCCCAATAACAAAAGTTACTAAATCCTCGTGGATTTCAAGCACGACCAAATGTGCTCACGTCATAAATGCCGAATTCTTCGTACGCAACTGTCATAGAAGGAACTGCAATTTCATGGCGTTCTCAAAAGCAAACAGTTGTTGCAACATCATCAAATCATGCTGAAGTTATTGCACTACATGAGGCCTCTAGATAGTGTGTATGGTTAAGGTTTATGGCTAATTTTATATTGACTTCATGTGGGCTAGATAAAGATAAATGTTCAACTACAATTTATGAAGACAATGCAGCTTGTATCTCACAGATGAAAGAATGGTATATCAAAAGTGACAGAACGAAACATATACCACCAAGATTCTTTTCATACACTCAAGATCTTATCAAAGACAATCAAGTTAAAATGAGATATGTTTCGTCTAGCAACAATTCAGCAGACCTTTTTCACAAAAGCACTACCTACAACAATTTTCAGGAAACACGTACATGATATCGGAATGCGATATGTACAAACGATATAGTTAACATCAGATGATAATTTGAGGGGGAGTTATATACTGCACTTTTTTTCCTTAGCTAAAGTTTTTCCCACTGGGTTTTCTTTAGCAAGGTTTTTAACGAGACAGTAGTTTAAAATAAAACTCCAAGTTTGAAAAAGTATCATCCAAGGGGGGGTGTTATATATTTAATATATTTGGATGACATTATATATAATTGGATGAAAGCTTTTTCAACACTCAAAACTTATATGGACATATTCTTGGACTAAGCATTAAATGTTTTTGTTTCTTGTCTCTCAAAAGCCAACTCTTTTGTAGTATAAATATCACTTCAATGTAAAGAGAAAGATCCACCTCTTGTAACATTCTAAAGTGTTATACAATTCTCTCTTCTTCTCTCTAAAATCTCTTATATCTTTCTCTTCTAATCTTCTCTAAAGATTGTTAATGTAAGCTAATCATAGTTATATTATAACATGTTTCATTTTATAGAATTTTATATATAGTTTTGAATATTAAGTAATATTGTAACTCGATTATTTTTGGCCCAAGTACAATATTTTGGATTTTTTTTTCTAAACTCAAAAATTTAAGGCCAAAGAATATAAAAAGAAAAAACGAATCCAAAATGGTTCTAATAACAACACAATAAAAAGAAAAATCAAACCTAAATATATTTATATTTAAAAATACAAAAACCAAAATTTTGGTGACTTCTTTTTGTAGTTTGTGCGTTTGTTTATAAACAGATTTTTGGGTGACTTCTTTTGCCAAGACCTTGGGGATATAGGTTTTATGTGAAAAAGTATTTTTGTAATTTGATCTTAAAATCCTCAATTTTTGAATAAACAATTTTGTAAATTTAACGGTCTTTCAACAATTTCGAAGATCTGGTCATGTTCAATGCCATGGGTTGACACAAGTAACGTTTATATTGTTTGTTTACTATTATAAAAATGGGTTTGCTTAACTTGAAAATTCATATTAAGTTTAGAGATTCTAAAGGATGTAAACATATTGGGAATTACACGTGCCTAAATAAAGCACAAGACTCAAAACTAACATTGTAATATTATAATTATTTAATAAAAAATAATATAAATATGTAAAAAGAGAGAGAATATAAGTATTTAATAAAGAAAAGATAATTAGGTTAAAGTGACAACTTGGTAAAGCTGTTGATTGATGCTCCCAAAAATAAAAAGCCCTTAAAATTTCAAGGGTTTTTAGATCCAATAGCAATTGATGTTTTACAAGTACTTAAAGTTGTAGATTAAAAGAAAATAGTTTTTTTTTCTTGTCTGCAAAACTCTTTTCGTGTGACAAACAAGATGAAATAGACAGAGAAAAGAATATGTGAAAAACCATTAAAAACTTCAAAGTCTACAATACGTGGATCAAAGTTGATTTATACTGCAAATATCTTTGGAAAAAAGACTAGTAATTTCTCAATTTGTATTTCAACTAGGGTGAAACCCGCGCTTCGCGGCGGTAATCGGGCCAATTGATAATAAAGTTCTGACATAAATGTTTACCGTTGTAAAAATGAGCATTGGAAACATGAAAATGAATCTATAAACACCAAATAAAAAATCCGAAGATATTTAAAAAACATTTATACTCGCGCTTCGTGGCTTTAATCGGGGCAATTGATAATAAATGCAAGACTTGAACCAGATTTAAAAAAAATTATACCCGCGCTTCGCGGCGTTAATCGGCCAAGTGATAATAAATGCAAGACTCGAACCATATTAAAAAAAGAATTTATACCCACGCTTCGCGGCGTTAATCGGACCAATTGATAATAAAAGCAAGACTCCAAGCAGATTAAAAATATATATATACACACTCTTCGCGGCGTTAATCGTTGCAATTGATAAGAAATACAAGACCCGAAACAAATAAAAAAAAAAGAATTACAACCGTAGCAGCGTCGGATGCTTACAAAAAAAAACCACTGTTCGGATATTGTTACAAAAAAAATGGGATTACAAAAAAAAGTAGGAAATGTCACTGTATCGTCATACATCTTTTTTGACTTTGGGGTAATCGAGCCAATTGATAATAAAGTTCTGACATAAATGTTTACCGTTGTAAAAATGAGCATTGGAAACATGAAAATGAATCTATAAACACCAAATAAAAAATCCGAAGATATTTAAAAAACATTTATACTCGCGCTTCGTGGCTTTAATCGGGGCAATTGATAACAAATGCAAGACTTGAACCAGATTTAAAAAAAATTATACCCGCGCTACGCGGCGTTAATCGGCCAAGTGATAATAAATGCAAGACTCGAACCATATTAAAAAAAGAATTTATACCCACGCTTCGCGGCGTTAATCGGGCCAACTGATAATAAAAGCAAGACTCCAAGCAGATTAAAAATATATATATACCCACTCTTCGCGGCGTTAATCGTTGCAATTGATAAGAAATACAAGACTCGAAACAAATTAAAAAAAAGAATTACAACTGTAGCAGCGTCGGATGCTTACAAAAAAAAATACCACTGTTCGGATATTGTTACAAAAAAAAATGGGATTACAAAAAAAGAAGGAAATGTCACTGTATCGTCATACATCTTTTTTGACTTTGGTAGTAAAAAAAAAAGACTTTGGTAGTTAAAAAAAAAAATAAATAAATAAAGTAGAATTGCAATGCCGTTTTTTTTACTTTGGTAAAAAAAAAAATCTGAATTACCACTGTTCATCAAACTTGTAAACGTATGTTTTGTAATATGTTGATCTCTTATATATGTTTTTTACAACAAGCTTATCTTCAAATTAGTTTTATTATTTAAATTAACTAGTCAATTGTAGGTTGGATTCACTTAAGTAAATGATTAATTGTCCGTATCTTGGTCCATAATATCCATATAGAGCATCTGAAAAGCAATATACAGTTGTATCCTTGCTTAAATTTTTACTATGAAATCACGTTTCTAGGAGAAAAAAAATAGGTTGGAATCAACAAGGGAAGCTTGTTATAAATTAACTTCACTCGACTTTAAATAAAAATTAATATAGTAAATTGCACTTTTGGTCATATATGTTTATGCAAAATTTCAGAGATAGTCCTTTATGTTTCAAAATACCAAAATCAGTCATTTAAGTTTTCAAATGTTGCAGACTCGGTCCTTTCTCCGTTAACTCCGGTAAGTACTAACAGAAAAAAAATCATATCTGAAAATTTATTTAAACATAAAGGAACAAAAGTGAAATTTACTCAATTACTTGTATATTTTTTTGACATTTATGCCCCTATTCTGTTAGTACTTAACGGAGTTAACGGAGAAAGGACCAAGTCTGCAACCTTTTAAAACTTAAAGGACTGATTTTGACATTTTGAAACATAAATGACTATCTCTGAAATTTTGTATAAGCATAAATTACCAAAAGTGCAATTTACTCAAATTAATATTATAATTTTTAAATCATGTTAACATAAGTATATTTCTTTAACAGCTAACGCCAAGTACCACTATTTAAATGGATACATTGAAACCACCATCTAGAAGAAACCCACACTAGCAAAACCCCCTAACTCAACCTAAAACATTTTTTTGCTTCAGGTGAGACTCAAACCCAAGACCCTTAAATCAGGAAGTCAAGGAGGGTATCATTAGACTATAAGCCCTTTGGTTAAACACTTAAACATAATTATAGACTTATAGTTGGTTTTTATTTAAATGTTCCTCTCTCTCTCTATAGTTGCAATGATGTGTGAAACAATTTAAATTATATTTGTGAAAGAAATTTAATTTTTTTTTAGCAACTCAAAAGTCATTTGAGAAGCAATTTACATTTTCGCATTATCATTTACTTATTTGTTTATTTCTTATGATAATTTTATTTTATAAATAATAACTAATTTAGTAAAGAGTACTGATGTCCCCAAAAAGTGGCATAAGAAAATGGCTTCGAACACTAACTTAGACTTAACTTAAAAACAATGAGTTATAATCGAAATTCCTGAACTAAACCACTACGACAGGCAAATGTACCTATCAATTACAGAATAGTTAACGGAAGTCCAGATATCGAACCCAAGAGACACTGACTTAACGAAATAATGCTAGAAAATAATTTAAACAAAGAGGGGGGGTTTTTAAATAAAAATGAAAATTAATTAACTAATTATCCTAATTAAATTGGAAAAGAAAGTTTAACTAATATTAAACCCTAAAAACAGATTAACTAATTTATTTAAAAGAAATGCCACACAATTTTTATAAAAACTTAAACAAATGGAGAAAACTCTACTTAGGTTGGATTACTGTTTGTGATTATTGGAACTATTGACTTCGGTTGACACGATGGAACTAGGATCTTAAACAATAAAACATAGGTAACCTGATGGATTCTGGATCAATTACTAGATGTAATCATCTAAGAAAACCTAATCTTGCAATACACATACTAGTTATTCGGATCACCTCCCGGATTTTTCCAACAACACTTTTATACTCAAATGAACAAGTCACATTCCTGATTTTCTTGTCTCAATACATCAAAGATGCAAGGAGTAATCTTAAAATGTATAATTTGACACGAAATGACAATAACACCAAGACTTTCATAGAAACATCCCTTTTGGGTAGTTACTAAGAAAACCTTAATGCTAGAGATCACCCGACAAGTCTATCACCTTCCGGATTTCTAAACTTAGACGCACATAAAACCCTAAGAACATCAATCACATCTTTTCCTATGGCTAGTGATATCAAACAAGCCACAAACTAGTCATAACACCAAGTCAATGACCTAATACGCGTCTAACACCGAAGGACATTCAATAAACACGTATGGAACATGATATGAACTGATATAATCAAGATTAGATATGAAAAACTCATCAAAATGACATCATAAGATCTGTTACAAAAGTGTTTTCCATCAATAATCAAACCAATAATCAATAGTAACCAAACATTATTCGAACATTCATCCTCCTAAGTAAAATCAAAGAACTAGTCAATACACATCATTCTCAGTCAAGAATAATCAGAAACAATGAAATGAATTGAAATAAACTACTAGAAATGAAGAACAAATAAGAAACAAGAATTAACCAAAGTGTCTTCACATGAACCCTAGCCTCCTAGCAATTTCTAACCTTCCAAAGCTCTCCAAATGGTTCCAAAAGCTCCAGAGGTGCTCCTCCGCTTCAAAAATGGTCGAGAATGCCTCCCAAAACGGCTGGCAAGCTTCTCCTTATAATTATCGAATTCTAGTTTGCTTTTTTCAAATTTTGAACTTGATCGTCGATCTCCATTAATATCCTCCTCAGCGTACCGCGATGGACAAAACAAGCGGGCTCCTCCCGAAATCTTTCGCGTACCGCCGAGGGTTCTTTATTCTTCTTAGCGTACCGCGATGCCTTCGAAATGATAAAAATTTGTCTTTTTCTCTCGATTTCAACCGGGGATTGATTCTTTTGTGTTTTAGCCTCGATTTCCGCTCATTTCACTTGACAAACCTGTAAAAGCGACAAAATGTAAAAAGAAACTAAAAATAACCATAAACGATATAATTACAAACTAAAATCGACTCCTAATCACTTAAAAACTGGATGTGTTTTACAACCCATCAAATACCCAAGAGATATATATATATAAAATAATCAAGAATAACAAAATTTTATAGGGTTGGATTTAATTCGAAGAGATATTTGATTAAAAAAAGTAAAAACCAATAAAAATTTGACATGTGACATGCTAAAACAAAAATCAAGTAAAAAACAAAATCTAGTAAAAAATTCAATATAAAAATCAAAAGTCCAGCATAAAAAATAAAAAATATAGTATAAAAAAACAAAAATCTAGTACAAAAAAATTTAGAATAAAAAAATGTAGTACAAAAAAAATACAAAAAATAAGACGTTATAACTTAAATTATTTTTTATTCATTTTTTATTATGTCAAATGTAAAAATCATATAAGTTATTACTCTTTTGAGAGAAAAATCTCTTTTTATTTGATTTTTCAATAAATTATAAATTTAGTATATCAACCCTAATATGCAAATCTATTGGTCTAAATAAGTTAATCTGCAAGTCTATTTGAGTTATAATCAAGTTACAAAAAAATTGACCAATGATTCTCATTTCAAGTGGTTGAGAAAATGCATCATGTGATTTTAATACTGGGATAGTCATGAGTTCAAGTACTATCATGGACAAAATAGTGGTTTTGTACTAGGTTATGAGGTTTTTCTCTCATCTATAATGTGTTTTCACCTATTATGTGTGAATATGATCGAGGGAGTAATTTTTTTAACGGCGAATGTCTCAATCGTGTGAACCCATTGTTTCCAGGCTATGTCATCAAGGTCTAGTTACCTAAACCTCCAATGAGTCATCACAACCACCCCAGGAGGAAACCTTACTAAGTAAACCCCATGTCCTCCCTTAGGCCCGGTTTTCGCTGCCGGAGGGTTTTGAATCCAAAACCTTCCATTTGAGAGAATCTCAGGGTACCATTGAAACATTGCCTCATTGGTATCGAGTGAGCAAATGATACGTCAGTTATTTAAATTAACGTTAAAAAGAATGTAACAATAAAATGAAAATCGGGTGGGTCTCGATTGTCGACAAGTTTCGGTCAAACATCACAAACTGCGAGCTGTTAAGAAAGAAAAAATAAAAATAAAAAATAAAAACAGCGAGAAAGACGATTTTAGTTCGGAGGAACTAGGAAGTAGTAAGTGACTTCCTCTACAAGCCGCCGGCGTTTCCTGTGTCTCAGGTACCGGCATCGCTCTCAAGAAGCTTTACGGTGGTGGTGCGGTGAACGTCATTCTCTCTATCTGCAGAGGTATTATCCTTGCAATCGATCAATTTCATTTCTTCTTTTATTTCATCCGAGGTGTAACTTTGATCTAGAGTATTATAAATTAACTACGTGCAATCTTACTGCATGAATAGTGCGACAGTTTGATGCATATGGCGATAACTATAACATCGCAACGTTGTTCTGATGCTTAACTTCATTTTGTGTTTTGATCGCTGAGCATACATGTTTGTTGATGCTTAACAATTAACTTTTCTTGTTTGTGTGAAGACAATTTGTACTGAAATTTAACGTTGAGCTAGGGTTTTAGAAACAGATATGCTAAATTGTTTCATGAACTGTAATGACAGTTTTTGTGAGGCGTGATACATTTTGTTAATGCAAATCTCTGAAAATATTATTCGGGCATTTGTTTACTAACTTTATGATTCAGAAGATTATTGTTGTGTTTGTAGTTCTAATAGAGTCTATTGGTTAGAAGTTAGAACAATGAAAGACATTACTCAACTGATTAATTATAGTTGTAATGAATGATTACTTCAAGCATTAAAGTTCATTGAAGTTGTACCTATTAGTATGGCTTGAAGATTTCTGATTATCAATAACCAATGGTTTTTAATGGCCAGAATAGAGTATTAACACAGACGCCTCAAGATTTCAATATAGAAAGCAATGTCGATGGTTGCTCGATCTAGACGAATTTTTTCTATTGTCAAGAACAACAAGAATACTCTTTTATATTCTAGTGTCTCTGCAAATGGTCCCAGTGAACCCATCGTCTCCTCAGCCATCCTTGGTAACCAACCTACATCTTCAACTCCACCACCACTATCACCACCGGAAAGTGCAGCAGCAGGCAGTGTAGGTGGAAAACCATTGAGTTTCCTTAAATATACTTTAATTGCAGCACTTACTGGAGGTGTTGCCACTGCTGGTTACGTGACCTATGGTATGTGTTTTCTATCTACACATGTGATTCTCAAAACTTGCCAAGAATTTGTTGCAAAACCTTAAATCACTAGTAGTTGCACAGCAATCTGTATTATCATCTTTTTTACAGTCAATGTAAAGAGAAAATATCTGAATCTTTGCTCGTATTCCAGGTTTTTTATAACATATCTTGTCCGGCACAAGTGTATTTGATGACTTGTTTGAAATAAGTTTTGAGTTGGATAAGTACTATGTATTGCTTTCTTCTTCTTTCTTCTTCATGGTTCATTTCATACTAACATGCACACTTATTTCTATCCTTGTTTTGCAGCATACACTTTAAAAGAAGTTGATGAGAAGACAAAGCCTTTGCGTGCGTCAGCAAAAGTTTCAGCAGGCGTTGATTTGTCTTCTTTTGATGTGAGTATGATTTAGTATAATTTACCCATTTATGAATGTTTGATGGCATGATTGACAATGGTGCATTAGCTGTCTTATTAGTGTTATGATATGATGAAGCTGCTTCTGATTGTGTTGGTTGTATATTGATATGATATGATGAAGCTGACAACATGCATGTTTGGACAGAATATAAAGAAAATGTTGCCGGGTTGGCATAATATATTAGTGCTCTTTATTTTTATAGCTCCAATTTATTTAATGTTTGGGGATGATTTAGCTAGCTCACACTCCCTTGAAAACAATTTCACATCAAGTTTTTAATAAAATCGTCTTATGGTTGAAATCAGAATAGTAAATACTTATAGTTGTTTTACACTTGAAATCAAGAACTGCTCTAGCATAAAGTTGAAACTTGTGCAAATGGCTAATTGTTAGATGTTCAATTCACTGTCAGTTTCTACCTTACATTTAATCTATTATTTTCATATATGTTACTTGTGATAAATATGAAGATTACATCTTTGTCCATCAAAACATTATTTTAGCTTTCTTATTATGGTAATGGAATGTAAAACATCAAATTCTAACACATCTGCATATCTTAAATGCAGAAATTACAAGCTATCTTAAAATCGGCTGCAATGACAGGTCAGTTCTAAGAGCATTCTTCTGATGCTATCACTACGTTTTTACTATTGTTGTTGATTATGTTGGGCTACCTGACCATGGAAAACAGTATTGTGATTCTGGACTATCTGCTTCATTAATACAATAATCAATGCTGGTTCTTAAGAATAACTCTTGGAAGTTGAATCTTTCATTATTGTTGCTTCATCTTTGATACCTTATTTGACTCTTTGCATCAAATCTCATGCTTAGCACTAATATTTTATGTATTTTTTCATGGTCTGCACTTAAATTGATGTTAATTATGGATAGTGTTGACATCATCGAGTAGATATATTTTATAATACTTTCTTGAACTTGACTCTCATGATAAAAAATTAAACTTCATGCACTATCTAAATATGTCACAGAAGTTAGCAAGTATAATAAACGAGCACCTATTAAATGAGAGCAATAACTTTGAAAATGGAGAATGTAATTAAAGTAGATTGACGGAATGCTAAGTGATAAGAAAGCAGTGGTCAGAGTTATAATCATGATGCAAATGAGCAAGTCACTGGAAAAATAAAATTTAATTAAAGTTTCACAACATTGGAGGGATGGAGGACATTATGGATCTTCCTTGTTTTATTTTTTTCATGAGTATCATACATGGATTGATATGTTTTATTATGCATGTGGTTGCCAAACATGAGTATTTCACATTATAAAAACATTTACCAAATGTCACGAACAGTGTTTTTGTTTATTAGTGAAATCTATTCAATGTTACATCTTTAGTGACACAATTAAATATAAAATTTCTTTAATTGGATGTTAAAAGCCATTGTAGGGTGAGGAGAAGGTCATGGTTTAACTAGGCACCTCCATTTCTTAGAACTTTTTAGTTTCAATCAATTATAAAACATGCTCTGAACTTTTAATTTGGCAAAATTACCAAACAACCCCTAAATTGATGTTGAAGATGCGAATTAACACTTCAACATTGTGTTTTTTAGTTTTTCAACATTTTATAAACTATAATTACCATTAGTTCACTACGACTATTATCACTATCATTATCTCTATTATTCTACTATGTGAATTTAATCATGTTGCATCTTTTATCAAACCTTGTTTTTTAGTTCTCTCTCTACTTTGTTTCAGTGCTATATGTTCAGATGTTAGTTTTCTATATTTCGCTTTCCTTTACTCAAAAAAGTAGTCTTTTAGATTCACCACAATGCTTGGTCAAATTTCTCGTTTGATGCATAATATGACTAACCTAAGAACAATTGTATATTCGTTGTGTCCTTCCCTTTTCATATCTTTTAGCATATCTACTTATGGTGCTTGTGGTTTTGCTACCCTGTTATTTCAGTACCTGCCAAGTTAATTGAGCTTTATTTGGATCTGCGTGCTTCTACGGAAGAACATGTTCGAGTGCGTATATATTCTTCTATGCTTTTTTATATAATTATTTTAGCCTCTTTCCTTGATCAGATTACAATACTGCCTTTTCTATTGCATGTAATCTTGGTTGCCTTTTGTAGGGTTTTACTGAACCCTCATCAGAGATGCTTCTTCCAGATTTGCATCCACAAGAACAGCACGTGTTTACATTGGTTTTGGACCTTAACGAAACTTTACTATATTCTGATTGGAAAGTATGTGACAAGTTTCATCATTTTTATTTGCACTTTAACATGGTCGGTTAGTTTTGACGTTGTTTTTGATGCAATATGTGTGGCGAAAGCGTGATCGTGGTTGGAGAACGTTCAAAAGACCAGGAGTTGATGACTTTTTGGAGCACCTTGCTCAATATTATGAAATCATAGTGTATTCTGATCAGCAGGCCATGGTAAGACCTTTATGTTCTCTCTCTCTCCCCCTCCCTCCCCCTCTCTCTCTCTCTCTCTCTTACATAGAGGTTGTACTGTTGATGATCTCAGGTTTCTTTTTGTGTGTGCAGTATGTTGATCCTATTGTTGATAGATTGGACGAAAAGCACTGCATTAGGTATAGGCTATCAAGGGCTGCAACTAGATATCAAGATGGAAAGCACTATAGGGTATGCTGTTACATTTAATAATGTGTTAGGTATTATCTTGCTTGTTATTTGTTGTGCAATATGACCTTTTTAACTGGACTTCTTTGTCATCACTTGTAGAGAGGGCAAAATGAGCGGGTAGGGTAATATGTCAAAATAGGCAATTCTCTATACATGTTGAAACAGGCTGGTTGGGTAGACCTTAAACCTTTTTTTATTTTTTTGTAATATCTTAGTATGTAAAATGTGATTATAAAAATTACATTAAAAGTACATTTTTGGTGACCTTCATCTAGTGTTGTAAAAATTGGTTCTTGGCACTGATTAATCGGTAGTCGGCTGGCAACCGATGCGATTTCACAAAATCGGTGGTGTTATTTGGTAGTCGGTCAAGTCGGGTTAAGGGATTTAATTGGTTTAAGGCTGACTTTAGGGTTTTTTTGTAAGACCCCAAACCCGGGAGGTCCCACAGTTGGTCATTCATAGCATTAACATAGTTCAAATACAACTGAAAGGTCTTAACATTGCAGCGGAAAGTCATAACCATCAAATCATAGCGATAATTAAACAAAACCAAACAAGTTCAAACAGAATTTAAAATGTCTAAAACAGAAATGCTAGTCTTTAAACAGTATGGGTAGCTTCTGCAATCCACCAAAAGATCCCATCCTAGCATAGTTACCTGAAATTCAATCTAATATACATGCAAAAGTCAGCGTTGCTGAGTGAGTCCTGGGTTTTATCATAAAAATTCATAATTAATATTTATTAACATAATAAGCACAAATAAACACATAAAATAGTCAATGCACGAGTCTACGATCCATAGTTGCCCAAGGGCAGACCAAACATCAAGTCGTGGTACTGCTAGGGACTCTCTTCATCCTACACCAGGTTACTTCTTCCCCGATGTGACACAAAAGTTACTTCTTCCCTTTATGTCATTAATAGGACTTCTTGTTTAGTCAAATTATAGGTTACTTCTTCCCTGTAATAAGACCCTGCGTAATGACCGGACTCGTACATGACCATAAATCACATAACACATTCATCTAATAACATCATTTTTATACACCGAATCATTTATAAGGCCTCAAATAGCAACGTGAACTTGTACACGAAATAAAACATTATCCAGGTAATTAATAAATATCTAAAATAATAACTTATCATTACCTCATGAAATTTATATAAACTAACATGTATATTAGCCCAAAACGTTTAAAATTATAAACATTTAAAAGAGGGCATCTAGAACTCACCTGGTTGTAATGCTCGGATCACACAAAAGAAGTAGACAAAATCAGGAAGTGCAAACTTGAGAATAATATCAATAACCTACACATTCAAATTACACATTAATACATACTTAACTATCTTAAGTCATGTGGTTTAATGAGTTTTATATTAATCCTAATGGACCTATGAAGTTATACTTCTAACTCTCATATATATAATATACTTTTTGACATCCTTAAACACCAATTCTCAAGTTCATATTTTTGAACTTATTCATCATCACATGCACAAATATAATTGAAGTAAACTGACATTCACGTGCAACCCTTAATCCTTCACAATCCCACACAATCTCACACACACACTCCTACACATTTTGTCGCACACACACACTCATGCACGTCACTCACACACACTTTTATTATTTCTCCTAGTATATCCCATTCCAACACACAACACCCATGAGTTTCACACATACACCTGTTCATATTTACGCAATTATCACGATCAGTTGACGTTTTACGCATGTACATACATATCATTCATACTCATGCAAACCTAACCATCCTTATAGTTCATTATCCTCTGTTTCATGTTCTAATTCGCTCACGTGCCGAGCTCTGGCTATTCACACGGTTAGGATCATCATCTTGAAGATAATTACCAACACAACCCGTATGAAACACCAACCAATTTCTTGTTGATTACACATATTTGCCAGCAAAATTTGCACCAAAACAAATATCGTAATCAACCGAATATTAAGGAAGAAGCAAAAGTATGTATCAGAATGTGTTTAACCGTCTCTTCAACACCGGCCCAATTCACGATTACTAATCGATTAACAAACGTAATCCAGAAAAACCTAGTAATCATGCGCACGTTAAAAACTGTAAGGTATAATTAACGAACATTATTGATGAGTTCCATAGATCGAACATTACCCGTACAAATGGATACGTTGAAAGCTATTATATTTTCTCTTTCGTTCTTCTTGGTCGTCACTCAAACAAAAGTGTATATAATTGCCGTTCAAAATCCAGATCGTGAGATGGTGGAGGTGCATTAGGGTATGTGAAGTTATCTACCTTATTTACACTTAGATACCTTGAATTAATTTCAAGGTCTTTGAGAAAAGAACACATTTAATCCCCTTCTTCCTTTTCTTTTTTTTTTTAACCTTAAACATTCGAAACATTTACAACAACGAAAACTGAGTGTCACCATTTGTTCACAATCTCGTACAAAACCATAATAGAAAGGAAATGCCAGAATTTGTGGTGTTACATTTTTAACAACTATTTTGGGTCTCGTTGATCAAAATTGGTCAAAATCTTTGAAGTTTTTGAAAAATTATACTTAATTTGAAAAATTATATATAAATTTATTGTGTGTATGTATAATTTTGAAAAATTACATATAGAATTCCAATTCGATTAATCCTTAGATGGTACCCCTTCACCCAACTTGTACCTAGTGACTTCTATAACACTTCTTTCAAATCATTTGACTTGTTTTCTGTAAAAAGCTAATTTTCTACTTGTTGGAGGCAATAATTTTTTCACCCCTAGTTTCTAAGCATGATCATGTTTTTATATGCATTATACACCAACTCAGAGTTGTTGACAGCAGAAATGTTCATGAGATGCAAATTGTCTTATGTAAAGTGAAATTAGTAGTGGTTTGTTTCTATTAACGGCTTGTTTAAAAAGTTTACATATGAATACGTCTTAGTGAATCAGATATATTTTTGATCCTTACATTCAAAGTCATTCTGAAGTGGCATTTTCTCAAAAGTAATTAAAAATTTACATATGAACACTTCTTTGTTAATCAGATATATTTTTTATCCTTCCCCATTCAAAGCCAGTCACTTTCTCAAAAATAGTTGGTTTCTGTTATGGACCGAAATAACTCAGTCGAAAATGAAATTTCTTGAGGAAAGTAAATGTTTCAATTTTTATTTGATGGAGGGATTATATTGGTTACTGCAACTGATATGGCAGAAAACATTGTTTTTTATAGGATTTATCAAAGCTTAACAGAGATCCCTCAAGGATTTTGTACGTGAGTGGTAATGCTCTTGAGAGTTGCCTTCAGCCAGAGAACTGTGTAGCAATAAAACCATGGAAATGTGAAGCTGAAGACACACATCTTCTGGATCTTATACCATTTCTTGATTGTAAACACTAGTTTTTACATTTAAAATTTTTTATATTATTTGATGTAACATTCTATGATTTTTTTGATGCTAGGATTTATGGTTACCTTTTAATTGCAGATGTTGCACGGCACATGCCTGCTGATATTCGACCCGTACTAGCTTCATATCAAGGACGTGACATTGCCAAAGAGTTCATAGAACGTTCTAAAGAACATCAGAGGTAAATTTGAGCTGTTTTTTTTACTGCTTTATAACTCTTAAATTATGTCTGTTGTGATGATGATCCAGGAGAAGGCAGGAGCAGAAGCATCAAGGCCGCCTGTGGCGATTCTGATGTGATGATTTCTATAAAAAGGCACATATAAGTAAATCCGTTAAGCAGATTTGAGATCGAAAATGATTATAACTATGAAGATTTGTGTTTGATTGATACTGTATCATCAGAAGGAGAAAATGATTTACTTATTGGGATCTCATTTCTTGCCTTGACATTTTTGAACCTCTCAACAAGTTTGAGAATAAGAACTCATACATGGCTCTTAAGTTTTAAGATGCATATTTTTTGCCTATATTTGAAGGTTTTCTTATGAGTAAACTAGTTTTGTTCAGTTTTGCCGCGACTTCCAACTTTTATGTTTGATATTTCTATTTTGGGAGTTAAATTACTATGATTTGATGTTAGGAACGTCGATCAGGATTGTGGGTTTCTGTTTATAAAAGAATGTTATTTATAAATCGGCTTAGTTTATATATCATATTTTAATATTTGAAGCACAATATTTTTGTTACTTTGGAGTGTGATGAACAATTATAGGAGTTGTAGCAGAGTTCACATTATACAACGCCTGAAACACCACCCCAGGCGTCATATAGGGTGTTATAGGGCATTTATGAGTGTTGTAACAGGCATTTATAAAATAAGAATCTTCAAAATTTTAATTTTTTTCACTAACCACAATATTTACACGAGGTACAATGAGAGACCATCCATTTTGCACGAAGGCCAACACCTCACTCCTGGAGCTCTTGATTTTGTTTGCTTGTTTTTGGGGGGGCCTGCCACACTAGAGGTGGGGAAAAAAACTGGAACCAACAACCCGAACCGGAACCGGTGGGTACAAACGGGTCCAGTTTTTTAGACAAATTAGAACTGGAACCGAAATCGGAAAAACCGGAACTAGTTCAAACCTGTACCTGGCCAAAACTCGAACCGGAACCGGCCAAAAACCGGTCAGAACCAGTCAACACCCGGAACCGGGTCTTGACTTTGTTTACCGGATTGCCACACTGCCAGTAGGAGACCAGACAGGTCAACCCTTAGGGGATGACACACTAGGGCTACAAAACTCTAGCCAGGCTTGGCCCAAGCACTTGTCCAACAAGTAGATGATAATTCAGAGAACCTAGGGGCGTGAACCAGAACCAAGGGTGCTAAATCGGGTCGAGTTAGTCGGGGGTTTCTTCAAAAAAAAATTGTCCTACCACCCAACCTTAATAACATTCAAGTTAGTCGGGTTCGGGTTGTTTGGGCCAGGTCGGTCGAGTTAATATTTATTTGTTATTATCTTTACCCAATTTAAATTGTTATAAATAATTCATGTTGCAAAACATAAAATACAATGGAAAATGTTTTGAACCATATTTAATTTGATTAATTGATAGTTATAAGTAAACTTAATTAAATATTTAGGTGAAAATTTAAATATATTTTATATTTAATAATTAATATATATACAAAAATAATAATCATCTTTGTTCAGGTTAACCTGAAACCTGACTAATTTTTAAAAATATACCTGAAACCCAACCCTATTAATAGTCCTGGTTAATCAGGTTGACCCGAATAACTCAACTAACATTTTTTATCAGAATAATCTGACCCTATTAAGCTTATTTGGGTTCGGCTATTTTCGACACCCCTAACAAGAACTGATAGGAATCAAGTTGCACAACGAAAACAGCAATACACAATGCACACATAAAAAAAACAAAAAAAAAAAGAACACAAGGATTTAATGTGATTCATTCAAGGTAACCTACGTTCATAGGCTACAACTATGATATTCTTATTATGCTAAGCGACACTTATTACATTAATATGACTATAAGTATATATAATATAAAACTCAAGGTTTTCGACTTAGCCCCTAGAAGCCTCTAAGCCTTCATTAAACCCGATAACTATAAATGAAACAGAAACAACTATAATTAAACCAAAAGTATTAGCATTATCATATCGCTTTGAGGATCATCCAAAAAGAAATCATGATACATCTTTTCCTTTCTTTAGAACTCATTTGTCTACACTCTATGTACACTTACAAGTCTTAAACTGGTCAATGAAAGTAAACCAGTTACGGGCCCTTCGTCTTTGCATCTGAGCTCAAAAGTTAAAATAAACTCCTTCATATCACCTTCCTCGTTATTCTCCATTAGGTCCCCTCTCCGGGCTCATCTGTTGACTTCTCATTGCAAGCAGTTCAATTGCCATGTCTCTTGGTGACACCATCCAATGATTGGTACCAGGTCCCAACTGAAAAAAACAAACACAAATATTGAATACATAGAGTGTAGACAAATATTATTAAAAAAATTAATACATACACACAAGTATTGAATACATACCCTGCTGATATTTACTGGGGGAGAAGCCTTTTCAAGTGCTGTTGGGGTCCAAATTTTGATGTCCCAATCAATACCACAGCTAGCAAGCATGAGCGTACGTGGATGAGGTTTGATACAATTCACCACTTGTTTATCTGCATCCATAACGCGTATGAGTTTTGCATCTTTTTTCTTCCAAATGAACATTCGTCCACAATCAGACCCACTTACGACATACTCATTAGCGCCAAAGAAACTAACACCTTTAACTGTCATACAATTCCGGTGCCCTTTGAAGACTTGTGGGCCTGGTTTGGAATCAGTGTCAATCTCTGACTCAGAATTAGCAGTTAGATGATGATGATCATCTAAAACTGAATTTATATTGCTGCCCCATCCCATATCCTTAGAAAAAAGATAAATGAACTCTTCACTGTATGAAATCAAAAGTTCACTTTGATTCGAGAAGGCTACTCCTGTAATTCCCACATTCTCGTTACCTAATAAATGCTCAGGACAAAAATGGTCAACTGGCTTTCCAAAAGCAGCTGAAGCATCATATGTATATCTTCTAATATCATATAATCTAGTAAATTCATCTGATCCCGCGATCACAAATAAATTAGGGTTTAACGGATCAATAGCTATAGCATTTAGATGAACCACAGGTGTGAAATATCTGCCCCGTACTGGCTGGCAAGTGAACAGTTCTGTAGCCTTCCTAGTCCTTAAATCAAACTGAAAAATAGATGTTGGATGAGTTATATGAAAAGGAGAATATATATACTTTTAAGAATTGAATATAGTATTTAATGCAAATAATTTTTTTTTAAGAAGTAAATATAGAATTTAATGCATAGTAATTAGATTTGATGACAACTAACATGTTGAACCAATCCATCTTCACCACATGTATAAAAGACCTGTGGACTCATGGGTTCATTAGCTAGCTTATGAGCTCTTCCTTTATGTCTGCCAAGCAATTTTGTCTCCACATTTCCACATTCTAAGATAGCTGCAAGCCTCACCTAGAAATCATTATGTATATGAACAGGAAAATACCATTATAACAAGACGACTAGTAACACACACAATATGAAATTTATAATATTCAACCTATACCTGTCCGTCAGCAGCACAAGTAACAATGCTTCTGTCATCGGTTTCTGGCATGATTTTTGCGTGGAAGATATTGTTATTATGCCCAGAATTGAAGGAAAGTTTAATGCACCCAGTTTCCCAATCCCATAGTACAACTCTCCTGTCATCTGAACCAGAGACCACTATATCTCCATATGCATTAAAGCTCACTGTGTTCACACATCCTAGGTGTTTTTGCAGCTTCCTTGCAAGATCAAGTTTGAGGACGAGATCCTTGAAAATGAAAAACAGTTATGAAAGTGATGAAAAAAAAAAGTTGTAGCAACTCTTGACCATTAAGTGACTATCTAAGGTGACATTTGGTCACACCATCATCAAGCCCTTCCACCATATCACATAGAGGCTTAATGAAGAAAGTGACCATGGTCAACTACTTGACCCTGACGCCACCAATCATGTTTTTTTTTCTTTTTTCGTTACTTCTAAACCAAATAAAAAAAAACCCAATCACCATCCATCTTTTCACCAACTACATTTTCCGATTACACACATTTTTAATTCATTCCATTAATCACCACTATTCTCGCTTGGGCTGCTTTAATGGTAGTCTTTACATTTTCCCTTGCTTGCATGGTGCCTATGTGGCACATGGTCAAACTTCACAAGTGACCATTACATATAGCTTAACTCTAAGGCATTATACAACATGATTTCCGTCTTTATCAATCAAATAAAGCAAGAGAATAAAAATGATAAATTTGTTAACCAATCAAACAAAAACAACAAGCCATAGACCACACTGCAACTCATACATAGATGGACCACTAGAATACAATTGAAAAGTACCTATAAGGTATATGAATACGGGTATTATGATCAAAACGAAGCAATTCTATACACAAATACCTGGATCAATGATTCAGAAGGAATGGTCTTAATGAAAGATAAAGATTACGCAGATACACACAAGGAAACATCAAGTAATATCAGGTCTAATTTTTATATAAGATGACTGTAAGGCTTAAACAAGTAAACAAAATTCTCAATAGCTTTTTCTAATTTCACAATTAAGTTTTGGTAGAAATTGTATTAATATTCATTTCTCTAAGCGCTAGAGAAATTCATAGCAAGCACCTACCAACTAAAAGAATCATTGCTGAAAATGAGTAAATGTTCCATACATTGGCAGTGAAGAAATTTTCTGCACCAAGGTATTACCAGAATTAAAAAACAAAAATTCAGAAAAACAAATCCTTATAAACAAGAACACCCAATTTTTAACCAACTTTGGTCAACCTTGTAGCTATTCATGTGGCTGAATCTGATACTTGCATATAGAAAACAAACATATAAACACTGGTATATGCGACTGTTGGAAAGGATTTACAATTGCACACGCAATTCGCCTAATAACTGCGCTCTATAACAGATTTTGATCAAATTTGGCAAACTCAACATCTGCATATCATGTAATTGGTTCATCGATGATCTACCTGCTTGTAAACACACACACAAACAAGCAAATAGACATATGCATGACTTAATCGTCCGAATTCGGCTATGCAAAGCACACGACTGAACTATATACCTCCGAATTAGCGAGACGGCGAGCGAATTTTCTGGTGGAAAGATGGCCGACTTCACGGCGGCAGATATCAATCACCGCCTTGTCCTTTTTCTCCGTCATCCTGCGACGCTAAAAGTAATTAAACACGCAACATACGGTCCTTCTTGAACATAGATGAATCCAAATTCATCAATGGTGGAATTTGATCTTGATACCGTAAATCGACGAAATTAGTATTGTTTGATCGAAATAAAGCCTGAATCTGAATCTTAATGCAAGTAAATACCTAGAAGAAAATTTCATTGTTAGACCTCTGAAGCTGACAATCGAAACGACACCGATTGATCCGATGGGAGGTGAATACCTCCATTTTTATGTCACTCACGCACATCGCACTCATGCAAATCCAAAGTTACCGAACCCAGACAAAATAACGAAACCAAAATTTTAAGCCCGAGTTGGTTTTTTTTTTTTTTTTTTTTTTTTTATATTTTAATAATAGATATAATGTTATTACTTTTACCGACTTCTTTTTTTGTAATGAACACACCTTTCTAATACATCTACCCCATTTCTCTGTTTAGACTAACCGTAACGTTAAAGACTGTATTTACTACATTCATTATAATCATCACTGTTACATCAGTTTTTTACATATTATTCACACATGCATTCACTTTACTCTTTTTAACTATAACTCACAATTTTCACATACACCATCTCTCTACCACATCACCATTTTATTTCCTATTTTTCATTTTACTCATCCTCTTTTTTGTGGGTCCCACCTACACCATACATTGGTGTACTTGCTCACATTAGACTTGAGATGTTTTCATTTCTCCTCCCCTCCAACGCGCCTTTCTTGTGTGCGACCTCCACAGCATCAAATGCCAACACCATTAAGTGCGCAATACGGAAGGTTTTAGTTTTAGTATATTAAAATTTTTTTAAACCTAACCGAAACAAATAAAATCAATGGTTTGGTGAGTTTTTCTAAAAATTGATATCTTAATTGGAAACACAAAAGACCAAAATTTGGATTGAATGGGCGGAAATTTCACATTATTTAGAGTTTTAATTTCATAAGATTGTTTTTATTTGGATTGAAACATACTTCTATCAATCTTTAAAGAAGTAATGTAATGATTAAAATGAATGAGAGACAACTTAGAAATCTCAAGTTTAATATTCACTCAGGATGATTTTTTCTTAGAGGTCACCAACCTGGTTGTTTGCGACCGTGATACAAAATAAGATACGTAAATAAGATAGTTATTCTTGTGATTTTGGAATTTTATTATTTATAAGATGTTCCAGTTAGCTTAGAATTTAATTTCTAAAGTTATGTGAATACCCTAACTACTATATGGAAAATTATTGAAAGTTCAAACTTTGGGTTTACATATTCTCCTTTAGTTTATTATATTAATTGATTATAATTATAATTATAATTCCTAATTTTGTTTTACAGAATTATAAATCACTCAATGGAAACATTTCGTATGCGATTATGGGAGTATGAATAAAGAAGATGCACCCATCGTTAATGCTATGCCACTCATTTGATCTTGATTTGGAGTTCCAAGTAAAGAAATAAGGATGGTGTTCCAAACTCCAAAGAGCTCATTTGTTTCTTTTTATTAATAGCAAATTTATTTTATTTACTACTCCAATCGAAATTACATATATATTTACTCTCGTTTGAATTCATAACATAACCTCTTTACAAGTACTTTTTATCTAAAAGATAAAGCATTCATCAATCAAAAAAGATTTTACTGCTCCTATGAAAAATGATGGTTTCACATACTCACAACTGACATTTTTGCGGCTAGGAAGATACAATCTGACGAAAGAAAATATTTAGTCATAAATAACCAATGAAAAACAAACTTATTGCCAAAACATACTAATTTCTTTAAAAGCATTTCTCTTTTTCTAAAATGGATAATTAATAACAAAAACAATTCTTTCCTTCTTACAAACAAATTAATATGAACCAGAGATGATAACTTTTCTCAGTGACATAAATTTGTTGATATGCGTCATATTAATAATAGGGCAAAATTTGAATTTTTTTAATTATAAAAATGAAACGAGTAAAAAAATTCTTCCTGTTATGCTTTAGATGATTAAACCCTTTATAAACATTTGATATCAAAAAATAAGTTTTCGGTAGTTGAGTTATATGACAATGGTTATATATTTAAACAATTTATAAAACTATTAACTAATAATGTTTACAAATGTACAAGGAAACACAAGGTTACAACTTACAACACAGGTTGATAATTTCATATATACACCCTCTTTAGAGTTTAGATAGATATTCAGGTCCTTTGTTTTGTGCCCATTTCTCATTTCACATCTTCATGTTCAATTGCAAGAGACGAATACATGCCCAAAAACGAAGATCAAGAAACTGAGGGAAACAGGCTAAACAAAAGGATCCTTATCAAGATATAAACAAAGACTTGTAGAGTTTTAAGAGTCTTACCTGTTGCAAGAATTGACATTCAGTTCTGCTATTCATATTCTGCTTCCACATCTCCATACCCATCCGCATAATCATCATCGTCATCATCATTAACATCAGCATCATCAAGATCATCATCAGTCATGTTTTCATCTTCTTGAAATATCCATTGCTCGAGTTCATCAACTTCTTCGTAATCATGCATGTAGATATCATCCAAGTTATCCCACTTATCAGTCCTGAGCTCTTCCCCACGAGTCATCAAGTTCAAAAATGGTCTATTTAATGCTAATGAGTCCACTAACTCATGATTCATGGAAGCAGCCACTCCCAACCACCTCAACCCAGGGAAATAAGGTTTCTTAAGCCACTGAAAAGCAAGTTTAGAAATCCCACCACAGTTGTATAAATCCAACGATCTCAAACTACTACCATGCCACCTGTCACCATCAGCCATCGTCATTGAAGCTAACGCCATCACTGACGTGTCACCGATAAGAGGGCACTGTCTCATTCGAAGGTCAACAAGTGGAATTCGATTCTTTGCTAGAAAAAGCACACCGCCATTTGTGAGATTAGGCAGATTAGACAAATCCAATTCTCTTAATCCTCTGTTTGACCCACTGTTAAAAATAGAAGAGACACACTTGCATGTTAGCCTCTTACACCCCCTAATGGATAATTTATGAAGACTGCTTTGTGTACCCTTCTGTAAATATGACAAACCCAAATCAGTTACATCCGTGCCATCTAACAACAAAGTCCTCAGTTTTGGAAGTTTGCTAATAGCGTGAAGTGCTTTATCACCAATTTTTCTAGAATCTCTAAAATCAAGTACATTGAGATCCATATTTAATGCTAATTGCAGGACAGCAGAGTTTGTTAGCAGGTTACAGCATCTTAGGCTTACAAGAGTCAAAGAAAGCGAAGTAGCATGCATGTCATGGAACACGAGATCAGTCATACGGGTCCCATTGAAAATGTTTAACTTATATAAGTTTGTGCAAGCATGAAGAAGAGTTTTGAAACCAGTATCTGTGACCTGGCAAAACCCCGCAAGACATATGCTTTCCATATTCGTACAGCAGTCAGCCATAAATAGAATGCCTTGATCAGTAACTCTTCTAAAGAATGTTGGATTAAACTCTTGGCTACGAATAAGGGAAAGGTGTTTTAGTCTTCCATGTTGGTTAATTAACTGAAGACCTTCATCTGTAAGGTCAAATGCAATTCCAGGTTCAATGATGGGTTGGTCTCGAAGTTCCAAATGGGTTAAATGGATGAGAGCGTTTGAAATTATGTTGATCATGGTGTTGGAAATGTAGTCAACTGAGAGGCAAAGTTTGTGAATATTTGGAAATACATGTGGCAGGATATGAGAGGGTGATTGATTTGGTGCTACAGTTGGGCTAAGTACCTCTATGACCATTAGTTGGGTTATGTACCCGATTTGAAGATAAGTGAGTTTGGCAGAAGCCAAACTCCAGACACGAGCAAAATCAGGGCGGCGAAATATTGAGGCATCAAACAATAAGACAAGTTCCTGCATCACAAAAAAAATATATATATATATTTTTTGCAAATCAGTTTAATAGAATGGGAAGGAATATTAAGAGTGCCAATAACAAATAACTAGTTCCTAAAAAAAATAAGAATTCCTTGTATCCAATCTACAGGTTTAGTCAAGAGACCTGTTTTTTATTAGCAATTATACTCTTAAAAGTTAAAACCTGCTTAATGCACTAAAACCAGGCACATCATTCTAATGCAACTAGCCTATTAGTTGGAGGTGACACAAAATAACACATTTGGGCAACTTGCAAAACAAGTACACGACAATATAAAAGTATAAACATCCAAAGCTGACAACCTAAAATCTACGATTTTAACAAGGGAGATATCTGCATAAGCCACCAACTCAACTAAACAACCAAACATGTTAATATGTGTATACTTTGTCACATTGTTAAACTACTTTTCTTCATACATATTATATTATCCAGATTCATTTAAGTTTCAACTTTTAACCATCCCAACTAAGACATTTATAAGGAAAACCACAAGTAATATGATACGAACCCGAATCCTAATCCCTATGGGTTGGGGGACACTTGTTTATTCGTGGCGGGAAAATTGTTGGAGGGAAAAGTTCAAAATTAAGAAAGTGGGGATGGTAGTCCATGAAATCAGGGAAAGTGGGGGTAGAAGTTACGTATAAGAATAGTTTTAAGTAGTATGGTGTTATGTTGAATAGGGGGTCGAGGTTTTATGTATCTAAATTGTTACTTTGTAACTTGGAGAAATCACCCTTCTCGAATTGGGTTTATTATCAATTGAATCGTTTATTTATGTTTGATTTTCTGGGTTCTATCAATGGTTCCATTGCCGGGAAACTCGAAGATGATTCTGACTCGGACAAATCAATTTCGCAGGGAAATCGAATGGCTGCTAGAAACCGGAATTCTATTATCGCTGCTCAATTATCAACCATTTCAGTCCGATTAGAGGGCATCTTAACATCCTTGAAGGAAGATATTACAGCAATCAAGACTCAGATGATCTAAAAGGGCGGAAATGGCTGTTACGGTGAAAAAGCAAATGAGAATCGGAAGAACACAGCTGCGGAAGACAGTTTGATGGCCGGAAAAAGAGATGAGCTGCTGAAAGATTGCCATCAGATTTTAGGGGATAAACAAATTCACAACAAAGGAAATATGATTTTTGAAGATGGCGGTGATGAAGACCAAGAAGAAGATGATGAAGCAAGTGATGCTAAGGGGGATGAATCTGATCTGGATTTAGCATGGAAATTACTTGTTGATGAAAGATCAATTGTTGAGAAACAACCAGGTGATACAATGGAGAAAGTATACATTCTTTCAGCTTTAGCAAAGGTAGCTTTGAAGAGAGAGGATGTTGATAATTCCCTCAATGATTATCTGAAAGCATTATGGATGTTGGAACGCTTGGCTGAACCAGACAATATTCATATAGCCGAACTAAATTTCGGGATATGTTTATGTCTAGAACTTGGGTCCAAAGGTAGCAGCTTCCTCCATGTGTTAAATGCGCTTATGGTGAAATCCAGAGGAGGGTTAGAGATGTACAAAAATGGTGATATTTTCTGGAACAAAGATGTAAAATCAGACTTGAAACGCAGGGATTTGAACTTTGTCGACTTGAGGACAAGTCGATTTTCCGGGCTGGATGTATTGATACGAACCCGAATCCTAATCCCTATGGGTTGGGAGACACTTGTTTATTCGTGGCAGGAAAATTGTTGAAGGGAAAAGTTCAAAATTAAGAAAGTGGGGATGGTAGTTCATGAAATCAGGGAAAGTGGGGGTAGAAGTTACGTCTAAGAATAGTTTTAAGTAGTATGGTGTTATGTTGAATAGGGGGTCGAGGTTTTATATTATCTAAATTGTTACTTTGTAACTTGGAGAAATCACCCTTCTCGAATTGGGTTTATTATCAATTGAATCGTTTATTTACGTTTGATTTTCTGGGTTCTATCATAATACTCATTTCTGTCCTATTCTACATACTCTAACAAGTATGCCTGCATATATATAGGGAGCCATCCTTATATAGTGCTTGATAGAAGCCCTATCTCATCCAGTCATCCTACATTTAAGTTTCATGCTATGGGAGAGGATTATTTACTGCATAAAAAATTGACATAATTGTTGACCAATAAAACCTCATTATCTATACTTGTTTAACTTCAATCAAAGCAATAAGTAAAACTAAAAAAGGTAATTAAGAAATATACATCCAGATAGATCTCAATAAACAACCCATGTCAGAAACATAATAGGATTTTGAGGAGCATTGTTATTTTGACATGTATAACACTTGAGAGCGTAGTAAACTTAACATAGATACAAGCTCCAAGAACTGAATTAATGTAAGAACAAACAAAATCTGGGTCATTGACATGTAAAAGTAGAGGGAAAAGCATAGATCATTAAGATGCAGCCAACTTGGCACCACTTTCATTAAAATATAAAGACTATCATTGCCAGCAGCTTCCACCTTCTTTAACCAAAACTATCAATATTTGTAGTCTTGTATTTTAGAGAAGATGCTGCAAAGTTGGTTGCAACTTAATAAAGGCATTTTGTCCAAAAACATACAGTAATGATTTGCACCATATTATATACCAACTTATGCAATGACACTGAACTTTAGATCATGTGAAGGAATAGTTGTCACAGATGGGGAAAAAGTTCAAGAGACGTTAGATTGAAGTATCCAAGGAAATGCTGTAAGTATCGCTCCCAATATAAATTTCAACATTTCCATTCAGAATGATAATTAACTTCAGATAAAGATGGAATTATTTGTTAACTGTTAAAAATGCAACAATAACTTTAAAGACAACTACGTATATGATGTCCAGCAGTTCTAGTATATGCTCAAGTGATACGTAGTTGATGTCAATTCGGGTGCAAAGGAGAAGCCAAACTATGGATTAATAAAAAGACAGATTTCCACCTTCTAATGATGTATCATTCTAGCAAGTGGTGTAATCAACTCCCAACGCTGCCTTTAAGATATATAAGAAAAAGTAAGGATTGAAAAAGTGGTTTTATTAAACTGAGTACTAAAAGGCAGACAACAATAGCTATGCATTTTCTTTTGTAAATCACATGGTATCACCAAATCCAACCATTCTAGCAAGTAACAAGAAATAAAACCTTACTTCCAATTGAGTGCAACCCCTGAGTAACTCCTCAAGGTCACAGACATCATGTAAATGTCCTTGATTATCAGCTACAGAACTCACATACAGAGACCTGAAGAAAGGTAATTAATGCTTCTAATTAATTGTATGTATTTAAAAGTATCATCATTAGATGTGGTCAGATTCTGTAGGATCTAGCATATGGCAGAACTGAAGATTACAAACTGAAACCAAAAGCATAAGAAACACGGGTAATTATGGCAGTCTGTCATGTGCTTGGGCATAACAGATTAATTCCAGTAAAAAATGCCACAAAAAGATCATGCTCATCAACAGTGCCATTGGCTAGCTGCAAGACCTAATCACCTGACAGGGCAATTATCTTAAAAGATTTGTCTATCAGCAACATGTTTCTCTCATTTTGAATTCTCTCCAAAAAACTTGTTGCCTATAAAAATTGAAGCAAAATACTCTAAAAACCAAACAAATTAGTTTTCCAGTTCTGAATTGATTTGGATTTTGTTACAAACTACTATACTGAGAGAAATTCTCCATCGTTCATTTGTCAGGAAAACATCTAAATTTAAAATTTTTCTTAATATTGAAAATGGAAACAAGTTTGCTTACCCTCAAAACTCAACTTATCTAATAGTCATGGGGTAACCTCTTCGTTTCAGACTGGTAGAATAACCTGGATACCATTGTCAGATTCAAACTAGACATAAAATAAAATAAAATTTTGAGCCCAAAAAGGCAATCTCTACCTATTAAAGCTACATATAGAGGAATCAGCAAGAAATTGGAGGATCAATACTGAACCATAGGACAGATAATGTGCTTTACCATATTTCTTTCAAAAACTTCACTGCCAATTCCTTAAATGATGTTAATCCTCTTTCATGGGAAGAAGGAACGATTTACTTACAATACATTAAAGCTAAACCTAGAAAATTGTATTATTGACATCAGAAACCTAATTTCAATGTCAATAGCCTTATGGTTCAACGGTCCTGATTTTGTGGGTTTTACCACAGTGGTGGTTTGGTGAGATATTAGTAGTGTGGATGTTGCACGAGCTTTCTTTCAAGGACATGCCAGCCAATTGGCTGGCCTGTTGCCGTCCGAAACAAAAGAAACCTAATTTCAATAAAAATCAAGCGTATTTGCGCTCTTAATATATGCCACTACATAGCAAGGAAAAACACAACCACCTTAGGTCTTTGCACCGTGTTCCCACCCCAGAAAGAAGCTTCCCGCTAAATTTGTAGCAATTTTGGAGCGACAGTTCAAGCAACCCAGGCTGAAGAAGATGATCAATCGAAGATTCATTCAGCCTCCGGCAATCCAGCTTTAGGCTACGAAGGAAAGCGTTTGGTAACAACAATCGCCGTAATCGATCAATCGGAGCAGCAATTTCCTGTATAAACAGATCTCCCCCCAATAAGAAAATCAACCAATTACAGTAAAATATAACTCCTCGGCGTTAATATCATCAATGCTAAAATTTTAAATTGTTGATAAACGTTAACAGCAGTTAATTTACAAATTAATGCAACTGAAGATCAAACATATAAATTTCATTACATGGAGATGAAAATTTGGGAGAAATTTGAAGATGTCTTGAGCGCAAAGGCGAAAAGTTTTGCAAGTGAGGGTAATGGCGCAGATCGAAGAAACGTCAAGTTTCGTCATAATTGTGGCGAGGACTTCCGAAGACAGTCGATCGAGGGTCATTTCTCCGGCGTTCTCTACGGCCGGCGACTTGTTCTTCAATTTGAGACTTCGATTTGAGGATTCCGCCATTATTTCCGTTTATCGCACACGATTTGTCTGTCTTCGGCTGAAAATCAGGTGGTAAGAGGGGATTTAGGACGGTAACTGCTTCAGATCCGAAACTAATTCGCATACATTCAAGAAAGAGAGCGGATATGTTTTTCCGTCTTGGATTCAGTTATTGTTCTATGTTTTTTCCCAAAGAAAGCCAACACCACTTTGCAAAGGCCAAAGAGGTTAAGCTTATACGTAAGGGTATAAAACTAGTTGATATTGGATGCTAAACACATCAAGCCGAATTAGTATACTTGATTTTTGACACGAATTTGTTAACATGAAATGATAAGACATGAAACTAAGCTGTCGTGCATAAGCGTAACATGTTGACACGTTTAAAACACGAAAAAAACCGTGTTTAAACAAGTAAAACACTTGTTAATCTATTAAAACCTGAATAAACATTTGTTTAAACATGTTAATGTTATTTTTAAATTTGTTTAAGTACATGTCAATAAGTTTAAACAAGTTTGTATTTAATAACGTGTCTCTCTAAATAAGTTTTATCGTGTAACTTACTTTTTTTACATATGTTTGTGCTTGAAAAAATAACCTAAACTTAATACACTATATTTTAGTCTAAAGTAATTTACAATTAAAATTATAATAGGTTTGATGTGAGAGAAAAAGTAATCATAGAACACACCAATTGCATCAAAGATTTTAAAGCAATATCATTTATGTTCATACAAAGTGTATTTTACATGTGAAAATACAAAGTACTTGCGTAATTATCCTACATCTTTTTTTATAATTTTTACGTGATAAATTATCATGCAAGAGTAAGTATTAATGTTCAAACCTTATACTTGTGTTATTAGCTTATACTTGCGCTATTAGCTGCAAAACAATTCCGTCACTTTTGTGATAATTATCACGCAAAATGTTATAAAAAACTTGGGATAATAAGAATCTAATCCTGTATGATCATTATCATTCATTACAAGATAAAAATGTTAGTTGTTTTTTCTAATATCGTCATCAGAAAACCAATCTCTACATTTGACCTGTGTAAAGCATATTACATTGAGCACTAGCATATTTTCAGTTTACATTATACCAGCTAGGTATATTTGAGCATTTTATGTTATAATAGTAAAAATCTTGTAGCCCATTTATTGCAACTACTTATAATCAATCTCTGTGTGTAAAGATTCACACCCATGTTCTAACCAGAGAAATAAATTATATTATTATCACTTTGATTTCCTCATTTTCGTTGCTTTAAATTTGCATTATGGCATAAGAGCCACACAGATAAACCAGTAGCTCATTAAATCACATAGCAATCATGAATCAAGTAGTCTAATGAGGGAAATCAAAGCAACTAAGATGCAGGAAGATGAGGTTCAACAGAGAAAAACTTAAAGTGGAGAACTTACTGCAGAAGATGCTAAAAAAACTCCAAAATCAAGGAGTCCAATAAGATCAGAGGTGGAAGTAAATGAAGAAATCTCAAAATTTGGCAAGATGTTGGAAGATTTTCAACAGAGAGAGAAACCAGAAGATTATCTGTGTTTCAAAATCAGTTGTTTCAATTATGTATTTATGTTCAATCATCATGAAAATCAAGAATCAATGGCTCTACATTTTTTGTAACATTTCCAAAATTAATGGAGTTTCAAATATCCAAACATTTCCCAGTTTCAACATGATCTTTTGCAAGTCCAATAACTAAATCTACATGCAATATCTCACAAGTTGCTCGTTATTTCTACGAGAAAACTATTTGTCGTTCAGGACAACTTTCTTGAGCTTTTCAACTATGTTCAAAAGTGTTGAATTCCCTTCACAGGCTTCCGTCAATACTGTGAGCCTCCTTGCTATTTCCAAACCCTGCAGTGACCTGTCTTCTGCTTGCTCCAGATTTTTAAAATTTGCAGGCTTCACATATTGTATAAGTTTTATCATCATCCCCTATTATGATAAAAATATAATTTATAAACATGGGTATAAAAAAAAATAAATGAAGGCTGCAAAAAATATTGAATACAATGGATGTATTCTATGGAATAGACCAGAACCAGCAACATACAAATCACTTCAGGTCAAAACCGCTTAGAACCAGAACCAGAATCAAACTGAATCTCTTTTTGTCAAACCTTGTAACAATGTGAGCGTTTTCCAAATCTTTGTGTGTCCATTATGAATATGATGTATCCTAAAAGTTCATAAAAATTAAAAGAATTTTGATATAGTAAACATACCTCATGGTCTGCTTTTCTGGAGTAATCACGAAGGATAGATTTGGTCAACTTATTTCGTAATGAATTTCTGTCACCAGAATGATTGCCAAAGATGAAGTATGATAAATGGTGCACGACCAATGTGAATGCAACTGATTTTCTAGTTAGTGATCTGTCTAGAGAACCAGAAACCCATGATTTTACATATGCTTCCAGAATCATTTCATCATCCTGTTGGTTCATAAATTTCGCAATAAGTTGGCGCACATTCGGTCTCAAATTTTACAAAGCAAAGTAACTTTGAAAAGGAATTGAGCTTTAACTTCATGGAAATTAACTCAATAATAAAAACTAAAATATTACTTTGGAACTTTGATTTAATGGCATGAAATGAAAACCGGATCAATAACCATTTTTAAAATATGAAGGAAATCAGTTAGATTCCAAAACTCAATTCGCAAGTTCCTAAATTAGTGGTGGCCAATTTGGGTTGAATTCTTTTATTATAAAAAGGTTATAAGAAAGCAGATCAAAATCATATAAGTCTGAGAAGAGTAGAAATGGGTCTAAAGAACCCCAAATGTGATTTTGATGCATATAGTAAAACCTCGTAAATGAACTTTTTGTTCATATTTGACACGCATATAAACTATAAAAAAGAATCTTATAAGTTTAGACAAAAAATGTTAATGATCAACCCATTTTGCAACATTTCAATTGGTACCAAAAGATTGCCTCTGAATCTTAACCCATTTGGACCTGTTATCCAAGTCCAACCAACCTGTTTTGCCACCCTAAACTCTACCACAAATAGTAATAGCAAAACTTTTCTTACTTCCAGAGGTTCTAGATATCCTTCCTCCCGTGCTAAGCATTTTTCCAATGGTGGCAAAAGCTCAAGAGCCCTAATATTTGATAAAGCATTCCAAACAGCAAGTCGAACTGGAGCCCCAACACAACGATGTAAATATATCGAAATTTGCCTACCAAATAACAAATCACCATAGGATGCACCAGCAAAATTCTCCACCAAAGTTTCTACAAATGTAGAGTAACTGTCATGTATCTCCTTGTCAAATTTCAAAAAGTCAACCCTATTACTCCATCCAACTTCCAACAATTTTTCATCAAGAATCTGCCCATAAAATTTCTGCAAATTGCCGTAAATATCTCTAGCTTTCTCATCTTCAAGAATATCCATCCCAGCAAATAAGGTTACAGATAAAGCATGCAATTTCCAAATGATCGGCACACTCTGGATTGAGTAAGATTTAGAAGAAACGTGTTTGGATATTGCTTCAAGACCTAATATAAAGAAAAGCCCACTTTTGGAAACTTCCAGGATGTTAGGTTTGACAGGAAGGTTAGCCAATTTGGTGTGATCAATGGTTGAGATTGGACTGAGAAACCAATGAGCAGGAAGTGGTAGCCTTTGATGAGCCCATTCGGATACCAAAGAAGTGTGTGTTAATGTGTCAATGTCTTCTTGAATGGTTTTGAGAGAAAACTTGCTCTTTTTTGAGGTTTCATGTTGACCATTTCTAGGTTTGTCTTTTGATTTTGACTTCTTTACATGCACCCATCTGTTCTTAAAATGAGAAATTAGATTTTCACTAAACATCACGTACTCTTCTTCTGTATAATGCCACCCAAATGTTGAGGAACGGTGAATACCAATATCAAGACACATGAGAATTTGTGGATGTAGCAAGATATCGAGCACTTTTTCCATCATGAATTCATCCTTGGGACCCACAAGTAAACATAGGGCAAAAGCACAATTAATTCTTTCCATAGTCATGTTTACCTTTTCATCAGTGTCGTTTTCTTTTTCTTTAGCAGACTTAATCAGAAAGATCTCAAGTAATTGAAGGACCAATCTTGCATCCATTTGAGCCACCAAAATGTTTAAAGACCAAAACCCACCACCAGAAGCTCCCCATCCAACACCAACACCTGGTGCGGGACCACCTCTCCCAAACATTTCAATAGATTGCACAAGTTGACCTGATGAAGAGGTCAATTTCATGAAAGTCGTCAGTAACGTTGTCATCTCAGATATAGAACATCTGAGTATGCCATCAGTAAGAATTTTATCAGCATGTTCCAAATTCTGGTGGTCAATCAATGAGGAGGTGAGCTCGGTTTTAGCTAGCATAATCAGTTTATCAACAGTAATAACAATATCTAACAATCCGTTAAGACAACATACAGAGGCTAATGATGCTTCTTGATCACCTTGATGTCTATATCCACACAAAAACCCTAGAAATGAGCCAACATGATAGTATCACTTTTGTCAAAGCTCAAGATCCTATTCTTGATTATGTGTAATCCAATCTTTGGAATGAATTCAGGTAGCCATGGAAGATTCCCGCTTAAAATGGTTTTATCCTCTGGAATCACTCTTTTGAGAACACCAGAAAGGAAGTGCAAAACTGCTGATATTACCCATAAAATAGAAGACAAAGTCATCTCTTCATTTTCTGTTCGTCCAGACAACAATAATAAGCTAGATAAATAAGGATCAGTTTCCAATGATAGCCACTTAAGTGCTAAATCAATCATAGGGCCAACATGTGACCAACGCCAAGTCTCTGTGTCATTAATGGGATCATCTGTTGATGGGTCAACCTTCTGTGAGTGAGGATAAAAATTTGGAAGTGTTGTGCTCAAAGCCTTGAGAACCAAGTATGATTCCTTCGTGATGGCAGTGGATTCTTTAATTATGTTTTTTCCAATTAACTTTTCATATGTAGGAATGTCTAACCAGAAGTAAAGAGCTGGAAACAGTTCTGAAAAGCAAGATACACAATGCCCATATGTAATGCAAACCTTCCATAATCGTAACTGCTCAACCAATAAAGCTGATAAAAGTTTAAATTTTTCGGTCTCAATATTCATCCAGTGATCTAGAGAAAATGCACAATGGTACAAATGCCACATCAGTTTCTGGAAAATTCCACTGTTTACAAATTCCATGCACCTTTTCCTATCTGATCTAGCCAGTACCTTTTAACATAACAAGATTTAAAATTAGTGTTGGCTTATTAACTAATCTAAATTGTTTAGATGAACATTGTGTTGATGGGTGCATACCTTCACAAGGATAACAGATTTTATCTTCGAAAAGTCAACTCCAATTTGGTCTTTTGTGGTAAACCTGTGGACAACAACTTGAACTAGCCTTTCACACTTCATGATTGCATCTGCACATGTAGGGGAATGCCTTGCTATTGCAACCAATATTGAAATTAGGCATTCTTCCAAAGCTGCTGACGGATCAGACTGTAAACATGCAAACAGTTTGCAGGTTATGTAGTGTTTGACCATAAAATCAAACTAGTTAATATGATCACTTGGAGTGGTTTAAACATTTTTACCTCCAATAGATAACGAATTCTTGGAAGGATTCCCATTCTAACTAAGCCTGCTGCAATATCTTGTGTAGCAACCACAAGGTCGTCTTTTATTGTGTGTTCATCTTCAGCGTCGTCATCTTCGATAACTTTATCAAAGGGAAAGATATTTGAAGGTTTAGTGTTGTATTTCCAAAAGCCACCATGAAGAAAACCAACATCAATGTTTGCACGACTTCTAAATATCGGAGCTGTACAGATATCCTTCTCAAAGATTCCTGTTTTCTGGAATGAAAAAGTGTATCTAATGAGTAATCAAATCAAGAATCATCAAAGATGAGATGGCTAGAGTAAGCAACTTTACATCAGAGATATCAAATAAGTGTTCATTGAAGTCATAGCTCAGGACACACTGAATGACTCTTGCACAAGCGATGACCACAGAATTATGGTTATCATCAAGACACATCCTACGAGTCAGAAAACAAATGTAAATGCAATACATTATTCATGATGAACTCAAAAGCATGAGAAATATAAAGTACAAAGAAAATGATGTTTGCTTTCCATATAATGATAATGAGCATCAATCTACTACTTCATATAAAAAGGGAAAGAGACGCATTTTGAGTTTACTTCAACGTAACAATAACCAACACACACACACACATATATATATAAATTTCTTCATGTATTTAGAGTTTTATTTACTATGTGGAACTTTATAACAAATGGCAAGAACAACCATAAATCGCTTGAAAACCATGAAATCATGGGGGTTCAATCCTTTTCAATAAATTGTGAATTTACCTGAGAGATAAAGCAAGTTCAGGTTCTGGGCCTAATGCAAAAGCCCAAAGAGCCTCCCAGTCAACACTATTGTTCTGATTACCAGCTTTCAAAGTTGACCCAGTCTGGTTCTTGATAATATTATCTTGCGCTTTATACAGAACAGACGCCAAAAGATGCAAAGCAAGAGCTCGTTGTCCAGGAACCTAATAGACATATAGCATGAGAGCAAGTAAGACTATAATAGTTTCATATTGTTTTGTCTAAATGAACAGAACATTATTCTCTATTTCAAATAATTTATGACTAAAGTATCAGGTACAAACATGCAGCTTTTTGGCTACAAATATTGCATGAATATTTTGCAAGTATTTGAGAAATAAGTTATAACTACACTGAAGTTCATCATGGATAGGGCACACAGAAAAACACTTGAAGACAATATTACAGAAATATCATTTTTTTTAATTTAGAAAGAAGTCTGCTTGACAGTATAAGTGGATTGACACATTTTTAGTGCATGCATGTGTGTGTGCGCGTGCAGGAAGGGAGTATAATTAATAATGAAACCAACCACGCTTCTGGTGAGAGAAAGTGCTTCTTTAATTGTGTAACCAAGAGCACCAGGGTCACCCTCAGTTCGAAGAAAGTCACGTTCGGAAGCATTTTCAACACTATAAATACCCATAGCTGATGAATTACCTGGACCTGGATTAGTTGTATGGCTTGTATTAGTATTAATATATGTATTTTAAAATAAACAATAATGTCAAAAAAAATGCAAGTGAAAGATTGTCGGTAAATGGTACCTTACCATAATCATCTATGACATCTCCATCTAAAGAAAACCTTAAATCCCTTGCAGCCTCAACATTTGTGCTCCAGGCATCCCACAAACTGGTAGCAGATGACTTAACTCCTGACACGTCTCTATCCTCAAGCCCATTTTGCATATGATTCGTGCTTGTTGTATTCATGTTATGAGCATTATCATTCGTTGATTCTTTCTTAATTTTTTCATTCAATGATTCACCAATGGAGCCAATAGCAGCAGAGTTAATGGAACTTGTCTTTTTCATTTTCTTTTGCCCCCTTTTTTGTAATATCTTTATTAATTCAGGATTCATCTTCTTCATTATTTCAGCCTGGGCTTCTGCAATCTCATCAGTTGACATTTTTTCCAACCGAGCACGATTCTCCGCATCAATCTCGCTCTCCATACTTGTATAATCCTGTTCATTACCTGCACCTGCATGAAGTAAATGGGATGTTGTGTTCTTTGACTTGGACTTGACAGTTGACTGTATACCATTCCCAACATTACTTTGGATGTCATCAACACCAACACTGACTAATTTATGCTCATGGATCTTCACTACTTCTGATTTTATGTTGTTTAATTCCTTTTTGACGTCATGTGGTTTTGCATTACCATCAGATTTGTGTTCTTTCTTGTTATCATCATTCATGAGCTCTTGCCACCGTCTAAAATTCAAACCTTTGTTCTGTTTCCTTTTAATGGGCTTAGCATCAGCTGCAATCATATCAAAGTTTGTAAAATCTTCATCTTCTCCGTCATCTTCCTCGTCATCTTTACCATGGGTGCGCACATTGCTAGTCCTTGGAGCCCAATGCTTTAATATATCAAACAATCATAAACATCAGATAACTGTAACAAAATATAGTAGCTAAACATCACAAAAGTATAGCAACTGCTATGATTCTTTCTCAAAATGTTAGAAAACAAAAGCTTATATCAAATATAGTGTTCATTTCTAGTCTATATGCTGTCAATCGTATATCTAGTCACATATAAAGTTAACGAGAAACGGTTAAGATCTTAATCTTACGGGTCCATGAGAGCGGTGTCGAGCAACCGGAAACGGAAGAACAGTGGGCTGAGGCTGTGACACCGGCTGATTGAAACCTTTCTCGACTATACCACCCATTACGCTTGACGCAACGTCATTTTCACTTAGTTGGACACCAAACGTCGTCGTCTTCCGGCCAGAAGATGAGTTATCCCCGTTTCTGTTTGATTTCTCCATTTTTTCCAATCGAATATGTGAGAAGAAACAGTGCGATTATCAGTAGTTATTGTATACGAAATAGACGAATATTTGACAGATTATGGCGCGCTGCAGAATCGAGCGACGACGAACCCTCTTCAATCGAGGTCCGGCGAGGGTTTTGACTAAACAGAAAAGAAAACGTCTCTTTTATACTTTTATTTCGAGAGAGTTACATAACTCGTCCCTGTACTTGTTCTAGATTTGCAACTTAGTTGTTTTTCTTTTTTTTCAGAATTACAAGACACTCTGATTGATTCTTTTCATAAACCATCAAAGACAATTTAATCGTCATAATAAAAAACCTTATTGTTTCTAATTTTCTCAAGAATAATAAAATAGATATACATAGATATATATTTTGGGACCCGCACTTCCTCATGTGTTTGCTTCATATAACAACCCCTTAAGTAAATTTAACAAGCATAGTTGTCTATCAACGTTATATTTGTCGAACGCCTGCACCACCACTCTTCTCTTCTTTGTTACGTCCTACCATAATAGAGTTTTATATGAGAGCTTGAGATATCTAACCACTTATTTCACGCTTTAGCATCAAATTTTAACTTCCACTGCCCAGTGGCGGATGCAAGCATAAGAAGTGGATTCACAGGAACCCACCGCGGTTCGACTCGTTAGTAGGCAAAAAAATTTTCGAAAGAGTTAAAAAATAGGGTGAACCCATTGATATTTTAGGGGTGAATTATGAGGTGAACCCAATAAAATTTTTTAAGAGTGAATTCTTAATATAATTTTCACATCAATTTATCAACTTGATTGAGGCAGGTGATATTTTTTACAGAAATCTCAATAATCAATGATTAGATATCTATATAATCGTGTAAAAACACTTTGTGGTCATATAAACTTAGCAAGCAAAATGTTAGTTTTTAGTGGTTAAACCATTGGATCAAGTTAATTTTTGTCATACAAACTTAGCAAATTTCGTTTAGGTTTCGGGACGTTGCCCCTGAGGATACCAGCCCTTTAATTGAAAAATCCCAGCCCCTGTGGTTGATGATTTCACTCAGAACAAAACAGCCCAGACCCACGATGATAAGAACTTTTATGAACTAAAAAGCAAAGATCTTTATTAAATAAAAACTGGTACAAGGAAAAAACCAATAACTTAAACCCCTATTTAAACTAAAAACAAAACACAAAGTCAAACTTTATCCCCTAAAAAATCTACTAAAAACAATCTTAATCCAAACCTTAAAACACTCTAAAAACTTTCTAACTATAACCCTTAACTATTTGATATATACAAGATTAGTCCAACAGCCCCGAACCCTACAACGGACGTTGCCCTCTTGACCTATGCCTGCTGAATGGCCCGTAGGACCGCCACCTTGGACCCCGCAAGGGTACGTGACCCCCTTGACACCCGCTTGATGTGAAACTCAGAAATCTTAAACGAAAATGCACTCTGTAACTTCAAACTCTTTAATGACGACGTTTTTTAATTTTAATCATTGACTTAATATATCGCACTGTTATTACGTGAAGAACATTACAAGACCCAAACCATCAACCCGACCCGAAAATTTTTATGTCCGGTTCCATTTAATTAAAACGTCAGAAAATGGTGAACCCACTGAAAAAAATTCCTGGATCCGCCACTGCCACTGCCTTACACTTGAACACCAAAAATTGCTACGATGAGTCAAGTGCCTTCTTATAGCAACAGATTGAGAGACATGAATCACGAGTCGTATTAGACTCATCATACCTTATGGTTTTTGCTATAAAACATGGTGGGCTTGGGTTATCTTGATAGAAAGAAGGTCGTGAAAGAACAAAGAGACATAAAAAAGGTATGAATTGGGTTCACAACCAAATGAACTAGTTTTATACCCGTCCGGTGGCAGGGTACTATGGTTTAATCGCATCAATTTAGTAAAATTCATTTTAAAAATTAATAATTGTTTAAGGTACAAATCATAAGATAAACAATTTAGTTATAAAACATCAAATGAAAATCAAATAAGTAATGTAAGTTGAACGCAAAATTATAAAACATGTTGCAATCACATAAGAAAATATAAACAACTTAAAAAACATGGGGTGTATAACGGGTGAGAAACATACACATTAAAAAGCCTGGGGTGTATAATAGGTAAAAAACATCCACATTAAAAAACTTAGGCCGTATAACGGGTAAGAAACATAAGCGGATCATATCATAGTTATGATTCTTTGCTTATCTAAAGCCCTAAAGGGGCGGTAATATATGTTCCAACAAAAATGTTAAAAAGAGAATATAATTTATTGGTTCGACTCAAGTTGTAAATATATTGTAGTAGTTATTATTTTCTAATTTTAATTGTTTGTATTTGTTTTGTTCTATATTTCAGGAGTAGGTGTTAAGTTGATAGAAGGTGAAGGGCCTGAAGTGTAAATTGGTAGAAGATGCTTTTGTGGATGTTAAAAATATTCGAGAAGGATCCAGGGGATAAGTTGAGTTCCAGAAAGGGTGTCACACCCCGAGCCGGCGGGCTGGATCGACTTTCCCGCCGGGCGGAAGGTTCCCGGGGCGCGATATCTTGAGTGATAATCAATTGATCAGATTGTTTGCATAGCACATGATGTATGATTGAGAAATGTAAACATGACAATGATATAGAATTACAAAGTTAAATTACATTGTACATCATAATTTAACTAAGTAAATCTATTCAAAAAGAATCAATGAGTTTATATCTTGAACTGTACAAGATATACAAAAGTGATTCACTGTTTTGTCATTCCAAAAGTATGCTGTCACAAAATACAGCTAGGTCTTCTAAAAGGTCGCTAGCTATGTACTTGAAGTGTGGGCGACTAGACCTGTTCGTCACCTGAGAAAACATGCATTTAAACAAAATCAACACTAGGTTGGTGAGTTCATAAGTAAGTAAATTGAAAACCATTGAATTGATCATGCACACATCCACAATGTCATGCTTGTACTTGTAATACATGTTTCATCTGTTCCACCCAATGGCCTCTCCTTAGTTATATGTACAAGTAGTGTATCACCTGATTAAGTATGCTTATATATAGGGAATCACGAAAGGTTCAAGCCCAGACGCTATCCCACCACATACTCAGTCAAGTTCCACACCACTTGCGATACAACTAAAGATATCCATTTCTCGTTTATTCAACGTGTCTGATATGTATTCGCCTGTTGTATCAATGATAGAATAATGTAGTGTGAGGGGTTTAGTTATCAAACCGAAGTATTGAATAACCCTCGATTAATTAAGGAATTTAGATTAATTAAATCTGATCCTTGAATTATTCTATTACTTGTGGGGTTAACTGTTGTTCACTTTTAAATAATAAGAGTGTTAGTTAACCAATTGTCATTTGTTCTTGAACCATAGTACATAGAGCCTAAAAGGAATCCATTGTAATCCTCACGAAATCAGAGTACAATGCATCCGATTTACCTCTACCACTTTGTATGTACCACGTCCTCAACAAGAGCTATTACTAGTAGTGAAACATGAGGTAAGATCAATTCCTCAACCTACTAATCAATAGGATCCAGTTGGATTAATTACTTATCACTGCAGATTGATATCACCATGTGTCGCTTACCAGAACCTGACTTGAGGTAGCCCTGTCACCGGTCATACGTTACCGGCCAAATGAATCAACACGATCAACATACTAGCCCTACAAGCTAGAGGTTTGTCAAACCTATGGTACCACTATGCTATCGTCGGTTTAGTCACATCAAACTAACTGGTCAGCGAATTAAAGGGACTTACATGATCAACTTGAACAATTTGGCACATGATTGAAGTGATATATTGCAACAGGTCAATAGTAACTAATTGTAATTGTATTCACTTGTATTATTGTACTCGTTGTCATATGTTCTCCTTGGTATTAACAAAGTTAAATAAGAACTTGTCTTATTACATTATGTTAATCGTTTGAGTGAATGATGTTGTTATCATGAAGATATATTATCATGATTATCATTCTTATTCCTTGTTCTCTTGTAATATGTGTTGAATTGAAAAGCTAAGTGTTATAAGAACTAGTCTTATTATACTTACTTAATTCTTGTATCGAATGATGTAATGAAGATGTGTTATCTTCATATCATTCTTATGTGTGTTCTTGTAATCATGTCATCATGATCCTTGTAATTGTTTCTATGTTATTTCTTGTAAGAATAACTAAGTGTTGTAAGAGATAATCATACAACTATGTTATTCTATTGTATTGATGAGTTATGATATTATAATATCATCATCATCTTATTTTCCCTGTCATCGTGTAATCATACAAGCAAGCATACAATGATACATGATAATAAGCAATTTAATATCATTTAATCAAAGTATTAGCAATATGTAGGCAAAACTTTTAAATAAATAAAAGTAAAGCATGTTTCTCAGCCCCGAGAGTTTAAAATCAGTCAACATTAAAGAAAAGGGGCATATGAACTCACCTTGTTGTTGTTGAGTTGACTTGTCCTAAATGAGAATACACGCGCTCTTTGTTGTTCTTGATATTGTTTTCACGATCCTGTGATGATTTCACGTAGTTTATAGCTTGAATTTATAAATCGTATGTGCTTGAGTGTGTGTAGGTGTTAGCCCTAAAGTTGGCTAACGCCCTTAAGTCTCGGTCATCGTTCAGCCCATTTTTAATTGTCACCGATCATACTAGCACTTAACTACTTTAAGTCAAGTTTAGTACGTGGTGTTTTGATCCTTATAACCCAAATCTAAGTGTTCAATTTCGATTTAAAGTTTAAGACTCCACCTGTTGTCCTTGTTAAGTTGAAATAGTTTATTACATAACCATGGATCTATTATTATAACTTAATTGTTTTAGGCTTTGTGACTGTATTAACCCAAACTCCTCATCAACTTTGCATTAATGTGTCAAGTCCCATGTATGTTATCTTTAGAATGACTTTGTGTTTTCGTTTGCAATATGAGTCAAATGGGCCGAAATAAGGTGGTCATGGGCTCATTCGTCGTGTTTAGGTTAAACAATTAGAGTTGGGCCGATTAAACCATGGTGGGCCAAACCAAGACCATGGCTAAACCACTTGGGCCAAGGTAAAAGATATGGGCCACATGGGCTACGTGGTCTGTTAAATATTATTGGCCAAACTATTGGGCTTTAGACCAATTCAGTGTAGGATGGTGTTGGGCCAGCTGTTGGGCCGAATTGAGGGAGTTGGGCCAAGGAAAATGTTTAGGCCGATTATGCTGTGTTGGGCCGGATCCAATGTACTGGGCCGAGTGAAAATCAACTGAGCCAGGGGAAATCGATTGGGCCTGTTCAGTGTCCTTGGGCCGAGTGAAGTGTTGAGACTAAGTAGTTAATATTGGATAGAGGTATTTAGCTGGGCCAATCCAAGGCATTTAAGTCGTAACATTGAGTTGGGTCTAGATTAAGTTCCATGGGCTAGTACACTATGTCACACCCCGAGCCGGCGGGGTTGGATCGGAGTCCCCGTCGGGCGGAAGGTTCCCGGGGCGTGATATCGTGGGTGATAATCATGATGATCAGATTGTTTACATAGCATCAACATTTAAGAATATCTAAAGCACAATCAAATGATATATAGGATTACAAAGTTAAATTACAATAGCAATGTTCTGCAATTTAACTAAGTAAACCTAATCAAAAGAATAATGTATATGTACAAGATATCAAAAGTAATATGTATCATCAACAAAAGATGTACTTTTCCAAAAGTCTACTAGGTCCTCTATCTGGGCAGCCTAGTATGCATATCCAAAAGCTTAAGCTTAAACTTGTTCTTCACCTGAGAAAGCATGTAAAAAGATCAAGTCAACACAACGGTTGGTGAGTTCATAATGTTTATAAGTTTAAAATAGTTTTCAACAAACCTCTTTCGGTAAAACCTTAACCTCATTAACTCCACATGTAATATCCAAATCGGTTTGCTTATATATAGGGCATACCCCTGAGTCGAGCCTACGACCCACCCAGACGCCATCCCACCACATACTAATCCGGATATGACACTGTTGTTAATAATAATTAAGCATTTTACCTACCAATCTATTCAATCCTCATCAAAGCCTTTTGTTATCTGTTTCAAAGTTTTCATGTCTATTGTATTCGTATGTGTTAGTTTCTCATCACGTTTATCAAGCATCATAGGTTCACATACACATAGTTTAGCAATTACATATCTCCTAATAGCAGACAAAAGCCCTGGAATACCAGAAGTTTAGCAATTACATGTCTCTTATATAGATAATAGCTTAGCATTCAATAGGTCCATGTTTAGCCTTTACATACCTCTTATAAGCCGACAAAAGCTCTGGAATATCCAGAAGTCTAGCAATTACATGTCCCTTATAACCAGGTAATAGCCCCGTAACGTTACGTTTATGTTTAGCCTTTACATACCTCATATAAGCCGACACAAGCTCTGGAATATCCAGAAGTCTAGCAATTACGTGTCCCTTATAACCAGGTAATAGCTTAGAATCGATACTTTCATGTTTAGCCTTTACATACCTCATATAAGCCGACAAAAGCTCTGGAATATCCAGAAGTCTAGCAATTACATGTCCCTTATAACCAGTAATAGCTGAGTATCATTATGTTTATGTTATTACATGTATCTCACCCCATAGGTACAAGCTCTGGAATACCAGACGTTTAGCAATTACGTAAACTATGGTTAGATACATGTATGATGGCCTAGTAGCATGTAATAGTTTCCAAACATCATATTTCATGTAATAGTATCAAGTCTCATGTAATAGTATCAAGTCTCATGTAATTGAATCAAGTATCATGTATTTGTATCATGCCTCATGTAATTGAATCACATCTCATGTAATTGAATCAAGTATCATGTATTTGTATCGAGTCTCATGTAATTGAATCAAGTATCATGTATTTGTATCAAGTCTCATGTAATTGAATCAAGTATCATGTATTTGTATCAAGTCTCATGTAATTGTATCAAGTCTCATGTATTTGCATCAAGTATCATGTAATTGTATCAAGTAACCAACAATTGATTTTAAACATCTAGTTTAAAGTAAAGGTTTCAATCATAAGTAATCATGATTATGTTTTAAAGCATTAAATAACATTTCAATAAAAATGTTTAACATGCTTCTCAGTCCCGAAGTAAAACAAATAAGTTTGAAAGGGGACAATGAACTCACCTTATGTCCGAAGTAGTTGACCATGTAAGATAAGAATGCACGCGCTCTTTGTTTGCTTTTGTTATGATGTTCAAGCTCCTGTATTGATTTCATAATGTTATAGTTTATAAGTATAGGTTTATAAGAGTTTGTTGCACATGTAGGTGTTAATCCTAAAGTTGATTAACACATACAAATCTTGTTTGTTATCCGACTCAATTTCTTCTTTGTTAAAGTTGTCTCACATGTTCATTAATTACAAGTTGTCCTTCTTTTAAGACTTTTAACTTTCATGTATTTTTAAAAACTTGTTATTGTTTAATAACAATTGAAACGTTCATCCCATCAATATGTTTGTTTATTGTTCTCGTTGTTTACATTGATCATCCATAAGTTTTCATTGAATCTCGATCGATTGAGCCGGATAACCCATTGGACTCTTTATGTTACATTTGGGCCTAGTTAGTGGGCCTTAGAAACAATTAATTCGATAATGAATGATGTGGGCTTTAGATTAAGAGCTTGGGCTCATATATCATATTGGGCTGTAGCTATAATCCCTTGGGCCGAATAAAGAGGAGTGTTGGGCCGAATATTGGACCGGTTAGGTGCCTTGTGGCTTAGGCTAGACATTCATGGGTTATTAACAATGAAATGGGCCTGATGATGTTGGGTTGGGCCTGTTAAGATCATTATGGGCCGAAACAAATGGATTGGGCCAAAGATAATCCTAGTGGCCGAAGGTGGATGTATCACCATTTCAATGATCGGATATGATTATCAGACTAGGTTAATCCTATTGAGTTTAGAACATGGTCGAACAACACCAACATCTATCTATTCCAGGCTCATGGTTTCGAATCCAGCGAACCTTTTTAGCAAGGTTCGGCCCTAGTATTGTTTTAATGGTTGTATCCGGTTCGCTAGAGTTGTGAGGTTCACCGACTAGAAGGTTCGCTCACATCAGAGAAGGTTCGGTTCTGGTTCGCAAGGGCTAGGTTGGGTTAGAGTTCGGCCATATCACTAGGGTTCGTCTCTAGTTCGTCGATAGTTGGCCTGCATGGGTTCGCCTGCCATGTATATGATTTGGCTGTTAAGGGTTCGTTGCATGGAACTAGGCTCGGCTAAATGCATGTGGGTTCGTCGAGTAGTGTCACACCCCGGGCCGGCGGGAACGGATCGGGTTTTCCCGTCGGGCAGAAGGTTGCCGGAGCGCGATATCTTGTGTGATAATCAAAATGATCAGATTGTTTACATGGCACATGATAAATAATGAGAAATGCTAACATGACATATAATATAGAATTACAAAGTTAAATTACACAGCACGTGTTCATAATTTAACTAAGTAAATTTAATCAAAAATAATCAATGCGTTTATATCTTGTATCTATACAAGATATACAAAAGTGATTCACTGTGTCATCCCCAAAAGTATGAAATCAAAATAAGCTAGGTCTTCTAAAAGTCCATTAGCTTAATACTTGCATCTATGTATCTACACCTGTCCGTCACCTGAGAAAACATGCATTTACACAAAGTCAACACTAGGTTGGTGAGTTCATAAGTTTAGTGTTTGAAAACCATTGAATTTATGTCAGTCATGTTCACAGCGTTTCACACAAATTGTATTGATAATTGAATCCCATGTTTCACACAATGTCCTCTCCATGGTTATATGTACAGATGTTGTTTCATCCAGTTAAGCATGCTTATATATAGGGGCATACGAAAAGGTCAAGCCCAGACGCCACCCCCACCACATGCTTAACTGCACTCGACATTACCTGTAATACAACGATGGATACCCATTTCCTTTCACCCATGATTTCCCGGTATGTTTATCCACCAAGTAGTAGGAAAGAGATATAATTATCTCCGTTAACCATTCCTTATGGAACGGCCGGCATGCAAAGTAACACAATGAATAAAGTAAGAGACATAAAATCTCTGTTAGCTATTCCTTACGGATTAGCCCGGTATGTAATATAAACCAACAAACAAAGTAAGAGACATAATCGCCTCTGTTAGCTATTCCTTACGGATTAGCCCGGCAGGTATGATAAACCAACAAACAAAGTAAGAGACATAATCGCCTCTGTTAGCTATTCCTTACGGATTAGCCCGGCAGGTATGATAAACCAACAAACAAAGTAAGAGACATAATCGCCTCTGTTAGCTATTCCTTACGGATTAGCCCGGCAGGTATGATAGCACCTCTCGTGCCCGGTAAGTAAGATAGCTCCTCTCGTGCCCGGTAGGTATGATAGCACCGCTCGTGCCCGGTAGGTATGATAGCACCGCTCGTGCCCGGTAGGTATGATAGCACCGCTCGTGCCCGGTAATAGTTCACTAGATTACCTCTAGCTCTGGTGGTTTAAAGTTCATGATTTACTTGACTGTGTTATGGTTAGTGTAACCGGCACACTCTGACGGTTATAGAATATACTCTAAATAGAGTCTTAGTATATAGAATAGTATAGGTGTAGGGAATGCCATCCCGGATGTGTGTGCTCGTAATATCCTCCTCGATATCACAGGTGATTGCCTCGGCTATTATCTCTATATGAAATGTTCTTAATGACTGTAACAAAGTGTTATAAGAACTTGTCTTATAACTCGATGTCAGAAATGAGAGGATGATGTCGTTATCATAAAGTTTTGTTATCATGATTATCATTCTTGTTATTTCTAACTGTCATCAGTAGGTTATCCCTTGGTTTTTCCCCGTTGTTCTATCGTATAAGAATAATAAACAGTCGTAAGATATGTTCTTAACAACTTATATTATTCTATGGTGTTAATGGACCTTGATTCTAAAATAGCATGTAACATCCTAGCTATTTCGGGTATGATAAAGTCAATCAATCAAGCATGTAATGATAAATGATAATAATGATAAACAATTATTATCTAAATCATAAAATAAGCAATATAATAATGAAAACTTTTAAGTAAATAAAAGTTTAGCATGTTTCTCAGCCCCGAGCTTTGAAATCAGTAAAGATTAAAAGAAAAGGGGCATATGAACTCACCTTGTGTATGAAATGGTTGACTTAGCTTAAAGGAAGTATGCACGCGCTCTTTGTTGTTCTTGATGTGAATTCACGATCCTGTATTAATTTCATGTTGTATGTACTTATAAGTATAAGTTGTGAAATGTTGTGCGCGTGCATGTGTTAGCCCTAAAGTTGGCTAATTTTTTTGTGAGTCTCAGTCTTTACTCGGCCCCGGTTCCAGTGCTATATTTCTTGGCATTACTTGTTTTGATGTCTTACGTTTACTTTACTTCGTTCTAGAATCTTAACAACTCACCATAAGTTAATTAATTTTATTGTTATTTTTAAGTCCGTTATTTTATGTAACTTACATAATTATGCAAATTAAACCTCCAAAGTCTCATGAAATCTTATCCTTTAATCCTTGTGTAATAAAATGTTAACTTTCTATTGTCTCATGAGTCGTTTAGCACGGGATTGGGCCGAGTTGGTATCATGTGGGTTAATTCTAAGTGAGCCTTGGGCCGGTTGGGCTGTAGTGGGCCGAATGGATATAATTGGGTCGAACGTGTGGGCCTTAAGAAAACATGGGCTAATGATATGAGCTTTAGTGGGCTGAACTAGCTGGGCCAAAACAACCCTAATGGGCCGTGGATTCTATTGGGCCTTGTATTTAAATTGTGGGCCGAAATAATATATTGGGCCCATTAATGGTTCTTAATTCGGTTAGGCTGAAAATATTATTGGGCTATAAATACTTGTTGTTGGGCCTGAACCAAATTACTGGGCCGAAGCTGTGACTACTAAAACAAAAGAGTTTGGGTCTAGAATTTGTTGGGTTGATCCACTGTATTACACGAAGAATTGGGCCAGAACTTTGGCCGGTTATTGGTTTGCTCAACAATTCGAAGTCCAAAGTCCCCCTGACAGCGAACCTTGGTTTCATTTCGAGTTGGGGTTTGGTCATCAGAAGCTTAACCAACATCCCAAGGTTCGTGACTCATAAAGGTTCGCCGAGTGCAGGAGGGTTCGTTGCTATCAACAAGGTTCGTGCATGATTCGGTTACTACAAGCAACTAAGGTTCGCAGACTTGGGTTCGAAAAAGCTGGAAGGTTCGGTAAAGGCTCGTGGGTTTGTTACTTGAGAAGGGTTCGTCTGAAAGGGAGGGGGTTCGCTGAGGTGTTGAGTTCGGCTGCATGGTGGTTCGTGGCAACCACAGGGTTCGGCCCTGAGTGATGGTGTCGCTCACGCAGGGTTTTGCCATGACTAGCCACCCCCACGAACATGTAGCCTCTTTCTCATCATCACCATCTGCGAGTTTGTTGTTCCCATGACTGTTGCTGCGTTGTTGATGTACCAAGAACAGCCTTCGAAGGTATAGAGTTGACTTACAAGGTCATAGGCCGTTTGGGGTGAGTTGGGTCGATCATGGGGGTAAAAACCCTAATTTCAGTTAGGTTTCACGCATCATACCTCGCGTTTCTGTGGTTAAATGCTCAGATCTGTTGTACTTCTAGGTAGAGGAGGTCGAGGGCTACGCGTGGACACCAAGAACACCCATTTTCGTTGAGAAATGATCAAGTTATGGTGATTTGAAGGTTGGTTTTGGTGGTGGGAAGGTGGTGGCCGGATTTTTGAAGAAGAGAGAGAAGGAAAATGTGATAAATGAACAAATGGCATCAATTTAGGTTTTAAATACCCCACGGGTGTTCGGGTTCGTTTTGGTTGCTCGGTTCGTAATTCGGTCGCGTATCCGGAAAAATACGCGTAATTAATTTGTAATAAATAAAAGAAAGATATTTTTAATTATTTGATGAGTTTCAAAATTGTAAAATGTTAATTATTTTATTTTATTAAATTTATTATCGTTCGAGTCGTGTTTTCGTTTCCGTTTCGTCAGATCGCGTCACTTACGTGCGTCTTCGTACAGAGCGCTAACTGTACGAACACGATCGTATGTTTCACTTTCTGATTTGGTTTTCTACTTATCAGTTATCGTTCAGAACGTTAAACTCACAGATATGTTTGTGTGAATCGTCACCCACGCAAACACACTGTCAGTTCATTATTCTGAAACGACACTGTAAATTACGTTTGAATTGTGTTTCCTCACTATCGGATCAACTAAGCCTCCTGTTATCATGTTGTTTTCAGACTGGTTTGTCGGCCATCTGATTCCTGTCATCTATGGATATCAGATCGCAACCGATTTGTTTTCGTTATTCGATTGTACACTGCTGTTTCTCTTGAGTTGTTGTATTTACTGTATTTAAGTTTTCACTTAAACACATACAACTGTGATTTGTTTTCTGAGTTCTGTTGTCATACGACTGTTTATGTACTGTATTTACACACAGTAATTGGTGAAAGTACACACACCGTACGGACTTGCCGGACGGTTCGGTACTAGTTGTCACAAGTAGTGGGACTCCGGCCAAGGTTCGTGACTACAGGTAGGGTTCGGCCAGGGCATCCCAGAAGTTCGGCTGATGGTTCGCAGCGAGCAAGAAGGTTCGTCCAACCTTCACTGGGTTCGGCCACCTGCTCCGGCCAACCTGTTCACGCTACCATCATCATCTTCTTCGAGCGTTTCCGTTCTAGGGTTTCCTTACACAAAGGCTTATGAAACAAGGATTCCGCAAAGTGTTCAGGTCACGAGGGTAGTTCCAGATCTTGTTAAACTCGTGTGGGTCGAACAATGCACAAACACATGATAAAAACCCTATTTTTCGGACACTTTAAAACCAAATACCTCGAAATCAGATGGGTAACTCTGTAGATCCGTTGTACTTTCTTGTAGAGCTCGTCAAGGGCTTCGCGTGGGCGCAAGAATCACTTGAATCGGTTAAGAAACGAGCAAGATACAAGGTTTTGAAGGTGTAAAAATGGTGTTTCTTGGGTTAGCCGGAAATGAGAGAAAGAAGGAGGGAGTTTGGTTAAAAATGAAAGAAATTCTTTCATTTAGGGTTTTTATACCCTATGTGGTGTTCGGGTTCACTTCGGTTGCCCGGTTCACGTTTTCGTCGCGTATCCGGCTCTTTACGCGTATTTTTCGTAATTAAATTAAAATGAGTTATTTTAAACTACATGGTTAGTATTTATTTCTAAATTTTTATTTTAATTATCTTTGTAATAATTTTATTTGTCGAACTTAATTATTTTTACGCGTTTCATAATTTTCGCGTTTCGTAAATTTTCTTCGCGATTTAATAAAATAGTTAAATTTAAATTATTTTATGATGAGTTTCAAAATTGTAAAATAAGAAATATAATATTCCTTAAAATTATTATCGTTCGTATCGTTATTCGTTTTCGTAATCGTTTCATCAGATCGCGTCACCATCGCGCGTATTCGTTCGAATCGTCATTCGAACGAACACGTCGATGGTTTGGCTTTCTGATTCTTGTTTTCTACTGTTAAGTCCTTATTTCAGAACGTTAAACTATCAGAATCATTAGTATAGATCGTCACCTATACGAATAACTCGTCGGTTTAGCATTCTGTAACAATAACCGTTATAGTTTCGTTTTGTTTATCCTCACATACGTTTATGCAAACAATTATCACATCATGTATTTGTGTTTCAACACTGTGTTGTCTGACATGTTTCAGACTGTTAAACCCTAAGGTTTCAGTCAAATTCAGACAATCGTATATTAATTTCATGCTAATCAAATGTATAAATAGTCTAAACATAGTTTAACGAAATGTGTACCTGAATCACTGTACATGTTTACTGTTACGATCACGGTTCCGGTACGCGTCCGGCACTGATGTTACACACTATCCCTGGGCCGAACCAGGCCATGGACCGCATCAAGGAGCCTTATGGTGTTGTTGGGCCGTAAGACTGGGCTACGCAGTCCCTAAGCCCACTGAACGAATCTGGTTGGGTGGGGTGGCCGAATAGCCTTTGGGTTTTGGGCGGATGACTGATGGGTGGCCACCGAATAGCTTGGGGTCAAATGAGATGAGTGTCCGAATGAAAATGGTGGGGTGGCCCCATGGTTCGGCCGAATGTGGGGCTCAGAATGAGGATGGCGAATGAATGGTGGTCGAATAAGTGGTGGTTCCAGCAAATGGGTAGGTGGAGACTGAGCAACAAGTTGGCGAATAAGGGTGGTCGAATGGTGCCATTCGTTGTGCTGAAGGGTGTCATTCGACACTTGGTTTTCTCATTCGGCCACCCAGCTAAGCTCATAACCGTCCCCCCCCCCTCTCTTGACCCAAGGGTGATTTCGAAGGTGGTGTAAGATAGGGATAGTTCTGGTGGTCATAAAATTTGAATATGAAGGTGGTTGGCCGAATAGAACTGATGGGTCGGCTAAAGGGTCAAGAAACCCTCTTTTTCGTAACATTCCCAGCCGATTACCTTGATTATCAGTGGTGTTTGGCTCCGATCTGTTGTACTTCCGTGTAGAGGGTGATGAGAGCTTCGTGTAGGCGAAAGAATGAGACAATTTGGTGGAGAAATGACCAAGATATAGGTGTTTGAAGGTTGGTAATGGTGGTGAAATGTTCAAACCGGGATTTAGGGTTTTTGGCGAGGAAGAAGAGGTGAAAATGAGGAAAAGAGACTCATTTAAGGGTATTTATACCCCGAGTGAGTTCGGGTTCGTTTTCGTTGCTCGGTTCGCGTTTTCGTTACGTTTCCGGAAAAATTACGCGTAATTTAAATGAAATAAATAAAAGAAAATTATTCTAATTATTTGATGAGTTTCAAAATTGTAAAAAAAAAATTTAATGTTTTATTTTCTTAAATTTATTATCGTATCGTGTCGTGTTTCGTTTTCGTTTCGTCGAATCGCGTCACCTTCGTGCATATTCGTTCGAATCGTCACCCGAACGAACACGACGAGGGTTTTGCTTTCCGACTTTTGTTTTCTACTTTTCAGTCATTATTTCAGAACTCTGAACTCATAGATATGTTTGTGTGAGTTGTCACCCACGCAAACACACTGTCAGTTCGTTATTCTGACATAATACTGCATTTGTGGGAAAACCCGAAGCCCGAAACTTTAGGGCCGGGTATTGGCCCGAATATTAGGGTATGGGACCGGGTATGGGATCAAAAAATATATTTTTTTCGGGTTCGGGTACGGGTATGGGATTAAGGAATACCCGGTCCGATACCCGGCCCACTTACCCGAAGTAATACTCGTAATATTTTGTTAATATTTTTTAATTTTCTTTTCTAAAACATAAGTTTTTTAATGAAACATCATAACAAATTATAAATTTTATCTTATTATTTTATATTTAAAAATTAATGTTGTTGTTTTCGATATGTAATTTCAGTTTGAATATTAAATTAATAGTCTATGGTTGCATCTATTAATAGTTATATGTCATGATATTTATATTTAATATATTTATATTTTATGGTGTTGATCTTATATGTATGATTCTAATTTATTTTTGTAATTAAACAATAACATGACACAAAATTAATACTATACAAATGTACTCGGAAAATCACAAAAATTTTTTAATAAACTAATGGGTATACCCGATACCCGTGGGTATGCCCGATACCCAATGGGTAATTACCCGATAGATACCCGATGGGTATTGGGCCGGGTATGAGATATATTTTTACAATCGGGTATGGGATTAGCAATACCCTACCCGAACCCGGCCCATTGCCATTCCTATTGTCGGACTCAACTAAACATCCAGTTTTCACATTGCTCTTGTACTGATTCGTCGGCCATCTGATTCCTGTCATCTGTGGACATCAGATCGCAACCGATATGTTTTCATTGTTTACTTGTACACTGTTGTTTCCCGTGATTCGTTGTGTTAACTGTACTTATGTTTTCACTTAAATACACACAACTATTGTTTCAAATGTATGTTGTACTTACTGTATTTAAGTTTACACAAAAATACGTACAACTATGTATTGTATTTTGAATTCTGATAATACGATAACTGTTCAGGTATCTGTATTTACACATAGTATAAAGTGAAAGTACGCATACCGTACGGACTCGCCGGACGATCTTGCACTTGTTGTTACAAAGGGTCTTCATTGTCGCACTCCGGCCTTCCCGGCCTGAACGAAAGGGCGCGACTGGACTGATCTGGCAGGATCGCAGTCTCCGGTCACACAGTTGTGAGACCTACATGTCTGGTTGCATACGTACATCCAATACTTGGACAAAATAGTTTTGTAAAATCAGAGTTGCGGAAGTTTAATAAGATCAACAGATATAATTCATAAACTACGGAAGCGTCGTTAAGATAGTTTTCAAAACATTACGGAGTATTAGTTGCGGAAGCGGTTAAAGTAGTTTAACAATACATAAAGTAACACAACCAAATGATAACAAATGTTTAATAGACTAAGACACTATAGTAGATGCATGGACTCCATCCTAGCATCCTAGATTCCTCGTGCGCGTGCCTTAGCATCCTGAGAAAATATGCGAGTAAAAGGTCAACACAAAGGTTGGTGAGAGCACATGTTTTATATCAGCAGTAAACATCAAAATGTTTAAAGTAAATGTTTGCAGGTCTACATTCCAATACAATGCAATATCCATGGATAGCTAGTCAATATAAGTTACATCATATGCTGGTTCGCAACCGAAACTAACATGCTGCCTCCCGCCATATCCATCCAAGATATGGAAATGTTGTTTGGTCAATTATGCACTGTTCCGACCTCCAGTCGGGGTGGCCATACGGCGCGCAACAGTGGGGCTTGTCAGGCCTAAATAGTACTATTCAGAATTACCACGCTAAACGTACCACGCTAAGCGCAACGCTCTATTAACGGTTCGAGGTGTGTTTAATTAGGACTTATCAGTTTTGTGGACTTATCTGTAACACCCCGACCGACGGCGGAATCATCGGGATGCCACGAGGGATGTGTAGATTGTTCACAAGCTCATGGGCATCTAAATCATATCATCATATATCATTTAATCAACCACAATAATTACACAAAAATCATGTTTATCATGAATCAAGTATGTCAAATACACAAAAGATTTAGTTAAACTAACTAAACTCTAATCGCCAGAAATTTAGTTAATTAACTAAGTCCAAGATCCTATATGATGATGATGTCCAAAATAGAAGAGATCCTCTCTTCATTCCTACTTGTCTCCATCACCTGAAACATGTAAGAAAATCAAGTGTCAACTACAAAAGTAGTTGGTGAGTAATCATAAGTTTTTATATTTAAAAATGTTTTAGTAAAATGAGTTTGAAAGTTTATGCTTAAAATGGTTTTATAAAATGCTTTGTTTAAAACGAGTATAAAACTTATGATCTTCTTGAGAAAATCCATATGAATACCTGTATGAGATAATCCAACACACATCCATCAATTCAACAGTCAAACACATACACAATCACATAACCACATAACCAAATCAATCATAACCAATCACAATTAATCATAATCAAATATAGGCAATCAATCCACAACAAATCAACCAAACTCAATCAATCATATTCTCAATCAATGTTCGTGACTATACATGATCATTTTGTAATTAACATAAGTTAAATACATGATTCATGGAGTGGTCGCTAACCACGTGACAATACATGAAGCCAAAGCAAATAACCGAAGTCAAAGGCAATGCTTCACAGATGTGGACACCATCCACGTGACAATACACGATGTCAAAGCAATTAACCGAAGTTAAGAGCGATGATTCTCGGGATTTGTGACAATACTTGTAATCTTTGTTATTGACCTAGGTCAATAACAATGTTTACATGGATATAAAATAATAAGAGATAATCCCATAATAATGATAATTTTAAATGTGAATATCATATTGATAAACAGGTATTAACCTTGTGTTATCAAAATAATATTTAATTTGGTATACATGTTTCACCTCCGGGTTTTAAAACCAAAAACAGTTTAAAGAAAGGGAGGTTATGAGAACTCACCTGAAGTCCTTAGAATTGGTGTTCTCGTATAATGCGCGCTCGCGTATGTAAACTCAAAGCAACTCAAAGATCTGTAATTGTTGTGTATTTTATATTCGTAAGTACTTGCGTTTAATTTAGGTCATTTGACCATAAGTGTTTCTCTAACTCATTAGATATATATTCTTAACTTAGTTTACTCTCCTAAGTTAAGTTGTTACACTTAAGGTTTTTATTGTTTATCATCCCATAGAATAATTCAATTTTGATAGTTCTAAATTATTTTGTGACAGTATCTAATTGTTAGAAACTATGTGTGTTCCCATAGTTAGATATGCTGAAAGGAAAATGTATCTTCTTTTACACACACATCTTATATACATGCATGATAAACTCACTTTCCACCATCATTGTATAGTTTATAAAATTCCATTAAGTTTTAATAATATTAAGCCATTCTCAGAATTAAATCAAACAATATGCCTTTAAACTTTACACCACATTACTTAAAAAAAAAAATGGTGAATGGTGTTCTTCATACATGCATGAACGTGTCCACGTATAAACATCCTTATATCCATGTTCATATACATTGAATTACCCCTAACCCCCTAGAAACCCTAACCTTGAAGCGTTCAAGTGCGATTAGTCATTAGGGCAGCGAACCCTTTGGCTAACTCCATGGGTTCGGCACAAACAAGGGAAAGGGTTCGTGAGAGTTACATGGCATGGGTTCGCCCTTCTCAAGGGTTCGTGAGGCAGAATAGGGTTCGGTGGGGAACCAAGGTTCGTGGCCTCAACAGCAAAGTTCGGCCAGATGCATGGTTCGCTGGTCAAGCAGGGCGCAGAGGGTTCGGCAACCAGGCTGCCTGGTTCGCGAGCTGATGGCCTAGGGTTCGCCATCCAGAGTTCGTCACCTGGCTGAGAAGGGTTCGTTGCCAAGATGTGCATGGTTCGTGGTCCCTAGGGTTCGCCACCCTAGGGTTCGACTGATATTGTGTGAGGGTTCGGTGTTGGCGGCCCGTACAAGGTTCGTCCAGTCCCTTTAGGGTTCGGCTGACTGGTTGTACCCACGAATCATCACACCATCGTCTCCTCTTCGACCCACGACCTGCAACAACTTAACAATGTTCTTCCCAATATTCATCCTAGTTCGTTTTAGTGTTTTACAAGAGCTTTAATTCGGTTACAACAACAAACGATTAAGGATTCGTGGTTCACACCAAAAACCGAAAACAAGGCTTTAGATTTACCTCGAGATGCTGCGCAAATATAGGATTTCTTCGTATCCCCTTGTAGCTCTCGTCCACGCGGTCGTTTTGAGCCAAAGATCACCCGATTTCGTCAAGAAACAAAGAAGTTAGGCTAGAGAGAAGTTGGGTGGATTGTGAGTGACGAATTTGAGTGTTTAGTGAGAGAGTAAGTGTTGGTGAAATGAAAAAGAAGAGGAAGAAGACTCTTCCTTATATCGCGTATTGTCTCCCGTGCCCGGTCCCGTTTTTATCGCGATACAATATAATAAAACTCGGTTTTTCTCGTTAACTATATTTAAATATAATGTGCTTAAAAAATCATATGGTTTCATTATTTATCATTATTTCCAAATAATCTTTGTCTCGTAGCGAATCTTGTTTCATACGCGTGAATTATAATAACATGCTCGTTTCTCTAACGTAACATATTTAAACAATAAATCGTTTTAAATAAATTAAAATAAGTTTAAATAATTCGTATCGTAAAATAAATTCCGTTTTCGTTTTCGTTAAATAATTATTTAAATAAATTAATTTATTCGAAAACATTTTTAGGTTGTGATTCCTAATAAACGTTTTAAGTTTTCCATTTATTAAATTAATACCGTCATGTATTATTTAATCATCTCGTCGAAACGCGTTACTCGCGTACGTATTCGTAAAGATCGTCACCTTTGCGAATCCAACGCTTGTATCGCGTTTCGATTTGATCTATGATTTATGGAATATCGTTTTAGAATATTATTCCTAATAATTATATTCGCGTGAATCGTCACCCGCGCGAATACATTATTAAGTTAATATTTCTAAATTAATATTCGCGATTAAATAGCGTTCGTAACCTCACTTCGCGAAATTAATTCCCATTATTTAATAACTTTAATATTATCATTTCCCAAACCAAAACCCACTAAACCTTAGTCACTGACACATCCATGATAGACCGAAATATGCATATATATAGGGCATATGTAAGGGTCAGTCGCAACTGCCCTAGCCACCGTCCCACCGCTATTTCGATAAACCATGACCATGGGTCCTTGACTACGTTTAGTAACCAGACTCAAATAACTACCAGTTCTAACCTCAATCCAATCTCGGACCATTAATCCATCATCATCAATAGTAAGTAACTGCGATAAACACTACGGGTCTGTTTAGTTGAATTACAACTAAACTTCCCGTGGTTTGCGCGTATAATAAATTATGAACATGCATACCAGTACAGTGATAATATCAGTAATGTCAATCAATAATTTCATAATCATTCATAATAAATAAATCTCCAGTCGTAACAGTACAATCGTACGGATGTACGGACGTACGGACAACTGAAAGTACAGTGATGTTACAGTCTCCCCTAGTTAAAGGAATTTCGTCCCGAAATTCAACTTGGAGTGACCGTAGTAAATAAATGTGGGTACTTAAGCTTCATCTGATCTTCCCGCTCCCATGTGAATTCTGGACCACGCTTCGATTCCCAACGTACCTTGACAATTGGAATTCTACTGCGTTTGAGCTGTTTAATCTCCCGATCCATTATCTCCACTGGTTTTTCAACAAAGTGCATGGTATCATCGATGCGGATGTCATCGAGTGGTACCTGAAGATCTTGATCAGCTAAGCACTTTCTTAGATTGGACACGTGAAACGTCGGATGCACATTACTAAGTTCAGGAGGAAGTTCCAATTTGTAAGCAACCTTCCCGATCCGTTCAAGGATCTTAAAAGGGCCAACATAACGTGGAGCAAGCTTCCCCTTCTTTCCGAATCGAACAACGCCCTTCCAAGGCGACACTTTAAGCAATACCATATCTCCCACTTCAAACTCTAAAGGTTTTCTTCGTTTGTCCGCGTAACTCTTCTGTCTGCTGCGAGCAGCTAACAGATTGTCGCGGATCTGGCGGATCTTGTCAGTCGTTTCCTGAATAATCTCTGGGCCGGTAATCTGCGAATCGCCGACTTCGGTCCAACAAATAGGTGACCGACATTTCCTGCCATAAAGAGCTTCAAACGGTGCCATACCAATGCTCGCGTGATAACTGTTGTTATACGAGAATTCAACCAATGGTAAATGGCTATCCCAATTGCCACCGAAATCGATGACACAAGCTCTCAACATGTCTTCCAATGTCTGAATCGTTCGCTCCGTTTGACCATCCGTTTGAGGATGATAAGCAGTGCTAAGATCTAGTCTTGTTCCAAAAGCTTCATGTAGTGATTCCCAAAATCGCGCCGTGAAACGAGCATCACGGTCCGATATTATGCTTAAGGGAATACCATGTCGGCTAATGATCTCATCAATGTAGATACGAGCTAGCTTCCGCACAGGGTAAGTTTCGCGTATCGGTAAGAAATGAGCCGACTTGGTTAATCTATCAACAATCACCCAGATACTATCTTTACCGTTCGTGGTACGTGGAAGCTTAGTAATGAAATCCATGGAGATATTCTCCCACTTCCACATCGGTATCTCTGGTTGTAACAACAATCCTGAAGGTCGCTGATGTTCGGCCTTGACTTTGGCACAGTTAAGGCACTTAGACACATACTCAGCAATATCCTTCTTCATTCCAGGCCACCAGTACAAGCCCCTAAGGTCTTGATACATCTTATCAGAGCCTGGATGGATTGAATAACGAGACTTATGAGCTTCATCCAAAATTAGCATCCTCAGATCACCCCTGTTCGGTATCCACAACCGATTCAAATAATACATCAAACCGTCATCCTTAGTTTCCAATAAGATTTCAGCCCCACAAGACATCTCATTTTTCAAGTTATCTTGAACTAACGAGTGTTGTTGGGCTGTGAGAACATCATTACGGAGATTAGTGTGCACTCGGACACTATGAATCTGAACTTGACTTTTGCGACTAAGCGCATCTGCTACTACATTCGCTTTACCAGGATGGTAGCGAATTTCACAGTCATAATCGTTCAACAGTTCAACCCATCTCCGTTGTCTCATATTGAGCTCTTTCTGATTTAGAATATGTTGCAAACTTTTATGATCAGTGAACACTACACACTTAGTGCCATAAAGATAATGTCTCCATATCTTCAAAGCAAACACGACTGCACCAAGTTCCAAGTCGTGTGTGGTGTAGTTCTTTTCGTGAATCTTCAATTGTCTTGATGCATAAGCCACAACCTTTCCCCGTTGCATGAGAACACAACCGAGACCTAAGTTGGACGCATCACAATAAACCACAAAATCATCATTTCCATCAGGCAGTGTCAAGACAGGAGCATCACAAAGTTTCTGCTTCAAGGTCTGAAATGCCTCTTCTTGCCTTGGTCCCCACTCGTATGGCCTATTCTTCTGAGTCAAAGCAGTGAGAGGGACAGCAATCCTGGAGAAATTCGAGATGAACCGCCGATAGTAACCGGCAAGTCCGAGAAATGATCGAATCTCCGTGGGTGTCTTCGGTGTACTCCAATTCTTCACAGCATCAATCTTCACAGGATCCACGTGAACACCGTATTCGTTGACTATGTGCCCCAAGAATTGAACTTCTTTAAGCCAAAATTCACATTTAGAGAATTTGGCATACAGTCGCTCCTCTCTTAGGATCTCCAAAACCAACTTAAGGTGTTTCTCGTGTTCTTCCTTTGTCTTTGAGTAAATCAGGATATCATCAATGAATACGATCACAAATTTATCTAAGTATGGCCTGCAAACACGGTTCATGAGGTCCATGAAAACCGCAGGTGCATTGGTAAGGCCGAAGGGCATTACCAGGAATTCATAATGGCCATATCTCGTTCTGAAAGCAGTCTTGGGAATATCATCATCATGTACGCGAAGCTGATGATACCCAGACCTAAGATCGATTTTTGAAAACCATGCCGAGCCTTGAAGCTGATCGAAGAGATCATCGATACGCGGCAGTGGATATCGATTCTTGATTGTAAGTTTGTTCAATTCGCGGTAATCGATGCACATTCGGAATGACCCGTCCTTCTTCTTGACAAACAGGACCGGTGCACCCCATGGCGAATGGCTCGGGCGAATGAACCCTTTATCGGTAAGTTCTTGCAGTTGACTCGCCAATTCTTGCAACTCTGAGGGCGCGAGTCTGTAGGGAGCTTTGGCGACTGGGTTCGCACCAGGTACCAAGTCGATTCGGAACTCAACTTGACGTTCTGGTGGAAGACCCGGCAAATCGTCTGGAAAGACTTCTGGAAAATCTCGTATCACCGGAACATCTTCAATTCTCTTTTCTTTCTCTTTCTTCTCCACAATGTGTGCTAAGAAGGCTATACATTTCTTCCTAAGGTACTTGTGTGCTTTAGTGCAAGACATCAGCTTAAGACCTTTACTAGCAGTTTCTCCAAATATTCTCAAAGTTTCACCCGAAGGTAATGGAATACGAATATATTTCTCATGACAAACAATCTCCGCTCTGTGGGTGGCTAACCAATCCATGCCTATGATAACATCAAAGCTACCAAGATGCATAGGTATAAGATCAATTGGGAAAACGTGATCATTTAAGTTCACAGTACATCCAATGATAATAGTGTCAATATCAATAGTGTTTCCGTCAGCCACTTCCACGTTAAACGGTTTATCTAAATATGTACGTGTTCTACCAAGCAAGCATTCGAAATCATATGAAACAAAACTCCTATCAGCACCAGAATCAAATAAGACAGATGCATAAGAGTTGTTGATCAGAAATGTACCGTTGACCACATCCTGGTTGGCTTGAGCAGCTGGAGCATTCAGTTGAAAAGCCCGGCCTCTTGCCACCCTCTGATTATTTCCAGTCAACTTTGGGCACTGATTTCTGAAGTGACCCACTTCACCACATTCATAACAGGCTCTTGCCTGTGCTTGAGGTACCTGGCGAATGGGTACAGCCGGAATAGGTTGACTTTGAGGAGCTGGTAGTGCAAGCGGTGCTTGTTGTATCCTTTGTGCTTGCGGTGCACTCCGACAAACGTTTGCATAGTGCCCGAACTTGCCACAGTTGTTGCAAACGCGACACGGCAAGTTAGGGGCATGATGATATCTGCAAGTGTTACATTGGGGAGTGTTCCCAGTGTAACTTCTTGCAGCAGAATTGTTTGATGATTGCTGCGCAAACTTCGCAGCAGGTACTGTTACCATGAAATTCCTATTCTTTCTCTTCTTGTTGCTGCTTTTGGACGAGCTAGCAGCTTCAGACTTGACTTCAGTTTTGACTTCCTTTGCAGCAGTCTTGGTGTCAGTCTTCTTATATCCCTTTCGAGTAAGAGTTCCATTCTTCACGTGATTGTCAGTAAGAGTTGCAGATAACGGGATTGCAGCTTCAAGTGTTTTGGGATTGCTCCCATAGACTGTATCCTGAATCTGCACCGGCAGCCCGCCGATATACTTCTCAATCGCCCTTTCCAAGGGTGTCACCAAGTGAGGTACCAGCAAGCTATACTCATGAAACTGAGTATTGTAGATGACATTCTCTCCGCTATCCTGCTTGAGTTCCCAGAACTCAGCCTCCAGTTTCCTCATCTCGCTTCTAGGACAGAACTCAGTGGTCATCAGAGTCTTGACCTCTGTCCATGTCAGTGCTAAGGCAGCATCCACTCCCCTAGTTCGCTTTTCCCCATTCCACCAAGTCAGTGCTCTCTTTTGGAAAACACTGGTGGCATAGCGAACTTTCAGATTCTCGGGACATTCGCTGTTGATGAAGGTGTTCTCCATACTCTCGAACCACTGCAGCAGACCAGTGGCTGATTCAGCACCCGTGAATTTCAGAGGATTACAGGAATTGAAGTGTTTGAATGTGCAAGTTGTCTGGTTTGCACCACCTCTGTTCTGGTTAGCATTCTGGTTAGCCTGAGTTAGTTGGCTCACCAATCCAGAAATAAGTGTGGCTAACTCTTGTATGCCTGAGTTGGCATTACTGTTGTTAGCTTCCCCATTGTTCGAGTCATCTTCGTTGTGACGGCGAGGCGGCATGTTTCTGAAGGAAATAGAAACATGTTACTACCGTTTACAACGTAAGTCATACAAACAATGTTTAAATGAGTCCATTAGACAATTAGGATTACATATAGGAACTATATTTCTCTCCTATCAGTCATTGACTCAAAAAGGCTTATAATTTCCTATTATTATTCTAAGTGTCCTAGTTGGTCATAACTAGTGTTAACTAACTATTTCCTAGGTCCTATACATTCCTCACTCTATACTAACACTGACAACCTCCCAATGCAATGCAACAAGCTTATATATAGGGCATATGCAGAGGTAGATCGCAATCTCCCCTACACCGTCCCACCACCGTTCCATTGCACCACGATTATGCCCTTGTTAGCGTGTAGAGTGTGTCATGCATTTCACCATAATTCTCACTTCACAAACCTTATCCTTAGTAGGATAATTTTGAGTGAAGTGATCCCTAGTTCCCTTGGACAATTAGGTTCGCCTAATGTCTAAGTTCACCTGACATGTAGGTTTACCTATTCCTAAGCTCACCTAATGTCTAAGTTCACCTGACATTAAGGTTCCTCTAACTGTCTAAGTTCACTAAATCAATGTCAATCCCAATGTCAAACTCATCAATGAGGGTTCATATCATCACAAAGTGCTCTTATTGTCACTAAGTGTTCATATCCTCCCTATAGTTTTATTCTAATCAAGTGTCCATACCATCACTAAGTGTTAGTATCATCACTATGCGTTTATATTATCATCAAGTGTCTATATCATCACCCAAGTCCATATTCCATCACTAATCGCTCATATCGTTCATTAATCCCATGCACCCTACGTGTCCAATCCGTGTGTTTCATAAGTGAATTTATAAGTGTTTATCAAATATGATCATCCATGAGTCAATCCCAGTCAATCCATCAAACATATCATCAACAGCCCACAATCATATCCTCTCAACCACTCCTAGTAAGGTCCTAATAATATCCTATGTCCCTGACACTGACAGACCCCCAATATACTACAAATGGTATATGTATAGGGCATATGTAGGGGTCAGTCGCAACTGCCCCAGCCACCGTCCCACCACCTTTGTAGTATACCATGAGTGTGTCCTTGTCTGGAGTTTATAGATAAAACAAATAATTCCTAAAGCAGATAATTCCTAAGCATTTAATTTCTTAAGCAGGTAATTTTCCAAACGGGTAGTTCCCACATTCTTCAACACTGACATCCACCCAATGTACCGTAAATGGTATATATATAGGGCATATGTAAGGGTCAGTCGCAACTGCCCTAGCCAACGTCCCACCACCTTTACGATACACCACGTGTATGTCCTTATCGAATCATTAGGGCACACGTAAGCCAAAATCAATAAGCAGTATATATATCAGATGTATAACAGGAGTTCAATTAACATGTAATAAACACATAAGCATGAATCCTGAATATACTAACTAGTGTATGAAAGTACTTCATACTAGGGTATCCTACGGTTATAGACTAGGTCAACCATTTCTAGTAACCTAATTCCCTATAACCCAGGCTCTGATACCAATCTGTAACACCCCGACCGACGGCGGAATCATCGGGATGCCACGAGGGATGTGTAGATTGTTCACAAGCTCATGGGCATCTAAATCATATCATCATATATCATTTAATCAACCACAATAATTACACAAAAATCATGTTTATCATGAATCAAGCATGTCAAATACACAAAAGATTTAGTTAAACTAACTAAACTCTAATCGCCAGAAATTTAGTTAATTAACTAAGTCCAAGATCCTATATGATGATGATGTCCAAAATAGAAGAGATCCTCTCTTCATTCCTACTTGTCTCCATCACCTGAAACATGTAAGAAAATCAAGTGTCAACTACAAAAGTAGTTGGTGAGTAATCATAAGTTTTTATATTTAAAAATGTTTTAGTAAAATGAGTTTGAAAGTTTATGCTTAAAATGGTTTTATAAAATGCTTTGTTTAAAACGAGTATAAAACTTATGATCTTCTTGAGAAAATCCATATGAATACCTGTATGAGATAATCCAACACACATCCATCAATTCAACAGTCAAACACATACACAATCACATAACCACATAACCAAATCAATCATAACCAATCACAATTAATCATAATCAAATATAGGCAATCAATCCACAACAAATCAACCAAACTCAATCAATCATATTCTCAATCAATGTTCGTGACTATACATGATCATTTTGTAATTAACATAAGTTAAATACATGATTCATGGAGTGGTCGCTAACCACGTGACAATACATGAAGCCAAAGCAAATAACCGAAGTCAAAGGCAATGCTTCACAGATGTGGACACCATCCACGTGACAATACACGATGTCAAAGCAATTAACCGAAGTTAAGAGCGATGATTCTCGGGATTTGTGACAATACTTGTAATCTTTGTTATTGACCTAGGTCAATAACAATGTTTACATGGATATAAAATAATAAGAGATAATCCCATAATAATGATAATTTTAAATGTGAATATCATATTGATAAACATGTATTAACCTTGTGTTATCAAAATAATATTTAATTTGGTATACATGTTTCACCTCCGGGTTTTAAAACCAAAAACAGTTTAAAGAAAGGGAGGTTATGAGAACTCACCTGAAGTCCTTAGAATTGTGTTCTCGTATAATGCGCGCTCGCGTATGTAAACTCAAAGCAACTCAAAGATCTGTAATTGTTGTGTATTTTATATTCGTAAGTACTTGCGTTTAATTTAGGTCATTTGACCATAAGTGTTTCTCTAACTCATTAGATATATATTCTTAACTTAGTTTACTCTCCTAAGTTAAGTTGTTACACTTAAGGTTTTTATTGTTTATCATCCCATAGAATAATTCAATTTTGATAGTTCTAAATTATTTTGTGACAGTATCTAATTGTTAGAAACTATGTGTGTTCCCATAGTTAGATATGCTGAAAGGAAAATGTATCTTCTTTTACACACACATCTTATATACATGCATGATAAACTCACTTTCCACCATCATTGTATAGTTTATAAAATTCCATTAAGTTTTAATAATATTAAGCCATTCTCAGAATTAAATCAAACAATATGCCTTTAAACTTTACACCACATTACTTAAAAAAAAAAAATGGTGAATGGTGTTCTTCATACATGCATGAACGTGTCCACGTATAAACATCCTTATATCCATGTTCATATACATTGAATTACCCCTAACCCCCTAGAAACCCTAACCTTGAAGCGTTCAAGTGCGATTAGTCATTAGGGCAGCGAACCCTTTGGCTAACTCCATGGGTTCGGCACAAACAAAGGAAAGGGTTCGTGAGAGTTACATGGCATGGGTTCGCCCTTCTCAAGGGTTCGTGAGGCAGAATAGGGTTCGGTGGGGAACCAAGGTTCGTGGCCTCAACAGCAAAGTTCGGCCAGATGCATGGTTCGCTGGTCAAGCAGGGCGCAGAGGGTTCGGCAACCAGGCTGCCTGGTTCGCGAGCTGATGGCCTAGGGTTCGCCATCCAGAGTTCGTCACCTGGCTGAGAAGGGTTCGTTGCCAAGATGTGCATGGTTCATGGTCCCTAGGGTTCGCCACCCTAGGGTTCGACTGATATTGTGTGAGGGTTCGGTGTTGGCGGCCCGTACAAGGTTCGTCCAGTCCCTTTAGGGTTCGGCCGACTGGTTGTACCCACGAATCATCACACCATCGTCTCCTCTTCGACCCACGACCTGCAACAACTTAACAATGTTCTTCCCAATATTCATCCTAGTTCGTTTTAGTGTTTTACAAGAGCTTTAATTCGGTTACAACAACAAACGATTAAGGATTCGTGGTTCACACCAAAAACCGAAAACAAGGCTTTAGATTTACCTCGAGATGCTGCGCAAATATAGGATTTCTTCGTATCCCCTTGTAGCTCTCGTCCACGCGGTCGTTTTGAGCCAAAGATCACCCGATTTCGTCAAGAAACAAAGAAGTTAGGCTAGAGAGAAGTTGGGTGGATTGTGAGTGACGAATTTGAGTGTTTAGTGAGAGAGTAAGTGTTGGTGAAATGAAAAAGAAGAGGAAGAAGACTCTTCCTTATATCGCGTATTGTCTCCCGTGCCCGGTCCCGTTTTTATCGCGATACAATATAATAAAACTCGGTTTTTCTCGTTAACTATATTTAAATATAATGTGCTTAAAAAATCATATGGTTTCATTATTTATCATTATTTCCAAATAATCTTTGTCTCGTAGCGAATCTCGTTTCATACGCGTGAATTATAATAACATGCTCGTTTCTCTAACGTAACATATTTAAACAATAAATCGTTTTAAATAAATTAAAATAAGTTTAAATAATTCGTATCGTAAAATAAATTCCGTTTTCGTTTTCGTTAAATAATTATTTAAATAAATTAATTTATTCGAAAACATTTTTAGGTTGTGATTCCTAATAAACGTTTTAAGTTTTCCATTTATTAAATTAATACCGTCATGTATTATTTAATCATCTCGTCGAAACGCGTTACTCGCGTACGTATTCGTAAAGATCGTCACCTTTGCGAATCCAACGCTTGTATCGCATTTCGATTTGATCTATGATTTATGGAATATCGTTTTAGAATATTATTCCTAATAATTATATTCGCGTGAATCGTCACCCGCGCGAATACATTATTAAGTTAATATTTCTAAATTAATATTCGCGATTAAATAGCGTTCGTAACCTCACTTCGCGAAATTAATTCCCATTATTTAATAACTTTAATATTATCATTTCCCAAACCAAAACCCACTAAACCTTAGTCACTGACACATCCATGATAGACCGAAATATGCATATATATAGGGCATATGTAAGGGTCAGTCGCAACTGCCCTAGCCACCGTCCCACCGCTATTTCGATAAACCATGACCATGGGTCCTTGACTACGTTTAGTAACCAGACTCAAATAACTACCAGTTCTAACCTCAATCCAATCTCGGACCATTAATCCATCATCATCAATAGTAAGTAACTGCGATAAACACTACGGGTCTGTTTAGTTGAATTACAACTAAACTTCCCGTGGTTTGCGCGTATAATAAATTATGAACATGCATACCAGTACAGTGATAATATCAGTAATGTCAATCAATAATTTCATAATCATTCATAATAAATAAATCTCCAGTCGTAACAGTACAATCGTACGGATGTACGGACGTACGGACAACTGAAAGTACAGTGATGTTACAACTCCATCCTAGCATCCTAGATTCCTCGTGCGCGTGCCTTAGCATCCTGAGAAAATATGCGAGTAAAAGGTCAACACAAAGGTTGGTGAGAGCACATGTTTTATATCAGCAGTAAACATCAAAATGTTTAAAGTAAATGTTTGCAGGTCTACATTCCAATACAATGCAATATCCATGGATAGCTAGTCAATATAAGTTACATCATATGCTGGTTCGCAACCGAAACTAACATGCTGCCTCCCGCCATATCCATCCAAGATATGGAAATGTTGTTTGGTCAATTATGCACTGTTCCGACCTCCAGTCGGGGTGGCCATACGGCGCGCAACAGTGGGGCTTGTCAGGCCTAAATAGTACTATTCAGAATTACCACGCTAAACGTACCACGCTAAGCGCAACGCTCTATTAACGGTTCGAGGTGTGTTTAATTAGGACTTATCAGTTTTGTGGATGTATGCCACACATATGCATATACGGTATTAGCATGTACAAATGTAACAAAAAAAAGTGAGTTTGTTGTTCAAAACAGTTGTATGCAATGTTTTCTCCCCCAAAGGTAGAAAATGTAAAAAGGGGCCGTGAACTCACCTGGTAGTGCAGTTTCCGGTTTTCGTGTGTTCGCTACCCGCGAATGCTAGCAACCCTGCTAGTAAGCACCTATAACCATATAGGTATGAGTATGTGTTTTGTGGTGTGTTGTAATCCATACAATTCCAAGTGTCGGTGTGCTCAACCGAGTGTGTGTTGACTTGTGTTGACTCGACGAATCGTTGGTGACACATTTGTTGTGTTTATGTGTCTTAAGGCAAATAAGACACCAACATGCATTCATATAACCAATCATGATGTTTTCACAAAAGCAAGCTTGAAAATTGTAACGTTTCCGTTTCGGGGAAACTTTCTATATTTAGAAAGTTTACATTTTTGGAAAGTATAGTTATGAAATCTCATTTCGTAAGACAAATCACTCTAGTATGTTTATAAAAAGATGTTTATACACTTATAACACATCGTTTGCGCATAAATTGCCATTTATGCCATTTTGCCCAAATAAAGTTTCCTTATTTGGAAAGTATCCGTTTAAAAACTCGTTTTCACAAATCCAAGTTCTCAATATGCTTAGAAATCATTTTTAAACATATTTTCAGAATCAAAGTTCATCAAAACATTTAAGAACATCAAAAGCCCTCTTTTGATTTAAAAAAGTTTCCATAAATAGAAGGTTTATACAAAATCATGTTTTTGATAAAATCAAATATCCAAAAGTGTTTATAAACACTCCAATATACATTTGACACCATCTAGACATGTCTAACATGTCTAGATCATCACAAATCTAAGACATGCACATAAAAGTTTCCTTTTATGGCAAATTTGCCTAGATCATCATCCAATCAATCAATAACTCAACAAAACTCAAATCTAACATTCTTAGACTTTAAAATCAGTAGATCTAACTCATCTAATACATCAAATCACAAACAAATTTGTGCATAGTAACCACATGGAGTTGAATGTGCTCAAATACATTTGCATGTGGGTTTTTAGCCCTTGCACGTACGATCTAACAACTAATAAGCGTGTAAAACTACCTTAGATGGCAAGATTCAGTGGGGATGGCTACTGATGATGAAGTTCCAGTGGTTGATGGTCGTTTATAGCTTCCTTGCTCCACCTCCAAGCTCCAAGGACTCAAAAACACTTCAAGTTGCAAGGAATAGCTTCAATGATGCTACCAGGGGGTTTGGGGGCTTGCTTTAGTGAGTTTGGGTCGATTTGCAGAGGGAATGCTCGGTGGTTTGGGGTAAAAACCGAACAAATGAGTTGGAGTTGATCTTTATAAAAATTTTGATCTGCATGGCCTTCGCGTACCGCGAAGGCCGATCAAAAAGCTCATCGCGTACCGCGATGAAATTCGGGATCCTGAGTCCCTGCTACTGCTTCGCGTATCGCCGAGCCCTTCGCCAAGGATCTTTCGCGTACCACGATGGGTTCACTTTCTTGTTTTTCGATTTCGCCCGTGATTGATTCCCAACATTTATCCTAAACACCTAATGCATGTTTAGCACATAATCATATATTAGCACATAAGTTTGATTGATCACCAACGTTCGTAAGAGTCGTGTGTGTGTTTCGATAATTTCTTGAATTATCTTTGATAGTTTGCGTTCGTTACTACGAACTATTTGCATGCTTGATTAATCATAATCAACATGTATTGCACAATTTAACAGTTCTCCGCATTATTGTTTTGTGTTTGTGTTTTGTTTGCCACACTTTGTTTCCAAAATCAATGTGCAATGTACGATTCGATAGTTCCTCAAACTATTGTTTCGCAATTGTGTGTGTTTGACTCATCTAATTAAACATAATTAAATGAAATGCAACAAGTATGAATGTGAAATACGTAGAGTGTAAGAGTTGCAATGTACCTGAAATTGCCGGGTGTCACATTCACCATCTCGTCATTTGGTTTTCTTCTTACTTCTGATTAAGAATAATTAGGTCTAGTAGTTTGTATCTCTGATCAGAGATGGTGTGGTAGTTGTATATTTCAAATCTACTATTGAGCTGTGTGAGTCTGGTGTAGATCGGTTGTCGTTTTTCAACTCTAAGTTGGTTCAGATCTGTTAATATCATTTGTATTTGGTTCTTATTTCTTATGATTGGTGTATGTACAGTTTAGATCCGATCATTTTGTGTTTGTATCGTGTTATTTTACACCCTAGAAGATATTTTGTTCATGCATCTCTCTCATCACCCAATCGCATCTTCGATTTTTGTGGTTCAAGGATCACTCGAGAGATGGGGCTTCTGCATTCAATTATTAGCTTCTTGTTGTAAGTTTTTGTTAATTCTCTTATCTTGTGCTACTTTTAGAAGAGATCTAGGGTTTTACCCTCTATTAACAAATTGTTGATGCACGAGTTGGTATTTTATGTTCCTTATATATAGTTCCTCTTCATGTTTAATTTCAGACGAGATCTATGGTTTCTAATGCGGTTAACCAGTTCTAGTTGTTTGATTTGGTACTTTATGTTCTATCTATCATATTTGTGTTCAATCTCATAAAGTTTTTAACATTTTCTAGCAGTATGATTTGGAAGGTTATGTGTCACACCCTGCGCCGCGTGCGGAATCCACGGCGCGTGACATTAAATGTTTTCACAGCCATTGTTGGAGAATAACCCTTGATTTACTAATGTTTCATAGTTATTAGATAGATTAACACAAACGCACACAATATTATACATTAAAGTATAAACATAATGATAATATTACAAAACGTCTAGTTTGTTTCTTTTTTTCTAGGTCACCCTAAACATTCATGACATCTTGACCTAGCTGAGTGTAACCCCTAGGGTTTTTCGCTCATAATTCTACAATATATGTGCATACATACATACATATATATATATATGCAATATATGTATATGTATTTAAAGAAAAATAAAATAAAAAAAGAAAGTAATACTATTAATCTAAATAATAATTACAAAACATTATTAACTTTTATAAAACTATTAATCAAAATAGTTAATAAATTTTGATAAAATAATGACGTTCTAATTTATAAAAATTCTATTATTATAATAATATTAGTAATAATAATAACAATAACAAAAAAGAAGAATTTATAAAACTTATGCTTGTAAAATTAATAAAAAGAATATATAGTTAAGTTATAAAATACTTGGATGAATTTAACAAAAGATTTTATAACAATAAGGATTGGTCTTGCCAAGTAATGATACTTGCATTTTTTTAAAAAGACAAGGGTTGGAATTGTCAAAAAGCCAAAATGGCTTTCTCTGTTACCCGTTAATCATACAACCCGATCCAGTGATCCATGTGAAACCCGCATGCCAATTTTCGTAATTCTAGTTGTGTACAGCTCATGGTCGAGCAAAATAGGAAGGTATTATCACGTACGTGTTTTCGATTTCAATCAACAATTAAGTCGAAAAATCACAAATACGCGTAATTTGGTTTCCAAATATACACCATACGACCATGAATTCAAATCCAAACAAAAAGCCTATAAAAACCCAATAAAAAACATTCATATTGGTTCCTTTGACAAAAACAATCTAGTCTGAACAAGAAAAGATCATTCAAAACACTCATAGATCGCGATTAGGACTAGAGCACGGCCGAGCACGAACCTGCATTCGATCTCACCTTAATCGAGTACTAAACCAGGTTATTTCTATATCATTCTAGTCGTAACTTCAAGGGGAATCAAAGCCCTATCATTACAGAGTCTTAAAAATCCATGAATCAGTCGAGTTCGAATCAAGAACGAATTAGGGTTCATACGGTTGGGATTTTAATTTTGGAAACCTGTATAACATGTAACTGTTCCCACATTTTTATATAATAAATATAAAAAAAATCAATTCTAAACATGCTGATACCTTACGAAATGTACTTCAAATAATTCTTTTTGCAAAATAAATTTAAACACATAAAAATAAATATATTACTTGATTTCAAAACTAATTATGGCAAACAAAAATCTATCTATTCTAATAAACAAAAACCTTCATTTGCCACTTGTCACATTCTAAGGTCATAATGTCACATGTCAAATTTTTATGCACTTATTTAATTATCTCTTATTAAATATATTATACTAGATTATTACCCCGTGTATTACACGGATTGAATATAAAATATTAAATAAATAGTAATAAAATTTAATTATTATAAAACAATATTTTAATATAAATTGATTAAAATATTAATAAGTATTTTAAGTGATAAAACAATAATTAAAATTTTAATAACTAATGAAATGATACTTGACTTTTTTTTTAAATTTGTAACAGTAATGATTTTTAAACTAACTGATGCTAAAAACTTCATTTACTTTTTTATCTAAAATTAATTCTTAAAAATCAAGAAAATAATGTACAATTTATATAATTATTAAAGTTAATTGACTCAATTTGAAAATATCATTAAACATATTTAACTAAAATGTAATTTTTCTGATCATTTTTATAACTTTTGATTTTAAAATAATTATTTTAAATATTTCGCTAAAAGAAGCATATCATATGTTTATAAAAAACCCATTATTTAAAAACTATGATTTAAAGTTTATTTTATTATTTTTTTTGAATTGTTTTTTAGCTAATCTTTTTTTTAAATAAACTTTTATTCAAGTGTGTTTTTTAATAAATATATTTGATTTTTAATTTATCAAAAAACTATTTTCTAGCATGAAAAATGCATATAATATTATTACTCATTAATAGTATAATTATTTATTAGAAAAGATAATATATAATTAATAAGAGAGAGTATTGAGTAGGATGATACAAAAGTGACAAGTGGCAATATGAACATGAAGATTTGACAAGTGACAAAAAGATTTTTGTTTATTATAATAGAAAGATTATATCTCCTATTAAATAAATTATATTATCTATCTTATTAAGTAATTATAATAATAATAAATAATGATATTATTTTTATATTGCAAATTTAAAAATAGTTTTTATATATTTAAATCGAATCGTTTTATTATAAAATATATTTTAAAAAGGTTATAAAATATATTTTTTCATAAATATCAATTTTAAAAAAATAAGAAATATTTCAATTTGTAGTTTTTGGAAAATAATAGTTTTACAAAAAAAAATCTTAAAAAATAATTTATTTCAAAAAATATATATATAAGCAGAAAAATATGTAAATGATGATAAAAGTTACCTTTTTTTTATCTTGGTATGTTTAACGGTAATTTCAAATTAGGTTATTTAACTTTAATAATTACAAAAATATTACATTCTCATCTTAATTTAAAATAGTTAGTTTTTGAAAGAAAACTAACTAATTAGATTTTTAACTTTAGTTAGTTCAAATATCTCAGTTATTACAAATCAAAAATGTTAAAGATATTACTATTGTGATTAAAAATTTTGATTATTGTTTTATTATCTAAAGTAATTATTAATACATAATTTAATCATTTTATATAAACATATCATCATTTATTATTTTTAAATTTTTGTTATTAATTGTTTAATATTTTATATTTAATCCGTGTGTTCACACGGGTAAGAGACTAGTTAAATTAAAATAAAATAAAACGATTTCAGCCTTCTGAATAGCTTAATAAAAAAAAACAATTTTTCCAATATAGATGTAATTTAATTTATAAAATACATATTAATTGATTTGAATGTTATAATAAAATATTTTAAAGATCAAAGATTGTTTCTTTAACAAATTCTGTTATCATTAAATTAAAATTTTGAAATATTTTTAAGTTGAATTCTTTTATAAAATTTATTTATCACATTCAAATATGATTGCCAAAACATATTATGATCATTTTAATTAATCAAGGTTAAGAATACTTTTAAAAATTAAAATAAAAAAATCTAAGTTTTAAAAATATTGGTTTTTGAGATCAAGATAATTCAAAATGATTCTTTTAAATTTATAAACCTTTAAAAGACCAAATAAAATTTTATAAAACTTATAATTCAAATATACAAGCTTTTAAATACAAATAAATGGTTCAATAGATGGGAACTTAATTCAAGTAGCATACTTAGAAATTCAATTACAATATAATAAATAAAATGAATATTCAATACTATTTTTTTATTTATTATAAGAATATTATTAAATATTCTTAAACAATTAGTTTAGTTAGTTATAAAATAATATTGATTAATGAAAAGAATAAATTTGATATTCAATTTTATTAAATAATTATTATACGTTATTCCAAGTATCCATTCAAACATAGATTCATTCAAACTAGGACTTCCATTAGGATGCCATAGTTTTAGGATCCTTGAGCTTAAACTATAGGATTACTAAGACTTGATTACTCAAATTATAGGTGAGTAGACATCCTTACTTCCTCATTCTTTAAATCAAGGACCTGGAACTAGCTAGCATTCTAACAGGTGAGTTTTCTTCACACTCCCTTTTACTTTTGTTTTTGGGATGTTACACATGTCTTATTCAAACTTTATTCAACCTATTATTCATTCAATCTATGATGCAAGCCTTAGACTAGTTAGCTTTATGTGTTAGAGGCTAGGCTTATACAATGTGTTGATTCTATGTGTGTTGCCAGTCAAGCAATCTAGTACTTAGTAGCCTAAGATGGTTAGATATTATCTTCGCAATGGCTTTTGCCTTTGTGTGAAAAAGGTGAAAAATATACCTAGCAAACTAGTTGAATTATAACTGTTAATTTATAGTATGGCCATACTTGAATTAACATGTTGTAAGGATACTTGTTTGGACACAAGCAATTGTTATTCATTCATTCATTCAATTTATTCAAACTTGTATTCATGATGTGCTTATGATACATATCTAGTTAGGCTATAATTTGCATCCTTTTTATACTTATTATTTAAACTTAGTGTGTGAACTCACCAACTATGCAAATAGTTGACAAAATCTATTTTACATGTGTAACAAGTTAAGGAAGCATATTGAAGACATAAGATAAGATTAGTGACCTAGTTAAACTTGAAACAACTGTATAGATTTTTCAATTGTAATACTTTGATTTTTGAATTCGTGTAATGTTGTTGTGTTTCAATGAATGTTGTAATTAATCTTTAATAATGATGCTTTAAATATTGAAACGTTATAATAGCACCATGAGCTAATGAACAGTCAAAATCGCGCCCCGACGTATTCCGTCGTCGGTCGGGGTGTGACACTGAGTTTCCTGTTCCTGATTACCTGAAACATGTAAAGAAAACTTGGATCAACCACACGTGGTTGAGTGAGAAACATATATTTTGAATTAACATGTTTTGTATAACTTGAGTAGCAATTATAGCACAAACTCATCATATAAATGTATTGAAATACAAACCCAATGAACATGCAAATATCAAACCTATTGCAATAGCTTTCCATGTGTGATACACCACGTGTATCCAGTTTGTGTGGTGTCCAACCCGCAGTTGGAGCACGCGTTTTTGTGTTCACGGTTTCCCGCATATGGACCATACCAGTACTACCGGGGGCTTGACGAATCAAGTTAATGATATTGCATAAGAATAGCATCATTCAGCATTTGTATAACCAAAACATGTAAATGATTTGCATTGTATCAATAGTTTGCTTCCACAATAGTTTAAAATGTTTGAGTTATCAATAGTTTACATGTTCCACCCCGCGGTTTTAGCAAAATAAAAGAAAAGGGGTTATGAGTCTCACCTGTGTTATTGAAGTGTTTTGATATTGAAGTTTCACGCAAAATACGAAGAGGATTCTGCAATTCATTAATGTTTTATGAGTTCTTTGTATTTGAATTGGATTATCAGAATATTCCTTGAATTTTGATAGCAAGGAATCGTAGTTCAAGTCATCAAGCTGATCTTAATTCTTAATCAGTCTCCTTAAGTTAATATTGCACAAAGTGCGATAAACAAGGAACCTATAATGATTTAGGTTCCTATTAAGGAGTTTATGACTAACTTAGATTAATCACGAAATTTTCGGATTAATCATATAGATGTTGATTGTTGATTATTTCATTAACAATTTCCTAGATGAATTTCTGGCTTAGGAATAGTCAATCCTTGTTATTGATCATTTAGGTATCATGAAACATGAGAATGTGATATTAAAATAGGTTTAATAACCATGCTCAATGTACTAATCTGACTGTTATCATAAACATCAGATTGTGATTCCGGTGATTATCTATGCTTGTCATTAGTTTGAAACACTTGGATTTAACCTAGCATTTCAAGAAATGATCAAGACAATCACAATCATTGTTACAATCAAATGGTTTAAACCATTTTTAACCATTATTATGGTTTCATGAAAACCGAGCATTACAACGGCTCAAAACTGTAACGACCCGTTTTTAATAAAACGAAATGTAATTGCTATAATCGTTAATTGAACGATTGTGATGGTTACTATGACAACTCAAAATTCTCAGGTTAGAATCATAACTCGAGAATGAAGAGAATGAGTGTAAGCGAAATCACGAAACGAGGCTCTGATTTCAAGATACGCTAAGTTGAAGATAGCGTTAAATAAGAGATCATATATTTTGAATTTTTCAGGTCTTGAAATTATAACCATTGGAAAGAGCTCGAAAAATCGTGAACGTGGGCGAAAACGGCGCGTAAAACGGAGTTCGTATGCTCCCGGAATCGCGAAAACAAAATTGGAAACTAACTAAGGCGGCGGAGGTACGCGAAGGAAATCCTCCGCGGTACGCGACGGACCAGAACGCATAAATATCTGATTTTCTTGATCAGATTTCATTTCTTGTCGATCAACTCGACTTCCAGACGCCTAAACTCAAACTTTTACCCCCAAATCTCAGTTTTGAAGCCATCCAAACATCCGGATCAAGTTAAGAAACGTTTCTACAAGTCCTGATCTTCATTTCTATCCGAGAACGTCCGAAAGGGTAACGATTCGACCTCTTCTATTAGTTTGATAGAATATGAGTTAGATCTAGATTTTAATAATGATATCATGGTTATTGTTGTTGATTATTGCCTAGTTGATAACTAGGGATTGTTAGAAACGAAAAAATTGATATTTGGTTGGTGAAATCTTCGTTTTGAAGCCGGGATGATGTCCAGTTGTTATGAAACCCATATCATGACGTGATAACTAGTAGGATGGGTTGAATATGATTTTAAATAAATTATGGATTATAATCCATAGGTTAAATGATGATTTTGATGATTTGATGTTAAAATTATTAACAAGTTATGATCTTAAATAAAAATTAAATAATAAAAGTGATTAAAGATCGTAACTAATATAATGAACATCAGTTATTTGATAAATTGCCTGGGGAGGCATGAAATATGATTAATTGTGATAATTGACTAAAACTTGCTAAACGTAGTAAGATAGAGTCAGTTATGTGATAAATTGACTTTGAGGAAGTCAAATCAGTCAAGTGTGTTGAACTTGATTGTATGTGTTATATGTATTGAATATAGTTGTATATGTGTGAATATGCAACTAGGTGTTGGTGGTGAAAGTCAAGTGACAATTCACAGAAGTGGAAAAGAGGTTTTAGGAAGTGAACAACCGTATGAACCAGGTAAGTTACCCAACTTACTGTAACATTACATATAAGTAGTAGAAAGAGTCTACTTGCGTATTTGATATATGTGAATAATGTTAAATATGTGATTGAAACTATGGGATGAGAAATCCTTTAGTTTGTGTTTGTTAAGTTTCAATGGGAAACGTATATGCAATATATTTGCATTAGAATAACTGGGTGACCCGGTGATTGATTAATATGATTTGGTGTTTATAAAATAATGGGGCATAACTTGATTAATGAATCTAATGGAATTATAAGACCTTTGAGAAGGCATTATTAGTTTCAAAACGAATGTTATGCTTGCGTGGTGTGCATAATATAAATGCATTAAAATTTAGCCGGATGAGCCGGTGAAATTGATTTAATTGTTGAACCACAAATGTGTGGCTAACCGGTTAATCCGGGAACTGAATCAAATATTACTCCACAATGGTGGATAGCCAGAGGTGCTGGCAATTGTCTAGATGGAAGTACTGGTGGGTGAACATCTTAGACTTGATAAATATGACTCCACAATGGTGGATAGCCAGAGGTGCTGGCAATTGTCTAGATGGAAGTACCGGTGGGTGAACATCTTAGACTTGATAAATATGACTCCACAATGGTGGATAGCCAGAGGTGCTGGCAATTGTCTAGATGGAAGTACCGGTGGGTGAACATCTTAGACTTGATAAATATGACTCCACAATGGTGGATAGCCAGAGGTGCTGGCAATTGTCTAGATGGAAGTACCGGTGGGTGAACATCTTAGACTTGATAAATATGACTCCACAATGGTGGATAGCCAGAGGTGCTGGCAATTGTCTTAGATGGAAGTACCGGTGGGTGAACATCTTAGACTTGATAAATATGACTCCACAATGGTGGATAGTCAGAGGTGCTGGCAATTGTCTAGATGGAAGTACCGGTGGGTGAACATCTTAGACTTGATAAATATGACTCCACAATGGTGGATAGCCAGAGGTGCTGGCAATTGTCTAGATGGAAGTACCGGTGGGTGAACATCTTAGACTTAATAAATATGACTCCACAATGGTGGATAGCCAGAGGTGCTGGCAATTGTCTTAGATGGAAGTACCGGTGGGTGAACATCTTAAGACTTGAATTATTTATGATATCACAAATGTGTGAATAGTCAGATGTGCTGACAAATAGCTATGGTGGAAGTACAGAAATGTGAACACCATAGTGTAATTTTGATTAAATTATTGTGAACAATAGTTGATGATTGGTAATGTGATATTATTACCTGGTGAGAGTCAATTCGAATAGAAATGACTCAGTTTGAATATTGATTGTGAAAAATGTATTTATACATTTTGTTGTTGAGACACCATTGGGGTTACTTACTTAGTTCATATGAACTAATTGTGACTTATATGTGATGTTACAGGTTAAAAATAGATATGCATTGGGCCATCAGATCGGGCACGTTGTGAAGCAGAACTAAACGTTATGTAAATCTTTGGTGAGATCAAATTTAAACACACCAGCTTTTATTAATCATAAATGTAAATGATTGAAATTAAGTGTGTTTAACTTATAAAAATGAAATTTCACGCTTCCGAACATAAAATTTTGATAAAGTTTAAACTGGGACCAAGATTGGACACGTGTAATCGTGTGCAAGGTTTGGGTGTTACAAAAACAAGGATTTACCCATTAACAGTTCGAGTTCTTCGTTTATAATCATTCGTAGCCATCATCTAGGCAATAATCAACAACCCTAACTATATCTTTACGTTCAAAAACAAGATTTAATCAAACCATTATCAAACTAGAAGGTTAAAACGAACCGTTACCTAATCTGACGGATTTCTCGAATGAAAACAATGATCAAGACTTGTAGAATCGATCCCTAGCTTGATTATGATGATTTGGTAGCTTCAAAACTGAGATTTAGAGGTTAAATTTTGATCTGGTTCGACTAAAAATCGAGTTTGTTCAACTGGGAATGAGTTCTGATTGAGAAAATCATATTTTTAAGTCTGATGGGTCCGTCGCGTACCTCCACCGCCTCAGTTAGACCCGATTTTGTTTTCGCGATTCCGGGAGCATACGAACTCCGTTTTGCGCACGGTTTTCGCCTACGTTCACGATTTTTCGAGCCCTTTCCAATGGTTATAATCTCAAGACCTAAAGAGTTCAAAATATTTGACCTCTTATTTAACGCTATATTCGACTCAGTGTATATTGAAATCGGAGTCTCGTTACGCAATTTCGCTTACACCCATTCTCTTCATTTTCGAGTTATGATTCTAGACACGAAATCGGTTGGTCACCCATTTGAATAAGCATTATGTGATGGATGTTTCTTTGCGAACTACTAACACCATATTCCTGAGTAACTACAAGTCATGAACTGATATGATATGATATAGTCCTCCCGACACATACATAACAATGAATGTGGATATTATGATTCACCGGTTTTAATCTGATATGATATGAACTTTGTTTTTGGTAAGGACATGTAATTACATTGTATAGCCAATCTAGTCACATTACCCAATTCAGTTTGCTATACAACATGATTAGTTTGTTTTGAGTCAGAAATACACCTTACATGAAAAGTTTTTTGAGTTCATGGTGAATACACAAATACATACTCATACACGTATATAACCAGAATGGATTTAGATGGATTGTCACATTATGTTTCTAGGTTTGTAAACTCAATCATGTTTCATGCACGTTATTGTTTAGTTCTTTTTTCTTTTTTCTGTTTGCAAATGCAATTTAGGGTGTTTGTTAATAGTCGGGTATAAATGAAACTGGGATCTTTCTTTTGGTAGATGGTTATGATGTAATCAATTCTTAGAATTTGTGTTTCATTTTGATAACAGTTCTTGCAATCTGATTATTTAAAAAGTTAGTTGTGTGGGACTCTCGTGTTTAAAGTGACTAAAACTCTATAATTGTCTTTGCAACTATGGTTATATTTTGAGAGTATTGCAGGATACACTTGAGAAGATCAAACGGTGTGTTGTTGGCTCAAGATAAGACCAAATATTCATCCTAAGGTTTATCTCTTTTCTTTTTTAATTTTGATTGTTAAATTTGATTTTAATTTCAGATGTTTAATTGTTGTTTCAGAAGGCTTGCGTGAATATGATTATTAAAAACAATTATTTTAAATCATCTATTTCAGTATAGCTGTCTACAAATCTGCAAGTCTTTTTTTCCCAAATTTAATTATCCGTCACACATTCAACTGCTAGGCACTTATGTTGTTTGGGTTAGGAGGACCAATATTAGGTATAAGATTTAAATTTTAACATGTTGCATGTTTTATTTTGCATTCTTGGTTGATCATGATGCAAAGCATTAAACACCACTTGTCCCTGATGATTATTCAAATATTTAATTCCTATATCACAAAAGAAGTAACTTCAACATTGTAAACAAATATTAAAAAAAAACGTATAAATAAAAATCTGCTGTAAACAAAATATTGCTAACATGCAAACCTTGCCAATCTGCTTTGCTCCAGTAAAAAGGAATCTGAACTACTGGATAATCAAACAGTTGAGAATACCATGTTGGAATAGCAGGAAAAACAGGTAGTGTATAATTTTTTGAATAACGTTAAATATTTCTGTTACTAAATATTAGGCAGATGCTGGTTTTTTAAATTATTTTAAATAAGGTTATTATTTTTATTAAGTAAAATATAGGCTATAGTATGGTAAATGTCTTTTAAATAAACTAAAATTTTATATTAACCGAAAAGTTTATCAGAAGCAAATGATAACTTTTATTTGGAAAAAATGCATTTAGTTTACACCTAAGCTGCCAATTGAAAACTTTAAGATTTTTTGATTTTGTAAATCCTACCGCAATGGTTTTATAATGTTCAAGTTTATTGTTAAAAAATGATTTACATGATTATTTTATTAAAAGCAGTAAATGTAACCTCATGGTCCTTATTTAAGGTTGCAAAAATCAGTATGTTGTGCTTATTTTTCAAATAAAAGTTTAATATAAATCTCAAATTTGTTTTATTATACATATTTGCATATTCTTCTAACAAATTACAATAATTGTATTTAAGATATATAACTAATTGCTAAAAAACAAAATCATACGAGTAATAAATTTTGAATACATATAAGTATAAAGTTTTTGCATAAACTACTTAAACATTTAATTTAAACAAAAAGTTGCATATACCTTCGATGCATCTGACTTCAACTTGGTGTCAATTGGCGAGTTCGCCTTGTAAAGATTACATAAAAACAAAAATAGATGAATTGAAATGCATTTCATTTTAAAGATTGTGGTTCAAACATAATCATTTCCATTTAAAAGTACTGTATTTTCATCATTTAGTTTTGGGGTTGTTCTCCATCTGAAATAACAATAAAAAAAGGTAATTAAATACATGTATTAACATCAAGAATTATAAAAAAGGGATGAAAAAAACGTAAAAGAAATGAATTAGAAAACTTACGACTGCCAACTTCAAATCTTTGGAATCTAAGTTCGATAAATGTGAATCCGTGTTTAATGTGTTGTCAACACAAATAAAATTCAGACAAACATGTGGGTATAAATAGGGATTTCAAATACTGCTTTTCCATGTTTTCAGGATGTAATAATCCATCATATTTAAATTTTACCGCTTGATTTTTTTTTTTAAATTTCAATATATAGTTATTAGTGTAGCTGTCAAGACCTCCCAATAATTGTTCAATACACGTACATGGTTTTTAACTGGATGCCTAAAATATAGTATTTTGAAATGTTTTATTTTTGTTTTTTGTTGTACGTTTTAGTTATTAGCTAATATGTATTATGTAATACGTATGTATATGTTTTATTTTTAAATTTTATGTTTTATATTATCATTAAATAATTTGCTACTATTGGTGTAATTTTATGTTTTATTTTTGCAGGTTTGTAACAGGCGGTAACCTGCCGCGATATTTTTTTTATACATAGTTTTTGAAATTAGAATATATTTTCTTTTGCTAGTTATCGGTTCGAATTCCTTTTTTTACATATTATTTGATTTGTATTAAGTTGTTTAAAACATGTGTCTATCTATTATTATTTCAATGTGTATGAACACAACGAACAACTGCATTTTGTTGGGACAACTGTCATTAACAGGTGGAAATTTAGTAGGACATGTGTCCTGCTTGTATCATACTTTGATATATAATGGAACATGTGTCATGATAATGAGACAATTTCATATATAATGAGACAACTGGAGTTTGAAAATGTGCTGGTAAGTTAGACTATATTCCAAACTGCTAGTCACAGGTTTGTTTTGATAACCGCATGACAATTTTATTTTAGATGGTTGGGATTAAATCTCAGCGATTTTACATGGCTAGGATCTCTCCTCCAGGCAGTTAAAACACCGGGAACTATATATATAATTAGCATATGACAGGGTGTTGATGGTTGAAAAGTTGAAAAAGGAGGTGATTGGTGTTTGATTAGAAAGTAATCATTTAATGAGGAAGTTAACAACAATGTAGTTTTGTGGGGTTGTGCTTAAGGACGAAGACGATGGAGAATTGGAGATGTCGAACAACTGCGGTGATGAACTGGTTGACAAATCAACGAAGAAGAGGATGGGAAAGACAACAAGGGTGGAATGGAGGGTTGGAAAAGAATTGAACAAACACGAATGGAAATTATTGTTCACTAAGGAATTGAACTTATGGACAAACAAACATATATATTTTCAAAAAATAAAAAACAACATTCTCAACCTCAAACATTAGACATAATTATTTTACATAAATATAAAGTTAAACATTACCGAACGTTCATGAACACAACTGAATGCAACTATGTGTGAACAATTATCGATTTCATTTATGCAAAATTTTAAATTCACATTTTGAATAATTTAACCACTTTGGAGTTTGGACCAAATTACCCGACTGCTGCTACCACGGTATTTGATTAGTTGAAGCCCTCGAAGGAAATAAGGGTGTCCCAACTGTCTCCCAAGCAAATGTTTCGCATGCCTAACCCTTGGGCCGCATGTTGATATTGCTTTTACAGTTTTATGAATTCCATCACCCCTACACACAGTTGGGCAAACCGGTTTTCTTTTTTACCGGTTCTGGTTTCAATCGGTTCCGTTTTTTGTTAACAAAATCAATAATCGGTTCCGGTGGTTGACTGGTTTTGAATGGTTTCCTGCCAGTTTCGGTTCAGATTTTTTCCAGGTAAAGGTGGAACTGGTTCCGTTAATTCTGATTCTGGTTCCGTTTACTCTGAAAAATCAGAAGTGCATATACCCGCTGGATTGAGTAGGACTGCTTCCGGAACCAATTTTTTTATTATACATATTTACACAAAATAAATTTAAATGATGCGAGTAGAAAGCAAGTTGTTTTAAAGAATTAATTACACAATTAATCTCTATAATAATTTTAAATAAATCGAGAAATTATTTACAAAATTGTAAGATAGGTGATCTCTAGATTAGATGAGTATAAAATTCCTTTGTTAGAATACAAAAGAGCCAATTACCCTATATTGATAAAAAAAAACAAGTAAAAGAATTAATAAATAGGAAGACCAATCTAATGCATACAAGTAGGGGTGCCGAAAATACCCGAACCCGACCCGCACCTGAATAATATTAATAAGGTCGGATTATTCGGGTCAAAAAATGTTAGTCGGGCTATTCGGATTAACCCGAACTGTTAATAGGGTCGGGTTTCGGGTATATTTTTAAACGTTAATCAGTTTCAAGTCAACCCGAATAAGAATGCTTTATATATATATATATATACTAGTTTATATATATATATATATATATATATATATACTAGTTTATAAACCCGAGTAATACACGGGTTTGCGAATAAAAAATAATGTGATTTTATAAGTATGTCTTCATGAATTTACATAATTAAAATAATTTTATTATATCTTTTTAAATTTACATGATTATATTAATACTAATAATATTAGTTATACCTTTTTTTTTACATAAACGTATTAAACATTTACACATGTTAAATATTTGGATTTTAAAATTATTTGTTTAAAATAGCATAATATATATTTTTCAAAAACGTTTTATAAAAAATTAAAGAACCGATTCATAATTTAATCGTATTATTTACTAATTTAAATAAAATAAATAATATTTAATAGAAGAGATAAAATAAAAAAATCAAAATTTAATAAAAACATAGCATATAAATATTTATTATGAGAGAGAGGAGGGAAATTTTTTTTAATATTGTCTAAAATGATAACAAATGTCATATCAAAACTTTTATTTATCATATAGTATAGATATAAATATAGATATAGATCTACTATAGTATTTCAAACACAATAGATTACGTGACGCTTTTTACATATAATGTTACTAGTTTAAAATTCATGTCTAACATGAGTTAAATAAATCCAATACGTTGTAAATTAACAGTTTTTTTTTATAGATTTGTATGTTGGATGTTATTGCTGGTGATATATGAGATAACAAAGATTTCAAAATTATAAGTACAAGTCCCTCCTTGTTAGTTGGATGCTGTGAGAACTCAAATATTTACCACATAAGTGGATTGTTACAGTTATCAAAAAAGTTTATAAACACAAATGAAAAAAATTGAAATTTTCTTTATGATTAATTTGTTTTATTAAATTATTTGAACAAGATTTATCTTATTAATATTTAGTTATTTAAAATAACATCTAACAGAAGATAGAGAGGAGCATTTTAAAAAACTGTATTATATGTTTGTTTGTTTAGAAAAAGTAAAGAAATGTAAGGGCAAGCGATAGATAAAAATGGAAAACCGAGGCCTATAACACTTGTTTCATTGCTGGAATTGAGCCATTGAGGCATACACATGCTTGCCTTTTTCATTAATTAACTAAGTTAGTATCCCGTGTATTATACGGGTTAAATACAAAAATATATATTCATTAATGAAAACCTTTATAATATAAGTCAATTTTTTAAAATAAAATCTGATTATAAATTTTGAAAAGCATAATAATTTAAGTAATAAAATAATAATATTATTTTTTTTAATATTACTTTTTCAAAGTTTGTTTTCCAAAAATTTTATTTTAGAAAACCGTTTTCAATATTTCATATTTTATAATAATTTTATTTTTTTAAAAAAAGTATTTGTTATATTAATATATTTTTAATGTCTTAAAAAGTATTTTCAATTTAAAAATGTATAAATGCGTATTCAATAATTAATATTATTATTTAATATATGATTGATTTATTATAGAGTAAACTTCTCTTTTGCTCCATGTGGCTTGACAAAAGTAACCATTTTCATCCAAATTTTGAAATTTTGCAATTTTCCTCCATTAGTTTCAGAAAATTAACCATTTTAGTCCCTATGGTTTGACAAAAGTAACCATTTTCATCCAAAGTTTAAATGGACTTTGGATGAAAATGGTTAATTTTCTGAAACTAATGGAGGAAAATTGCAAAATTTCAAAATTTGGATGAAAATGGTTACTTTTGTCAAACCACATGGAGCAAAAGAGAAGTTTACTCTTTATTATATATAATAGATAATAGATTATTAACTGTAAAATATATTTAACTTCTTACCAAAATACGACAATTACTATTAATCAAATTATATATTAAAAATAAATTATTTACATATTTTTATTGAATTATATGTTTGCAAAATGATTTATTTGTAGAAATTTAAAATTAGTACAAGATAATAGCAAATAAATACCAACCCAATTGACCTAACCCAAATAACCTGTGACCCGATTAACCCGAACGTTATTCAGGTCGTGTTACGAGCTAACAATTTTTTAGAGAAAACCCGATCAATACCCCTAATAAAATAAATTTTATGATCACCTTAAAAAGCTCCATCTCTCTTTGTGTGTTATTCTATCAGTATAAAACCATAAATACCACAACCGTCACTTGCTAGACTATCGCTGCTTACTTCGCTCAACATCTTTGATCCCAACACCTGCCTTTCTTCGCCACCAGTCGACTACCTTCTCGTCACCACCATCAATGGTCACCATCTTGTAATTGAAAGAAGATAATATTTGCCGTTCAAAAAAATGTAATTTAATATATTTATTCTAATAAAATAATAGTTAGCTTTGACACATGCCATCTTCTACTTAACTCTAATTTTTTTTTGTCTCTCTCATATTAAATATTAACAATAAATAATTTTAAATAATTAAATTATACAATTATGTATAAAATATATAGATCTTCTTATAATACAACGTGTATTACACGGGTTTGTGAAGAAAAATTATGTGATACTATAATTCTTTATTATTAAATAATTATATTAAAAATAATATTGTTAGTTATACCTTTTTTATATTAAAAAACTTTAAATGTAAAAATTCATAAAAAATGTTCTTTATACACACATATATAACATTAAATATATATGATATTTATTATCAAGTATTAATTTTATGTATTTATATAAACAACGTATATTATTAATAACATAAATGTGAGTTTTTATATTTAAAAATAAAATTTTTTTAGAATAATATGAGAATGATATATGCCATTTCTTGGAATTAATTATTAGTATAGGAAAAAGAGTTTCTAATATATTAGATTATAACGTTTAAAAAAATTAGGTTGCCTGTTTTATAAAAAATACCAACAGTGAGTTGAGTAGGCTTATAAAAAGCACACAGCAAACACGTCCCCCATTTTCTTCCTCAAAATCGTTGACACGATCATCTAAAAACCTATTCGACTGCAGTATTCAACTCAAACAAAACCTCTTCGCATCGATTCTGCTTCTGCCCCTTTCATTTTCGTATACACGATGCATGCGAAATCCGACTCCGATCTGACCAGCGTCGAAGCTCTAACGCCGCCGCGATCACCTCGCCGGCCTCTCTACTACGTCCAGAGCCCATCTAACCACGATGCCAACGACAAGATGTCATACGGTTCCAGCCCATTCGGTTCTCCGGGTCATCACACTCACTACCATTGTTCCCCCATTCACCATTCCCGTGAATCCTCCACTTCCCGGACATTCTCCGCCTCCATCAAAAACGCCGTCGTTAGGGCCAACCACCATGCTCACGGTGGAAGAGCTCTCTCTCCCTGGAAGAGGCTTGAGTACGGTGATGTGGATGATGAAGACGAAGACGCCGACGCCTTCGCCGGCGATGGTAGTATTCCGCTCAGATTTTACGTTATTTGGTTTGTAGCGTCATTCGTCATCTTGTTCACCGTTTTCTCTTTGATTCTGTGGGCTGCCAGTGCTCCTTACGAACCCAAGGTTATCGTGAAGGTGAGAAAGAATTTTGAGTCAATATTCCGAGTCAACTCAAGTATTACGAGTCGACTCAAATAATATTACGAGTCGACTCGGTGTTTTGAACCTGTGAAGCATTTACTTTCTGTCAAATAGTCGCAGCTTTATGCAGAGCAGAATTTTAAAATTGATTTAAAAACTTATTATATGTAATGATGATAGATTCTTTTGAACAGAGCTTGGTGTTCGACAACTTTAATGTCCAATCTGGGATGGATGCCACAGGAGTGCCAACGGATATGTTGACTTTGAACACGACAGTCAAAATCTTCTACCGGAATCCGGCCACATTCTTTGGTGTTCATGTCACCGTTACTCCCATCCAAATTCATTATTTCCAACTCAAGCTTGCTTCTGGTTTCGTAAGTTTATTGCTTTATGTTATAAAATCCTGAATGTAGCCAAAGATATTATAACTCTTATTGGATTATGTTACCACTAGGTAGGTTTAAGTTCTTACAAGTTTTATACAGGATCATGTATACATGTATACGTCTCATATAGGTCATACGAGGCGTAGAGGAGACAATCATTATTTGTTAGATATTGTAAGTGTCAATGACTGGACTTATATACGACTCGTACAGGCATATTCGTGTTGTATAGGTCCTATACAGTATATGTGACCGATTTGTTGAATCACTAGGTTTCAGAAGGTGCTTGTATGCCTCGTATATGCCAACACGAGGCATATAGGGGTGGAGTGTTAAAATAAAAAAGTTGGGTGTGTAAATAACCTAACACTTTATATAACATAATATAGTATTACTAGTATATTTAAAACAACAAATGGCTAAATTTACGTGCAAACCACAAATGACTTGTTAAATTCGTGAAGTGCACATCCCATTTTTCGGATAAATTTATATAAAGTCATTCTGTACCTAGTTTCTCACGAGTAATATCAATATAAGCTTTTGACATGAAATAGAGATTTCATTGGTGCATTTTTTTTTGTTTATCGTGTTCTTTATTACCATAAGTCGGAACTTGGACCTTTTTTTTCCAAACTGGGATCTTGATTGTATGCAGTATGAACTTGTTCTCTGTGCAACTTCCGTTGTACATTTCTTTCATGTGAGTACGGTGTCAAAAGAATTGTTAAGAAAAAAGGGAGTACACATTTCTTCTATGTGATTTGATGACTCTACTGCAAAGTATAGATTCTTCATTGAAAGCACTCCTTTTTGTGCATTCTTTGTATTACATTATGATATCAAACTTAAGCTTTTACCCATATTCAGAATCTTGATCATATAAACAATTATAAATTTAGCGTTTATTCAACTACTTGGCCCTAACTTTAAATGTTTATCTGAAACAAGTTGAAAGTGGGATAGAAAGCAAACATAAAAAAATTAAATTTATGTTTGGAATTGTTTAATATTACCATTTCATAAAAAAAAAAAGAAAAAAAGAAATAAATTTTAATTACATCCAATCAAATCCAATGTAATGGGTGCCCTGTGGTCAAACAATATTGGATTTAGTAAGAATATATGCTTTGGGATGTGTGTTGTATTATCAACACCACTGTTTATGGTTTCAAGAAAGTGTTAACACAATTCAAAGGCATCAAGATCTAAATAACTTATGTATTTGTACTTAACAAATTTCTTTATTCTAATATGAAAAAAAAAAAAGAAAAAGATCATGATGGCCCTTTTTGTTAAAGAACTTGAGTTAAAAAGATACAATAACAAAAGCATATTTTAGTATAATGAACCATACTTTTAGAGTTTTAGACCCCACCCAGATTTAAGAGCTAAATTAGTGCTGGGATGGGTTAGCATATCTTTTATGGATAATGAAGGAATCTCATATATTTAATATTTACATTATGCTATGAAGCATGTATATTGCTTTGATTTATGAGTTTTTTTTTTTAATTTTTTATTTTTTAACTCATCTGAAGGTTAAATCTAAATTTAATGGCTGTCTGTCTTTTTAACCCTAACCATATTGAAGGCAAACTCTTATAGTGCTTATTAGTGCATTTTAAATGAACCTGATTGATTAAAGGGGTACTATGGTTGCTATAAATTTCAGAATGTTTGGGGGTAGATGGATGGATACACAGTTTTCAAGACACTTTTGGTTATTACCTCATGGCCCCATCCTGAAAGTGAAATGTGAAACCCCACTGTCATCACTTTCTTTGTCACGTGAATTTCTTGAATGGGTAATTTAGTAATTTCTCATAAGAATTTTTTAACGTTGTTGAAATCCATCTACATCTGAACTTCCAGAAGAAAGTACCAAATGTTAAATCTATTGTGCTAACATGTTATTATATGTGACACCTCGTCTCATATTGTGTCTTACACTATTTATAATAAATACATTTCAACTACTTTAAAGTTTTAATTAGTCAATGTTTCTTTGTTTGATGGATGATGGAAACAGGTGAAGAAGTTCTACCAATCAAGAAAAAGCCAAAGAGTAATTGTAGCCCAAGTTTTAGGGTATCAAACACCACTATATGGCGGAGTGTCACCTTTCAATGCCGCCATCGGCCACCTCAAAAACGTAGTAGTACCCGTTAACCTAACATTCGTGATGAGATCGAGAGCATACATTTTAGGGAGACTGGTGAAACCCAAATTCTACAAAAATGTTTTGTGTCAAGTCACATTGCGAGGTAACCAAATCGGGAAGCATATGAACTTGACCGATTCTTGCATCTATCTTGACTGATCTGTTGAAATATTTGCGTCGTTTTGTTGTCTGGATCGGTAACAGCAGTATATAATTGAAATGCATATGAACTGGTGATATCTGGTATCATATATTTTGTCTAGAAAGTCTGTTGTTACAAGCTGATATGAGTTATGGTTTTTTTATATTTATTAATTTCTCCCAAGTCTTGTAAAATTTTTGTAGAACATTACCCTTGAAATCTAGCAAGAAAGTAAAATTCAAATATCACAAGAAAGACAAATTGTCGTATTCATTGAGCAATAGGGGTCGAACGAGGTCTAGTTTCGGCAGATTTGGTTAAAATTTGCGTGTGTTTGCTGGGAACGTCATTTGATTAGTTATGGCAAATCTAAATCTCTCTTTGTATCATCAATTACAGAAGAAGATCTGGATTTACACACACAACATAGATTTAAGTACCATATTTTCCGTTTAAGGACCTTTTTGTTGAAATTAACCATCGGTAATGCCGTAATGGTCTGTGACCAGCTCCATCAAAGGATGGTCACAAGGGGAACATTGAACCAACGAACCTACCTGTGACAAGGGCCGTGACGAGGGGAGTGTGATGGTATTGGTGGTCATGAGAAGAGGGCTCAAATAATTGTTCTTTTTTATATATGACCCAATTATATCATATCATATTATCATCTTGCCTTTTGATTCATTGTATCGTAGTCAATATATTCTATCATTAACAAATATAAGGTAGGGTTTGTGAGGGTAAGATGTAGATAGACTTATCTATATCTCGTAGGAATAGAGAGGTTGCTTCCAATGAGACTTATGGCTCATTATAACTGATTAACTGACCAACCCAAAGTTTTTAATGTTATTTTCAAAAAAACTAAGTAAAATTAGGCAATTTTAATTTTGTCCCCCGAGGCCAACACATATATACATTATATTACATTATATGCCCGCAGCATGAACAAGTCAGTAATAGTCTAATTCACCATTACATAAAACTTTTTTCTCACATTAATATATGTGGCGTCAACGTTAAACATTTGAAACAACCGTCCGATTTTTTGCCCCCTACTTTTGGTCTACTTTTATCCATTTTACACCCAAATTTTATAATTTATCCATTTTTTACATTGAGAAAAAAATTGCAATCATTTTTTCAGAAAGACAATGTTAATATATTAGAAAGTATTGCTTAAAGTACGTATTTGTTTTTGTATTATAAATTATAGAAAGTAAGCGTAATTAAATCAGGCCTAAGAACAATTAACAATCACATGATAAAAATCACACAAACATCATATACTTCACCAATATAAATAACTACGCGCATTCCGGTTGTTTTCCCTTTTTATTGTGTTGCTTGAATACATTGCATGAACGGTTCACAAAATTCTCATTTCCATTGTATTAGCTTTTAACTGTCATTTTTGTGAATATTATTTACATTTTCTTCGAGCTAATAAGACAAAATAATCACATTTCATTGACTGCAAAATCAAATTGACGAGAAAAAATAAATAAATGAAATGAATAACCTAATCATAAAAATAAATCTCTAAGATCTAATAAACACACGAAACTTCGTCATTAACCACAAAAGCTAGCAAAGTCTTTTCAAAATCATGAGAGACCCCTCGTTCAAAAACACTAACCAAGTAGTTCATGAGCATCGAGTCGCAAGGTAGAGTGATAGGCCCATTTCTTGGCAACCCAAACTCATCGTTTGACATCCTCAATAGCTCCAAGAAAACAACGTTGTTAAGATAACGCAAAGGCATAACAAAACGAATCTTGTCGGTAGCATAAACAACAAAATGACCCTTGTAAGTCTTAGAATCATTTCTTTTAATGTAACCACTTTTCAAAGCCTCAACCCTCCATTTCCGCACCATTTTCATTATTTTCTTAGGCGTCATGACGAAAAACAAGTTTTCTCTGTCTACGAAAGCGTTTTGGACACCTTAAATGTAGTATTTTGCTAAAACGATCTTCTGAAAGAGAGACGTGATACTTTAGTTAGGGAGTTTATGTATTTATAGTGCCAACGGGTGTAGTTACTACGTAGGTTTGGAATGTTTGCTAGCAACATCATGTGATTAGTTATATATGAAACATTAAAAGGTCACTCCTACTCCAAATGCAAGGACATTATTTTCCGTTGTACACAAACCACATAATTTGAAACCGCTTTTTTATTATTTCCGTTTGAATCGAGTCTTGGGACCATATAGTTGATTGCAAATGTAACCAGGCTCGTTAGGATTCTACGATGTGCAAGCACTTGTTGATTTGGGGTAGTTTGGAACTTGAATGTGTGTGTGCATACACACTGGGTGCAAATTAGGAAAACTTTTTAGATGGTGATGATCTTTATGATTTTTTAACAAACCAAACAAAAATTATTGAGAAATAAAAAAAAATAAAGTGACAAGACTAAATCTAATTTATTTAAGATAATCACGAAAATGATCATTTATCTAAAAATTAACAAAAAAAGGATCAATTTTTTTAGGTTTTGCTTTTTGAATATCGCTGACGTGCCAATATATTCTTTAGATCTTTTGTCTAACACTAAGTTTACTTTTTAATTGAAATTATGATAATTAGTATATATAGCTAAAAGAGATAAAATGAATAGTATACATATTATTATTTTATATTAGTTGGTCTCATTGATTATATATATATATATATATATATATATATATATATATATTCAAGATCATATATATAATATATTATAATATATTATATATATTATTATATTAATATATATTATATTATTTAAGTGTAAAATCCATGTAGTAATGTTTTGAAAATTTAGACTTGGATTATCAAAGTTTTTTTAACTTTAAAAAGTAGTAAATAGAGATAAAAACATTAAATTTGTGAGTATTTTGTATGATTTTGTATAGAGTTCGTGAATAGAGATTTGATTTTGCTATGCAACTTATGCTTCTGTAAAATGATATATAATACTCGTTCTTGAAAGTGTATTGTGATAAACCACCATAACACGAGTGGTGACTTTATAAGCTAGTCTGTCAAATGTTTTCACTAAATTTATTGGCAATATGACACATATTTTTTTATTGAAAATATGTTAGTTTACTTTATAAGATATAGTCTGTCAGTGTGATGATATGACCTCTAAATGTAAATTATATTTAAAAATTAAGATGCCTCAAATATTGTTACTAAAACCTTTTTTTATTGCTGATTCGTTTTTATTAAAATTCATTTTTATAGTTGCCTAACTTTTTCTTTATTTTCTATAATATTGTGTAACATGTTTTTATATATGTTTTAATATTTTAAATTGAATCATTGCAACTTTATATGCCCACTTTACATTATCATTCATATATGTCTTTGCAATATTCTTATTTTTATATGATTGTTATGTATAAACACTCCAAATATCATTGTTACGTGCATGGTTTTATCCATGTTTGATGCAAATTTTATTTAAAATTAAGTCGATTTTAAGTTTTATTCAAAAGCATCCTACAAATTTTATTTCAAAACCATTAGCACTCTGCTATTAATTTATTGCAAATGAACCAAAATAATCTTATTAAAAGTAGAGTTACTTGCACATTTGGTCACTACGTTATGTAGATTTTGCACTAATATTTAGATTTGAGCAATTACACACGTGATCGAAAATTTTGGCAAAAAAAAAAAAAGAAAGTGAAATTGCTAGTCCCTGAAACGGATGACTTTTAAATTCTAAGGTTAAAATTTTTGAAATACCCAAAGTATACATGAACACCTTTTATCTTCTTTCTCATCTCTCCCTTACCGACTCGTCATCTTACTTTAACCCTAACCTCAACCATCTCACGATCACCAGCTGAGTTCCAACATTTGTTCTTTCATGGGTAGTGCCAAGAATTAGGTCCACTTACATCTAAATTTGTATTAAGATATGTTTTATGAGCTCTGCCAAAGGTAAATCACTATTCTATAGGTTGTTGGCCATGGTATATGTCTAGAATTATTGGTTAATATATATAATAGGTGGGCGGGGACAGTTTAATGAGTCAAGCAACCCAAATAAGGGATTAAGGCCCTAAAAAATATAAGACCTCTAATTTATTGTATTATTTTTACGTGTAGTTGAGTTTCTTTAGCTAATAAGTTTTTTTTTTTTTGGTTTGTGAACTCTATAAGAAATAAGAATACAAGAAAAACTCAAATAAAAGCCTTTTTTCTAATATTCATGGAGGTTTGAGAGAAAGGTATATGATTATAAATCAATGAAAAAATTATAAAACTTGATTTAGTTGTAAACTTAGAACTTTGTAATTTATAAATTCATGAAAAAACTTTTAGTTTATTATTGTCAGTCCTAAGCCCGGAAAAAAAGAGAGTTTTTAACGTAACCGTTAGTGAAGAACTATATATTTTTATTCTACTTAGGCCCTCAAAATAGTTGAGTCAGCATGTAGGAGTCGCCAATGAAGGCTCGTAAGTGGATCCAATGATATTAAAATCAAATGGATGAACTCGATTTTGTAGTTTAAACGTAATTGTATTAAACTAAAAAAAAATAAGAACATAAGACATAACTAACGAATAAACATAATAAATTAGCATTAACGAGTGTAAACGAATACATTATCGAACGTTCATAAACACAAATGAATAAACATGATCTTTATTCATGTTCGTTATTTATCTAAACAAACGAAATTTCTTTACCATATTCACGAACATAAACAGACATTTTACCGAATATATATAAATTGTTCACTGAAAGTTCGGTTTATTTTATAACATACCAGTGGATTGTTCACATATCACTTGCACGTATTACGGTTTTTTGTTTTTAACACCTGTTGCTCTTTTCTTTTTTACCATTCCAACATTGATCCTTAATAGCTTTTTCTCTGTTCAAGGCTTCAAGCGTCTTGCTCTGGTTGCTATCTTCTTCTCATGATTGAACAGTTTTTTTTTTTTTTAACCTAACGGAGGTTAGTGGAGATAGGTGAAGCCACAGTGGCGAAGCTTGACCATAATCCTAAAGGGGACGAAATATATATTTTTTTCCAGGGGGCGGAATAAAGGTTTTTAAAAAATTTTACACTACGTATCGGGAAATTTACACTACACGAAAAAATAGGGGGGCAGTGGCCCCCCCGAACTTACCTTCGCCAATGGTGAAGCGTCTTGGCGGGGCATTGCTGCAGGCATGGCGTTTCATCTCTTCTCCTTAATTTGTTCTAATCGTTCGATTACAAATCTGAATTGATGGCGGATGTGATCTTGTTTACACGAATCGGGGAAGTGAAGAACATGGAAGAGCATGTTATAGCCTTGCGGGGCATCAGGGTTGAAACTACCGTGTTTGGGGTACGATGATGAAGTCATAAATTCAGAGTACGAACTCAACAAGGATTAAATTTTCGAATGAAAAACACATAAAATTACACTATGTCACGGTCCCCCATCCGCCCTTAACTATCTCTCGTCAAGTCGTCATTGATGGGATCAAATTACGAAATAAATTAGGGCGTTAATACGGTTAATAGGTTTATATTAAAGGTAGCAATTTTTACCCATATAAAAGGAAATGGGTTAGTTTGGGTAAACAATTGTAGTATAATGGATAAAAATGAGTAACATCATAATATTGAATGAGTTGAGATGGGTAGCACTTAAACACAATACGGGTCAAGATGGGTAACTAAAAAACTATATAAATGCAATGGATTTAAAGATTTATGAATGATTAATAACATATTTGATGAGAAAATCACTAAAATCTATTCACATGGATTATTTGTTTACTTATAATACATCTTAAGTTAAACTAAATTGATATTTTTTAAGAACAATCCATTTAGACCCGAACAAATTTTGCTTAAAACCCATTCTGACCTGCACACATTCCTAACCCGACCCCGTTCTGACCCGTTACCCAAGCCGCCCATGTTGACAAGCATAGTTTATATGAGCCATAAACACCCTATTCTACAACACGTAGTAACGTATAGATATATAAAACCTGTATAGCTAAGCTAGACAGGGATGTACCCTTATTTACTTTTTTTTTTTTTCCTTACGCCAGGTTTACGAAAGAAACAGGAAGCATACTTTGTCACTTTTGCTGTTCGAGTTTGTTACGGAGAATCTTGTGCAACGAGCGTGGAAAATCCACTTAGTTATATTTATTAGCAAAGACGTAATTTGTTAACACTATCCACAACGGTTATCCCACTGATAATCCCTTCTATCGAAATTTCCTGTCACGTCATCACCCCATTGAAATCTTAAAACCTCACATTGGTCACCCCACCGGAAAACTTTACCTATTGTGAGAGAGGAGAAAGGTGTGTGTGAGAGGGGGGAGAACGAGGAGCGGGGGCCGTGGAGAGGGTTCTGGCGGGGGTCACGGCAGGGGGTGACAGTGTTCCCGCTTGTGGCCGCTGAAGGGCGGCACCCCGCGGAGGTGGGCGGGGTAACGGCTGCGGCCGGTCTAAGAGAAACCGAGAGATCATCCTCTCTCTCATTCTCTTTATATTCCTATAGCTTGTTCTTTACAACAAAATTTTATATTTTAGATTAAATCTATAGATATATTTTACAAAATAATATTTTAAGCTATCTTTAATAATCAATATGGATCCAATTACAATAGAAAGACAGGTAAGCGAGCAACAAGCTGCGCCGCCAGCCCCTTTATGTTAATAAAAAAAACTAGTAAGTCTAATAAAATTCATTTGTTTCTATCAGTCATACTAAATTAATAGTCAAACATGTGACTAACTCATTTGTTTGAGGTTTTATCTTTAAAATTGAGAGTTTATGTATTAAACTTATGTAAATTGTAGTTTAGTCTGAAGTGAGGTAAGTTAATAATAGTATGAATAAGATAAATTATTGTTTAAGAAATTTTTGATGTTCCATATTTATTGTAAATTAATAAATTATTCAAATTTAAACAACAAAATATCAAGCATAATTGATAATAATTAATTGATTACGACCAACATAAACTATTGGAATAAAGCTAGAATTTCTTAAAGTTAGAGATTAAAATTAAGAGTGGTCTATTCATGAAATCAATTTTGAAAACTATATATTAAAACTATAATTTAGAACTATCTATATTGAATATTTGAATTACACGTTATATAATTAGATAAGTATAATATTTATAAATGTACAAACATATAAACACATTTATTAAACTAACACCTCCATAATGCAACGCCCTTATGGGATTCATTGTTTTCCATTTCAATCAAAACAATTTATCAGTAAAGTTTAAAAGATTATAGATCTAAAACAAACTTTTTTAACGAGAAAGGATAAAAAATTACTGAGATATTTTTTATCAAACCACGTATCCTTTAACAGATTTATTACTAGTCTCATTCAAATTTTAAAGTTGAAATTAGTTGTTTTTTTTTCTCAAGTTTGACTAAAAAAAGACTCAGGCAAAAGTTTACAATCTTTTGAGGTATTTTATTACATGTAAATAAAGTATAGAATGAGGAAAATAAAGGTCTTTTAGGTTCTTTATTTATTTTATAAAGTTTGATTATTAAGTTTGATTTAGCAGGTTTTAAAGATATAACTTTGAGAAATAAACAACGAGAAAAAAACCAAAACATTTGGGTAAGCCAACACGTTACAACAAGTATACTTAATTAATTATCTGAGACTAAAAAATAAAAATTGAAGATGAATTTTAGAAAGTTGATTGATTTCCACAATGACTAGCATAGAAAATCGAATATGACAAATGTATATTTATTATTTTTTTATTGAAATTATATTATATTATATATATCTTAAAACCTAATGTCGGTGGGTTTTTCTTTGGACATTTACTTCTTACAGCTTCCTTACATATAGGAAATAAAACAATAAGTTTCATCTAAATTTCAAATGGCCTTTCCTTATCAAACAAAGTAGTGGTCGAGGGTTCAAGACGCTTGCTGCCATCTTTTTGAAACCCATTCTTTAGATATAGGAAACGAGACAGCAAATTTTTTTTTTGGCTTAGTAGTAGAACTCTTTGATCAACAAGAAGAGGTCGAGGGTTCTAAACCCATTTCTAGCATCTCTTTATAACAATAACAATAACAACAACAACAACAAGAACAACAAGAACAAAACAAGAACAACAAGAAGAACAACAAGAACAACAGCAGCAGCACTAAGAATAATAATAATAATAATAATAATAATAATAATAATAATAATAATAATAAATATAATAATGTTTTTATTTTTTTAGTTTTTGGTTTCTCTAAACTTTTTAAGTTTATACTTATTGTCGCTTAAGCTTTATAAAAACTTAATAAAACGTCATTTTCATTCACTCTAATTTCTAAAACTTTGGATTTACACTTTCATTTCTTAATTGTTTCACATAGTTTTCAAGGTTGACATTTTAACTAGTCATTTTTCTAAAATATTTGTAAAATGTCATATTGACTCACACACATTTCTTTCGCACTTAGTTTTATGTGTGTGTCGTTATAATTTCGAGTTGAGCCATTTTTATAATATTAATATTATTATTATATATAATAATTTTTTAAAGTGAGTTTTCTTTTACTTATCTTAGTTTCTCTTATGTTTCCATTTTTACACATTTATTTTCTTGATATTTTACAAAAATTTATAAAATTTTATTTTTAATTATTATTCAATATAATAATGTTTTGAAGTGAGTTTTACCTTTTAGTTTTTTTTCAGGTTTTTGATTTTACAATTTTAATCTCTTAAGTTTTTAAAATTCTTTATAAAATGTCATTTTTATCTACTTAAGTTTCTAAAGTGGATTTACACTTTTTGTTTCTTAATTGTTTCACATCTACTTTAAGGGTTAACACTTTTACTCAGCAAATTTCTAAATTCATAATTGTTTCACCTCTGGTTTTGGAGTTAACACTTTTACTCAGCAACTTTCTAAAATATTTGTAAAATGTCATTTTAACCTTCATGAGTTTCAAAAGTTTCAAATTAACCCTTTCGCACCTTAACATAAAAAAAAGCTTATTGTGCTTAGTTTTATGTATATGTCGATATGAATTCGAGTAATTGACGTTCTGATTTAAGCCTTTTTCATAAACGATTTGGTTCGAGTTGAGTAAAATATAATACGTTTTCATTCGATACGATAAATTCGAAGAAGAATCTGACACAACATGTAATGGGCAAAATTTTACGTAAATTTTACAGTGTAACACTCGAGTTTTAATGGCATAACCCGGCCGCAACGCGTGCGGGTTGCTTTTGCTTGTTTAAATCATTTGTTACATTATTTCATTGAAATCCTTTAGCTAAAAATCGTGGGCCTACGATCGCCTGTGGTTTTAAATTATATAAACAAGATAAACAGAAGAGAGATCACGTATGTTTGCTTCAATAATTTTGAAAATACAAAATAATATTTTTTACACAATAATCTTTAGATACATTCCCAACTCCCCAGACAAATCCATGTTCACCGACATTGATAATAAATAAAAATATGAAAAATTTAAAAAACAAATCTAACATCTTTATATAAACCCAAACAAACATACCACACATGACAATTAAAAAAGCACCCATAATTTTAAAAAAAAAATCCTGCCTAAAAAATGGCAATCTTCTTCTACTTTCTCTTTACTCTTTTAATAACAGCATCTGCAAGTGGTTGTGATAGATGTCTGCATAACACTAAAGCTGTTATGTTCACCCATGCTTCTGCTCTTTCATGTAACCTTCTCATTTTTTTTTTTTTTTTAATTCTTTTATTTTTCCTTTTGAAATTCAAAAAACTACCATGAGATTGACCCTGTGTGGAACAAGAAACCTTATAATCTTCATTTTAATAACAAATTATCATTCCACTAGTATAATAATTTTTAAAAAATTATATATTATTATGACACCATTAAAATAACCAACTTTTAGGTAAATCTTGACCCTTTAAAGTCATCAATATTAAATCTCAGCCATACAAAGTGCTAAAAAAGCTTCTAGAAGCAGAAGTTCATGGCAGTTTTACACTCTCTTTCCTCTCAAATTGCAGTTACTTACGGTTCAATGTCATCTGCCTTAAAAATCTGTCCACTAAATGGCATTGCAACTCCCAACAACTTCTAGAAACATCAGTTGTGGACCGTTTTTGATAAAGGTTATGATATGCAGTTGAGAAGAGGGGTGTGACCGGGTCAACAGCAACAGCTGTAGGCAATTTCCGACTGTTGGTTTAAAGAATTAAGACATCCGTTATTAACCTGATCATCCCATATATTAGTGTGTATTGAACACATGTATTTAATAAACAACATTTAAAAAAACTTAATAACCTAATAGTAGGCTGTAAATATATTTGCTTGGCTGGAACCAACTTTGAACAATAATCCTTGAAAATCTGCATGCACAAAATTTACAGAACAAAAAAAAAATGATAATTTTTTTCCTAATAAAAAATTACATTGTAACGCATTTATCCTTAGATTGGCTCCGATCAGCTTTCAATCATATTAATGAAAGAAAAATAAATAAATATATCGCATTTTAACTTGATGCTGGATCGAAAGAAGTCTGAAACGCATCCTCTAAACCATGGAACCTACAACATGTGCTCCAAAATAATCTTAAGATAATGGCAGTAAAAACCAAATAAATAATGAATAAAATATATATATATATATATATATATAATAATCTAAAAACATATTACTCTCATAATTTGTCGGTTAATTTGACAGTTCTCTAATGGTAACCTCCTCCCTTAATTCCTATTAAAAATTTTGAATTTTAAATTTTGAGAAATTACTAATATCTTAAAGCGGGAACAGGTTCTCCAAGGCTATATAAACCTCATAAGTCATAACTTTTATAAATTGCCTCTGAAAAGACAAAAAAAATTTCAGTGGTTCATAGTATGAAACTGGCAGAATTAATGCCCGAGGTCAGTTTCTTTTTAAATCTTCTATTTATTTAATAATGTTTCCTCAGCTTGAAAGTTATTATAATTCATAACTTGCCATGAGATTGATCAGACCATGTCACCACGCTGAAAAGAAGTTAGAGGTAATTCAATTACTATATGTTAATTATATTTAATGTAATACATCTATATCAACTTCTTGTAATTTTATTATTTTTATGTGTGCATTGCAAAGAAAAAATTCAATTTAACCGTCCGTCCTGTTTTTCCAGGAAGGTATTTTGATATGTCACATGGCCTTCGGTTTATCTCGTGGTCTAAAACAAATTTTCTATGTGTATTACGTAAATGATTTTGTTCATCATTTTGATTTGGATTCTTAGGGTTTGCTAGAAGCAGATTTGCAAAGTATCTACGTTAAATGGTATGTAACCTTTTAACCTATTAATTTTTATTTGTTTATGTTGTGCTATGTTCTTATGGTTCAAATACATTATGTTGTTTTAGTTTCAATTTTTCCTTCTTTTTTTTTTCCTATTTTCTTATCAATTAACAAAAACCCTAATCATTTTCATCACAACAAGAACTTCCAAGCTCGAAAAGTCAAATATATGTAAAGGAGTTGTTTCGTTTTGATTATTTCAATCTAATGTTTGTATGTTACATATATTCATAAAAGGTGTTCATTTCAAAGCTCTAATCAAAATAATTTTTTGAAGAATATAAAATTTGGAAGAGTATGAAGAGATTGCAAAGAAAGAAGATGAACCTAACATAGGTTATTTTGATAAAGTTAGTAAGCTGAACATGATTATTTCATATATCAAAAAAATAAACTAACCAGAAAGTGTTGTTTTGCATAAACTGTTTAATGGAAGCAGCAAGGAGTCACTAGGAAGCATATTAACCAGCATCTATTTGAGTCTCACGTTTTTCAGGAAAAGAAAACCTGCGAGACAGAAAACACAAATTTGCAGAAGCTTAGTTTTGATTATTTCAATCTCAAGTTTGCATATTACAACAAACAATTTTAAACATCAAGATCAGAAAGTATTAAACCTTACGCCCCGAAACAACATAAATAAGCATAACTCTAGAGACCCTAATTTAGAACAACATAAAAAACGGTATGTAATCCAAAATAAACATCAAAACCCTATTTCGACAAGAACATGTTATATAACTGTAATCAAACCATAAAATAAAAAATAATTAAAAAAAACAAATATAAACACAAGTATAAGTTGTATGAACCCTAGTCTGTACCTAAAGCATATAAATAGCAAGAACCCACCAACTAAAAGAGATAAAATATATAAAAAAACCTATATATGGCCTTAATCGAACATTGAATCGGTTAGAGACGATCGTTTGATAAGAAACCACAAAATCAAACATTTAGTTGATCGAAGAACGAGATAGATGGAATATATTGAAGCAGCCACCACAACAATCTACTAAAAGGGTATAGAAAATATACCGATCGTCTTAATCGGAGCTTCGATGCCATAGATCTGTAGTTTCGTGATCGCCCCCAAATGTATAACCTACTGGTCTTCTGGATTTCGGTAATGCGAGCAAGGAGTACAAATATGATCTAGGGTTTACATGAATAATTTGTCCCATCTCAATTCTTTGGGCCTGTGTAAAATACTTGTATTCGTTAGCCCATGCAAATTTCCTTGGTAATACACGTGTGAGACTTATCCTTGGATAGACTTATCCTTATCCAAATTTCCCTTATACACAAAAATCTGCTATGTCAAAATGTCAAATATATAATCTATATATGCAATGAAAAGGCTAAAATTATATGATATGAAATGGGTTTAAATAAATACAACCTTTTAATTTTTTATCATTGGTGATAAGATCTTTTTTTAAAAGAACACATTGATTCTTGGAAATAACACAACAAATTTAAATAACACCGTTCGTATTTTTTATACTCTTAATTTCTCTATCTTTGATTCTTATTCTAATGTTGTTTTTAATTTTATATTATAATAGTTAAATGCACTATATATTTAAATTAAATAACAATATTGCCTTTTTGTTTGGTTTCTGTTATGGCACGTTTTTTTTCGATGATTTACAATATGTGACTTTAATTTGGGGGTTAACTTTATCATCGGGATTTTATTTTTATTGTTGTTTTTAAATTATAATACTCATTTTTCTAAAAATTTTAATAATAAATTAAGGCAACTGTATTTATAATCAACCGGGGATGAATATGTCACGTCCACACAAGATTTGCTTTTAAATAAAATGTTTTTTATATACAGTTTAGTATAATGATTTCATTATAATATTAAAATTAATATTAAAATACCCGGCCACCGGACGGGTATACCTCTAGTTTAATGGGTTATTGCTATTTTTGCTAAAAATGTAGATGGAGCATGTGGGTATGGTTCATTTGCTACAAGCTTCTATAATGGACGTCTAGCAGCCGTCGTTCCAAGCATTTTCAAATCCGGGTCGGGTTGTGGGGCTTGTTTCCAGGTACATATTTACATATTTGACCTGCATTTTTAATCATTTTGCCTGTGAATGGGTGGTTAATTAATTATAAATGTCATTAAGCAGATCAGATGCATGGATAGCAAGCTGTGTTCAAAGTCTGGAACTCAGGTGATAGTGACTGATCTAAATAACAACACTCGGACAGAATTGGTGTTGAGTAGCAGAGCTTTAATGGCGATGGCTAATAAGGGTATGGAGCAACAAATATTGAGACTTGGGTCTGCTGACGTGGAATATAAAAGGTACATTATTCGTTGAAACATAGAAAAATATAAAGAATTTAAGGTTAATTAAGTAAGTTAGAGGAATCAAAAACCAAGTTTGAAAGTCGAGACTTATTTGCTGAAACAAAATATTAGGTTAATTAATTTAGTAAATTTTTGTATAAACGTTGAATTTTCGATGAATTGATCTAAAATGAAAAAATCAAAGTTGAAAGTATAATAATTCTAAACTTTATAGGGCGGTAGTTTGAGATTTTGTTAAATATTTTAATCACACGTTCATCAATTATTTCACTCATAAATTAAGCATTTCAACGACTTTTCATTATTAATCTTACTTTTTTCAGCTACTTTATCTTAATTACTGCGATACTTTTAATTTTTTATTGTAGTCGTCGATTAAAGTTTTTATGTGTTTCTTATTTATTAATTTAACTCTATTAATTTCTATTGCTATTTGTTTATTAATTTAATATTTTGATATCAATTGCCGCAAATTTTTTGATTTTTGATTTCTATTGTTATGGGAGCTTGGGTTGAAATCTTGCTTAAAGCAAATATTGATCTGGTTTGAATCAGGAGGTTTCCTAATTGTGGGTTTTCTATTAAGCAGATAGATCAGGTCATCATGCTCTGTTTTTCGAGCGACATGATGTTTTATTTGTCAGTTAAATTCTGAATGACCGGGCGTCTACTCTTAAAGAAATTTCACTGATGTAATACTTTCGAGCTAGTCGACATGACTTAGCAAAAGAGTACTATAATACCAATTTAATGCAAAACAAAGGGAAGATCATTAAATGAAACGCTAGAGGCTAGAGCTTTACAATAGGTTTATTTTAATACTTGAACCCGTTAACTTTTCTTTTTACATTTTTATTTTTTATTGACAACTTTTTTACTTTAGATTCATCTATTCATGCTTTTACCGGTTTTTACCCATTGGAATAATTAGGGATCTCACTATACGAGAAGTTTATGGGCCCAGAAGTATACTTAAGAGTTAAGACTTGAAAGAAATAAAGGGTACAATTATTCTCTCATTCGAAATTAAAAGTTGGCTATTTTAACGTGTCAAGATCTTTTTGAAAGATGGTTATACTAGCTGAGAACCATGTGTGTGCATATAACCTCTATTATTAAAATATTTTTTTATTTAACACGTATCATACAAGAATTTCTAATTTATTTTTACTTAACTTGTGTTTATAATACAGTAACTTCGAATATAAAATAGAAACGGACAGAAATGGTGTTACTTTATACGATGCAAACCGAGCTTTACTCGTCTAACGTATATATATTTTATTTTCACACTTTTGTATAGTATTTTACTAGCTTAGAAACATGTTTTATTACACATATTAAATACATATAATTTAAAATTATATATTTTAAATAACATGTCATATATTTTTTGATGATAATTTTATCAAAGTTTAAAGAATATGACTTATTTTGTAATCATATTAAATTATTATTTAATAGAACAGAGAAAAAGATTAAAATATAAAAATGTGTCTTGCAAATATTTAATATGAGAGAGAGAGACATAAAACCAATTTTTGATGGCATGTAAAGCTGACGCTTGTCCTTTGAAAACTTTTATTTAATATATATTATATAATATATAGATGTTGGTATCCAAATAATTTCAATCATGAAAACTTTAACTTAAATTAATTAAAATTTAATATACGATTTAATCATGATTTTTTTGATAACTGTATACATAGTCATTATTTTAATGTAAAACTAAAATACTTGTGAATTGCAATTACTTTTCTACCTATTAAACATAAAAAGTTCGTTATATATAATATAGCCTTTACTAGTGGTTTGTATTTGCTTAAAAAAACTTTTTTATCCTTATTCTAATTAATAGAAATCGTTATATATAATATAGTCTTCTTTGGTTAGTTAAATGTTGAGTCGGTAGAAACTTTGAATAGTTTAAACTTTGTTTATAGTTTAATGATTAAGAGAACAAATGACTAATTTAATTGTATTTTTTTAGTGAAACAAACAGTTAAAACGTCTAATCGATTTAGAGATAGTCTCTTAATATAATCATTAAGAGATCATCAAATAACATCGAAGTTTTCTCATACCGATTTTTTCATCACTCTCTTATTAAATGTTTATCTCTTTTACAAAATAATAATAATAATAATAATAATAATAATAATAATAATAATAATAATAATAATAAATGCTAAAATAATACCTATACTTTTTTCAGTATAAAAGATAGTTTATTAATAAACTATAAAAGATCCTTTTATTAATAAACACTTAAAAAAAATTCTTAAAGAACACTGAATTTTTTCTTAAACATCAAACCTTTTTAAAAAATACAAAATAATGTAAAACTGGTCTTTTAAAAAAATAGCTTTTACAAAAACAATTCTTTTCAAAAGAATAGTTACTAACTATTTCTATATAAAATTGACAAATTTTATTACTAACTATTTAATATTTTAAATTTTAACTTACTTTATTTATACAAAAGTACAATGGTAAAGTAATATTATTGAGTTATGACTAATTTATATGCAGAGTATCTTGTGATTACAAAGGCAAAAATCTGTCTGTGAGGGTGGAAGAATCAAGCGACAAGTCCCAATATCTTGCTATCAAATTCTTGTATCAAGGGGGTCAAACTGAGATCGTGGCCGTTGATATTGCCAGGGTAAATATTTACCTACTCTAATAAAAAAGTATTTTTAGGAGACACGTGTCGTGTTCTGGTTAAATCTGAACAAGTTTTTCTCGTCTCTCTCTCCTAATAAATACAATTCAATTATATCTTATCCTAAATATAATTTTATAATTGTTAAATATTTATTATTATTTAATGCTAATGAATTATACTTTCTATTATCCAACCCGTGTAATACACTGGGTTTTAGGCTAGTCACCTATATATAAAAAATCTAAAATATAAAGAGCATTTGGCATACGAATCAAGACAGAATTATCACACACGTTTGAGTTACATTTGCCTGATAATGATCACAAACCTTGGGTTTGGAATTATCAACCATTTGATTGTTCCTTTTTGCGTAATAATCAAAAAAATGTTTTTGCGTGATAAAGATCACGCAATAATAAAACAAACTAGGGGAATAATTCCGTCTCCCCTCGTATGTTTCGTACCCAAAAAACGCCCTTTTATGTAATAACAATTCTCTGTATATATAATTCTCATAACAGACAAACATAAACATGTTTTTAAAGGTTGGTTCTTCAAATTGGAGTTTCATGAGCCGAAAGTCTGGTGCTATTTGGGAGACAAGTTGGGTTCCGGTTGGAGCGGTGCAGCTTCGGTTGGTGGTGACATCTGGTTATGATCGGAAGACGATTTGGGCAAAGAGTGTGCTCCCAGCTAATTGGAACGTCGGGGTCGTGTATGACTCGGGTGTACAAATTGATGACATTGCTGAAGAAGGTTGCGGTCGATGCGATTTGATTTGGAAATAATTTTGTTGTTACGGAGTAATTAATTTGTTGATGTGATTCGGGTTTGATTAGTATAACTCTCGTTGCAGATTATACGTACTGAAATAAAATTGGAAAGAAACACATGAAAATTTATAATATACCTGTTATACTAAAAGAGTATTTTTAAGAGACATGTATCGCGCTCTGATGTAATCTAAAAGTTTTTTCTCGGCTTTCTCTCTTAATAAATACTAATTATTTTTATTAATTAAATTATATAACTAAATATCAAAAAAATACAAATCTTCTATTTCTAATAATTTATTAATTTATGAAAAATTAAAAAACTATAGGAATATTTCAATTATAGCTTATTTACAAATATAATTTTATAATAATTAAATACTTATTATAGTTTGATATTAATGAATTATATTTTTTTAGTTAGTCAATCTGTGTAATACACGTGTTTCTAAGCTAGTATATAATAAAAAATGATAATATGTCACTTGACATCTTTGTAAGATATCCATAACATTTCTTATGTGTTGTCTTTTTAGGATTTTTATATGTCAAATTTGACAAATTTAAATATTAGTTTCATTTAATATAGTTAAGTAAAGCTTTCAAATTAAAAAAAATTAATATTTTTTTTTCTTTAAATATTTTTCTTTTTGAACGACGAAGGTCTTAATCGTGTGAATCTACTGTTTTCAGGCTATGTCACCAAGGTTTAGTTACCTGGACCTCACATGAGCCACCACAACCACCCTAGGAGGAAACCTCACTAGGAAAACCCCCTGACCTCCCTCAGACCTCTTTTTCACTGTGTGATGGATTTGAATTCAAGACCTCTTATTTGGAAGAATCTTATGATGTATTTAAATATTAATAGAAATCAATCTCTTCAAACGTTACGTTCTCAATTTATAATTCTAAAAATTCTAAATTTTGCATTGTTTAAATAAGTGTTTAAAGATTTTTAAAATGCACTTTTCTTTTCCTTATTTCTAAAATGTTAAAACATTAACATTATTTGTATATTTGTTTTTTTTTATCTGCTTATTATTTATACTAACTCTTTACAATTAGTTGGGGAATATGGACATTGAAAATAAGATTGGAAAAAAACACACCAGCAATTACTTGAATCTTTTTGGCAGAACCTTTTTTTTTGGAAAGTAGTACTGTACAATATTGATATATTCAATTCAAAGTTCAAAGAGGTGATTTTTATAACAGAAGGTGTAAAATGAAGAATACATGAAGTCATTCATTATCTTGACTTGGAGTCAAGGTCAACGCTGGTCGTGATATTCTTTTTTTTTTAAATAGTTTTATTTATATTAGTAGCAGTGATAATTCTAACTTATAGATATGAGATTAGTCTCTAAAGAGGCAATATGTTATCTTCATTATTAAGTTTTAGAGCTCAAATTCTATTGGGTAGAAATTTCTGTATATATTAAAAGACTATGTTAGAAACCCATGTATTACATGGGTTTGATAAATCTAACATGTTGTAAACAATATTTTTTCATAAAGATTTGTATGTTTGATATTATTAATTATTAATAAAATAATAACTATTAAATGTTTAAAAATAACATATTACAAATAAGGATTAAGAATTATAAAATTATATTTTAAGATACTATATAATTTAAATTTTCTTATGATTTATTAAGTTTTGATTAATTTTTATGATAAGAAGATCTATATGTTTTATATTTAATTGTATAATTTAACTATTTAAAATAATTTATTATTAAAATTTAATATAAAAGATAATTAGTATTTAATAGGAAAGAGAGTCGAGAAAAATTTTGTTAGAGCTCACGAGAATATGACAAGTGTCTAGCTAGTTATTCTTTTATTAGTATAAAGATAAGATTAACTGTTTATGTTTTATTTGATTCATTATTCATTAAAACTAAAAAAAAAAAAAAACTATGTCTAATAGTTATTCACTTTTACAAAGAGGGTAGATCATTTAAAAAATTATATAGAAAAGAGTAGCAATATATATTTCCCTTTTAATTTTTAAATTTATAATTAATATGTGTATCAGTGTATCCGTAAAATAATAAAGTTTAAGTAAAAATATGAAATGACTCTACTTCTTCTTATATCCGATATAACCGATCAAATCATTCTAACCAGTGAACTCGTAAATCCTTTAATTTTATCTTCAAGTTAAAACCACTTGTATGTTTGGGTTTTGTTAATTTAAACAGAGTAAAAATCCTGATAAATTGTCACATATGTGATTTGTGACAGTATGTGGTTATTGCAAGGCATCAACCCTTTTCTTAATCACCATGCAATCACAAATTTAAAATTTTATTTCATTTCATCAACAGTAATTACATCATAACCTTATATTTATTTACACATCAAACTAAATGATTTCTTATCTAATTATATTAAAAACAATCACTCATTACTAACGACATATTAAACAGCAGCTAATGTTGAATGATTCAAATGCTATTGTATAGTGAAGATGAGAGGAAAATGCTTTCGCGGAATTGATTGATTTTAATGTTCAAGGTCCACTAATGACTCATTCAAATTCCAAGAAAACATAAGTGATTTTTATTTAATCTTTTTCCAATAATTTAAAAAGAATTTAGTATAATTCTAGAATAATTTATTACAATAAATCATTTTACAAAAAACCATTATGATCAATATTTTCTTTGAGTCATGGCCCCATCTAAAATCATCCCCCAAATCACCACACTTCATGACAAGTCAATTTGCCTTTGAAATTCCACAAAGACTTGGAGTCAATCGTGCCTGATTTTGTTTCGAATATTCCCTATATATATATATATATATATATATATATATATATATATTAATAACAAGATTGATGATTTAATGCATATATGTAGAAACATGGAGGTGGGTCATTTAGAACTCGAGTTACCAGGCTTTCGATTTCATCCCACTGAAGAAGAGCTGATTGAATTTTATCTCAAAAAGATGGTATTAGGGAACAACACCTGTTTTGAAGTCATTGGGTTCTTAAACATTTACCTATATGATCCATGGATTCTACCAGGTAATTAACTTTTAATTGTATTCAAATTTCGAATTCGTGATATGAATTTCATTTTAAAGCGTATTGATGTCATGTGATGTGATGTATTTTCTAATCGGGTTTGTGAATGATTCATCTGTTGGAATTACAGAACTGTCGAAGATTGGGGAGAGAGAGTGGTACTTTTACGTGCCGATAAATAAAAAACATGGAAATGGAGGGAGACCAAACCGAACCACCAAAAACGGGTTCTGGAAGGCAACCGGGTCGGATCGTAAAATATTTTCTTTATCTGACAGGAATAAGCATCTTGGGTTGAAGAAAACTTTGGTGTTTTACAAGGGCAGGGCACCCGGAGGAAACAAAACGGATTGGGTCATGAGCGAGTACCGTTTACCCGATTCTTGCCCGTTATCAAAGGTACAAATTCATCTATCATTGTATTTTTTTATTTAATTTTTTTATATAACATTTTTTATATTTTATTAAAATTGGTTGATTTAATTGGCAGGATATAGTGCTATGTAAAATATACAGAAAGGCAACTTCCATGAAGGTGTTGGAGCAGAGGGCAGCAATGGGAGAATCACAGGCTCCATCATCTCCTAGCTCTGTTCGTGGTCAACAACTTGACTTTTTAGCATCACCTTCAATGAGATTAAGCCACGTGGCATCCGACACCGATGAGAACGATGGCAGTTGTAAGGAATCAAGTCTGAAATTGCCGGTCGGGGCGAAGAAGGTATCGGAGCTCCGTTTGCCTAAAAGTGACATGGATTGGAGTCAAGATTCACTGTTACGTAGCCCATGGCTACATGATCTTATTTTCACCCCTCCTCCCTATGCCAATGTACTTAATTTCCTCGATTAATCGTTTCTAAAACTATGATAATGATAATAATAATAATAATAATAGTGACCCTCATTGTTTTTTTTTATTTAATATGTAAACTTACGCCTGATTACATCGAGATTGTTAAAAAGTCAAAGATTGACAAGAAACAAAACGGCTATACAGATGAATTATATATCTTTTTTTTTAAATGACGAAAGTCGCAATCGTGTAAATCTATTGTTTTTAGACCATGTCACAAATATCTAGTTACTTGTACCTCTCATGAGCCACCACAACCACAACCACCTCAGAAGGAAACTCCACTGTGAAAACCCCTAACCCCCTCAGACCCCTTCTTTCGTTGCAGAAGTGATTTAAACCCAAGACCTTCCATTTGAGATTGTTAAAAAGTCAAAGATTGACAAAAAACAAAACGGCTATACAGATGAATTATATATATTTGAACGGCGAAGGTGTCAATCATGTGAACCCACTGTTTTCAGACAATGTCACTAAGGTCTAGTTACCTGGACCTCCCCTAAGCCACCACAACCACCTCAGGAGGAGGAAACTCCACTGTGAAAACCCCATGACTCTCCTCAGACCCATTTTTCGCTGTGAGAGAGTTTTGAACACAAGACCTTCCATTTGAGTAGGCCTGTAAACAAAGTGAACGAACACGAACACATGTATGTTCGTGTTCGTTCATTTAAACTTAACCGAACACGAACACCCTAACGAACATGAATTTTGTGTTCGTGTTCGTTTATTAAAAAAATGAATATGTTCGTGTTCGTTCATTAATAAATTAAACGAACTGTTCATTAACATAAACGAACTAAAATAAACGAACAAACATAAATGGACATTTTTTTAACACCATTGAACAATCATAAACGAACATGAACACTATTGAACAAGTATAAACGAGCACAAACGACAAGTCTCTTAAATGTAAATACATATCATTCGTAAATTAGTTAGTTAGCCGAACAAAAACTAACATTACATAGTTAACGAACATTAACGAACACAAATAAACAAACGTAAATAAACTGTTCATGAACATAAATAAACGAACACAAGGTGCGTTCATGTTCGTTCATTTATTAAATAAACGAACTTCTTACCGAACAGTTCATGAACTTTTCGGTTCGTTTACATGCCTACATTTGAGATTGTTAAAAAGTCAAAGATTGACTAGAAACAAAAAGGCTATACAGATGAATTATATATCTTTTTTATTTGAACGGCGAATGTCTTAATCGTGTGAACCCACTGTTTCCAGAGCATCTCACCAAGGTCTAGTTACCTGGACCTCCCATGAGCCACCACAACCACCTCAGGAGGAAACTCCACTAGGAAAACCCCCTGACCCCCCTCAGACCCCCTTTTTCGCTACGAGAGAGATTTGAACCCAAGACCTTCCATTTGAGATTGTTAAAAAGTCAAAGATTGACAAGAAACAAAACGGCTATACAGATGAATTATATATCTTTTTTTTTTTCGAACGACGAAGGTCTAAATCGTGCAAACCCACTGTTTCCAGAGCATGTCACCAAGGTATAGTTATCTGGACCTTCAATGAGCCACCACAACCACCGTAAGAGGAAACTCTATTAGGAAAACCCCTGACCCCCTCAAACCCCTTTTTCGCAGCGGAGGGATTTGAATCAAAACCTTTCATTTGAGAGAATCCTGGTGTATCATTGAATCAATGCCTCTTTGGTAGATGGATTATATATCTAGAAAGATAAATTTTGCCTGACTTATTTTCTCTTTCATTTCAAGGATTCTTAGTACACACGAGACCATATTATTTTTCTCCTTAATATTATTTTCATGGGTCAAAGTTTTTATTTAAGGCAAGTGAAATAACATGAAGTGATTGGTCATGCTCTGATCATTTCACTCTATCTTATTTTCAGAGAAATATCATCCCGGAAACAACGACTGCAAGAAAAATGAGCAACATATCTTGACTTCGTGTAATCATTCCCGTAAATTGATTATGAGAAGTTAAAACGATATCAAATTGTCAATCGTATTCACCGGCATAAATGTGGCCTTTATTTAAAGGCCCTTTGATCCGAGCCCCTTTCAAAATTATTTAATACGCGGCCCTCAATGGCTAAAGGATTCCCAAGCTGGCCACTAGTCCAGACGGACGTAGCCCCTAGCCCACCAGCCACCAATTCCAGAGGAAAACCCGACCCAAGCACCCGCCCAAAGGCACGTCGATGAAAGGCCGGTAAAACCAAGTGGGATCAAGAATCGAACCCATGACCTGGGTCTCCTATCACTTCCCCCATACCTCTATCTTACCACTAGAAAAAGACATCATTGGTGAGCCCCTTTTAAAAGTTAAATATTTCTTTCGATTACTTAGTTAATTGTGCAACTTAACATTATTATGAGAAAATTACAAATTTGAACATTTATGTTTCTAACAAATAACAAATATCAACCTTTAACTATATTAATTACGCTAAACAACCTTTAAGTATTTAAATTGTTTCAACTTTCAACCTTTACATTAACCCTGGTTAGATTTACTAGTTAAATCTAGTCATGTGCAAAACATGTGATGGGTATTTTAGGTATTTTGATCTTTTGTTATTTTTAAACTTAAAACCCACTATTCACGTATCATCGTATCTTATTCAAGAATTTTCTCCAAACGGGGTGTTCGAAAATTAAGGCTAAAACCCACCCAGAAGTAGAGGTGGCCAACGTACCCGGACCCGGAAATCGGAACCGGAACCGGTCGTACCAGAACCGGTGGGTACGGGCGGTTCCTGATTTTCAGAGAAACTGGAACCGGAAACCCGGAACCAGTTCCACCCTCAAACCGGCCAAACCCGAACCGGAACCGGCAAAAAACCAGAGCCGGAACCGGCAAAAAACCGTTTAGAACCCGGAACCGTTTGGAACCGGAACCGGTTAAAAAAAAAACCCGGTTTTGCCACCTCTACCCAGAAGTTCACGTGGTTCCTCCGTCTTCGGTTAGTGTTCACCCAGAAGTTCACGTAATTAATTTGTTAGAAACATAAAGGTTGAAATACAACAAATTAATTACGTGAACTTCTGGGTGAACACTAACCGAAGACGGAGGAACCACGTGAACTTCTGGGTAGAGGTGGCCAAACTGGGTTTTTTTTGGAACCGGTTCCGGGTTCTGACCGGTTTTTTGCCGGTTCCGGTTCGGGTTTGGCCGGTTTGAGGGTGGAACCGGTTCCGGGTTTTCCGGTTCCGGTTCCAGTTTCTCTGAAAATCAGGAACCGCCCATACCCACCGGTTCGGGTACGACCGGTTCCGATTTCCGGTTTCGGGTACGTTGGCCACCTCTACTTCTGGGTGGGTTTTAGCCCTAATTTTCGAACACCTCCGTTTGGAGAAAATTCTTGAATAAGATACGATGATACGTGAATAGTGGGTTTTAGGTTTAAAAATAACAAAAGATCAAAATACCTATAATACCCATCACATGTTTTGCACATGACTAGATTTAACTAGTAAATCTAACCAAGGTTAATGTAAAGGTTGAAAGTTGAAACAATTTAAATACTTAAAGGTTGTTTAGCGTAATTAATATAGTTAAAGGTTAATATTTGTTAGAAACATAAATGTTCAAATTTGTAATTTTCTCCATTATTATTTATGAATCTTTTAACAAAATATTGAGGATTTGGAAAGTATTTTAGTTTGTCGTATTTTTTTTTCATTCAAAATGTACACGGCTGTTCGCAAAATTTGCCGTTTACTCGAAGCTCGTTTGTATCAATCCATGCCTGACCTAAGGTTAGGTCAACTAGCTTGCTTCGTGTCTGCGCTCATTGTCTTGGCTTGGTTCTAATTATGCACACACATATTATATTATACACACATACATGCATATATTTAATAGGAAAAAATCAAATAAAAAGAGATTTTTGCCTTAAAAAAGTAAGAACTAATAACAGTTTGACATGTGACATGAAAATTTAGGTATAGCCTCCTATTTTTTGTATTAGATTTTTATTTTATTTTTGTACCAGATTCTTTTTTTGTTTAGTTTTGTATTTTTCTTGTAATTGATTTTTGTGTTTTTTGTATCGTATTTTTTGTTTTTTATACTACATTTTTATTTTTTTGTACTCTATTTTTATTTTTTGTACTGTATTTTTATTTTTTTCTGGTTTTTTTGTGTGTTGTTTTTATTTTTTTGTATTGGATTTTCTTTGTAGATTTTGTTTTTTTCTTTTGTTCTGAATTCCTGTGTGCTTTTGTACTGTATTTTTGTTTTTTTGTACTATATTTTTCTTTTTTGTACTGGATTTTTTATTTTTTTGTACCGTATTGTTCTTAGTGATGGATTTTTTTGTACTGAATTTTTGATTTTTTATCTTTGTAGGATGCCACATATCAAATTTCTATTAGTTGTTACTCTTCTAAGGCAAAAATCTCTTTTTAGTAGATCCAACCCCTATATGTAATATATATATATATATATATATATATATATATATATATATATATATATATGTATGCATGTATAGGGTAAGGATCCATTGTTAACCACTTTAATTGTGGAAACCCGAATATCTCCGACAAGATCAACCAAAATCTTTGGGTTTTTTCATTACATTTATTATACATGTACAAAACTGTTATTTTATGTGTTTGTGCAAATTAATCACCGTTTGGGATTTAAAGCAAATGTAACTTTATATTACACTGTAAATGTTTATTTCCTGTTGCGACCACTTACACTGACGTAAGCGCCCAAACGATGATAAATTTGCACAAACCCATAAAATAACATAGTCTTATACATGTATAATAAAAATCGTGAAAAAAACTAAATATTTGAGTTGATCTTGTTGGAGTTAATCAGATTTCCTTAATTAAGGTAAGTTATCATGTCCCTGAGATTTGATAAAAGAAGGGTGCATTTGCAGTTAATTCGTTGTCATTGGATAAGTTATTAGGAATATGACGGAATGGAAGACCAAGGAAAGAAAGAATAAGCACCAAAATGCAGGTGTGCAAGAATTCATGGGTACTTGGGATCACTTGGACCATTTCCACTATGTGTTGTCTTCTTGACATTTGTTCTGAGTGCTTGTTCGAACACACAGAATGTGCAGGAGAGGAGAGTTTCTCAAATGCCCAACTAGTAGAGGAAATAGAGAGAGAGAGAGATTTTCTCTTTTCATTCTTCCGTTGGAAAAAAGGGAATAACCTCAAGTGTACTCCAAAATACTAAGATTAAGCTACAATTGGACGTCACGTCCCCTGCGAAGCCTTTGAAGATCCGAGAACTTATGCGGGATCTCCAAAACAGGCCAGTTCCTGCTTTCCAAACGAGAGATGCTTTATTGCTTAAACGAGATGCACCCAAAGGCGCCCTACGAAGCAGTTGGGTGCATCAGACACTAGGGGCACCATTTGCGTTTAGCACGATTTCTTGATATACACTACAAGAAATTCTAGTATTTACCAACACATAATTTACTTACACTTGTAAATGTGTAGGTAAATTAGCTACACATGTGTGTATATGTGTGAGTAATGGTTGATTATATAGTTTTAGAATAACCAACACATAATATGTGTTAGTAATATGTTTTATCTACACTTAAAATTGGTGGGAAATTTCCCTCTATAATTTACAATTAAATAAATGTTTAGTTACCTACACATGTGACAAATTTATGTTATGTGTAGGTAATTATCTAAACACATGTAAAAATAAAATGTGTGGATAATTGATTATGTTTTAACAACATATAATATGTGTAAACAAATGCGTCGATAAATTAAGTAAATAATGACATGACACACATATACCTATACGTATTTAAAAATGTATAACATATATGTGTAGATATTGAATAGTTAAAGTGGCATTCGTCAACAAATTAGGTTAAGATTGAATGTGTACTTGTTATTCTGGATATGTTGAACACTAAATGGTTATGTAACATGTGAAACTTGGAGCTTTGGTAAAAAAAAAATAATAATAATATCATGAAACAAAACTTACACTACAAATAAAATGTTACTTAGTGACACAAGTCTTTTTGCGGCACTTAATTCTTATACAACTAATATAGGTTTTATTGACACTTTTTCTATGACAGATTTGTTTTATACATATTTTTATTGTCATTTATTATTTATGTCTCTAATTTATATTTTTAATGACACTTTTAGTGTGTCACACTTAATAAACATATATTTGAAAGGCTTTTAATTATTTTCTCGAAATTTCCTCATTTCAACTATTAACCAAATCCTCAAAACAAAACAACAAATTTAACATCAAATGTTTGTCTACAAAAAGATATTTAAGGACTCGTATTTCATTGATGTAACTTCAATATTTCCAACTATTTTTAATTTAACGTGTACATTCGTATTGTGATATTTGTGTATAGTTTTTGTTTAGTTAATTTATATAGATTTACGTATGTTTATCATTTTTGTTGAACTGAATAGTTATATATGTTCAAAGGTCAGGGTAAAAACGGAAGAAGAGGCGAAGACGAGAGGCATTCATTCGGTTACAAAACCAATCCTCTACTCACGTTTTCTCTCACCGTCCTTGCTCTAATGTGCGCCATGGCTTCCATCACCGAAAACTTGAACTCTCTGTCTTCGACTGCAAGTTTTCAGGTTTCTCTAAAACCATAGTCACTTATTGACTAGTTCATGTCTCGATTTAGTACCGATTATCATAACTGCATACTTTGAATTGATAATTTTCATTGATTTTTGCTTCGTTGATCTTGAATATAAACCGGTTTTAAAAGAAAGCAAGCCGAATAGACGGGGTAATTCGTTTTTTATGTTTTTACTATAGCAGAATGTATTTGATTTGCGCATATTGAAGTGACTTGTTGGATCTAAGCCTATAGTTTGATTGTTTTTGAAGGAATTGAATTGTTAAAATCTGATTTGTTGAAAGTTGGATGAGATTTTGTTCTGTGAAGTGATGGTTTTATTTACATACGATGTTTGGAAGCATTTAGAGGTTTATTGAGCATGATTTGGTGAATTAGGATGATATTTAACACTAAGATTTCTGTAACATGAAGTTTAATGCGTAATAAGAAGTATTTGGGTTTTGGTCAACTAGGAGATTTGGAAATCACAGTCAGTCAAAGTTGCAATTATATTTAACAATCAAATTTCTGATACTTGTTTTTCGGATGTAATCATTTTGGTGTTGAGTTGCATCATCTTTGATTAAACATATATTAAGAATAATATCCAACAGGTTTCAATATGGGATATTTTCATATCTCTCATTTGAATTGGGGCTCGTACGAAGTAGCCTCTTTATCCTATTTTTAGGTAGGGGTAAGATGAGTCTTCATCTATCCCTATGACCCCATGACCCCACTTTAAGTGGGATTTTAACTGGGAATGCTTGTTGTTGTCTTTTTTTCATCTCTATGTGTGTTGATGAGTTTAATTACATATTAATTTTTAAATTAACGAATTATTTATTGTTGCCAACACAATTGCTATCAATATGCTTAGGCCAAGAACATAACCACAAATATGCAGTAGGAGTTTACCCAAGAAGGTTAAGGTTTGTAGTTTATCCCCTTTAAAACTTTAGGTCATTTATAGACTTCTAATCATCTTTGATCTTTTCATTTAATTACTTGGTGTTATTATTAAACTGGAAGTGTGTGTTTTGTCTTACAAGGCATATTATATGAATCATGCAAGATAGTCAAATAATTCGTCTTAATATGTTATTCTAAAGTGAGAAAAAAAATCTGCCCTATCGCATTTGAATGTTCATGATTGATACATCTATGATATAATTTGTGGGTATTGTTGTGATTCTTAACAGACAGCCACTACTTTTGATTGAATCACTGTAATTTCACCTAAATTTGAAGCTTGAAAGTACAACACCTTGCTGCAGACACTCTTAAGCTACGATTCTTTTCATTATAACTATTCAAACAATGATAAATGATGTAATTCACCTTATGATTTTTCACACAAAAACAAGTAATATAATGTCAGCCTTAAGGCAAACCTAGGAGATGCAATAAAGCCTTTAATATAGAAACATTTTGTTTCATTATATGTTCACTTTTTTATTTCATAGAGCTCTTGGATCCTCAAGTATCAAGGTAGTTGCAATCAATCTTGTATCTGGATTAGATAGTTGTATGTGTTTTATTTTTGAATTTAAATCTAATCTTATTATTGTTTTTCTCTTTTATGATTTTTTGTTTTGTGATTTTATTATTGTATAGGGATTTCTCTCTTTATCAATTTGAACATGTAATCTTATTGTGTTTGTTAATGTTATTGTTCAAGTCTCAGGGACTAAATAACTAGACATGAGAAAAGCAGGTGAGGAGCTGAAAAGCTTTCAGAGTTGGGTTAATGGTTAGTTTTCCACAATTCTTCTAAACACACTTGGCTCATGTGGAGGATTATTGAGTCTATTATTTATATTATGAAACAACCAGATTGTGAACAATGGGCTCTTGATAGGTCAACATTGCTTATAGTCATCGCCGGATATTTACATATAATCAAGGTAAACTCTTCTCACTTTTAGTTTTGTTGTCAAAAATCAGCTATTTAACCTACTAATGGTAACAACTATTGGACCGTATGTGAAATACCATGTACAAATTTGTGATTTATATCATTTTTATTAGACATTTGATTTTTATATCATTTTTATTTGACATATTTGATTTTTATATCATTTTTATTAGACAATTCGTGTAGTACACGGGTAACTAATCTAATATACAATAAAGAAGTTAAAATTTCGCCAAGTTTTTGCTTTTATTTTCTCTAACAGGAAGATATGATAAAGTTGAGAAACCAATATTCTCTGGAATTAGTGAGTGACAAGTCAATTCATTAGAAGGTACTTGGATGGAGATCTATTCGTATGCATGGGTGGGGATGTGATCCTACGATTTGTAATAACTCCACGGGTACTAAATCAGAAATCTTAGCATCTAATTTTCAGTGAACTCGCGGATGAAGTTGAAACACTGAAAGAAACGTGTGTAATAAAGCAACGAATATTGATTGAAAAGAATTTCATGTCATCTTTACCAAACACAACATGACCATCTGAAGGTGATATGTCAGAGCGATGAAAATGTTGATGAGTGAGTTAGTTTTACTATTTTCCGCAACGTGTAGTGACTTAGCTAGGAATATGCTATGTTTTGTTAGTTTGTATAACTCATACTGTCATTTATGGTTTGAATGATGATGTTGTAATATTTTCATTTAAGGTTGGTTATTTTGTTCATATATGTATCTATTTGTATTAGCATATTTTGTATTTATTGGCATGCATTTGAAGATTATTACCTACACAAATTGTATTTCATCTCTACAAATCATTATACTTCTAACAACACATATTAATTAGTTATAGCTACACATATATGTGTAGGTATATCATGATGTGTATACCTACACATAAATGATGTGTGAGTAATAATCTATCTCAACAGTTGTGAGGCAACACATCATGACACTTAAATTATGTGTAGGTAAAGATAATTAGTAACACATAATAGGCCTTTATCTACATAAACTATTTGTAGGTAAAGACCTAATTTTCTTGTAGTGATAGTTTTCAGTTGATTTTAACGAGTTTTAAATATAATATTTTGTTTTTTTTCTCTCACTATTATTCAGATTTAAAAAGTTGAGGAATAAGCAATGTGAAGTCCTCAAGCGACAAAGACGATTATTTTAGAGTATGGATGTTGGTATACCGGCGTATAAATAACAACACTTTTTTGTATTTTTTTAATATTAAAAAATATTGAAAAAATATGTACAAGTAAAAATTATGTGAGTATGATGTGATTGATTTGATTTGTATATGATGTATAAAAGAGGAGGTGATGTATGAATATTATGACCCTTATTTTATTTTTGTTTCAGACATAAACATATTTTTTTTTGTTTCAGTTTAATCTATAATGTTTAATTTTTAAATTTATTTCATTTCATATTTCAATAATTCAAACTTTTTCGTTTAAATTACATTATAAATATTGCCAATTGCTTGTATATTATCTCTGTTAGAAAAAAACTTATATATTATATAACACAAAACAGATTAAAATTCTTATATATTTAGTTATGTTAAAATCGTTCACTCAACACAAAAGAAATATTATATATTTTACCACACAGAAGTATCCTTAAAAGTATGTACCAAGGTTAGCAAGACAAAATTGCAACATGATAATCACTTGGTATATATTACATAATAATTATCACGACTTCTAAATTCGAAACCAACAAAGCAATAATGTAGTACATGGATATAGAGCAACACCTGATTTTACCAGAACTCGTAACAACGTATGGAAAACTTATATTTTAAAAGTATACGTCATGAAAATCTATTTAGGGTTTAAAGTTTAGGGTTTAACGTAGTAGTCCATAGGACCATAAGGTTCAAAGAGGTTAGCAAGGAGTCCATTTTTTCTCAGTGGGTTAATACCCATGTCTCTGCATAGTTGATCATTATACCAAATTTCTAAACCACCAATTGACGATCGATAATAGTACTCCCCAGTTGATTGCTTCATGTACTCGTCCCATCTTGCAACATCTTTCTGCATCTCATAAATGCTCGGCAGCTTAAACGCGCCTTCAAGCAGTGCTGCAACCCATTTAGCCCGCATTTCCGAGGTATAAATATCAGAAAGACTTTCTGAAAATCCAATTACTGCAAGCTGAGGGATTCGTGGATGAATGCATTCTCTGATAAAATGATCAATCGTCATATATCCAGTAGTCTAGCTAACAATTTTAGTTTCGTATATCTTTGTGTAGTTTAACTATTCAAAAAAATATCAACACTTATGCATGCTGACCTGTAAAGAGAGACTCGTGGAGAACCTGCGATCAACTGTCGAAATGTAGATGATTCAAATATATGTTTGAGCTTATCTTCACCTCTGAATCCTGTAGCAAAAATAACAAGGTCTGCTTCTATCTGTGTGTTGTCCTCATCGATAAAAATCCCATTTTCATAAAAGCTAAAGCTTTGAGATTTCTTCAACTTGATGCATTTTTGCTCAACCGCTTCAAAGAAGTTGTCGGAATCTGGCATGTATAAAATCAAACACGAACGTGTGTCTTTTGAGATGCTATGTTGTGGCACCATGTCAAATTTTGCTAGTGGAAGCTTCTTTTTAATGTAGCTTTCCACAATCTTTGAAACCCCCCAACGCTATTATAAGATGCATGTGCTCATCAAAACAAACAAAATAACAAACCATATATATATATATACATACAGGAAGGTTCATAAAAAAACTCCTCATTTTGAAGAAAACCAACAAAAAAACACATACTAACCAATAAATTTTTTTAAAAAAAATTCATAATTTTTTATTATAAGGTTAGAAATGTTATAATCAAAAAGAAATTTTTGAAAAAAATATGTAGATTATTAAGTTACGTATATGTAACTCAAAAAGTTTCATATGTAACTTATAAAGTTACATATATGTAATCAGTATGTGTAACATACAAGTTACACATATGTAATAACCTAATGCATTTTTTTCTTCTTTTTTGGCATTTCTTATTTTATAATAAAAGAAAATAAAAATGAAATAAAAAGTTTAAATGGTAATGATTGTGGTTAGTTTTCTTGGTTTTCTTCAAAATAAAGGTTTTTTAGAAACCCTCCCACACACACACACACACACACACACACATATATATATATATATATATATATATATATCTGAATTTGTCAATGATCTATCTATGTTGATAATTTTAAACATATATATATATATATTTAATTTTTGGACTTAATTAAACTGGTAAAAAACTTACAAGAGGTGAAAGCAATGTGGCCAACACACTAAGCAGAAAACCTTCTCCAGGTTTATGAACCAAAAGCTCAGAGAAGCGATTACCATAGAAATACGCAAAAGGGATTCCCCATGGAGCCCAATCGGGTAGTTTCCAGTGATCACGACGGTACACTATCGTACATGGATGTTCTGGGCCTGAAAATTAACCAACATATATCGAAAAGTTTAGGAAAAAGGTTATAATCGTGTGCAGTCGGCTAGCGAGCTTCTGACCATGCATATATATATATATAGGGAAAGGTTCCAATGGTAACCCACTCCAAGTGTGGTAACATATTAACTCATTTTTATTGGTTGTTAAAATAAAGCCTTTTGAAATAAGTGGTCCATATTCAATCTGAAAAAAGTCAAAAAAACATGTGGATGAGATTTGTTTAAGAACATTTTTGACATTTGGTGGGGTGTACTTGATTCTTTTTTAAAAAAAGTTTACTCCCAAATTTTTCAAACACTCATAACTTTTATATACATTATTATTTTTTTATAAAAATTTCACCATTAAATTTGTCACTTTTTTATCTTTAATTCAAGTATAATTTTTTCAAATTTTTTTAAAATTTTTGTAATTTGCACTGATGCAGCGACATTTTACACTGATGCAACGACGTTTTACACTGACGTAACGAAATGCATTTTTTTACACTGATTTGACATTTGGTGGGGTGTACTTGATTTCTGTTTTTAAAAAAGTTTACCCCCAATTTTTTAAACACTCATAACTTTTATATACATTATTGTTTTTTTATAAAAATTTCACCATTAAATTTGTCACTTTTTTATCTTTAATTCAAGTATAATTTTGTCAAATTTTTTTAAAATTTTCGTAATTTGCACTGTTGCAGCGACGTTTTACACTGATGCAACGACGTTTTACACTGATGCAACGACATTTTGCACTGACGTAACAAAATGCATTTTTTTACACTGATGTAACGAGCTGAATTTTTACAAAGTTTTCATAATTACACTGATGTAAGGATCTGGATTTTTTCAAAGTGTTCTTAATTTTTTTAAATATTAATGAACTAATTTTTGTAATAAAAAATAATTTGTAACAAGATGGAAAGATTTTACGTTGGTGTAATTTCAAACGCTCGAAAGAATGAGAGAAAATTACGTTTTAAACGAAAAAATTACGAGAAAATTACGTTTTATTGTTAAACGAGATTTTGAAACATTTTAAATGAAAAAATGAGATAAAATTACAAACGCTCGAAAAAACATGTTAAACGAAAAAATGAGAGAAAATTACGAACGCTCGAAAACATTTTAAAGATGGAAAGATTTTGAAAAAACGAGAGAAAATTATTATATTTATTGTTCGTTACGTTGAAGTAATTATGAACGCTCGAAAAATATTCAAAAAAAAATTGGCATGACTATTATGGAATTAACGAGAAAAATATAACGAGTTTAATGATGTAATTTTTATAAAAAAATAACATAGTATAAAAAAGTTATAAGTGTATAAAAATCAAGGGGGAAACTTTGATTTAAAAAAAGGATAATGGATATATTTTTATGATGTGGGTAAATCTGATTGGTTTAAATTGGTTAATAAAAAATCCATAATACCCTTATTAAAGCAAAAGGGAATATATGATATGAGTGAATCTGATTGGCTTAAATGGGTTAATAGGTTACCACAAATATGGTGGGTTCTTATTTGAACCAAATCCTATATATATATAGGGTGTGATTCCTTTGTTAATCATTTCTTATTGCGTTAACCGAATAACTACATCTTATTACTTTGTGGCATACATTAAAGTGAATCTAAAGGCCGGGATAAGTTTTTCTTATTTATTTTATTAATGTAATTGAACCTAAATTAATTATATTGATTAAAAAGAAAGAAAAAATATACACCTTTAGATTACTTTAGTGTGGACCCCAAAATAATAAGATGTAGTTATTTGGTTAACGCAATAAACATGAGTTAACATTTGATCATCTCCCTATATATATATATACACCACATCTCAATGAGAAAATCGCGAAAACCATTCAAAAATCATGTAAAAACAACGTTTTTTTTTGAATTTCTTTTACAGGTTTGTAACACTATTGGACACATTTTTATAAAAAAAAACCAAAAAAGCGCCGACCAAATATTTTTTAAAAAAATATTTGGTTGGCGCTTTTTTGGTTTTTTATAAAAATGTGCCTAATAGTGTTACAAACCTGCAAAAAAAAATTCAGTAAAAAAAATGTTTTTTTACGTGATTTTTGCATGGTTTTCGCGGTTTTCTAATTGAGATGTGGTTTTCAAAATATCTATACCCTATATATATATATATATATATATATATATATATATAAAGAATAAGAAAAACCTACACATTTAAATTCACTTTAATGTGGGCCACAAAGTAATAAGATGTAGTTATTCAGTTAACGGAATAAGAAAGGGTTAACAAAGAAATCACACACTATATATATATATATATATATATATATATATATATATATATATATATATATAGTATAAGGTTTGACTAGAAAGTCTAGAAACCATGAGAAGTGTGAGAAGTGATCTCAACCATTAGATCAACTTGTTTTGTGGTTGAGATTAATCTGTTGGTATTTTCGTAATTAATTATAAGTTAAAACCATCAGTAGGGGTAGAATGAGAAGATTTAGCAAAAAATCTGCACATGCAAGTCACATGCATTTTCCTCAATCTTTTTTAAACGTTCATAACTTTTTTATACGTTATTATTTTTTTAAAAAGTTACACCATAAAATCGAGCATTTCTTTATCTTTATAACAAGTATAATATTAATTGTTAAAAAAATTAACAAAACTAGATGTTCATAAAATTTGCATTTTTATGGCGTTTTTGAAACAGTACTAGCAGAACATAAAACACCACAGGACATTTTATGGTGTTTTTGATATGTTTTAAGAAACTGGTTTTTTATGGTGTTTTTTCGTAGGTTAATGAAACTTAGTGTTTATGGTGTTTTTTTGAATGCTCATAAAACACTTTGATGTTTTTCACTAAATAAACAAAAATGTTAACAAATGTTTTATGGTGTTTATTTTACGCCACTTCTAAATTTTTCTCAGATAACAATATTTTATGGTGTTTTTATCTTGGAAATACACATGGTGTTTTCATTCAGCAAATGTACATGTTGTTGAATACATACATTCGTTTTATTTTGTAAATCAATCTAGTGTTTTGCGAATTTTGGTGTTTTATCGTAGGTGCATGAAAACTAAACATTTTATGGTTTTTTTGATGTTCATAAAATTACTTGTTTTATAGTGTTTTTTAATAAATAAACAAAAAGAAAAATGATGCTTTATGGTGTTTTTCTATATGTTTTTTCTTAAGTTCACAATTTTTTTCGAATAACAATGTTTTATGGTGTTTTACCTTTAAAATACATGATGTGTTTTTATTCAGCAAATAGACATAGAAAACACCATAAAATGCCCCTATGTGAAATTATGTAGTTTAAAAACACCAAGTGCAAAATTAAGCGTTATTATTTGGTTTAGTGCTCAAAAACACCATAAAACATATAGTTTCATCCTGCAAAAATACCATAAAGCAAAAACAACATAAAATCAAGCTTAAATGTGTTTTATGGCGTTTTTCAATATATTTTATTCGATAATACCATAAAACGAAACTTAAAAAACACCAGGTTTAAACTTAAGTGTTTATGGTGTTTTTTGCATTCAAAGACACCATAAAATGCCCTGTGGTGTTTTATGTTATGCTAGTAGTGTTCAAAAACACCATAAAAACACAAGTTTCATGAACATCTAGTTTTGTTATTTTTTTAATAATGCAATACTATACTCGTTAAAAAGGTAAAAAAAGCTTGATTTTATGGTGTAATTTTTTTAAAATAATGTTAACGTGTAAAATAGTTACGAACGTTTAAAAAAAATGGATAAAGTTGCATGCGACTTGCATGTGCAACCCTCTTTTTTATTTTGACATCTATATCCTTTAACCTAATGTACACATGTCACTTTCTTGTTGCTTTTCACACTTCTCATGGTTTTTAGCCTTCTTAAAATATCCCTCCCCTATATATATATATATATATATTGATAAGTTTTTTTAGAAATAGGGTTTCTTAGCCACATACAATCATAAGAGGGGTTTGAACAAAAAATGTTTTGAAAATGAGCCCATCGCCCATGCCAAGTCTAAGGCTCCTTACAATTTGTAATTAATATAAATTAACAGAGGGATTAAAATTGCATCTAACCGTTGGCGGAGGAGCACTCCCTAGCAATGTCGAGTCCTGTTTTACCAAACCCCACGATGACAACCTTCTTCCCTTTCACAAATGAAGCAGCTTCGTCATGATCCATGGCTGCGTATTCCATGGAGTGCATTGCTTTCCCTCGGAAAGCTTCTGGGCCTTTTCTGGCAGGGAATTGAGGTATGTTTGGAACATCTTTGAATCGTCCCAGACAAAGAATCACAAAGTCCACAACATAAACCTGATGATTCCAAATATCAATATATACACTTATGCTTCGTTAAATAAACCAATGATTTGGAACAATCGAGTACTACTCTTACTCACTAGTACACTTCATGAGATTACACGAGTCATATTACTTTTTCACTCTAACAAATACTGACATCATTCAACTAGGGCATGTGTTAATCGTGATACGGCTTGTATACATCTATATAGGTCGTATTATATATGTCTCGTATCATGGTATATGAGTGCTTATACTACCCATATGTTCCTATACGAGTCCCAAGGACTTTAGATTCCTTGATGTATGTGCAACTGCAACCTTGCATGGTTGTTAGTTGATTATTTAACAATCATTGTTAGCCATAATTTATGGGTATTATCACATGTAGCTCCTAAATCACACATATAGTTCAGGTGCTAGGGCAGTTTACGACAGAGATTAGAGGTTTGGGAGCTGCCACACCCACAATTGAACTAGCCACCCATCGCCACAATAACAATACCATGTCGTTGTTTGAAAACTTAGGGTCCATTTGGCCGATGCTAGCATATTACACAAGCATATTGTTCATTTAGATTAGATGAATGATATGATGTGATGGTTGGTGGAACAAAAGGCTGCAATCTTCAGCATACCGATTCCTGTCTTCCCTAGATAGTGTCATGACCATGATTCACATGATCCTATTGGTCATGTTTAGGTTCGTTTTTAGTTTTTTTTTTTTTTTTTTTTTTCAAATTTTGATGTACAAACATTGTTTTGTGTTGTATATGATTTAAATACTTGCATGTTTACGTATTTCATTTGTTTGTTGTCTATGGATTGATTGGTTTGTTGATCGCATAATGTTATAATTAGAAAAACGAATAGAACGGTATAGTGATACAATTATACACATAAACAGTTAAGCATTTAAACGATTATACTATAAATATCAATATTTCAGTGATTATAATCAGCTAATATAATTTAACGATTATATTAAATAGTTAAAACATATATTTTTATAATATTTAAAATACACTTAAAACGATTTTATAAATATTTTACTTTTTTAAAAAAAATAATTTAATAAAATTTTAACTTTATATTTTAGAAATAAAATTAGACAAATTTGTTCTAAACGACTCGTAGTATGGGGCTTAAAAACTACCAAAAAATTCATCAACTATGAACGGATTTAAATCAAGAAAGCTATACGACCCGTATTATATGGGTCGTATTGATTTTACAGCCAAACATAATTCGACATCACTGACATCTATATGAACTGTATAATCCTATATAAATCATATAAATATCAGTGATGTTAACTGACCTGCATGAGTGTTTATATACCTCGTCCCAATTTAAATTCACATTATTTATGCATGGGGCTATCACACTAGCATCATATTACAAAACCATAACATTCAATAAAGTGATATAATGGTTAGAGTAGATGGGAGAAAAGCTAAAGGCCCTAACTTAATACCCATTAAAAAAATTACAAAATCATCAGCAAAAGTTTTACTTTGTTGGTCTAGAATAGGAATACAAAGTGTAAGGTTTGTCGGTGGCTATTGGCATTTTCTATGCGTCCAATACGAGAAATCTTGCATGCATTATTATTTTTTCTTTAAATTAAAGTCAGTCCCTATGTTTTAATTAAATTAATAGGTTTTGAGTACCAAACAAAACAAATTTTGCAGCATAGATTTAGTTTTCTAATGTGGCTACCAACACAAACATATGTTAAATTTTTTGTCCAATTGAAGGCCATTTTACTAAGAAACTAGTTATGTAATTTATAAAAATTAATTGATATTTTAGGGGCTATTTGCCTGTTTCTATGTTTCACATAAAATATTTAAAATATAAAAAATTTTGAAAAACAAACTCCCCTTCTTCGGTTCTTCCCTATGTTTCATTACATGTACGCTTCTCGTTGCAGAGTCTTGAAATTTGCTATGTGTCTGCTTCTCATGAGTTAAATGGTCAAATATAGAATCAACTTATTTGATAAAGCTAGCTTAGTTTCTAGATAAAACATGCCACGTATTTAAATTCAAACAAGAAGGTAATTTTATGAGTATAACAAATTAATCTGGAAAAAAAAAAAACTTAATGAATTGTCACATGGATGGTGCAACTTTATCGTAAAATCTCACGTGCTAAACACTGCCATCACTTTTTCAGGACCGCAAAAAAGCCAATTCAATTTCAATTGTTTGCCTCATATTTAATGCTTTGAGCGTATGATTGAGCTCACCTCAAGAGTAACCTTATAACTGGATAAACTTCTTGACTTTTTCTCAGCAAATTTACATTTGCTCAGATTTAAACCCAAAATCTTGCCTAGAAAGTCAAGAAGATAACTACTAAGCTAAAAACCCTTTGCTGGAAATACGGGTTCGGTGTAAATAATAATAGTCATTAAAATGTATATGTTATATCTCTTGATGGTTTTTTAGTCTTACAAAAACACATTGATGTAAATATATATTTTTTTCCTAAAAATATATGGTAGTATTTAATATGTATTAATGAAGGATCAAATGAAATATATCGTGATAAAATAAAAATTAAAAAAAATACATGTTTGGTAATTATATAAAAATTTAAATGTGTAATGTAATTCATTTTTTAATGGTTTTTATTTTTTAAGATAGGAGTGCTCTTTTCCATACCTTTAAGAAATAGAATGATTTGATGCACGTCTCAACCTAATACCTCACAAACCATGACTTAACTCTTAACTCAAACCATAAGTTGAATCGTAACCACAAACCCACCCGTGACTTCGACCCATGATTCATTTATCTTTTCATGATTTTCATTATTTTGGGTAAGGGTGTCCTTTTTCATACCATTAAGAAAGAATGATTTGATCCTTGTCCCAACCTATAACCTGACCGAAACATGACTTGAACCTTGACACGACCCATGACTCATAACCTAGATCTTAACCCAAAAAAAAAATTAAACCATGATGTAACCCACGAATCTATCCATGAATCCGACCCACAACCTTAACCATCACTTGACTCATGAGTTAAAATATGACCGACCCATGCCATGGACCATGACTTGACCCATGTTATGAACCTTGTCGTAACCCATGACCCAACTCTATGTTCGAACCATGATCCATCCAGCCCATGGCTGAACCATGAATCGACCCGACCCGACCTCCATATAACCAATGACCTGAATCATGATTTGATCCTTGTCATGAATCATGCTCAAACTTATGACTTGAACTATGAACTTACCCACTAATATTATTCCATTTATTTGCATTTTATAACCTAATAAACAACATGAAATAATGATTTATTTTATTCCAATAAGATTATCAAACATCACAAATTCGCATTGACAATAGAATAATAAATTTCTTTTATTTTCCCATTCCATTCACTTGTGTTATTCATCGATCTCGTATCAAACAGATTCTAAAATTGTCTCTGAGTGTCATATTGTTGACTATTATGACAAAACATGGTCAAAATGACGATGGTGACTCTTGAAAATAACCAAAAAAAAGTCGTACAAAAAAATATTAGTCGATTTAATGTTAATTAATGTGAATATAATGACTTAGAGGTTAAATATTTATAAAGATATAAAATTTTGAAATATCAAAATTACACAAATATTAGGAAATATAATACCATGTAATGTTTCGCCATGTAGCTCCAAGGGTCTAACACTATAACTAGAGGTGGCCATCCAAACCGGTTCCAGGACCCGACCCGGTTCCTACCCGGTATTCTCAAGAACCGTTCGGTACCCGGTAGTACCCAAAAGTTAGGACCTGGTTCCACGTTTTTCCCACTCGACCGGTTAGTACCCGGACCCGAACCGGAACCGGTTCCTACCCGGAACCGGTAGGAACCGGTTATAGCCGTTATAACGAATCTGAACATTGGAGATCGATTTCTAGCCCTTTTTTTGACCGTTTGGAGCTCGAAACTAGCCGTTTTTAACACCCTAAACTAGTATAAATAGGTATTGGGTGGTATGGAGTGATCACACAACTCAAAACGCAATCCCGAGCGCAAAAACACGCAAAAAACGCTCTTTATACGCGCTTGTTTAGTCTCCATCTCTCGTTTTGGTTTTTCGTTTTCTCGTTTCCTACTCTAAAGTCTTAATACTCTTTATAAATTTCCCTTAGTTATTATGGATGCTTCACATTTTTCGGTCGGTCAAGGTTCCAACACCGAACCATCATTTGTTCGTATTATTGAACACAATCGGAACCCGGAGATATGGTGCAATTGGGATTTGGTCGAGCATAGTGATGGTTCTATAAAAGCTCGTTGCAAGTTTTGTGGAATATATTTAGGGAAAGAATCGAATTCGAATTTGAAGAAACACATCACCAAACCGTTTTGCAAGGCGTTGAAAAAGGATCCCGAGTCCCAACAAACTCAAATGGATTTTCAAGGTGGAATATTTAATTATGACATTGATCGGGTTCGGGATCGAATGGCGAAGTTCGTGATTCAAGAGGCATTGCCGTTTAGCCATTTCGACAACCCTCGGTTAACAAACATGATTCGGGAGACGTTTCAACCACGCTACACCCACGTAAGTCGACAAACTCTTAGACGTTATTGTTTAAAAATGTGGAAAAATGCCAAACAAGAACTAGTTGCATATTTTGAAAATTTAAATACGGGGGTTAACTTAACTAGTGATGTTTGATCGGCTCCACATAATCTACCCGAATCCTACCTTTGCGTCACCGCTCATTGGGTAGAACCGTCATCATGGATAATGATGAAACGCACCATTGCTTTTGAACTTTTTCCGTATCCACATACTGGTGACCTTTTATTTCAAATTTTAGATTATGTAATAACGTCGTTTAAGTTAGAAAAAAAAATATTTTCAATGGCATTTGATAACGCTTCAAACAATACGACGGCGGTTGATAAATTAAAACTAAAATATTTGTCGATATGTAATGGTATATTTTTTCACTCAAGATGTGTTGCATATATAATAAATTTAATTGTGCAAGACGGTCTTGGCACTGATGATGTTACAACATTTATAAACGTTTGTAGACAAATGCTAGATGATATTTTTAAAAGAGTAGGAAACGACGTATGGCATATAAGAAATTTTGTAAAGATACGGGGATGGTTGCTTTGGGTGCAAATTGGGATGTACCTCATAGATGGAATTCCGCTTGCCTAATGCTTTAAAGTGCTTTACGACAAAAAGATACTTTGCAAATGTTTCACGCAAGTCTCGTCGACCGGGGTTATGTCGACGCATTTTTGGATAGTTCTTGGGATAATATCCAATTATTATCTGAATTTCTTGAAGTTTTTAAATCATCAACTACTAAACTATCAGGGACTTATTACCCGACTAGTTCTTTGGTTCTTTCGGAGTTATTTTTAATGGTTACAAACTTTAAAAATTTTGAAAATAAAAATGAAATGTTTTCTAACATGATATTACCGATGCGAAATAAATTACTAAAGTATTTTCTTGACTTACCACCCGTTTTTACTTGTGCGGCAGCTTTAAACCCAATTTTAAATGTTACGGGGGTGGAATGCTTGATAGACGAAATTTATGACGCTCTTGACATACACGAGATATACCCAAGCTTTCCAACCGAAGCAAAAAATGTTTTTACTAATAATTTACAATCTATGTATGACTTTTATTTGATTAAATATGGTGGAAACATACATATGCCCACCCCTGGTTCCTCATCAAGTTCGAGTGCTTCTCGAGCACGAGATCCGATGGTTAACATATTGAACACGGTTCGAAACGTCACGGCTAAACGTCAAAGGGGTAATACCCCTTCAAGCGAACTCGGCCGGTATAGTGGTACGGATTACTCATCTGATATGACGGCCGAGTCATATCGCAATTTTGATATTTTGGCTTGATGGAAAGCAAAGGAATCCGAGTTTCCGATTCTTGCTGCCATGGCCCGTGATTTACTAACTGTCCAAGCTTCCACGGTAGCTTCGGAATCTGCATTTTCTCTTAGTGGCAGGGTCTTGTCGTTAAGAAGAACAAAACTCACTCCTGAGTCGGTAGAAATGTGCATATGTTTAAAGGATCATTTGGACTCGATCGATCGTATTCAAGATCAAACAACCCTTGAAGATGAAACATCCATTGAAGTAAAAGTACATGACGAAGAAGTTGAAGAAGGCTTATCACCCGGCCTATCAGACGAAGAACTCGCGTTTGAAGCTAACTTCAGTCGTTCGCAACAAAACGACACAAATCTTTGATTTTAATGTTTTATTAGTTTTTTGTAACTTTTCTTTTGTTTTTAAACTACTTAAAATAATTAATGAATTTATGTTTGTTTTTAACATTTGTTATTATTAACCAATTCATAACTTTTAATACAAAAATTAATAAAACCCTAATAAAACCTTAAACAAATCAAACCTAAACCTTAAACAAATCAAACCAAATAAAAAACTAATCAAACCTTTAACTAATAATTAATTAAACCCTAATAAAACCTTAAACAAATCAAACCTAATAAAACCTTAAACTTATCAAACATTTAACTAATAATTAATTAATAAACTCTAATTAAACCTTAAACAAATCAAACATAAACCTTAAACTAATCAAACCTAACACTATTAATTAATAAAACCCTAATAAAACCTTAAACCAATCAAATTAAATAATAGTTTAAGGTTTTATTTGTTTAAGGTTTTATCTTTGATTTGTTTAAGGTTTATTAATAAGTTTAAGGTTTTATTAGGATTTATTAATTAATAGTGTTAGGTTTTATTAGGGGTTTATAAATTATTAGTTTATAGTTTAAGAAAAAAAAACAAGTGGAACCGGTTCTAAAACAGGAACCGGTTTAGGACCCTACCCTAACCGGGTATACCGAATATGGTTCTTTGTGAGTGGAACCGGGTACGGAACCGGTTCGGGTCTTGGGTGGAACCGGTTTGGAGGAACCGATGAGGCTCAGGAACCGGTTTGGAACCGGTTCCGGTTCTTGAAAAAAAACCGGTTTGGCCACCTCTAACTATAACGCATCCATAATCCATACTCTTATTATAACCACACGTTTATAATCACATGTTTACCCTTACGGGTTGCGGCTTTAACCTCATATTAAAAAAAAAACACGATCTTGATTATTAAAACGCATATAAAAACCGTGACTTTGTCATAAAATCCTAAATATATAGCACAAAAGTTTTTAAACAATAATAATGAAAAACAAAATCAACACTATAACTAAAAAATAAACAAATTCAAAAAACTCACTACTTCCATCCAATTAAAATATTCCAAAAAAACTAGGCACAATCTTTTATTGATATTGGCCTATGGATATTGGATCTCTACGATATAAAAAATTGTCTCAACTAATATAAATTTGTCGTAAAACTCTAAATCAAACTCCGTTGCAAAAAAAAATAGTAGAATAAAACCAAGGGTACTCAATCATAAAATCCAACTTCAAGAAAAACAAACCCAAAGCAAGAGAGCAACGTTAAAAATCTTAATACCAAAGTAGCAAAAACATAACACATATTAGTAAAATCGAGAATCAAGAAGCACGAACCAAAACTTATGTTAAAATCCTAAAAACAAAAAAAAAAAAAATTTGCAAAAGAAAAATCAAAGCTAATTTCATTTGAAAAATAACAATTACTTCGAAAAAAACACAGCCACCGCACTGATCCAGTAGTCCACCACTATGGCTATACTGAATCAAGCCTAATTTCGATAAAATAAGTCAACCAAGTTCCAAGTTTCATAATTAAAAAAAAAATCTTAAAAGTCAAAAACAGCATGAGAGAATAAAAAAGAAGGCACTAAGGCCACCCGGAGTGGTACCCGGGAAGGAGCCGGGGTGAGCTTTGCCGGATCAGGGAAGAACGTGAACAATGCCCCCCGGAAATGGGGTGGGGTAATTCGAGGACTCTTCACCGATTGAAGCTGAGTGGGAGATGGAAGAGATTTCGACCGTTGGGGGCTGGCATTCGACCGTTGGGCATTTTAAAAAAAAAATCCAATTTTTTTTCTATTTAAACAACTCCAAAACAATCACAAATCTCACACTTTTCTCTCATCTTCTACAATCTATACACTAAATTTATAAAATTTTCAACTAAAATGGAAGGAGGTTCATCACGTGGTGGGTCGTCAACCAAAAAATTTAAAAAACCACGACAAAAAAATGTTCAAACGCCTCAAATGAACCCGTTCAACACACTCGGGTATCATCCACAAATGTCATCTCCGAATCAACCAACATTTTACTACGGTCCGATGAAGAGGAGGTTGCGTTGGCCAGATCTTGGCTAACAATTTCTGAAATTTATGTTGTTTATATGTAGGTAACCGAACATTTTCACTATCTCGTGAAGGACAAGTCGAGGACTGTTGATCAAATATATTCCAAATGGAACGATATGAACGCCTCCATGAAGAAATGGAATGGTTTTTATCAACAGGCTTCAATGAATAGCAAAAGCGGTGAAGGGGAGCCCATGAAAAACTACAAAATCTTGGTCAAGTCAAAGGGATTCGGTCACATCCAAGCGTGGGAGATGGTCCGCGATAACCCTTTATGGTGCGACATTCCACCAGTAGGTTAGGAGTCACAATCTACAACAAAAAGGCCGAAGCCAAACGAGTCAATGGGTAGTGCGATCGCCCACATCAACATCAACCTTGTTGATGACGAAGACCTCAACATCAACCTTGATCGTGATGGCCCACGCATTTACGGATAGGCCAACAAGAAAGGGCAAAAGATCGGCCCGTCCTCCTCGTCGCATGACGAGTTAATTCAACAAATGGCGGAATTCAACTCGTTCAACAAAGAGGAATCCCAACAAAGACTCCGCCTTGGAGAAGAAAAACTTCGTGTTTTGCAAGAGGAGAAAGACGCACGCGTCCAATTAATGTGCCGACAACAACAAGCTTTAGACGAACAGCAAAAGGCTGTAGATTTAGAGTTAATGATGAAAGACCACACAATTTATCAAGAACCAATGCTACAACTGATTCTCGATCGCAAATGAGAAATTGCTGCTCGTTGGGGATGGCATTGCCCTTTCTAGGTTTTTAATTTAATTTTTTAGGTTGTATTCTTCTTCTTTTTTTGGTTGTATTTTTTTTAATTTTAAATTTAATGAATCTTTTTTTATTTTATTAATATTATTATTATTATTATTATTATTTATTGTTAAAATAATTAATTAAAAATAAGGTTTGAAAATGGGGAAAAGTGGGACGACACCGTGCAAAATGAGGAAAAGTGGGAAAGCTGATGTGGCGCTGATGTGGCAACGGAGAAAAGTGGGGAAACGTGGTACGACTCCTAGTGCTCTAAGAGGTCAAATTTTGCAAGTGCCTCTTGCTAAAACTTTTATTACATATTTATTCAATTTTTAAAATCAATTACATATATATCTTTGAAAAACAAAAATATTTGATTGACTATTTTATTTAAAGAAAGAAATATATAATTGACTTTTTTACTTGATAAATATATAATAAATGATGTTAACAATCTTCCTTACTAATAATTGATTTCAAGAAATGTCACATGGTATTCTCATGTTAATCCAAAAAATGTTATTTTTTAATATAAAATTTCACATTTAATGTTATTAATAATATACATTGTTTACATAAATAAACAAAATTAATGCTTGATAATAAATATAATCTATGTTTAATGTTATATATGTGTGTGTATTAAAAATGTTTTTTTATAATTTTTTGTATTTTAAGTTTTTTAATATAAAAAAGGTATAACTAATATTATTATTTTTGATATAGTTATTTAATAAAAAAAATATAATAATAAAGAATTATAAAATCAAATAATTTTTATTCATAAAACTCGTGTAATACACGAATATATAACCTAGTGTAAAATATGTAAATGTCTCAGTTGAAATACCTTGTCCACAAGTCGCAACTAATTAATGCGGCTTACCATCCAAATCAAGTGAATTTTGGATTATAGTTTGTCTGAAATTTTATGTAACATACAAAAAAAATTAAATAAAATACTATTATAACTATTCCCTTGCTTTGAAATTGCATTTATGATAATTTTATAATTCACATCTCATCTAGCTGAAAGCGTGTGTTTAGTGAACTTTGTCTCTATGTTAATTTTGGTGTTATATAAAACTTTTATTGAAACGGATAAATATTTAAAATGATGTATTATTTTTTTGTTATACTTAAAAAATATTTTATTATAGATGAAGTTTTTTAATAAATTATAATAAAAATATAGGTAAAAATTAGACACACCTACGCATTTTTAGACTTTTATAAACATCAAATATTATAATATATTTTATTACAGAAATTAAATTTAAATAGTTATTAAAAATGAAAAAGAATTAGAGAAAAGATGTAAAAAAAAAAGTGATTCAAAACACATGCTTCAAATTTTAATATAGCAAATTTGTACACAAATATTATGGAAGTGTTATGTACTTGTAATAATAACATTAACTTTTTATATTTTTTATTGATTAAAAATATTAAAAAAACATGCTTAAGTAAAAGTAATATGTGTGTAAAGTGATTTGTTTTACCTGAATATTTGTATAGATGACGTTGGTAATGAACGAATGTTTAACACAATTATGAAATTACACATAGATGTATAGATCACGGATATGATGGATATGAAATGCTATTTTCCTTAGACTGACCACAATGGTCGTTAGCGAAGCGGGAACACCGCCCCCTAGCCAGCAAGAAGCCTCCACGGCTCCCGCTCCAATCCCTCCATCTCATTCGTTGGTTCAAAATGGTGGGCCCCAACTCCTTTTTAATTGTTGATGATGTGGAATAGTGGGGAAGGGTTTTCAGTGGGTGACCACTGTGGGGTTTTGTGGTTTGAGTGGGGTGACGTGGCAGGAAATTTCAGTGGGGAAGGGTTTTCAGTGGGGTGACCGCTGTGGATAGTCTTATGCGCATATCTTACTATTATAATAAACAAAAATATGTTTTTGCCACATGTCATAATTTTAGTCTAATGGTGCCACTTGACAACTTTTTATCACTCACTAATTCTCACTCATATTAAAAGTATATTAACTCATATATTCAAAACTATAATATTAATGATATTATTAGTCTTTTTAATAATAAAAAGTTTTATAATCAATTAAAAATAATATTTTATTAAAAAAATCACTTTAAATAAGATATGAATTTTTTCTAAAAATAAATATTTTTTAGAGATAAACATATTTTATATCGGTATTTTTTAGATTTTTTTTGCTAAAAATCATCTATTATAAAAAACAAAATTTTTGAAAAATTAAATAAATTATATAATGCATAGATTTTAAACAATAGTTTTTTATAAACAAATGACATTTTTTAATATTAAATTTTTAAAATTAATTTCTTAAAAATAAAGTTTTTGATTTTATTTAGAGTACTTACTAATACGTAATTTAATCATTTAAAATAAAAATATCATTTAAAATTTATGAATTTTTATTATTAACTATTTAATATTTTATATTAAATCCGTGTAACACACGGGGTATACTCTAGTAATGTAAATATAGATGTATGTAAATTACACATACAGTATCGGCACTCAAAGGATAAAAATAAAATTGATTTACTTAATTTATGTGAAAATAACACTAAAAACATTTAGGGCCGTTTGGTAGCGTCTGAATCATTAATTGTTGAAGGGTTAAGATGTCTGAATGGTTAAGAGGGTCTGAACCATTAATAGCTGAACCGGTTAAGACTATTTGCTTACACAAATGAATAGAAATAAAAAATTACCCTTTTTATAAAAAAAAAAACCCTTCAAACCCCTCCCTCGATCGACCTTACCACCGCAACCCAACCCTCCACCGCATCTCCAGCCTCCGCCGCAACCCCTTCACCGTCGTAGCCACTGTAGTAGCCTCCCACAACCACATCGATATCCCACAATTACGGTCGCACCCTCCCACAACCACGTCGATCTCCCACAGCCACAATCTCCCACAACCTTGATCTCCCAAAACCACGTCGATCTCCCACTTTCGCAGCCACGATCGTGGGCAGCAGATGAAGCCGGCGACAGATGAGCATGGTGACGGTAACGTTGCCGACGATTGGAGGTGAAGTGTTAAGGTCGACCGGAGGTGAGGCGACGATTGGCAGAGGGACCGCGACCCCGGGTTCAGATGGGGCAATAGGCGGCGGGATGGTCTGAGGCATGGCAGACGCCATCGAAGCCACAGTCAGAGGTGAACTTTTTTCATTCAGACTTGTGTTCAAGTTTGAATCTTTCACACCCTCGTTCAAATGACTTCATTCCATTCAGATGTGTTTTTTGGTTGAAACAAATGATCTGAATCTGAACCATTCAGATGCAGACCCATTCAGATGTTACAAACAACCACTTACTTGGTCGGTTAATCAGACATTATGAACCATGTGTCTTATTGAAAGTAGTTTATCTACTCTTAAGAGACAGATGTATGATTATGTATATCTTATACTTCTCAAACTCTATCTTAGTTTTGATAATTTTGAAATATATTAAATACGATGATAATAACGTAACTACATTGTCAACATATTAAGTTTTACCATTCTACGTGTGTATCGTACCTGACAATCTAAAAGTTTATCAAACACCATATATACCTGGGTGGCGGAGCTTCGAGTGTCGTTAACTGTGACGTTCCACTTGCCCTCGGACGGAAATGTTTCGCCGGTGCCGTTCCACAGGGACCATTTCTCCGACCAGGGTCCGTCATAGCTGATTCCTTGGACTCGGGTCTGTAATTTGATGTGGGGCATTAGATCAAAGTGGGTGGCGTAGGATCGGATGTATTGTAGCACCTGTTGTTGGGTGGGGAAGTGGTCGACGGATTCCGGCCATGGGAAGTCGGAGAACTGATACGAAGCTTTGTGTTCTTGGAGCCTTGTAGTTTTGATGGTTTTAAGCCATACGCCACCAATGCCGGCTTCAAAATCAAAGACGATGGGTTTGAAACCTTTGGATAGACAGTATTTGCAGGCAAGGAGGCCACTGATTCCGGCTCCGACAATGGCTACTTGCTTCTTATCCATGATTCAGTACTCTCAGACTCACCTTTATTTTTTTTTTTTATAGTGTCCAATAAAATTGAAGGATTATCTTGCAGGATGATGTCTTATTCATTTATGTCCATATATATGCCTAAAGTACTATTGACTATTGTAGTATTTAGATAGCTACAGCTAAATATGATATATGTGCCAAATTCAATTCGGAAATAAATTAAAATTCCTAAACTAATTTATGCCCCACAATTAAAGCGGAATGAGGAGTATGCTAAGACAAAAACAAAAATTATCAAAGAGCACCTAAATGATAAGGATACTGTCCCAATAAATGATTGTTGTAGAAGCGAGAGGTTAATGAAGCTCTAATATAAGGTTGTGTAGCCAACATATCTCTGCTATGACAAATGCCACACCTTGGTATTCAGCCTCTCCGGCCAAGGCTTAGCTCAGGACCTCAAAACTCGCTGTATTTGGTTTGGTATTGCCGCCACACATGATTTTGAGAGTCATGATGATCGATGACAACATCTTTAATGCACTGCTAGTACTTGTACATTTGAGAATTCTAAATTGGATAGTAAAAGAAACTGTTTTATCTACTAATTGTGGACAAATTGGTGTATTACCAAATCACGCTCCATTTTACCTACTTTTATTTCTTTTATTTTTTTTATTTTAAAGCAAGTATTCATGAAAAAAAACAAGAAAATAAAATGTACTAAAATGAGCATTTATGATTTTTATAGTTTTTGAAGAATGATATATGTATTCAATATAATGAAATTGAAGGATAACTAGTCATTTTAAGAATTATTTGTAGTAAAATATATTAATAAAGATAAATATGTTATTACAGTTATTTGAACATGATATATTTGATATTAAAAGTTTGATTTAAATATATATCTTATATGCAGCAAGTTTGTAAGGATAAATATGAAATTCTTCCATTATTTTACAAAATGATTAATCAATGATGTATGTCTTTTATATATATACGAGTACAGAATAATATTGTATTTAGATATATAGGATCCAACAAAATACGAGTGGTAAAATAATAATAATTAAGTAATAAAGTAATGTATATCCTATTAAAAATGATTTCAATTAAGTCGATATATAATATAGTTGTTAACTTAACGTTTGTTGGTTATATTATTTTTATAACAACACCTGAATACAAAATGTCAGTGAGTACGACTCGAAACATATGACAACACCTGAACTTATGACAAATCACCTCAAAAGAAACCCTTTGGAAAACCAAAATGTTTCTTTCTTTCTTTTATTTTTTTTTTTAAGAAAAGCTAACACTTATTTGATGGTTACATACGGCGAATTTTTTCTTTGGTTTGAAAAATGAGTTAAAGGTAATCAAATTCAGGACGGCTGCAAGGTAAATTCAATCACTACACGGAATTAAAAGAACACTACCGTCAACTCACATAATCCGAGAACACGTTTAAACAAATTATGTTAAAAAAAACGTTATATGCTAAGATTTTATAGAGCGCCCGTTGTTTGGACATTGTTGCACGATCACTTAACACCACCTGACTCTATACGAGTCGTATAGCTTAATACTGATCGTATTGGTGTCAGACTAGTTCTCTGTGCGAGCCACCCTCCGATCAACGGTCTGCGCGTTTAAAAATCTTTTGGCCCAAAACTATGATGTTCCGGCCAATCAACAGAGGCTGATTTATAAAGGAAGAATCTTGAAGGATGATCAAACCCTAAATAGTTATGGTAAACACCTTTTGTATTAGTATTCGTATTTTTGATCTTCGATTTGGAAACATTGATTTGGTTGATGATTCTTGTATTGTATGTGCCTGAAAATGGCTTATAAGGCTTCATAAACTTGTACATTGCAAATTAATAAGAAAAAAAAAAAGCAGCAACATTGATCTAATCATTTTATAATGGTTGATTTGTATCAGTGTTGAATCTGTTATTTCCCTACATTCAACTAATTGGGCTGCCAATCTTAATGCATGTAAGAGTAACTTCATGGGCGGAGCTCTGTAGGGACCCGGGGGCCTCCGTTTTTTCGTGTATTAATGTACATTTCCCGACGTGTAGTATAAAATTTTTTAAAAATTTTTATTTCGCCCTCGTATACTTTTAGTCAAGCTCCGCCACTGAGTAACTTCACATATATAAATATATAGTTGACCCGTGAATCCATCTAATATTGCTTTATGTGAAAAATTGAGCTTTAAGAGTTCCATGGAGTAAAAGAAATATGTGTGTTTCAACTAATGCATGTGGCATTTTTGGATATAGATTATCATGATCACATCTAAAAGTTATAGATATTGATTTCAAAGTACTGTTTTTTTTTTTTTTTTTTTTGTGATGCAACTCTTATATTGTCTCTTGATGATATATTGATATGATCATGTGGTTTTTTTTTTTCTTTTGATCTGATTTCAAGAGTTGCATCTAAAAGAGGTCTTTATGATCTATTCAGTCATCATGTTTACTGCAGTTTTTCCTCAATGCACCTTCCTATCTAGTTTTTCGGAACTGTTTGTTGTATTTATTAATCTTCAATTATAAATTGCTTATTGAAATTGAAGTGTTGGTTTAATTCTGTTATGCTGTAGGTTTGCAGCAGATCACACAATTCACATGCTGTGTGGCTCAACTCCAGCTATAGCTCCAGCTCCAACTACTGGTTCAACTGGAGCTGGAACTGCTAATACTCCCTCCGTTGGTCCAAATGATTAATAATATGTATAGGGTTGTTTAAAAACTTCGCAATTCACTCGAAGCTCGTTTGTAACGAGCAAGCCTGACCCAGGGTTAGTTCGACTAGCTTGCTTCGTGACTCGGCTCATTGTCTTGGCTCTTGACTTGACTTAGTTTTTATTATACACACATATTATATTATACACACATACATGTATATATGTAATATAATATGTGTATTAGAAAAAAAGCAAGCAAACTCATGGCTCGAGATTATTAACAAGCCAAGCTCGAATTTTTTGCTTAAACAATTTCCAAGTGGGCTTGAATCGGATAAAAATTTTCAAGCTCCAGCTTGAGCCTACTTGACTCAACTCAACTTGGCTCGTTTACAACCTATACAGACAGTTTGATGCTTTGACAAGCGAAAACTATTTTGGAAATCTCCTAGAAACCGAGATATATGTTGTGATTTCATATGTTTCATTTATTATTCGAATATGCTACAATGCACGAGTTTTAATCATATCACCTTATGTGTGTCAAATTAATAAATGCATCTAAATTGTGTAAATTAGCTTTATCTGTTAGAAGAACAAGATACTTTGTATGTTTTAGTTATGTATGAATATGTCTTAGCCGCTTTTAAAAGACTTGATTAGTGATTAGATGCAAAAGCACAAGAAAAAGACGAACAAAAAGGTGAAAATTCAGCTTGGGTGCACTAACAAGATCCACCCGGGCAGGGCCAGCCCAAGCGCAGGGGCGTACCTACTTGAAGGCCCGGGGGGGCGGCCGCCCACCCTGAAAAATTTTTTTTAGTAGTATATATATGTTAAAATCCCGATCGCCCCCCGTAAAATTTTTCAATCGCCCCCATTGAACTTTTAATTTCTAATTGTTAATTAATAAACTAAGTTGAAAAATGTCAAACCAATAATTTAAACCCAATGTAAAATTAAATTTAGTATTAATTATAATAAGTCAAATAACCACTAAACCGGTTAAAAACTGATTAAACCGAACTCCATCGAATATACCAATTAAAAACCGAATAAACCGATCCAAATAAACCGAATTCAACCTTATATATTATAAAGATAACAAATTTAAATATGAATTCGCTTTAATTGGTTAATAAAAAAAAACTGAATTCAAAAAATATTTGGAACCGATAACCGAACTGAAACCGAAATTCAGATACAGTTAGGAACCGACTTCAGAATTATGATACAATTAGGAACTAAACCGAATTCAAAATTCGGTTTGTTTTTCGGTTACGAATACGGTTCAGTTTTCAATTAACAGTTTTCAGCTTTTTTGAATACCCTTACTTTAATCTTCGAATTCACTAAGGGGTCTTTTTTTGACCTGTCCTAGGCACACTGAATTTTCAGGGCCGTCCCTGACTAGCCCATTATATAAAATATATTATTAATTTTAATAAGCTATTAACATAATATTTGAAGTTAGATTTGTGTAATAAAATTGCTTATGGGAATTTAAGCGATAGTTGTATTTGTTTTTTGCAGAAAGAGTTACTTAGGAACGTCTCTTTATACGTTGTTTTGAATATATATATGTATATATATATATATAAAGCAAAAGTACGTAATGAACAACGTTAGATTTATTGTATTTTCATGATGTCTTTATATATGAAATTTAGTTTAATTATTATTTTTAAAATAACCCGACCCGATCCGCCTAACCCAACTTGAACACCAACAAACCTAAAAAATTTCCGCCCCCCATGAAAAATATTTCTGGGTTCGCCACTGCCCAAGCGTGGGGTGAAGTGGGCGACGGTCATGGGCCTGACTTTTTATGGAACCCAAAATTTAATTTGTTTTATATATTATATATGTTTTTTTATAAAAATTAAAAATATAAAACACCAAAGTTTATTAAAAAAATTACTAGTTTAGTTTTTTAAAAGGTCCAGTTTTTTCTGCCCCTAAACCCGAGAGTTTTTTTAATTTTCGAGGCCGGCTCTACACATAGGGGCACACTACAAAGCAGTTGGGTGCATCAGACACTGCACCACGGGCACCATGTGTGGTACCATGTGTGTTTGGTTTAATTTCCTGATTGTTTTCCGTTTATTTTGGTGAGTTTAAAATATAATACTTTTTTTTTTTTTACTATTATTCAGACTTAAAAAGTTGTGGAATAAGAAATGTGAATCCTTCATGTGACAAAGACAATTCTTTTATTTATTTTTGTTTCATACATAAAAAAAAATTGTTTGTATCAGTTTAATCTATAATGTTTAATTTTTAATTTTTTTTCATTTCACATTTCAATGATTCAAACTTTTTCGTTTAATATACATTCAAATGTTGCCAATTGCTTATATATTATCTCTGTTAAAAAATTATATATTATATAACACAAAACATATTAAAATTCTTATATATTTAGTTATGTTAAAATAGTTCACTCAACACAAAAGAAATATTGTATATTTTATCACTCCGAAATATCCTTTAAAGTATGCACCAAGGCGAGCAAGACAAAATTGCAACATGATAATCACTTGGTATCTATTACATAATAATTAAGACGACTTAATTCGAAACCAACAAAGCAATAATGTAGCACATGGATATAGAGCAACACCTGATTTACCAGAACTCGTAATAATGTATCGAAAATTTAGTTGAATAGTATTCTTATTGAAAATCTATTTAAAGTTTAGCGTTTATGGTTTCATGCAGTAGTCCATAGGACCATATGGTTCAAAGAGGTTAGCAAGTAGTCCATTTTTTCTAAGTGGGTTCATGCCCATGTCTCTGCATAGTTGATCATTATACCAAATTTCTAAACCACCAATTGACGATCGATAATGGTACTCCCCGGTTGATTGCTTCATGTACTCGTCCCATCTTGCAATATCTTTCTGCATCTCATTAACGCTCGGTAGCTTAAACGCGCCTTCAAGCAGCGCGGCAACCCATTTAGCCCGCATTTCCGAGGTATAAATATTCGACAGACTTTCTGAAAATCCAATTACTGCAAGCTGAGGAATTCGTGGATGAATGCATTCTCTGATAAAAAGAACAATCAGTATACATCCGGCCAGTAGTCTTAACAGTTTTAGTTTCATATATGTTTGAGTAGTTTAACTATCCAAAAAATATCAACACTTGTACATACCGACCTGTAAAGAGGGACTCGTGGAGAGCCTGCGATCAAGTGTTGAAACGTAGACGATTCAAATATATGTTTGAGCTTATCTTCACCTCTGAATCCTGTAGCAAAAATAACAAGGTCTGCTTCTATCTGTGTATTGTCCTCATCAATAAAAATCCCATTTTCATAAAAGCTAAAGCTTTGAGATTTCTTCAACTTGATGCATTTTTGGTCAACCGCTTCAAAGAAGTTGTTGGAATCTGGCATGTATAAAATCAAACACGAACGTGTGTCTTTTGAGATGCTATGTTGTGGCACCATGTCAAACTTTGCTAATGGAAGCTTCTTTTTTATGTAGCTTTCTACAATCTTGGAGACCCCCCAATGCTGTTATAAGATGCATGAGATCATCAAACAAACATAATAACGTGTGTGTGTGTATATATATGTATGTATCTGAATTTTGCAACGTGTTATATGTTGATACTTTAAATATAGGGGAGGGTTCCTTTAGAAAACCATCATTTTAGAGAAAACTAATCACAATAATTATCAATTATTTTTTTTTCATTTTTTCTTTTTTATTACCTTTTATTATAAGATAAAAATGTAAAAAAATATAAAATAAAAAATAAATGTATTTTAGGTTATTACATATATGTAATATGTATGTAACACATATTGATTACATATATGTAATTTTATAAGTTATATACGAAACTTTTTTTAGTTACATATGCGTAACTTCATGATCTACATATTTTTTTCAAAAAATTCTTTTTTATTAAAACATTTCTAACCTTATAATAAGAAATTATGAAAAAAAATTAAAAAATTTAATGTTTAATATGAGTTTTCTTGGTTTTCTCCGGAATAAAGAGTTTTCTCATTAGTCTTCCTATATATACACACACACGGTTTCAATTTTTGGACTAGATTAAATTTGTAAAAGGCTTACAAGAGGTGAAAGCAATGTGGCCAGTACACTAAGTAGAAAACCTTCTCCAGGTTTATGAACTAAAAGCTCAGAGAAGCGATTACTGTAGAAATACGCAAAAGGGATTCCCCATGGAGCCCAGTCGGGTAGTTTCCAGTGATCACGACGGTACACTATCGTACACGGATGTTCTGGACCTGAAAATTAACCAACATTGGAAAGTTAAGGAAAAAGGTTATAATCGTATGGCAGCTGGCTTGTGACCGATCATGCATATCAATCTATTTTAATAAATAAATGTTTACAATGATATATGCCATGTTTTATGAGCACCTCAAGTTTGATTTGCTGCAGGGGCGTACCCACCTTGTATGGATATGGGTCGACCGACCCCTATGAACTTTCTATTTTTAACGTTATATATAGGATCCGATCTCGACCGACCCTCAAGAAAATTCTCCCGACCCCCATAAAAATTCGTCAGCCCCAATAAAGCTCATTCTAAAACCATTTTAAAAACAAAACTTATAAAATGGTACCTAAATAACGCAATATGGAACAATTTTTCAAAATAAAGCTTAGTTGAATTTTAATTGTTGATTTGAATAATATTCATTCGAATTCTGCCGAACGAAAACCAATTTTATCATATCATCAATCATCTTAATTAACCGGATGATTTGGCGTACTTTTATTATGTATTTGTGATTTAATTTAGTTTCATTATTTTTTTGGATGATCCGACCCGACCCGACCCGACCCGACCTCGTTCGAATTGGTCAAATAACAAAATTTAATGACAAATAATTATCCTAACAAAATTTCCGACCCCCGTAAAAAATATTCCTAGGTCCGCCACTGATTTGACGCCCCTCTCTCCACGTTAAATACATCTCATACTAGATAATTATTCAATACATCTCATACTAAATAATATTAAGTATTAAGTATCCTTTTTATACAGTTTTAAAAACATTAAAATATACTAATATTAAAAGACACTTAAAAAACAAATTAGATAAAATAGAAAATTTTAAAAACAATTATTTGCTGTTTAAAGAAAAAAACACTAAAAAAGTTAGAATTTATAAAAATTATATTATTGTTTCAATACTTAAAGTATTAAATTATACGGAACGATAATCATATTTTATATCAAAAAAAAATTATATTGTCTAACTTTCATTGATAACTATTTATTATATTTTTTATTTTCAACACGTGTAATACACGGGTTGCTAAACTAGTATATAATAAATGCATGTGCATCTAACCGTTAGCGGATGAGCACTCCCTTGCGATGTCGAGTCCTGTTTTCCCAAACCCCACGATGCCAACCTTTTTCCCTTTCACAAATGCAGCAGCTTCGTCATGATCCATGGCAGCATATTCCATGGAGTGCATTGCTTTCCCTCGGAAAGCTTCTGGGCCTTTTCCGGTTGGGAATTGAGGTATGTTTGGAACATCTTTGAATCGTCCCATACAAAGAATCACAAAGTCCACAACATAAACCTGATGATTCCAAATATCAATATGTACACTTATGCTTCGTTAATAAACCAATGATTTGGAATAATTGAACACTAGTACACTTCATGTTTTATAAGACGGTGAAATAAATCTTATAGAGCGGTTCTATAAGTTTGCTTCAAAAAATGAAGTATCTTTTGGGACAATGCAGTAAACCCTTCTAAATGTATATATATATTTTTTATTTTAGAGGCTGTTAATATGTTTTTTTGTCGGTTATATGTGCTTTTTGGTGCGTCTATTTTTTATTATTTTTTTAAAATTAGAATTTTCAAGTCTCACTTTTTTTCTTCCCTTTTAGTAATTTTTATTTTTAAATTCATTAAAAACTTTGTTATATACAACTAGTATAGCTACATATGGGTCCTATGAGGCTTAAAAACTATCCAACAATTCATCAACTATGGACAGATTTAAATCAAGAAAGTTATACGACTCTTATAATCTTATATCATGTAGTATGGGTTTTACAGCTAGGCATATATAATTTAATACCACTAAGATTCATATTAGTCTTCTAGGAATCGTATAAGTATGAATGAGGTTAACAAATAATTCATGATTGTCTAAATATATTGTCCTAATTTAAATTCACATTATTTCTTGTATTCGGCAATCACAATAGTACAGTACCATCTTAGTACAAAACCATCACCAAAAGTTTTACTTTGTTGGTCTAGAATCGGAATGCAATGTGTAAGGTTTGTCAGCGGGCATTTTCCATGTGTCCAACACGATAAATCTTGCATCCATTATTATTTTTCTTTAAATTAAAGTCAGTACCTATGGTTTAATTAAATTATTAGGTTTTGGGTACTAAACAAAAGCATTTTTGTAGCATAAATTTAGTTTTGTAATAAGTTTGGTTACCAACACAAACATCTGTTAAATTTGTTGTCCAATTGAAGGGCATTTTACTAAGAAACTAATTATGTAACTTATCAAAATTGATTGATATTTGTGGGGCTATTTCTCTATCCTATGTAAAATATTAAAAATTTTAAATAAATTATAAACAAACTCCCCTACTTCCCCTATGTTTCATGGTCAAAAACTCAAAATACTATAACGTGGTGATTCATTACTACACTTGGCGTTGCCTCTGATTTTTAATTTTTTTTTAATGATAAACTCTGTTGGTCTTGAAATGTGCTATGTTGATAAAGTTATATAACGTGTCTTCTCATTTATCATTAGATAAAAATGCCACGTATTTAAGTTAACGAAAAAAAGATGATTTTAAGAGTATAATAGATTTACCAAATGGTTTCTAGCTAATGGTACTTCTTTAACCTATTTATAAGAGACCTTGATTTCAAATACGAGCCGAATAATATTTGCTGAAACAGAATCAACGGTTTACTGATTTATGCGGTTTCTTTTAAGGTGTGCTCGGAGAAACGCCCATAATGTCAAAAAGAGTATAATAGGTTTCGAAAGAAAAAAAATCATTGAAAGAGAGTTGTCACATGGATGATGCAACTTTATCGTAAGGTCCCACATGCTAAATACTGCCTTCTCTTTTTCTGGTCCCACGTCACAAAAGCCAATTGAATTTTGTTTTTTCTTTTTTGAACTGCGCACAAACAAGAGTATTTCGTACACGGTTCTTTTTTTTTAACTGTATTTGATCTTAACGTGTGAACCACTGATTTTCAGGTCACGTCACCAAGGTCTGGTTACTATGACCTCTGTTGAGACCCCGCCACCACCCCAGGAGGAAACCGCACCAGAAAACCCCCTGACTTCCCAAGACCCCTATTTCGCCTTGAGAGGGATTTGAGCCCGTAACCTCCCACAGGGAAGCCAAGGGGATAACTATTAGGCTAGAAGCCCTTGGTTTCGTACACGGTTCTTAATGGCTAAAGGATGTTCAAGCTGGACATTAGTTCAGACAGACGGAGCTCATAGCCCACCAGGACCGATTCCCGGGAGAAACCTGACTCAATCACCCACCCAAAGACACGACGGTATATAGAAGGCCGGTAAAACGGAAGGGATTAAGGATCAAACCTAGGACCTAGCTTTCTTATCACTTTTTCAATACCTCTATATTAGCACTAGAACAAGACATGGTTGTTGCCAGTTGAATTTTGTAGAAGGCATATAAAGTTAAACTTGGAAAGCGGGCACACTAGATTTAAGGCGAAAGAATACAATTCTATTACGTAATCAAAGCCGAATCAAATAAATTTGTTATGGGTAAGGGTTGTGTAAAACTGTAAATAATAACGTCGTTTTATTAAAATGAAGATTTTACTTTTTTTGACATTCATATTAGGTTTTTGAGTCTTATTTAAACAAACCGATGTAAAATATTTTTTTCCTAAAAAAATTAAGTAATGTTTAATATGCATTATAAAAAGATGAAATAAAAGATATCATTATGATATAATGAAGAGAAGATATTTGGTAACTACATAAAAATTAAATGTAATAACGGATAAGGATGTTCTTTTTCAAAGATTTAAGAAATAGAATGATTTGATATGAGCTTCAACTTATAACCAATAAAACCATGGCCTGACATATAACATGACTCTTAACTTCACTATAAATTGAACCATGATGTAACCCACAAACACACCCATGACTCCAACCCATGATTATATCTTTATAGTTTTCATTTTTGTGTTCTTTTTCATACCTTTAAGAAATAGAATGATTCGATCCTTATTCCAACCCATAACAAGATCAAAATATGACTTTAACCTTACCCATGTTGCAAACCATGACCTGACTTGTAACCCAAACCATAATTTAAACCATGACGTAACACATGAATCTATCCATGACTCCGACCCACTACTCTAACCCTCACCTGACTCAGGAGTTGAACTATGACCGACCCTTGCCATGAACCATGACTTGTCGTAACCCATGACCCAACTATATGTTTGAACTATTATCCAACCCGCGGCCAAACCATGACCATGACTTGGCCCAACCCTCTACCTTACCAATGACATGAATCATAATCCAACCCCCTTGTCGTGAATAATGCTCAAACATATGACTCAAACCACAACTTAAATTATGTCCATACGCAATCGGGTTGGTGGGATCCAAGTAACAAGTGTAATGTTTTGTCAACTAAGTTCTGCAATTCTCGGTGTGTCATCAAGAAACGTGTGGATCGGATCTGATAATCTAAAAGTTTATCTGACATCATATGTGCCGATAATCTAAAAGTTTATCTAAGACCATATATACCTGGGTGGTGGAGCTTTGAGTGTCGGTAACCGTGACGTTCCACTTGCCCTCGGACGGAAATGTTTCGCCGGTGCCGTTCCACAGGGACCATTTCTCCGACCAGGGTCCGTCATAGCTGATTCCTTGTACTCGGGTCTGTAAATTGATGTGGGGCATTAGATCAAAGTGGGTGGCGTAGGATCGGAGGTATTCTAGCACCTGTTGTTGGGTAGGGAAGTGATCGACGACTGATTCCGGCCATGGGAAGTCGGAGAATTGATAGGAAGCTTTGGGTTCTTGGAGTCTTGTAGTTTTAATGGTTTTAAGCCATACGCCACCAACGTCGGCTTCAAAATCAAAGACGATGGGGTTGAAACCTTTGGAGAGACAGTATTTGCAGGCAAGGAGGCCACTTATTCCGGCTCCGACAATGGCTACTTGCTTCTTATCCATGATGCAGTCTCAGACTCACCTCCTTTTTTTTTTGTCTTTATACCGTCTAATAAATTGAAGGAATTATTTTGCAAGATATATGATTTCTTGTTGATTTATATAATTCTTGTCGTACTTTTACGTTCCATTTCTGGTTCATACATACAATGTATATTTTAAAATTATTTTATTTATTTTGTGAAAATAACGTTAAATGTGTTGGAATAACTGACTTCAAAGGATAACTTTGACCCGGTGACTTATTCAGGCAACCTCTCTATCCAAACTGAGATAGTGGTAAGGTTTGTGTCCATCATTCAATCATAGACCCTACTAAACCATATGAATATGCCTGGTATATTTGTTTTATTTTTTTTTTCTTACTATTACAATAAAAAGAAAACTTATTTTGTCACATGTTATATTTTCAAACCAATAACGTCACACATCTCTTTATAGTCTTACTTAATTATATTTCATATTAAATAATTTCATAATTATTTTTCATATTAACTAATTATAATACAATTGTTATTATTTCGTTTTTTAATATTTAAATTAGTTTTTAGATAAATTAAAAATAAATATTTTTTTAATTAATAAACATACTTTAAAAATATTTTCTAATATATGAAAATTTTCTAATAATCATTTTTTTATAGACAAGAAAGATTTTAAATCACTATTTTGAGAATTTTATCTTTTTAACAAACAAGTTTTCTCAAAAAAAAAAATTAATAATGAAATAAACTATAAAACATAGATTTTAAACAATAAGATATTTTATAAACAAATGACGTTCTTAACATTTTAAAAACCAAAAGTTATAAAAATGATAATTAAAAATACACTTTTGATCCATTATGTTATACAATATTTTCAAATTATGCATTAAATAAAAAATTGATCCTTACCTTCTAATTTTACGAGAAAAATTATACTTTTGATTTTTATATTTCATGATATCTTTAAATTATGTCACTTAACTTTAATAATTAAAAAAAAATGATACCTTACCTTCTTAATTTTGCAACAAATAAAACAACAACTAAAATTTTTAGTCAATTAGTTTAAAATTTTCAATTGTTACAAATCAAGAAATTAAGTTGGGTAATTACAAATTTTAATTAACTTTTTATTACTTAAAGTACTTATTAATAAAACAAGTATATTAATTATTTTATATTAAAATATCATTTTATATTAACTCCATGTAATACATGTTATAATAGTCTAGTATATCTATAAAGTAATCTTTATACAGTTTAGATAGCTAAAACGAAATATTAAAGGTATATGAGAATATAAATTCCAAAACTAATTTATACCCCACAATTAAAGCGAGATGAGGACTATGCTTTAGACTAAGACAAAATCATTTAAGAGAGTATCAAAGATAGGCCTTGATAATAGATTTTTGATAGTCTAGATTAAACATGCAAGTGTAAACCTTACCCTACAAAAACCTGTTTGCAAACAAAAACGGTGAACACCACCATTAGACGCCCCTCACCGACCGGTCTCACGATCAATATAAGGTAGGTAAATCGTGTGAGCTAGGAAAAATTGGGTGGGGCCGAGCTTTGAACCCTAGACCTCCATTACGGAGAAATATTTTACCAGAGAGACAAGGACATTGTTACAATAAATGATTGCAAGTGTAAACCTAACCCTACAAAACCTGTTTGCAACCAATTAACCAAAGAAACTGTCTAACTTGATATGTTTGGTTTGTTAATAATACCCACAATATATTTTACTAGGGAGATACGGATATTGTTTCAATAAATGATTGATGTCAAAGCGAGAGGTGGGTGAAGATCTAATAGAATGTTGTGTAGCCAACATATCTCTGCTAATATATCGATCCGCGACACCTTAATTGGCATTCAACTTCAGCACTTCGAGAAGGAAAATTGTAGGTTGATGTTTGGAAGATAATGAGTGAAAATTGTCACCAAAATAGACACAATATCCGAAAGTGGAACATTTGGTACTCGGACAACTAGCTCAATTAGCGTATGTATCGGCTCATGATGATATTTTAGGTGTGGGTCCGAGAGTGATATCATACGAAGAGGTTCCCTAAAGATATTAGATGTTGTGTTTAAGGTTGTTCTGGTGGTCAACTTTGGAAGAGTGCAAAGCTGTTGAACAACATAGGAAATATTTGGGATTTGGGCACGTACGTGAAAGTCAAATAGGGAGGGGCACTTGGTAGAGTCCTGTACAAAAATGGACTAGTAGAAGTGGGTTTGGCCGGCCATGTTCACTCTTTGATACCATAAAGGAATTATTTAGATACCAAAAGAGTGTGGCTAGCTACGGGTTTGAGAGTTACTCTTAATACTGTAAATAAATTATTTTCCAAAATGATTTTTTTTAATGATTTATATATGTCTTTTATATATATACGATTACAAAGTAATAATCTATTTAGATATGTAGGATACAACAAAATACGAATGGGAATATAATAAATTTATAAAGTAATTAATGTACATCCTATTATTTAAGTCGATATATATGATATAATATATATAATGTCGTTGTTAATTTAATGTTTGATGGTTACGTATGGAGCATTATTTCTTTGGTTTGAAAAATGAGTTGGAAGCAATCAAAATTCAGCACTGCATATTCATCACGAATTCAAGACACGGAATTAAAAGAGCACTCTACCTACAACAAAATATGTGGATTCGTTTCCAGTCAATTGTCACATTATCCGAGAGCATTTTCTGTATAAGATAGAGATAAGATTATAACAAGGGGGATTTTATTTGCACGTCCCACTTTTTTATTTTAACTTCCCAACGAATTTATACGGCCTGTACTGGTTAGTATGGCCCGTATAGGGTACAGATAAACATTTCAGAGGAATGTCTTGGATTCAGTGAAGATTTTGTGGGACGGACCGTACAGGCCAGTACGGGCCGTATTGTTCTTGACTTATATTTTACAAGCCAATTTGGGTCTCAAACGATGTGGAGTAAAATCCATACGGCCCGTACAGGGCAGTACGGGCCATATAAAAATTAACTTAATATTTGCCCGTCTCACCCCAAACCAGGTCGTCTCACCCCAAAACCAGGCCGTACTGGTCAAAATTTTAATTTTTTTTAAAAAAAAACAAATAATTCAATTTTATTACATTTAAATGTCTGGAAAAATGGGCGAGTTGGGTCGGGTTGTGTAACGGGTCAGAACGAGTTCGAGTTAGGATGGGTGCGGGTCATAACGGGTTTTAAGCAAAATCAGTTTTGGTCTAAATGAATTGTTCTTAAAAAACATAAATTTAATTTAACTTAAGATGTGCTATAAGTTAACAAATAGTCTATTTGGATGATTTTTAGTCATTATTCTCATCAAATATGTTATTAATCATTTTCAAATGCTTTAATTCATTGCACTTGCATAATTTTTAGGTTACCCATCTTGACCCGTATTGTGTTTAAGTGCTACCCATCTCAACCCATCCAATATTATGAAATGGACGCCAAGATGAACTACGTACTACGTTATGTCGCATTAAACCATTCGCAGATTTCCATAAAGGTAAATGGTTTGAGCAGCTCGATTGCTAATAAGGTGAACGATTACACCAAATCGTTGAGGAAATTCCTAAGTCTGTGTGAGGCATAAGCATCCAATGTTGGCTAGGAGCAGGTGCAATCTAATGCCATTTTATTGAGTTACAAAGTACATCATAAGATCCTGGGTCGTAGGAGTTAAACACATATTTGTATATATCTGCGTTGTCACACCCTGAGCCAGCGGGGTTGGATCGGAGTCCCCGTCGGGCGGAAGGTTCCCGGGGCGCGATATCGTGAGTGATAATCAAGATGATCAGATGGTTTACATTGCGCATGATATAAATGAGAAATGCTAAATAAAATAGAATTACAAAGTTAAATTACATCAGTATTGTTTATAATTTAACAATGTAAATCTCATCAACATCATAAATTTTCTATCTTGTATCTGCACAAGATATACAAAAATATATTGTATAATGATGTTCCAAAATGGATGCAGGTCCAAAATACTAAGTCTTCTATCTGAAGTCCTAGTCCAAAAGTAATGACTTCTTAATCGACCTGTTCGTCACCTGAGAAGTCATGCAAAAAGATCAAGTCAACACATGGTTGGTGAGTTCATATAGTTTAGTTGTTGAAAAATAGCTTTGTGAACCTTTTAGGTAAAACCTTAACCTCATTAACATCACCTGTATCATCCAGCTCGGTATGCTTATATATAGGGCATACCCCTGAGTCGAGCCTACAACCCGCCCAGACGCCATCCCACCACATACTAAGCCACATAGGACATTGGTGTTAATGACAATTAAGCATTTTACCTACCTTTCAATTCCATTATCATCCGAGATTTAGAGCACTATGTTTAACAGTTTAAGCCCACACATGATAACCTTGATAACCTCTTCGGTAACAACCTTAACCTCATTAACATCACCTGTATCATCCAGCTCGGTATGCTTATATATAGGGCATACCTCTGAGTCGAGCCTACAACCCGCCCAGACTCCATCCCACCACATACTAAGCCGCATAGGACATTGATCTTAATGATAATTAAGCGTCTTACCTAACACCCACTTCTATGTTAAAACTGGATTTCCACAATTTGAAATAACTCTGATTTCCAGGGTTCACCATGTTTTCATGATTTCCCAAAAAGTTTGTAGAAATATAATATTAAATGGTTAATTAAATCAATAACTAATCATTTAAATACAACTAAGACATGATGATTGGGCCTTGTTTGACTCAATCAATTAGACTTAGCTGTTGGTGGTTGTCCAAGTTGTACCCTCTCACACGTGACCCATATCAGACATGACCCACAAAGAGTCTACCTGTATGCGTCAGGACTTTCATGATTTGCCCATATCAGCTTGACCCTTTGGCCTACTGTATGCGTCGGGACTTTAAGGATATCCTTTGATTCTGATCTTCTTTGATTCTCATGATTTCATTTGATAGTTTAAGTTGTGCCCATGTAGCTTGACTACAAGAGTCTACTATTGTGAAGGGACTTTCCGTGTGTTACACGTGGTCTCGATTTACATACAACTGACAACTCACCTTACTTTGGATATTAATGATTTCATTAGATCATAATGATTTCATTATTTCAATGATTCACACACGGTTATGATTCTCTTGATTCCTTTGATTTTGATCTTTAGAATTCCATGATTTCACAATGATTATAGATTCATGAGTAGGATCCTTAGTTTATAGATCACACATTGGATTAGATTCCATTGCATCTAATCTTTAGCTTTGGTTCTTTTGATTTCACTTTGGATTTAGATCCTTGAATTTGAACTCTATGGACTAAGGGTTTGTTTAGAGTTTAGAATTTAAGTGTTACTCAAAAGAGTAGTTAATTAACTTGATAGTTAATTATGCATGGCAATAACCTAGACAGGAGTTTAGGAGTATAAATGTAACATCTCGTTTTATGGACATAAATAAAATACTCTCATTTACAATTAAAATTTTACAAGTCAAAAATATAATGATAAAAACGATTAATTAAAATGTAAGGTCTTGACTAATAATATAAAATATTTTTATAAATATGATTATTCGAGAGTATAAGATTGAAATAAACATTCAAAATTTCTAGCATTCGTTTAAACGAATATGTAGGATGAAACAATTATTAGAAATAATCGTTGTTTGAACGATCCGTTACTATTACAGGAGACCGCCTAAAAATTAATAAAATATATTATAATTAAACTTTGTCCATTTTTAACGAAACTTAGGTCGAAACGTAGAGAAAAATGAGCCGGTCCTAGCAGTATTTTTAAAATTTTGAAAGACGTAATATTTTAAAAGTTATAACCGAAAAACAAAATTTGAATTAAATTAATTGTAATAATATAATAATAATTAAAATTAAAATAATAATTAATAATGATAGTAATCCAAATGAGATACGTGTATGTCAACAAATTGGAAAAAGAAAATGAGTAAGCACTTTAATGCTTCTACGTAAAAAAAAAAATCTTAAATAAATAATTAAAATAAATCGATGAACGTCAGTAAACATGTATAAATATTGATAGCCAGTAAACAAAATTTTTTTCTTTCTTTCGACAAATATTTTCTTTGGACTTCTTCCGATTAGAGCTACTATACGACCAGGTATCTATTTTAATTTACAAGTTTAATTTATAAATTTAGGGTTTCTTATGATATTATTAACTTATAGGGTTAGGGTTAAGATCCGACCCTACCTATATAAATATTATGTTGAATTTATAATCTATTTTAGGAACTGAAAAATAAGCGCATCAGAAATCATCCTTGCAAACAGTTATAAGGATAGATTAAGCAGAAACGCTGCCCAAATTTATATTAAGAAGTTCTAAGCTGTGACCCAGCTAACAAAAAAATTCAGGTGAATACATTTAACTTCTTTTTAAATTTATAAATTTATTTTTGAGCATGGTTTGTTTAAACTTTGACGCATAAAGGGATACTACGTAACCAGCATTTAGGCTATTAGTATACGTATGATTTGCAAATCGTATCCGCATATGGGTGAAATTCCCATACGTGGCTGGTACAGGTGGGCTGGAAGGTTAAACGGAAGACGCACTGCGCAGGCAACCTAACCAGTGACCAGCTGTGGGCTGGAGGGAACAAAACGTAAGACGCGCTGCGCTGTAGTTCCTAACCAGTGACAGTTATAAACCAGTGTATGCAGTAGTTGTATCGATCAGTGAAATAACCTGCTAAATGTGTAGTATTGCCACTATTAATTATGGTTAAAGGACCGAACATGCTATGCTTACACATTGAGTCTGTCATTTGTATTCACCAACATTAGTTGACGTTTTATTTTCAAAAACTTTTCAGGTAATAATGAAATGTAAAAGAGAAGCAAGATTAGAAATTCTTGGCCTATGATGCCTTGAATGGGATCTTGTGGTGAGACCATGGAGCTATTGGAGCTGTGCCTCCAAGTCATGTATAAACCGGATACTATAAAATGATTCGAAACTATGAGTTTGTGAAAATCCGGTTTACAATAATATGAAATGATGATATTCATACCTATGCGTATGAAATTTTATAAAATCCTGAAAAGTTAATTACAAATAACGAAATGTGGTTTTTCGTACCTATGCGTATGTTTTATAAAAAGTGACAGTGAGGGCTTTCATACCTATGTGTATGAACTTTTTATAAATCATGAAACATATGGTTTTCACATCTATGCATGTGAATTATTTTCAAAATTATGAATTAATGAAACAATGCTTCCGTTGATTAAAAAGAATAATAAGCACTGACCGAGACATATCCATGAAACCAATTCGGGTCGCAGCGCCCGGGTCGCCGAGAGCCCGGGGTGTGACAGGTTGGTATCAGAGCTCCTGGTTTTAGCGAAATAGGTACTATTGATAGTATCTAAGCTTTAACCGAATTGAGATAAGTGCATATCAAAGGAATAGGTAGAATAGTATTCTTGATATACTAAGAATGATTGAAATAATAGTGTGAATCTTGCTGATAGCCTATGAGCTAATTATGATGAATTATTATTAAGACTTTGTCAAATATTATATTTGATAGACAATGTCCAGAAATTTAAATAATAGCGAACCATAAAAAAAACGTGGATGAAAGAGAACGCACATGGAGATATTGATTAAACCGTGACTCAAAATACTGAGATACAATGGATAATTGTATAATGAGTAAAAGATGTGACTCTGTCAATAATCGCTAAAAATAACTGAAAATTCGAATCTCACGAAAACAATAACAAAAGAAAATGATGCATCCTTAAGGAACAATGAAAATTAAGATGCTTCTAGTTTGAAGCAATCCGAAACTAATGAATGTTAGTATAAAACATTACAATGTTATAAACCTCCTAAGTTCACTTGAACGAAAGGAGCTGTCATAGCATTAAGATGGATTGAAAAGATTGAAGTTGTACTTGCTATCAGCGAATGTACAGATGAAGATATGATTGTATATACTTTGAATTTCATTTAAAGATGTAGCTTTAGAATGGTGGAATTTCACTATTCATACCAAAGGTAGAAACCAAGTATACACTATGACTCGTGAAAGTTTTCGGGAGTTGGTAACTCGAAAATTTTGCCTAATGAATGAAAAAGAAGAGATTGAGTGGAAATTCCTAAGCCATCACATGGTCGGTGCTAGGCATCAGGAATACATTTCTAAATACTTTGAATATGCTCGATTGATGCCACATCTTGTGACACCAGAATCAAACCTTATAAGTCATTATATCTAGGGATTGGTATGCGAAGTTAGTGACATGGTTAAGGTTGTTATACGTCGAACCATTGACTCAGCCGTTGAGCTGTGAGGGTCCTAAATTAAACAAAGCAAGTGGAATTAATGCGGTTGGTGGTTCAGGAGCAAAAGTTATTCCAAATGAGAAAAAGATGACTCGAGCTTTTGTTCTTAATGTCAAGAAAGCTGCAAACATGCCGGATATCAATACCGGTACGTTTATTATCAATAATGTTTATGCTAAGGTATTGTTTGATTCATAAGCAAATCAAAGCTTTATTGATTATGAATTCAGTAAGCTTTTAAATGAAACACTAGTGAAACTAGATAAACTTTATCTGGTAGAAACCGCTAATGGTGATCTAGTTAAGATAAATGAGGTTCTAGTAAGCTGTAAGATCACACTCTTTAAGCACAAATACCTGTGAAATTCTTACCAATGAGGTTAGTCGATTTTGATGCGGTAATCGGATTGAATTGATTAGCTACAAATCAAGATTGTATTTTATGCGATACCAAATCTATCAAGTCTGTGTTCCGACTGAAGGAAAATTGATTATCAAAGGTGATAAGCCAACAAATCATGTTGGAATCACTTATATGATTAAAGCTACTAAATTTCTGAACAAACGTTGTTTAACTTACATAATCTCAGTTACTACTGATGATCAAGAAAAGAAGAAACTGAAAGACATACCAGTTGTAGCTGATTTTCCTGACATATTTCTAGATGAATTACTTGGTTTACCACTAGATTGAAAAGTAGAATTCAATATCAATTTGGTACCAAGTACGACTCCAATTGCTAAATTTTCTTATAGGCGGGCTCTTACTGAGATAAAAGATCTCAAGAAACATTTAGACAAGCCACTGGCTTAAAATTTTTATTTGACCTAGCTCATCACTTTGAGGAGCTCAAATATTATTCGTTAAGAAGAAAAATGAGTCGATGCGGATGTGCTTAAACTGTAAGAAGCTAATAAAGGTGATTATTAAGAACAAGTGTCCACTCCACGAATTGACGATTTATTCGATCAACTTCAAGGAGCTTGTCATTTTATAAAATTTATCTTCAATCGAGATATCATCAATTGAAGGTTTAAGAAGAAGATATTCCTAAAAATTATTTTCGTACAAGGTATGGACATTATGAGTTCACTGTTATGCTTTTTGAACTTACTAATGTTCCAGCTGCCTTTATGAACACTATGAATCGAATATGCAAACCTTATCGGGACAAATTCATGATTTTATTTGTCACACCCCCACCTCTCGTCACCTGAGATGATATCATATGTCTCATTCTATTGGTTGCGGAAGCATAGTGGTGATGTCTCAGAGATGAGGTGTAACTTACTTGAACCGATATCACAGCACACAGATTCACTTAAAATAAATACATTACAAGGGTTTCGAAAATTCATTCAACTTTACAACTAAGTTTATTACACATTCTGATATATTAAAGTTCAACTAAGTGAAGTGCATTCTCACCAACTCGTCACCGTTGTCCTGCAAAAATGTTAAGTTTGAAACGTCAGCACAAAGCTGGTGAGTTCGACAGTTTAATTTAAAAACAATATGATATGATAGGTATGTTCTCAAAGTTTCAGTTCATGATAACCATGGGACCCGTATCTAGTTCCTTTCGGACAGTTGTTCGTTCACGAAGATACTACCCGTCGGTAAATATCTTAATGCCTCATAATCTTAATGTCTATCACTAACATTAAGAAAGCGTTTCGTAACCAGGTATCAAACATTCACACCAGGGGAGATGCAATCCTCCCAGCGAATGGGTTGTCAGCCAATAGTACTATCAATGATTCCTGTTCGGCCCCACATGGGTTCACTAGATACAGTTCAAGAGATGAGGACTTTTGATACTGTGATAGAGATACTAACGGCAAAATCCCATGAAATCACACAAAAAGTCACATGAAATCACAAAGATATCAGTGATGCATATCATATGTTCAGAAAACAGTTTGCAGTATTACCCCGATGTTCATAAAACAATAAAGAGAAAAGGGGTTGTACGAAACTCACTTGATGTCTCAAATTGTAGAAACACACGCAACTGGTGCTAATGATGAGATTCTTCATTAGTTTATGTTTGATATGTTATTTATGTTTTAACTTGCTGATTAAATCGTTTTGAACGTCCCATGTCCAAGACATTGCCTTAACAGTCATCAACCCGATGTTTAGTATTTATTTACATATTTTAATGTAATATCATACAATGTATGATAATGTAGGGACCTATACTGATTCAGATTCCCAATACTAGGTTGATGACACTCCTTGATTAATCAGTATGATCTCAGATTAATCAAATAGTTAATGTTGTTGATTATAATGCTTAAGCAGTTTCTAGACAGTTTAATGGCTTAGGAATAACCAATCCTTGTTATTGATGACCCGAATATCATGAAATATCACAATGTAGTATTAGCATAGGTTTAATAACCATGTTTAACATACTAATCTGACTGTTATCAAAAACATCAGATAATCGTTCCAACGAGTATGTTAATGACTGTGATTAGTTTGAAACGCCCAACTTTCACGTTGCATGTCAAGGATTAATCAAACTAATCACCTACATTGTCACAATCAAATGGTTTAAACCATTATAACCATTGTTATGATTTCATGCAAACCGGACATTACAACGGCTCAAAACAAGGATTTACCCGTTAACAGTTCGAGATTATCATTTATAATCAATCCTAGCCATCATCTAGGCAATAATCAACAACCCTAACTATCTCATTACGTTCAAAATCAAGATTTAATCAATCATAATCCAAATAAAAGGTTAGAATGAACCATTACCTAATCTGACTGAGTTCTGCGGGTAGAAAGATGATCTGGACTCGTAAAAACGCTCCTGGATACTATCTACACGTCGTGAGGCCTTCAAAATGGAGATTTTTGTGGGTTGGATGATAAATTTTCGAAGGTGATGGCTGGTTTCGTCGCTGTGAAGATAAGAATGAGGATGATGATGAAAATCTGATATTTTAAGCAAGTTGGCGACATCCCCATCCGTCGCGTACCGCGGAGAAACAAAAAGTGAGCTTCGCGTACCGCGGAGAAATCCGGAGAAATCTCAGATATTTTCAAGCATCGCGTACCGCGAAGAACCCTCAACTTCTCCATCGCGTACCGCGAAGACCATTTTTTTCCATTTTTCGACAGAAACTTCGTTTTGCGATTCCGGACCATCCATAACTCCGTTTTGTATGCGGTTTTCGCCCATGTTCATCATTTCTCACATACTATCATCCCATAATAACTTCGATTGTCAACTCCACGTGGATTCTAAGAACGATCAACTGTGCTCAATTCGTTGCTGACGTAATTCCTCGTACGCAGTTATCACAGTCTCCTCCTGTTAGAAAAATTTCGTCCCGAAATTTAGGGAAGACTGACTTGATAATAATTGATCATAAGAATAGGTGTGGGTATTTCTGTTTCATCTGATCTTCACGTTCCCACGTATATTCAGGTCCACGCTGTGAATTCCATCGAATTTTGACAATAGGTATGCGACTGCGTTTTAATACCTTCACCTCTCGATCCATCACTTCAACTGGTTCTTCTCTGAATTGGAGTTTCTCATCAATTTGGATTTCTTTCAGAGGTACGATCAAGGATTCATCGGCTAGGCATTTCTTCAGATTTGATACATGGAAGACATCATGAACGTTACCGAGTTCAGGAGGTAATTCAAGTCTGTGAGCCACGGATCCGATTCGTTCAAGAATTTTGAATGGACTTACAAATCTTGGTGAAAGTTTACCTTTCTTCCCAAATCTGAAGATGCCCTTCCATGGTGAAACTTTCAACATTACTAAATCACCGATTTGAAATTCCAAGGGTCTACGACGATTATCAGCATAACTCTTTTGTCGATCGCGAGCAGCTTTAATTCGTTCCTGAATACGTGCGATCTTATTAGTTGTTTCTTGAATAAGTTCTGGGCCTATGATTCGATTTTCACCTACCTCTGACCAACAGACAGGTGATCTACACTTGCGTCCATAGAGTGCTTCAAATGGAGCGCATTTAATACTGGTATGATAGCTGTTGTTATATGAAAATTCAACAAGTGGAAGATGGACATCCCAGCTACCACCAAAATCAATTACACAGCTTCTCAACATGTCTTCCAGCGTTTGATTAGTTCGTTCGGTTTGCCCGTCAGTTTGCGGATGATAAGCTGTGCTCATATTGATTTGACTGCCCAGAGCATTCTGAAGAGTTTGCCAAAATCGTGAAGTAAATCGACTATCTCTATCCGAAATTATAGAGATTGGTACCCCATGTCGAGACACAATCTCCTTAACATAGAGTTTAGCAAGTCGATCCATGGAGTAATCCTCTCGGATGGGTATGAAATGCGCAGATTTTGTAAGGCGATCAACGATAACCCATATAGAATCATGATTATGCGAAGTTCTGGGTAGCTTAGTGATAAAATCCATAGAGATCTGATCCCATTTCCACAGGGGAATCTCCGGTTGTTGTAATAACCCAGAAGGACGTTGATGTTCAGCCTTAACCTTTAAACAAGTTAAGCATCGACCCACGTATTCTGCGATGTGTTTCTTCATTCCAGGCCACCAGTAAAAATCTTTAAGATCTTTATACATTTTATCAGCGCCCGGATGAATAGAATACCTGGATTTGTGCGCCTCATCCAAGATGATTATTCTTGAGTTACCGAATAGAGGAACCCACATTCGGCTTTTGAAATATAATACTCCATCACTCTCAACTTCAAGTTTCTTGTCTAATCCCTTCAGTTCCTCAGCAGGATTGTTCAGTGCTTGTAAAGCTTGTTGCTGAGCTTCTTTGATTTGAGGAATTAGACTAGTTTGAATAGTCATACCTAGTGCTTTCACACGTAACGGTTTGACTCGTTCTTTGCGACTCAAGGCATCGGCCACAACATTTGCCTTGCCTGGGTGATAACGAATTTCACAGTCATAGTCGTTCAACAGTTCCACCCACCGCCTTTGTCGCATGTTCAACATTTTCTGATCTAGAATGTGCTGAAGACTTTTATGATCTGTGTATATGATACACTTTGTTCCGTACAAATAATGTCTCCAAATCTTGAGTGCAAACACCACTGCACCAAGTTCTAGATCATGAGTGGTATAGTTCTTCTCATGTACTTTCAACTGTCGAGAAGCGTAAGCAATCACTTTATCGTTCTGCATTAAAACACACCCCAGCCCTTGGCGGGAAGCATCACAGTACACTGTGAAGTTATCGATACCTTCTGGTAATGCCAATATAGGTGCATTGCAGAGTTTGTGTTTCAACAGTTGGAACGCCTCCTCCTGTTGAGAACCCCATATAAACTGTTGATTTTTCTGTGTCAATGTAGTTAGTGGCAGAGCTATCTTTGAGAAATTCTTGATGAATCGACGATAATAACCTGCCAGCCCTAAAAATTGACGTATTTCGGTTGGGGTTCGCGGTGTTTCCCATTGTTCTACAGCTTTAATCTTACTAGGATCCACCTGAATGCCATTTTGATTCACTACGTGTCCGAGAAATTGAACTTCTCGTAACCAAAACTCACACTTGGAGAACTTGGCATATAATTTTTCACGTGCCAATAGTTCTAAGATCAGTTTCAAGTGTTGAGCATGTTCATGTTGGCTTCGAGAATAAATAAGAATATCATCAATAAATACAATCACAAACTTATCCAAATAAGGCCTACATACCCGATTCATAAGATCCATGAAAACTGCAGGAGCGTTTGTTAATCCAAACGGCATTACTAGAAATTCATAATGCCCGTATCGTGTTCGGAATGCAGTTTTAGGAACATCATCTTCATGCACTCGTAGTTGATGATATCCGGATCTTAAATCAATTTTTGAGAAGTAAGTAGCGCCTTGAAGTTGATCAAACAGATCATCTATACGTGGCAATGGATAACGGTTTTTGATTGTTAATTTATTGAGCTCCCGATAGTCAATACACATCCTGAATGATCCATCCTTCTTTTTCACAAAAAGGACTGGTGCTCCCCAGGGTGAGAAACTAGGTCTAATAAAACCCTTGTCTAACAGTTCTTGTAGTTGACCTGAAAGCTCTTGCATCTCTGAGGGTGCTAAACGATAAGGAGCTTTAGCCACAGGTGCTGCACCTGGAATCAAGTCAATACGAAATTCAACTTGTCTCACTGGGGGTAATCCTGATATATCGTCAGGAAAAACTTCAGGAAAATCTTTGACTACTGGAATATCTTCGATACGCTTTTGTGAAGAGCTGTTATTGATCACATAAGCTAGAAAGGCCGGACACCCTTTCCGTAAGCATTTCTGAGTTTGCATACATGAAATGATACCCAGTTTTCTACCAGCTCGTTCCCCTTGAACTATCAGTGTATTACCCTCAGGTAATGGAATACGGATCACTTTAGTTTGACATATTACTTCAGCTTGGTTAATGGAAAGCCAGTCCATACCAACAACAACATCAAAGCTCCCAAGCTCAATAGGAAGTAAATCAATATTGAAAAGATGATCATTCAGATTCAAGGAACACCCTTGAATGACACTGTTAGTTTTGATTAACTTGCCATTAGCAAGTTCAATAACGTAAGGAGTTTCTAATTCTACCGCGGGCAATGAAAGTAATGATGCAAATTCAAGAGAGATAAAACTCTTATCTGCCCCCGTATCAAAGAGAACTGATGCATATAAGTTATTGAGTAAGAACGTACCCGTAACAATGTTAGCATCGTGTCTCGCCTCGGTAGCACCAATCTGGAAAGCTCTACCTCTAGCTTCATTCCCCGGATTGGTGTTGTTATTGTTTGGACAGTTTCTTATCAAATGATCGGGACTCCCGCACTTGTAACATGATCGGTTCATTTGAGTGGTTGGTCGTGATGCCTGATTTTGTTGGCGAGGAGTAAAATTACAGTATCTGGTATAGTGTCCAACCTTATTACAGTTGGCGCAAACAGGACACGGTCCTGTATGATGATATGAACACTTGTTACATTTGGGCGCCTGCCCCGTATAAGTTTTCCTCTCAAGATTGGTAGCACCATAGTTCTTCACAGTTGGCCTGCCCTGGTTGATCTCAGCCGGAGCTTTTGCCTTAGCTTTGCCAAACCACTTTCGTTTAGTACCTTTGGAACCACTGGAGGTACTAACGTCACTACGGCCCACGGCCGTCTGAGTTTTTGTTGCCAACATACCACTCCTTACCGCCTCATCGGTAAGCTTTGTGGTCAAAGGAATTGCACGTTTGAGGGTTGTGGGTTCTGCTGCAGTTACCATTCCCCGAATCTGGGGAACCAAACCCTTAATATACTTCTCGATCAGTGCTGCTTCAGTAGGAAACATATCGGGAAGTAAACATGTGAGTTCATGAAAACGATGGGTATACGCTAAACAGTCAGCCCCAATCATTGAATGATTCCAGAATTCCTCCTGGAGCTTTTGAATCTCAGTGAATGGGCAATACTCGGATCTAATCAAAGTTTTAAATTCGTTCCAGCCCATCGCGTCGACTGTAGCTGAGCCCAATGTTTTTGCCTGGGTATTCCACCAGGTCAAAGCTGATTCTTTGAAAGAACAGGCAGCATAAGACACTTTATGCTCCTCTAAATACTGGCTGATTTTAAGTTTCGTTTCCATTTCCTCAATCCACCTTAGCAATCCGGCCGCTCCTTCCTTACCAGTGAAAGTAGGAGGGTTACAGGAAGCGAAATACTTGTAAGTACATCCCTGTCGTGGTGGATCAGGAGTAGTTGTAGTTGTGCCAGTGGTATGATGAGTTTCCGCATTGCCACCAGTAACAGTATGTTCGTTATGAGCGTGGTCCCCACCAGAACCCGCAGTGATATGAGGTTGATGTGGTATCAAAACACCACAAGCCAATAGCTGTTCACGCACAATCCGTGCTATCATGGCTTCGTTTGATTCGGATCCACCTGCACCAGCAGGTGGGGCAGTGTTCTCTCCAGGGTTCACTGGTGGAGCAGTATTTGTTTCCAGATTAACCTGTGGATCTGGATTCGATTCCGTATTTACTGGTGGAACTTGATTCGGCTCAGGGTTAGTAATGTTCTTGATAGATCTCTTAGTCGGACGACCTCGTTTGGGAGCCATTATTCTGCTCACATGCAGAAAAAAAACTCAGGTCAGTTCAAGAACATTAAAGATATAACCCATTTGATCACATAAATTCACTCATATTCAGTTATACTGAAATTTTATGAAGTTGAAAATGTGATTATAAGAGGATACAGTATAACTACATCGATATTACCCAAACAGGTTCTCAGTACACCAAAATCACATCATTGTTTGTAGTTATACACAGTCCTGTTAACTCAAAACATGTTATAGTATCACACAACATACAATATTGTGGCACTAACATAGATGTATTATTGTTCACAGTAAATACCACATTACTGATTTTTCAATCTATTATAACATGAAATTTTGAGATATTAACATTCAGGACTTTCATACGGGTTATACAAACCGGATGCGTAGTACCCCACGAGGTAGTTTATGTGAACATACCATACAAGGTATTTTACGAGAGTATACCACACAAGGTATTTTATGAGAGTATACCACACAGGTATTTTACGAGAGTATACCACACAGGTATTTTACGAGAGTATACCACACAAGGTATTTTACGAGAGTATACCACACAGGTATTTTACGAGAGTATACCACACATGTATTTTACGAGAGTATACCACACAAGGTATTTTACGAGATAGCACACAAGCTATTTTACGAGGGTATACCACACAAGGTATTTTACGAGAGTATACCACACAAGGTATTTTACGAGATAGCACACAAGCTATTTTACGAGAGTATACCAAGCTATTTTGCGAGATAGCACCAAGCTATTTTACGAGATAGCACCAAGCTATTTTACGAGATAGCACCAAGCTATTTTACGAGATAGCACCAAGCTATTTTACGAGATAGCACCAAGCTATTGTACGAGATAGCACCGAACTATTTTACGAGATAGCACACAAGCTATTTTACGAGGGTATACCACACAAGGTATTTTACGATGTCAGAATACCTCACCAGGTATTTTACGATGTCAGAATACCTCACCAGGTATTTTACGATGTCAGAATACCTCACCAGGTATTTTACGATGCCAGAATACCTCACCAGGTATTTTACGATGCCAGAATACCTCACCAGGTATTTTACGATGTCAGAATACCTCACCAGGTATTTTACGATGACAGACAATTATTACATAAGTTCTCACACTGATACGTTTTGATATTCACATATAGATACACAATATCAACACCATGACTTTCAAACGGATATTACTAAACAACCCTTTGATTACCACCAGATCAACTTTGATACAATCACAAAAAGTTCTGTACAAAAGCTGCCAACATTTCGAACATCAAAACCTACTACAGGGGAATCATTTTCACAACCAAAAATTTCCCTATGCATCTCGTACTATCAACCTATCCGTTTATACAAATAACAACCAAAATGAACATCCATCATCGTACTTACCGTATAAAGAACGGTAAACAGGAAGTCACTATAGCTATAGCAGCCATCACTATAGCTATCATCATCAACTGAGCCTCCAAACTCATGGTGCTCACTAACTGCCTCAAATACACCCATCTCTCACTCCACAATGCTACCTCCTGCCAAAAGATAACTACCAGCGCCTGTCTCCAGGTTCTTCGAAGTCGCACTTCTACTGTCACTCTCCAAGCCTGAGTAACAGCACCCAAGACATTCACCTGATCCATAAGGGTCAGGTGAGAGGTGAGGATCTCCAGTACAGTATTGCGAGTATCCTCATGAAGAGTATGATGCTGAAGTACATCCTGTCTCAAGGCCTGTAAATCCTGAGAGATCTGCTGCACCTGCGCCCGCAACTCGGCTTGGTGGGAGGATTCTCCCACCTCATGAACAGCCTGTGGCTCATCCCGTGGAGCCATCTGGTGTCGCGGAGGCAATCCTGTGGTTTTGCGGGCTTGACCCCGCATGCGCCGGTACTGGCTCAGGTAGTGGTGGTACGGGAGGCACTGTAGATGCGTGTGATGCTAATGACACAGCCTCCGAAGGATCTGAGTCAGATCCGGAACTGGAACTGGGAGTATCATCCACAATGACATATGGAAACCTCTGATATATATATCTCTTTCCTTGGTCTGCCATCGCTGTATAAACAGAATTCTCAGATCAGTAGCATGAAATAAATATTGAATAAAATATTCAACATAAACATGATATTCGACGTTTCCCTATCCAAACACCACTATTCGTTTCTTTAGTTATTAATGTTCCGCTTGAATCAAATCAAACTAGAATGCACACGTGTTGCGAATTTCAGTTATGCTGGCCACTCATAACTGAGATCCGTACCACCTGATTATCCTGGCTTAAGTCAAAACAAGTTTTGTTCATTAAACATGTTCGGTGCTCTCTGTGTCACTATACGAGCCTATGGTTATAGTCTAGGTCTCTAAGTCCACCTAAATTCTATAACCTGTGGCTCTGATACCACCCTGTCACACCCCCACCTCTCGTCACCTGAGATGATATCATATGTCTCATTCTATTGGTTGCGGAAGCATAGTGGTGATGTCTCAGAGATGAGGTGTAACTTACTTGAACCGATATCACAGCACACAGATTCACTTAAAATAAATACATTACAAGGGTTTCGAAAATTCATTCAACTTTACAACTAAGTTTATTACACATTCTGATATATTAAAGTTCAACTAAGTGAAGTGCATTCTCACCAACTCGTCACCGTTGTCCTGCAAAAATGTTAAGTTTGAAACGTCAGCACAAAGCTGGTGAGTTCGACAGTTTAATTTAAAAACAATATGATATGATAGGTATGTTCTCAAAGTTTCAGTTCATGATAACCATGGGACCCGTATCTAGTTCCTTTCGGACAGTTGTTCGTTCACGAAGATACTACCCGTCGGTAAATATCTTAATGCCTCATAATCTTAATGTCTATCACTAACATTAAGAAAGCGTTTCGTAACCAGGTATCAAACATTCACACCAGGGGAGATGCAATCCTCCCAGCGAATGGGTTGTCAGCCAATAGTACTATCAATGATTCCTGTTCGGCCCCACATGGGTTCACTAGATACAGTTCAAGAGATGAGGACTTTTGATACTGTGATAGAGATACTAACGGCAAAATCCCATGAAATCACACAAAAAGTCACATGAAATCACAAAGATATCAGTGATGCATATCATATGTTCAGAAAACAGTTTGCAGTATTACCCCGATGTTCATAAAACAATAAAGAGAAAAGGGGTTGTACGAAACTCACTTGATGTCTCAAATTGTAGAAACACACGCAACTGGTGCTAATGATGAGATTCTTCATTAGTTTATGTTTGATATGTTATTTATGTTTTAACTTGCTGATTAAATCGTTTTGAACGTCCCATGTCCAAGACATTGCCTTAACAGTCATCAACCCGATGTTTAGTATTTATTTACATATTTTAATGTAATATCATACAATGTATGATAATGTAGGGACCTATACTGATTCAGATTCCCAATACTAGGTTGATGACACTCCTTGATTAATCAGTATGATCTCAGATTAATCAAATAGTTAATGTTGTTGATTATAATGCTTAAGCAGTTTCTAGACAGTTTAATGGCTTAGGAATAACCAATCCTTGTTATTGATGACCCGAATATCATGAAATATCACAATGTAGTATTAGCATAGGTTTAATAACCATGTTTAACATACTAATCTGACTGTTATCAAAAACATCAGATAATCGTTCCAACGAGTATGTTAATGACTGTGATTAGTTTGAAACGCCCAACTTTCACGTTGCATGTCAAGGATTAATCAAACTAATCACCTACATTGTCACAATCAAATGGTTTAAACCATTATAACCATTGTTATGATTTCATGCAAACCGGGCATTACAACGGCTCAAAACAAGGATTTACCCGTTAACAGTTCGAGATTATCATTTATAATCAATCCTAGCCATCATCTAGGCAATAATCAACAACCCTAACTATCTCATTACGTTCAAAATCAAGATTTAATCAATCATAATCCAAATAAAAGGTTAGAATGAACCATTACCTAATCTGACTGAGTTCTGCGGGTAGAAAGATGATCTGGACTCGTAAAAACGCTCCTGGATACTATCTACACGTCGTGAGGCCTTCAAAATGGAGATTTTTGTGGGTTGGATGATAAATTTTCGAAGGTGATGGCTGGTTTCGTCGCTGTGAAGATAAGAATGAGGATGATGATGAAAATCTGATATTTTAAGCAAGTTGGCGACATCCCCATCCGTCGCGTACCGCGGAGAAACAAAAAGTGAGCTTCGCGTACCGCGGAGAAATCCGGAGAAATCTCAGATATTTTCAAGCATCGCGTACCGCGAAGAACCCTCAACTTCTCCATCGCGTACCGCGAAGACCATTTTTTTCCATTTTTCGACAGAAACTTCGTTTTGCGATTCCGGACCATCCATAACTCCGTTTTGTATGCGGTTTTCGCCCATGTTCATCATTTCTCACATACTATCATCCCATAATAACTTCGATTGTCAACTCCACGTGGATTCTAAGAACGATCAACTGTGCTCAATTCGTTGCTGACGTAATTCCTCGTACGCAGTTATCACAGTCTCCTCCTGTTAGAAAAATTTCGTCCCGAAATTTAGGGAAGACTGACTTGATAATAATTGATCATAAGAATAGGTGTGGGTATTTCTGTTTCATCTGATCTTCACGTTCCCACGTATATTCAGGTCCACGCTGTGAATTCCATCGAATTTTGACAATAGGTATGCGACTGCGTTTTAATACCTTCACCTCTCGATCCATCACTTCAACTGGTTCTTCTCTGAATTGGAGTTTCTCATCAATTTGGATTTCTTTCAGAGGTACGATCAAGGATTCATCGGCTAGGCATTTCTTCAGATTTGATACATGGAAGACATCATGAACGTTACCGAGTTCAGGAGGTAATTCAAGTCTGTGAGCCACGGATCCGATTCGTTCAAGAATTTTGAATGGACTTACAAATCTTGGTGAAAGTTTACCTTTCTTCCCAAATCTGAAGATGCCCTTCCATGGTGAAACTTTCAACATTACTAAATCACCGATTTGAAATTCCAAGGGTCTACGACGATTATCAGCATAACTCTTTTGTCGATCGCGAGCAGCTTTAATTCGTTCCTGAATACGTGCGATCTTATTAGTTGTTTCTTGAATAAGTTCTGGGCCTATGATTCGATTTTCACCTACCTCTGACCAACAGACAGGTGATCTACACTTGCGTCCATAGAGTGCTTCAAATGGAGCGCATTTAATACTGGTATGATAGCTGTTGTTATATGAAAATTCAACAAGTGGAAGATGGACATCCCAGCTACCACCAAAATCAATTACACAGCTTCTCAACATGTCTTCCAGCGTTTGATTAGTTCGTTCGGTTTGCCCGTCAGTTTGCGGATGATAAGCTGTGCTCATATTGATTTGACTGCCCAGAGCATTCTGAAGAGTTTGCCAAAATCGTGAAGTAAATCGACTATCTCTATCCGAAATTATAGAGATTGGTACCCCATGTCGAGACACAATCTCCTTAACATAGAGTTTAGCAAGTCGATCCATGGAGTAATCCTCTCGGATGGGTATGAAATGCGCAGATTTTGTAAGGCGATCAACGATAACCCATATAGAATCATGATTATGCGAAGTTCTGGGTAGCTTAGTGATAAAATCCATAGAGATCTGATCCCATTTCCACAGGGGAATCTCCGGTTGTTGTAATAACCCAGAAGGACGTTGATGTTCAGCCTTAACCTTTAAACAAGTTAAGCATCGACCCACGTATTCTGCGATGTGTTTCTTCATTCCAGGCCACCAGTAAAAATCTTTAAGATCTTTATACATTTTATCAGCGCCCGGATGAATAGAATACCTGGATTTGTGCGCCTCATCCAAGATGATTATTCTTGAGTTACCGAATAGAGGAACCCACATTCGGCTTTTGAAATATAATACTCCATCACTCTCAACTTCAAGTTTCTTGTCTAATCCCTTCAGTTCCTCAGCAGGATTGTTCAGTGCTTGTAAAGCTTGTTGCTGAGCTTCTTTGATTTGAGGAATTAGACTAGTTTGAATAGTCATACCTAGTGCTTTCACACGTAACGGTTTGACTCGTTCTTTGCGACTCAAGGCATCGGCCACAACATTTGCCTTGCCTGGGTGATAACGAATTTCACAGTCATAGTCGTTCAACAGTTCCACCCACCGCCTTTGTCGCATGTTCAACATTTTCTGATCTAGAATGTGCTGAAGACTTTTATGATCTGTGTATATGATACACTTTGTTCCGTACAAATAATGTCTCCAAATCTTGAGTGCAAACACCACTGCACCAAGTTCTAGATCATGAGTGGTATAGTTCTTCTCATGTACTTTCAACTGTCGAGAAGCGTAAGCAATCACTTTATCGTTCTGCATTAAAACACACCCCAGCCCTTGGCGGGAAGCATCACAGTACACTGTGAAGTTATCGATACCTTCTGGTAATGCCAATATAGGTGCATTGCAGAGTTTGTGTTTCAACAGTTGGAACGCCTCCTCCTGTTGAGAACCCCATATAAACTGTTGATTTTTCTGTGTCAATGTAGTTAGTGGCAGAGCTATCTTTGAGAAATTCTTGATGAATCGACGATAATAACCTGCCAGCCCTAAAAATTGACGTATTTCGGTTGGGGTTCGCGGTGTTTCCCATTGTTCTACAGCTTTAATCTTACTAGGATCCACCTGAATGCCATTTTGATTCACTACGTGTCCGAGAAATTGAACTTCTCGTAACCAAAACTCACACTTGGAGAACTTGGCATATAATTTTTCACGTGCCAATAGTTCTAAGATCAGTTTCAAGTGTTGAGCATGTTCATGTTGGCTTCGAGAATAAATAAGAATATCATCAATAAATACAATCACAAACTTATCCAAATAAGGCCTACATACCCGATTCATAAGATCCATGAAAACTGCAGGAGCGTTTGTTAATCCAAACGGCATTACTAGAAATTCATAATGCCCGTATCGTGTTCGGAATGCAGTTTTAGGAACATCATCTTCATGCACTCGTAGTTGATGATATCCGGATCTTAAATCAATTTTTGAGAAGTAAGTAGCGCCTTGAAGTTGATCAAACAGATCATCTATACGTGGCAATGGATAACGGTTTTTGATTGTTAATTTATTGAGCTCCCGATAGTCAATACACATCCTGAATGATCCATCCTTCTTTTTCACAAAAAGGACTGGTGCTCCCCAGGGTGAGAAACTAGGTCTAATAAAACCCTTGTCTAACAGTTCTTGTAGTTGACCTGAAAGCTCTTGCATCTCTGAGGGTGCTAAACGATAAGGAGCTTTAGCCACAGGTGCTGCACCTGGAATCAAGTCAATACGAAATTCAACTTGTCTCACTGGGGGTAATCCTGATATATCGTCAGGAAAAACTTCAGGAAAATCTTTGACTACTGGAATATCTTCGATACGCTTTTGTGAAGAGCTGTTATTGATCACATAAGCTAGAAAGGCCGGACACCCTTTCCGTAAGCATTTCTGAGTTTGCATACATGAAATGATACCCAGTTTTCTACCAGCTCGTTCCCCTTGAACTATCAGTGTATTACCCTCAGGTAATGGAATACGGATCACTTTAGTTTGACATATTACTTCAGCTTGGTTAATGGAAAGCCAGTCCATACCAACAACAACATCAAAGCTCCCAAGCTCAATAGGAAGTAAATCAATATTGAAAAGATGATCATTCAGATTCAAGGAACACCCTTGAATGACACTGTTAGTTTTGATTAACTTGCCATTAGCAAGTTCAATAACGTAAGGAGTTTCTAATTCTACCGCGGGCAATGAAAGTAATGATGCAAATTCAAGAGAGATAAAACTCTTATCTGCCCCCGTATCAAAGAGAACTGATGCATATAAGTTATTGAGTAAGAACGTACCCGTAACAATGTTAGCATCGTGTCTCGCCTCGGTAGCACCAATCTGGAAAGCTCTACCTCTAGCTTCATTCCCCGGATTGGTGTTGTTATTGTTTGGACAGTTTCTTATCAAATGATCGGGACTCCCGCACTTGTAACATGATCGGTTCATTTGAGTGGTTGGTCGTGATGCCTGATTTTGTTGGCGAGGAGTAAAATTACAGTATCTGGTATAGTGTCCAACCTTATTACAGTTGGCGCAAACAGGACACGGTCCTGTATGATGATATGAACACTTGTTACATTTGGGCGCCTGCCCCGTATAAGTTTTCCTCTCAAGATTGGTAGCACCATAGTTCTTCACAGTTGGCCTGCCCTGGTTGATCTCAGCCGGAGCTTTTGCCTTAGCTTTGCCAAACCACTTTCGTTTAGTACCTTTGGAACCACTGGAGGTACTAACGTCACTACGGCCCACGGCCGTCTGAGTTTTTGTTGCCAACATACCACTCCTTACCGCCTCATCGGTAAGCTTTGTGGTCAAAGGAATTGCACGTTTGAGGGTTGTGGGTTCTGCTGCAGTTACCATTCCCCGAATCTGGGGAACCAAACCCTTAATATACTTCTCGATCAGTGCTGCTTCAGTAGGAAACATATCGGGAAGTAAACATGTGAGTTCATGAAAACGATGGGTATACGCTAAACAGTCAGCCCCAATCATTGAATGATTCCAGAATTCCTCCTGGAGCTTTTGAATCTCAGTGAATGGGCAATACTCGGATCTAATCAAAGTTTTAAATTCGTTCCAGCCCATCGCGTCGACTGTAGCTGAGCCCAATGTTTTTGCCTGGGTATTCCACCAGGTCAAAGCTGATTCTTTGAAAGAACAGGCAGCATAAGACACTTTATGCTCCTCTAAATACTGGCTGATTTTAAGTTTCGTTTCCATTTCCTCAATCCACCTTAGCAATCCGGCCGCTCCTTCCTTACCAGTGAAAGTAGGAGGGTTACAGGAAGCGAAATACTTGTAAGTACATCCCTGTCGTGGTGGATCAGGAGTAGTTGTAGTTGTGCCAGTGGTATGATGAGTTTCCGCATTGCCACCAGTAACAGTATGTTCGTTATGAGCGTGGTCCCCACCAGAACCCGCAGTGATATGAGGTTGATGTGGTATCAAAACACCACAAGCCAATAGCTGTTCACGCACAATCCGTGCTATCATGGCTTCGTTTGATTCGGATCCACCTGCACCAGCAGGTGGGGCAGTGTTCTCTCCAGGGTTCACTGGTGGAGCAGTATTTGTTTCCAGATTAACCTGTGGATCTGGATTCGATTCCGTATTTACTGGTGGAACTTGATTCGGCTCAGGGTTAGTAATGTTCTTGATAGATCTCTTAGTCGGACGACCTCGTTTGGGAGCCATTATTCTGCTCACATGCAGAAAAAAAACTCAGGTCAGTTCAAGAACATTAAAGATATAACCCATTTGATCACATAAATTCACTCATATTCAGTTATACTGAAATTTTATGAAGTTGAAAATGTGATTATAAGAGGATACAGTATAACTACATCGATATTACCCAAACAGGTTCTCAGTACACCAAAATCACATCATTGTTTGTAGTTATACACAGTCCTGTTAACTCAAAACATGTTATAGTATCACACAACATACAATATTGTGGCACTAACATAGATGTATTATTGTTCACAGTAAATACCACATTACTGATTTTTCAATCTATTATAACATGAAATTTTGAGATATTAACATTCAGGACTTTCATACGGGTTATACAAACCGGATGCGTAGTACCCCACGAGGTAGTTTATGTGAACATACCATACAAGGTATTTTACGAGAGTATACCACACAAGGTATTTTATGAGAGTATACCACACAGGTATTTTACGAGAGTATACCACACAGGTATTTTACGAGAGTATACCACACAAGGTATTTTACGAGAGTATACCACACAGGTATTTTACGAGAGTATACCACACATGTATTTTACGAGAGTATACCACACAAGGTATTTTACGAGATAGCACACAAGCTATTTTACGAGGGTATACCACACAAGGTATTTTACGAGAGTATACCACACAAGGTATTTTACGAGATAGCACACAAGCTATTTTACGAGAGTATACCAAGCTATTTTGCGAGATAGCACCAAGCTATTTTACGAGATAGCACCAAGCTATTTTACGAGATAGCACCAAGCTATTGTACGAGATAGCACCAAGCTATTTTACGAGATAGCACCAAGCTATTGTACGAGATAGCACCGAACTATTTTACGAGATAGCACACAAGCTATTTTACGAGGGTATACCTCACCAGGTATTTTACGATGCCAGAATACCTCACCAGGTATTTTACGATGCCAGAATACCTCACCAGGTATTTTACGATGCCAGAATACCTCACCAGGTATTTTACGATGCCAGAATACCTCACCAGGTATTTTACGATGTCAGAATACCTCACCAGGTATTTTACGATGACAGACAATTATTACATAAGTTCTCACACTGATACGTTTTGATATTCACATATAGATACACAATATCAACACCATGACTTTCAAACGGATATTACTAAACAACCCTTTGATTACCACCAGATCAACTTTGATACAATCACAAAAAGTTCTGTACAAAAGCTGCCAACATTTCGAACATCAAAACCTACTACAGGGGAATCATTTTCACAACCAAAAATTTCCCTATGCATCTCGTACTATCAACCTATCCGTTTATACAAATAACAACCAAAATGAACATCCATCATCGTACTTACCGTATAAAGAACGGTAAACAGGAAGTCACTATAGCTATAGCAGCCATCACTATAGCTATCATCATCAACTGAGCCTCCAAACTCATGGTGCTCACTAACTGCCTCAAATACACCCATCTCTCACTCCACAATGCTACCTCCTGCCAAAAGATAACTACCAGCGCCTGTCTCCAGGTTCTTCGAAGTCGCACTTCTACTGTCACTCTCCAAGCCTGAGTAACAGCACCCAAGACATTCACCTGATCCATAAGGGTCAGGTGAGAGGTGAGGATCTCCAGTACAGTATTGCGAGTATCCTCATGAAGAGTATGATGCTGAAGTACATCCTGTCTCAAGGCCTGTAAATCCTGAGAGATCTGCTGCACCTGCGCCCGCAACTCGGCTTGGTGGGAGGATTCTCCCACCTCATGAACAGCCTGTGGCTCATCCCGTGGAGCCATCTGGTGTCGCGGAGGCAATCCTGTGGTTTTGCGGGCTTGACCCCGCATGCGCCGGTACTGGCTCAGGTAGTGGTGGTACGGGAGGCACTGTAGATGCGTGTGATGCTAATGACACAGCCTCCGAAGGATCTGAGTCAGATCCGGAACTGGAACTGGGAGTATCATCCACAATGACATATGGAAACCTCTGATATATATATCTCTTTCCTTGGTCTGCCATCGCTGTATAAACAGAATTCTCAGATCAGTAGCATGAAATAAATATTGAATAAAATATTCAACATAAACATGATATTCGACGTTTCCCTATCCAAACACCACTATTCGTTTCTTTAGTTATTAATGTTCCGCTTGAATCAAATCAAACTAGAATGCACACGTGTTGCGAATTTCAGTTATGCTGGCCACTCATAACTGAGATCCGTACCACCTGATTATCCTGGCTTAAGTCAAAACAAGTTTTGTTCATTAAACATGTTCGGTGCTCTCTGTGTCACTATACGAGCCTATGGTTATAGTCTAGGTCTCTAAGTCCACCTAAATTCTATAACCTGTGGCTCTGATACCACCCTGTCACACCCCCACCTCTCGTCACCTGAGATGATATCATATGTCTCATTCTATTGGTTGCGGAAGCATAGTGGTGATGTCTCAGAGATGAGGTGTAACTTACTTGAACCGATATCACAGCACACAGATTCACTTAAAATAAATACATTACAAGGGTTTCGAAAATTCATTCAACTTTACAACTAAGTTTATTACACATTCTGATATATTAAAGTTCAACTAAGTGAAGTGCATTCTCACCAACTCGTCACCGTTGTCCTGCAAAAATGTTAAGTTTGAAACGTCAGCACAAAGCTGGTGAGTTCGACAGTTTAATTTAAAAACAATATGATATGATAGGTATGTTCTCAAAGTTTCAGTTCATGATAACCATGGGACCCGTATCTAGTTCCTTTCGGACAGTTGTTCGTTCACGAAGATACTACCCGTCGGTAAATATCTTAATGCCTCATAATCTTAATGTCTATCACTAACATTAAGAAAGCGTTTCGTAACCAGGTATCAAACATTCACACCAGGGGAGATGCAATCCTCCCAGCGAATGGGTTGTCAGCCAATAGTACTATCAATGATTCCTGTTCGGCCCCACATGGGTTCACTAGATACAGTTCAAGAGATGAGGACTTTTGATACTGTGATAGAGATACTAACGGCAAAATCCCATGAAATCACACAAAAAGTCACATGAAATCACAAAGATATCAGTGATGCATATCATATGTTCAGAAAACAGTTTGCAGTATTACCCCGATGTTCATAAAACAATAAAGAGAAAAGGGGTTGTACGAAACTCACTTGATGTCTCAAATTGTAGAAACACACGCAACTGGTGCTAATGATGAGATTCTGCATTAGTTTATGTTTGATATGTTATTTATGTTTTAACTTGCTGATTAAATCGTTTTGAACGTCCCATGTCCAAGACATTGCCTTAACAGTCATCAACCCGATGTTTAGTATTTATTTACATATTTTAATGTAATATCATACAATGTATGATAATGTAGGGACCTATACTGATTCAGATTTCCAATACTAGGTTGATGACACTCCTTGATTAATCAGTATGATCTCAGATTAATCAAATAGTTAATGTTGTTGATTATAATGCTTAAGCAGTTTCTAGACAGTTTAATGGCTTAGGAATAACCAATCCTTGTTATTGATGACCCGAATATCATGAAATATCACAATGTAGTATTAGCATAGGTTTAATAACCATGTTTAACATACTAATCTGACTGTTATCAAAAACATCAGATAATCGTTCCAACGAGTATGTTAATGACTGTGATTAGTTTGAAACGCCCAACTTTCACGTTGCATGTCAAGGATTAATCAAACTAATCACCTACATTGTCACAATCAAATGGTTTAAACCATTATAACCATTGTTATGATTTCATGCAAACCGGGCATTACAACGGCTCAAAACAAGGATTTACCCGTTAACAGTTCGAGATTATCATTTATAATCAATCCTAGCCATCATCTAGGCAATAATCAACAACCCTAACTATCTCATTACGTTCAAAATCAAGATTTAATCAATCATAATCCAAATAAAAGGTTAGAATGAACCATTACCTAATCTGACTGAGTTCTGCGGGTAGAAAGATGATCTGGACTCGTAAAAACGCTCCTGGATACTATCTACACGTCGTGAGGCCTTCAAAATGGAGATTTTTGTGGGTTGGATGATAAATTTTCGAAGGTGATGGCTGGTTTCGTCGCTGTGAAGATAAGAATGAGGATGATGATGAAAATCTGATATTTTAAGCAAGTTGGCGACATCCCCATCCGTCGCGTACCGCGGAGAAACAAAAAGTGAGCTTCGCGTACCGCGGAGAAATCCGGAGAAATCTCAGATATTTTCAAGCATCGCGTACCGCGAAGAACCCTCAACTTCTCCATCGCGTACTGCGAAGACCATTTTTTTTCCATTTTTCGACAGAAACTTCGTTTTGCGATTCCGGACCATCCATAACTCCGTTTTGTATGCGGTTTTCGCCCATGTTCATCATTTCTCACATACTATCATCCCATAATAACTTCGATTGTCAACTCCACGTGGATTCTAAGAACGATCAACTGTGCTCAATTCGTTGCTGACGTAATTCCTCGTACGCAGTTATCACAGTCTCCTCCTGTTAGAAAAATTTCGTCCCGAAATTTAGGGAAGACTGACTTGATAATAATTGATCATAAGAATAGGTGTGGGTATTTCTGTTTCATCTGATCTTCACGTTCCCACGTATATTCAGGTCCACGCTGTGAATTCCATCGAATTTTGACAATAGGTATGCGACTGCGTTTTAATACCTTCACCTCTCGATCCATCACTTCAACTGGTTCTTCTCTGAATTGGAGTTTCTCATCAATTTGGATTTCTTTCAGAGGTACGATCAAGGATTCATCGGCTAGGCATTTCTTCAGATTTGATACATGGAAGACATCATGAACGTTACCGAGTTCAGGAGGTAATTCAAGTCTGTGAGCCACGGATCCGATTCGTTCAAGAATTTTGAATGGACTTACAAATCTTGGTGAAAGTTTACCTTTCTTCCCAAATCTGAAGATGCCCTTCCATGGTGAAACTTTCAACATTACTAAATCACCGATTTGAAATTCCAAGGGTCTACGACGATTATCAGCATAACTCTTTTGTCGATCGCGAGCAGCTTTAATTCGTTCCTGAATACGTGCGATCTTATTAGTTGTTTCTTGAATAAGTTCTGGGCCTATGATTCGATTTTCACCTACCTCTGACCAACAGACAGGTGATCTACACTTGCGTCCATAGAGTGCTTCAAATGGAGCGCATTTAATACTGGTATGATAGCTGTTGTTATATGAAAATTCAACAAGTGGAAGATGGACATCCCAGCTACCACCAACTTCTCCATTGCGTACCGCGAAGAACCCTCAACTTCTCCATCGCGTACCGCGAAGACCATTTTTTTTCCATTTTTCGACAGAAACTTCGTTTTGCGATTCCGGACCATCCATAACTCCGTTTTGTACGCGGTTTTCGCCCATGTTCATCATTTCTCACATACTCTCATCCCATAATAACTTCGATTGTCAACTCCACGTGGATTCTAAGAACGATCAACTGTGCTCAATTCGTTGCTGACGTAATTCCTCGTACGCAGTTATCACATTATTGAATCATGATATCATTATTTATTTAAAAACACACAAAGATCACGAGAAACATCTTAGAACCATACTTGAGTGACTACGACAGGAGAAATTATATTCGAAATTCTTTAAATATGACTTCTGGCTCACAAAGGTACAATTTTTAGTGCATGTTATTAATACTCAGGGTACCCAAGTAAATCCATCCTAGATAGAGGTTATAGCCTAATGGGAGAACCCCAAGTCATTTACGAAAGTACGAAGTTTCTTAGGCTTGGTCGGTTATTATCATTGATTCACTTAAAATTTCTCCCGAATAGTCGTTCATATCACCTTATTGACTAGAAAATGAGGAAAATTTGAATGAGTTCCTAACTCGTATGAATCTTTCAAAATCCTTAAAGATAAGTTGGTTCACGCTCCGATCCTAGACTTACATAAAGATGTTGTAGACTTTGTTGTCTACTGTGATGCTTCTCATAAAGGATTATGATGCATACTAAGGAAACAAAACAAAGTGATTGTTTATGCATCAAGTAAGTTAAAAACCCATTGAGAAGAATTAAGCAACTCTTGATTTGGAATTAGGCGCCATTATCTTTGTATTTAAGATGTGAAGATATTACCTTTATAAATTTCATTTCATAGTTTAGACTAACCATAAGAGTTCAACATATATCTTTTGTTAAAAGGTTGTGACAGACTTGTAATAACCTGGTAGGTTAAAGCGTGCCACTTCAGACTTCATATGAATACGAAAACTAACCTACTTGACTGCAAATTCAAAACAAATTAAAGTTTACGGTTTTTAATTAAAAGATGAAATTCTTCAATCTACTTGATTAAGGCTAGTTGAAACAAACATATTGTAAACTAAAACAACTCAAGTAACACAATTTTTCAATATATGAAATTCTAAATTAAGGCATTTGTGTGTCACGTTCATGAAGTAGGTTAATCATGCAAGGTAAATTACCGTTGCGGGTGCACACGGAGCGATAATTTGCAGTACATGTGAATCCTGCTGTAAGGGACAATGGACACAATCATAATAAATTTTGAATCCAAATCCAAAAAAAAAAAATTAATTAAATATGCGACGACAAAGTAGGATGGAGACATGAAACGACTATGAATGTGAAATTCTCTATCACAAAAGAAATAAGAATGTGGTAGTAGATGCCTTAAGCCGAAAGGAGACAAAGAGAGCACAAAACGAGTATGTGCTTAAAGGCTTGAAATATAAGTTGATTTAATAAATCAGATTAAAGAGGCGCAAAAACAAGCACAAGAAGATGAAAATAAAGAAAAAGAAGGAACAATGAGCATGTTTTAGCAATTAGTAAAAAGGGGACGATGTAATTCGTCAAATGAATGCAAGAATCTGGGTGAGAACCACTAATAATATAAGAGAAATAATATTAGAAGAAGCTCATAGATCCAAATATGATGCACCCAGAAAGTGATAAAATATATAAAAATATTAATATAACTATTGGTGGATTGGCATGAAGAAAAGTATAGCTGCATGTGTTGTAAAATGTTTAGCTTGTACTCAAGTAAAAGATGAACATCATAGACCTTCTGGTATGTGGCTACAACTAGAACTACATGTTTCGAATTGAGAAACGATAACCATGGATTTTATAACCAAGCTTCCTCGAACCAGTCAGAGAAATGATATGATTTAGGTTATCATTGATAGACTGATCAAGTCTGCTTATTTCCTACAAGTTAAAGAAACTTACGATATGGATAAATTAGCACAACTATACATTAGTGAGATTTTATCTCTACACGATGTGTTTCACGTTTCTAACCTTCGAAAATGCTTAGAACGAGTCGATGTTAATGCCTCTACAAGATGTTGAAAAAAAAAACGAAAAATTAAAATCATTAAACAAAAAAAAAAAAGACTAAAACATAAGAAGATGACGTAGGTAAAGGTTAAATAGAACTGCAGATATGGTCCTAAATATGCGTGGGAACTATAGTCTGAAATAAGAAAGAAATATCCACACTGATTTCAATAATCTCGAGGACGAGATTAAAACAAAGGTGGGGAGGATGTAACATCTCGTTTTATGGACATAAATAAAATACTCTCATTTACAATTAAAATTTTACAAGTCAAAAATATAATGATAAAAACGATTAATTAAAATGTAAGGTCTTGACTAATAATATAAAATATTTTTATAAATATGATTATTCGAGAGTATAAGATTGAAATAAACATTCAAAATTTCTAGCATTCGTTTAAACGAATATGTAGGATGAAACAATTATTAGAAATAATCGTTGTTTGAACGATCCGTTGCTATTACAGGAGACCGCCTAAAAATTAATAAAATATATTATAATTAAACTTTGTCCATTTTTAACGAAACTTAGGTCGAAACGTAGAGAAAAATGAGCCGGTCCTAGCAGTATTTTTAAAATTTTGAAAGACGTAATATTTTAAAAGTTATAACCGAAAAACAAAATTTGAATTAAATTAATTGTAATAATATAATAATAATTAAAATTAAAATAATAATTAATAATGATAGTAATCCAAATGAGATACGTGTATGTCAACAAATTGGAAAAAGAAAATGAGTAAGCGCTTTAATGCTTCTACGTAAAAAAAAATCTTAAATAAATAATTAAAATAAATCGATGAACGTCAGTAAACATGTATAAATATTGATAGCCAGTAAACAAAATTTTTTTCTTTCTTTCGACAAATATTTTCTTTGGACTTCTTCCGATTAGAGCTACTATACGACCAGGTATCTATTTTAATTTACAAGTTTAATTTATAAATTTAGGGTTTCTTATGATATTATTAACTTATAGGGTTAGGGTTAAGATCCGACCCTACCTATATAAATATTATGTTGAATTTATAATCTATTTTAGGAACTGAAAAATAAGCGCATCAGAAATCATCCTTGCAAACAGTTATAAGGATAGATTAAGCAGAAACGCTGCCCAAATTTATATTAAGAAGTTCTAAGCTGTGACCCAGCTAACAAAAAAATTCAGGTGAATACATTTAACTTCTTTTTAAATTTATAAATTTATTTTTGAGCATGGTTTGTTTAAACTTTGACGCATAAAGGGATACTACGTAACCAGCATTTAGGCTATTAGTATACGTATGATTTGCAAATCGTATCCGCATATGGGTGAAATTCTCATACGTGGCTGGTACAGGTGGGCTGGAAGGTTAAACGGAAGACGCACTGCGCAGGCAACCTAACCAGTGACCAGCTGTGGGCTGGAGGGAACAAAACGTAAGACGCGCTGCGCTGTAGTTCCTAACCAGTGACAGTTATAAACCAGTGTATGCAGTAGTTGTATCGATCAGTGAAATAACCTGTTAAATGTGTAGTATTGCCACTATTAATTATGGTTAAAGGACCGAACATGCTATGCTTACACATTGAGTCTGTTATTTGTATTCACCAACATTAGTTGACGTTTTATTTTCAAAAACTTTTCAGGTAATAATGAAATGTAAAAGAGAAGCAAGATTAGAAATTCTTGGCCTATGATGCCTTGAATGGGATCTTGTGGTGAGACCATGGAGCTATTGGAGCTATGCCTCCAAGTCATGTATAAACCGGATACTATAAAATGATTCGAAACTATGAGTTTGTGAAAATCCGGTTTACAATAATATGAAATGATGATATTCATACCTATGCGTATGAAATTTTATAAAATCCTGAAAAGTTAATTACAAATAACGAAATGTGGTTTTTCGTACCTATGCGTATGTTTTATAAAAAGTGACAGTGAGGGCTTTCATACCTATGTGTATGAACTTTTTATAAATCATGAAACATATGGTTTTCACATCTATGCATGTGAATTATTTTCAAAATTATGAATTAATGAAACAATGCTTTCGTTGATTAAAAAGAATAATAAGCACTGACCGAGACATATCCATGAAACCAATTCGGGTCGCAGCGCCCGGGTCGCCGAGAGCCCGGGGTGTGACAATAAACAAGCATATAAAGCATAAAGTAATAAAAGCATTTACGTAAAAGTGTAAAACAATTTAAATAAAAAGATTTACGCATGCTTCTCAGCCACGCGTTTGAAAACAAAAATATTTTTAGAAAAGGGGCAATGAACTCACCTGTGTTGCTCTGTATTGAATTACCACAAAATGCGCGCTCGTTGTTTGTAGTCTAAGTATCTTCAGTACCTGAGTTGTTTTTAAGAGAATTCGAATACGATAAGTATATACAGTAGTCGTCGTATCTAGGGTTTGGTCTCGGTGTGCAACTAAGTGTCCTAAATTACTAATGTGCTTCTAAGATTTCATCTAACTTAGTCTAACTTATTACCCGTTAGTAACCCTAATCCCATAATTAATCATTGATTAGAATGTTTTTAAATCAATTTACTTTATGATAATTATTAAGTTAAAATCATTTATTAATGTAGATTAATAAAGTTTATAATTTAATTTTTGTTATTAAAAACATAATTAACTTTAAAAGAACTATACTTCAACATGGTGGGCTTGTGTTAATCTAACTAGATTAACCTTAGGCCCATTTCTAGTCATCGCTCATACATGCTTCCTTGATTCATACTTTGATCTAGTTCAACCTAGATAATTTAAATAAATCATCTAAATTAGTTATAGATCCCTAAATGTGTTGAATTAATTCAATGAATGTTAACAACTATACTTAATAATTTGTATGATTTAAGAAAAACCATTTCCATTAAAACCCCAATTCATGAGATTCTTGTTAATGGAACCCAAACATGAAAGTGCTGATGTGATTTAAGAAAACTCTTATTTTCAAATAAGCCTTAGTTTATTGTTTTACAATGAACCCATATTTCTCTTCATCATGCATTCACGTAGGCCCCCATGCACACACCCATGTTGAGATCCCATGCATGCATGTGATGGACCGCTTGGTTACCCTTGGACCGAATGTGTACTCGTGAAGAAGGTCTCGACCGAAAGGAATTTGGCCGAAGCAACTTCACTGATCGGATGAGTATAGCCCGAATGGGAGGCTGTCGAATGAGTGTTGGGCCGAATGAGGTGGCCGAAAAGATGATGGTCATTCACTCGGGAGACATTCGATGAAGGAGAAGTGGTCGAATGGGGCTAGGCCGAAAGGCTACCAGCGAATGAGGAGGTCGAAAGGGTCCTTGGCCATTCGACGAATGGGCAGCTGGTTCGATGGGGAGTCATTTGGCGAATGAAGGGTGCTTCGGCTAGAGCCATTCGGCGAATGGGAAGGTCATTCGACCTGTGTAGTCATTCGGCAAGCTGGGTGAAGCCCATTCGACCGGTCGATGGACTCAGGTGCAGCCCCCTTCATTTCGACAAATCGACCAAGGTATGAAACGAGGTGTGTTCCTACATGGTCCTAGGGTGTGAGCAAGTGATTTCCCTAAGGTTTTGGGGGGATTTACCCGGCCAAACGGTGGGTTCGAAATAGGGTTTTCAAACCCTAGAATCGCAACAAAAACATGGTTTTTACCTCGAATCTGGTGGTGTAAAGCCCAGATGTTCTGTACTTCAATGATCTACGAGTGATGGTGGTCGTTTTGACACCAAGAACACGCGATTCGGTTGAGAAACGAGTGAGATCGGGTGCGGGTTTCTAGAGAGAGAAAGTTAGAGAGAGAGGGCCGGTGGTGGTGTTAAATGCTTGGTTGGTGGGGAAGATGAGGGTATTAAATGCCCTCATCAAGGCCTTAAATAACCCGGGTATGTTCTGGTTTGTTCGGTTTTGTTCGGTTTCGCGTAAAGGCGTCGGTTTCTCGTTGTTTTCGTAACGAAACTACTCGGTTTTAAAATAAGGTTAATAAAATTATTTTAGGTTGTGATTCCTAATAAATTAACTAAATATCTTTTATTTATTTTAAAATTTCGAAAATATTTAATTAATGTTTAAATTGAATCGTGCAGTCGTCGCGCGTATTTGTTCGAATCGTCACCCGATCAAATACGAAAATGACTACACTTTTCAATATGATTTTCTAATTATTGGACATCATTTGGAACGTTAAACTTTCAGATATATTCGTATAGATCGTCACCTATACGAATAATCCGTCGATTTAGCATTCACGTAACGACATTCGTGTTGTTTTGTTCTGTAAAGCCTCACCTACGTTTATACATAATAAAATCCTAACACAAAATCACATGATGGTTCTATAATGCCAGATAATTATCTGACTGATGAACCATAGTTCTGAACTTTGTTTCTCTGAAATGATTCCGAACTTGCGTTATGATAACATAAAATGATAATGATGCTTGACATGAATATGAAATACACTGAATTACATAAAGTTCATACCTAATTACTGTTCGCGTTACTGTTCAGATCGTTGTTCCAGTGACGTTTCCGGCACTAATGTTACATGCGTGGATATCCGATTCTTGTAAGAGTTGTTGTCGAAGAAAGGACCATTGATTTTCATGGAATCCTAAGCCCACGGCTACAGAACGAAAACCACAGTTACAATATGGTTCGACATCTTATATGTTTATCACGTAAGGTTGAAATATAGGAAGGATGTGACGACCGAAGCGATAAACATTGTTTAATCCTTCTGATTTCATGTTATGTGGAAACTGAAATTTGTTTTGAGTTTACGAGTCTGATGGTTGCATACCTTTTGATACCGATGTGGAACGACTGCGCCGAAATACGGGTTTCTGACTGTTCTCGATCGTAGTTGTAAACGAACTATGCTTCAAAGGTTCAAGTGTATTATGTTGGGACACTAAACTATCTTTAACAACGTCTTGCTCTTTTAGTTTTTGTGCTTTTAACACAATACGGGTTTCCAACTGTTCTCGATCATAGTTGTAAACGAACTATGCCTCAAAGGTTCAAATGTATTTTGTTGGGACACTAAGCTATATTGAATGGGCTGATATAGTTAGCATTTAAACACAATATGGGTCAAGATGGGTAACCAAAAAATTATGTAAATGCAATGAATTCAAACATTTAAGAATGATTAATAACATATTTGATGAGAAAATCACTAAAAATTATCAAAATAGACTATTTGTTTACTTATATAATACATCTTAAGTAAAATTAAATTTATGTTTTTTAAGAACAATTCATTTAGATCAGAACTGATTTTGCTTAAAATCCGTTCTGACCCGCACTCATCATAACCCAAACTCGTTCTGACCCTTTACCCAACCCGACCCAACTCGCCCATTTTGCGAGACATATTTAAATGTAATAAAATGGAATTTTTTTTTTAAATTAAAATTTTGACCAGTACGGCCTGGTTTTGGGGTGAAACAGCCAAACTAGGTCATCTGGGCAAGACGGCCCGTACAAGTTAATACGGCCCGTCTTGATTCAAACCAGGCCAAAACTAGGCCGTCTTGACAATACGGTACGGCCCGTCTTGATTCAAATCATTATCCTATGTTTCAGGAAATGTTTGTACGATGAATGAGACGGGCCGTACTGGTCAGTACGAGGTTGTCAGGAAGAATGTTTGACCAAGTACTGAGACGGGCCGTACTGGGCCGTACGGGCCGTCTCAGGAGTGTATTTTTAAAAAATAGGGTGTAAGAATAACACAACCCTTATAAGAATCATGTTTTCTAATAATAATTAATAATAATAATAATAATAATAATATTGTTAGAATTATTTTTATTGAATGATACTTATGGTTAAACAGGTAAAAAAAATACGTTTAGCCGCTCATAAAAATCAACTCATATGAATTTGAATGAGCTTATTATATAGGAGTTAGAACCATCTTTCAAACACTACGTTCTTAGTTTTCAAGATTTTACTTTTAATATTTTTTAGGTTGTATAGTTTAGGGCTGCCAAAATGTTCGCCGCTCGATGCTTGCTCAATACTCGCTCGGAAAAAGTTTGAAAAAAACTCGTTCAAATTTAGCTTAGTTTTAAACGAGCCGAGCACACCAGGATCGGTTTTAAATGAGCCGAGCACGAGCCAAGGTAAGCTCGCTCGGGTAGTCACTCATTTGGCTCTCTCGTTTTGGCTCGTTTAAGTATAACTAAGTTATACATACATATAATTTTTATTAACACTAAATGTTTCAAGTTTTTAGAGATGAACGAGATTGGTGTATTCAAACTAATGTATAATGATGTTTACGAACTATTCATACATTTAAATTTTTTTTATGCTTTTATATTAGGGGTATTCAAGGAGCCGGTTTTTATAATTTTTGAATGGAACCATAAACATAATCGTTATTAACGGTTTTTGAATAATAATAATCAAAACCAAACCATTAAGAATTAATACCAAACCAAATTGCTAAACGTTTTGGTTTAGAGTTTGGACATTTTAGGTTTAGATATTTGACCCGTTAAAAATATAAACAAATCATTATATTATTTGAGATTCACTACTTGTATTATAAATCCAAATGTGAGTGTGTGTCTCAATGATGTCTAAATCAATAAATTTATCTATCTATCTATTTAATATGTGTGGGTATCATAAAGTCCGGTTCAGTTTTTTAATGACCTGTTTTTTAAGTGAAAATCATAAAAACAAATCGTTCATTATGGTTTCACACTTTTGAAACTGCCGATCAAATGTTTTGGAAAAAATCCAACCGCAAAACTAAACTGATGACCGGTTCTCACTAAATTTTATTTTGGAACTGAGCCAAACCGAACCAAGCTGAGCCGCTCGGTTTGTAAACAAGCCGAGCAATGAGCACAACATTTGTCTCGATTTTGCAAATCTAAACCAAACCGAGCCGCTCGTTTTGTAAAAGAGCCGAGCCGGTTTGTAATTGAGCCAAACCGTGCTGGTTCGGTGCGTAAACAAGCTTAGCTTGAGACCAGGGAAGATCTCTTGTTTATCTCATGTAAATTAATTTCAATTTTTTTTTGTCTAAAACTAAAATGGCATTAATCATTTAATAAAAGGGAAAAATTACAATAAATTATTAGGAAAGCGGGAATCCAGTTATACTGTAAACAATATTGTGGTTCCTATGGGTCAGGATACCACTATACGTTATCATTTGGACTCTGTTCAGAAAATTCACAGCCTTCGGGCCAGAAACCCAAAAGTATCGAAAGCTAAGGGACACACATGTTGGTTCGCCAAGCAAATTTTCTCGTGTTTGGCGACTTTGCCTGATTCCGCTTTTAACGCAATATGACCTACCACGAACCTATTGTCCCTCAGCCCAACAAGAGAAGGCACTCTTGTAAAGTCCACACACGAGGGTTTCCCCCTTCCCATCCAAACACCAAAATATCCGCATGTCGCAGAGTAGACCTCCTCTCGAGTGGATCTTTAAGAAGATCACCGGAGCTTCCTTTTTAGCTGAAATGCATGCCCATTTATAAATGTGTGTAATTTTTAACTCAAATGATAGTGCAATGTTGATCTTGCTAAGCCCAAATTTTATATGAATCTATGATTGCTGGCTCGGTCTTTTGTTAAAACCTGAAAAAATGATGATAAAAGAGTTTGCTAGAGCTTCTTAAGAGCTCGAATTACAACTTGTTTAAGTATAAAAGAGCCGCACCAAGATGGCTTGTTTAACTTCAAGCCCAAGTCCGAGCCGAAGCTAGCTCGGCTTGCTTGCTAGTTTAGCAGCCCTAATTCTAATCACCATACCTTATTTATCTTCATGCTAGAATTAATTTTGCTTTTTTTGTCCCAAAATTTTAAATAGAGAATTTAAAGCAAGTTGGGTTATTGATAAAGTTTACTATTTCACTCTAAACATTTCTAGAAACTATTTCTTGTTATGATTTTAAGATTATTTAGTTCAAAATATTCATATTTGGGTAATGCTTCATCTCTTTTTCCTAAATGCAGATGATACCTGATGATGTTGCTTTCTCTTGTCACGCGGTTCTGCTAAGCGCATTTACCTTGTTCCAAATCATCATTTATGATGCAAGTACGATGTAGGGATTCAGTCGTGTTGGCTTGGCAAATTGAAGGATTTCGGGTTGGTGGGTTGAACATGATCTTGATTCTTGACCATATATTTATTTATAGATTAATTTCAAATGCATCCCTACTAAACATATCAAATATCGTACTTATCCAAAGAATATAAAATTTCATATATATTATTCCTTAATGATATTACTCTAAATTATAATCATTTGACCTGTCATACTAGATGACTCAAAGACATACTTCTAACAAATTACTGGAATATCAAATGCATTTCCTGATCATACATTTAGTTAAAGAATCTGAAAAAACAAAGACAAAAGTATTAAAATAATTATCCAAGTATTCGAATAACACGTTTTAGCCTTTAGGAAGTTGTATGCATTAACAAGAATTTTTTTATTTAACCCGTTTGAGATGAGAAAGGACCCCAAATTAGTTGGAACTGTCACCTCTCCTTTTATGCAAGCACGTAGATATTATCCAACTAAACTTCATGGTTCAGGTTCAGGCAATTATGAACTTCAAAAGGAAAAGCACAATAGGGTTCAGCATTGGTAATATACTGCTTGATCTACTTGGTGGAATAACAAATTATGGTCAAATGGCGGTTCAATCTATTGACCAACGTATGTGTTCGTGTTCGTTTGTTAAGAAAATGAATATGTTCGCGTTCGTTTGTGTTCGTTCATTAATAAATTCAACGAACTGTTAAACATAAATGAACACAAACGAACCAAAATAAACGAACAAATATAAATGAACATTATTTAACACTATTGAACAATCATAAACAAACATGAACATTATTGAACAAACATAAACGAACACAATTGAACAAGCATAAATGAACACAAACGACTAGTCTCTTAAATGCATAAACATATCATTCCTAAATTAGAAAGTTAACCGAACATAAAAGTTAACGAACTTAAGCGAACATTAACAAACACAAATAAACGAACATTAACAAACACAAATAAACGAACATAACCGAACAATTTATGAACATAAATAGACGAACACTAGGTGTGTTCATGTTTGTTCATGAAATTAAACGAACACAAATTTTATGTTCGTGTTCATTCATTGTAACGCCCCAAACTTCCGTCTTATATTGTTGTAAAGTTTTGTGACCAATGTGTAAAAAGAAAAAAAAAGAAAAAAATAAATAAATAAATAACTTGAGGGTGCTTTGTAGAAAATGGGAAACTAATTCCCTTTGGCTATACATGCATGCCCTACGGTTTTGTTTCATCCACAAATCACGCATTCAATTTTGACGGCAACTTCTCTTGCGTGGGGTGATAGAGAAAGGCAGAACGTTTACAACAATTAGGTAAGTTCCCTCATAATCTATACAATCTACCATGGTCGATTGAGGCTAGGAGGATAACCCGTTTTCTTTATTTAAGGTTTGAAATCGGATTCCTGACACGAGTTGAACCGGTTGGATCTCATATCAATTAACACCAGGTATGTTTTAACTTCATACAGCCATGAATTAGGAAGTTTAACATACACATGAATCACGGGATCTTGCCCGAGAACTCACGAGTAGGCCGAAAACAATACTCTAAACGATTGGAGTAGGTTTTGTGTGTCGATTGAATGGTGCGTGTACGCGGGATGGGTGCTCGCGAATGGGATTTACTGGTCATAAAAACATGAACTGAATGTGTGGTATGTGTGTATGTATGCGTGAGTGAATGTGTGGTATGTGTGTATGTATGCGTGAGTGAGTGTGTGTGTGTGTATGCGTGAGTGTGTGGTGTGTGCATGATGATAATTAATTCAAAAGTGTGCAAGTGTGAATGGCAGGCTACATGAAACGTGAGTGTATGAATTGTGAATTTGGAAGGGTTTGCATGTGTATAAGAGTGTGTATGTGAGGTTAGTGAGGTTGAGCTAAATAAAAATAGTAAAGAACATACACATTAGGATTAATATGAAGCTTGTCAGATTCCAAGCAAATAAGGTAACTGGGTACGCTTTAATGTATGATTTAAATGTGTAGGTTATTGAACTCATTCTCGGGTTTGCACTTCCCAAATTTTATTTAGCTTTATTTTGGTGACGCAAGTATTGAATCAAGGTGAGTTCTAGATGCTCTCTTTTAAATGTTTATAGTTTTTAAACCTTTTGGGCTAATATACATGCTAGTTTATGTTAAGTTTGGGATGTGACGATAAATTATTATTTTAAAGTTTTATCAATTACGTGGATGATGCATTATCTCGGGTAGGAGTTTATGTTGCTATTTGAGGTTATATAAATGATTCAATGTATGTAAATGATGCTATGAGATGAATGTGTAATGCGATTTATGGTCATGCGCGAGTCGGGTCATTACGCAGAGTCTTGTTATAGGGAAGAAGTAACCTATAATTTGACTAGAAGTCCTATTAATGACATAAAGGGAATAAGTAACCTCTGTGTCACATTAGGGAAGAAGTAACCTGATGTAGGATGAAGAGAGTCCCTAGTAGTACCATAACTTATGTTTGGACTGCCCTTGGGCAATTATGGATCGCAGACTTGTGCATTGACTACTCTATGTGTTTATATGTGCATCCTATGTTAATAATTATATAATTATAAATATTTATGATAAAACCTAGGACTCAATCAGCAACGCTGACTTTTTGCATGTATATTAGATTGAATTTCAGGTAACTATGCTAGGATGAGATCTCTCGGTTGATTGCAGAAACTACCCATACTGTTTGAAGACTAGCATTTCCTTTTTAGACATTTTAAATTTTAGTTGAACTTGTTTGGATTTGTTGAATTATGATTATGATGTGACGTTTAAGACTTTCCGCTGCATTGTTAAGACCCTTCAGTTTATTTGAACTATGTTAATGTTATGAATGACCAACTGTTGGACCTCCCGGGTTCGGGGTCTTACATTCATTTATTAAATAAACGAAAATAAACGAACTTCCCACCGAACAATTCACAAACATGAACTGTTCAGTTCATTTACAGGCCTATTCGTAAGTTTATGAAATTTAAGGTTTATCCTATCGTAGTATATATAATTTCATTTTCCTCAACTATCCTTAGTTAATTTTTAAAACTCACATCTTTACTTTGTATACTTGGCGCCTTCATTTTCTAAATTTTATTATTTTCGTTTATATGCACTTAGATCCTTGAAATTAATGCAACTTCTGTTTTAGTTCGTGATGTTTCTTTTTTTATTTTTCTTTGTTAAATTATAGTCATTCATCTTTTTTCTCTTTATTTTATTCTTTTCGAAATTTTTCATATTTTGCACTCAGATCGCTGAAATTAATTGTATTGTTTTTTTTCTCATCGATCCTACTCCCTTTATTTTTTTTAAGTTTTCTTTTAGTTGACTTTTTTAATTTTAAAACTTTTAAGTTACTTCCGTGAACTTTGTAGAATGTGATCACCAACCGTTTATAACCTTCCAAAATTTCAAAACCTTAAGGTTTATTTAGTGTTATGGTATTAGATTTGTTATAAACATATTTGTGTTCAAAATAAAGTATATCAACTAAAGCACAATATTGTTGTCATAATACGAATTTTACCTATCTTTCGATCTCCGAAACCAAGTCGTTGAAAGTTGATATATTTCCTTTATGTACATAATCACGTTAAATTCAATTACGTAACACGAGCAAGAAGATCGTAAACATGTTGTATCACACAACCTTACTTCTTTGAAACATTTTATGCGTCCACCCGCCGCAACATGTGTGCTTAATATCTATTACAATCTCTATCTTGTCTGAAAAAGCTTTGGAATTTCAAGTGAGGTGGAGGATTCAAAACCTCACATGGTCTTTTAACCTTTTTTATGTGATAATTGGGTATAAATGTGTTAAAGGAAAACCTCTTTGAGATGGTTAGGCATGATTTGAAAACTAGTGGTGCCACATGTTTGAATCTTGTGAGCTTGAATATGTTTTTTAGGTTTTTTTTTAACATATTTTTATAATTTGTTATTAAATTACCTTTTTAAAATTGTTATACCGTACTGTAAAGGGACATAATAATTAATTTTTTAGAGATTGGTTATTGTTTTAATGAATTTGACACAACTTTATAGTTTTCTTTGCAAGTTTTTAGTTTTAATCATTCTTGCTCGGCCAACACCTAGGTAAGTAATTTTTGGCAGTTAAACTCAGAAGCTCTTTCTAAAATCATAATCATGAAACATTGAATTTGGTTGATGGATTCTTGGATTGTTATGTGCCTGAAAATGTCTTATAAGGCTTTATAAACTTGTATTTTATTATCATGATCACATCTAAATGTGAAAGCTATTGGTTTCAAAAGCACCTTTTGTTGGCAATGCAACTCCTATTTTATTGCTTGATGATATGATCATGTGTGTGTTTTTTTTTGTGAATTGATTTCAAGAGTTGCATCAGAGAGAGAGAGAGAGAGAGAGAGAGGGGTATGATCTACCTCAGGTAATGTTCATGCTGCTGTGGAGAGACTTTTGGGAAACTCTGGTTCGTGATGATGTGGCATTGTTCACTTTTACTTAGCTGGGCTCATGACTATGAGTCGTTTTAAAGTATTCTTTTGTAGACAAATTAAGGGAGGCACGTGAATTTTCTTTTGAGTGAACAACGGACAGATATGATGAAGTAAAAAAGTTTACTCTTGTTAGTTGCACCGGCGTAAAATCAGCAGCCTCCCTTAAGCAAACCTTTTGTGTTTATGTACAAACAAATTTCATAGCTCATTGCTGTTTTGTGATTTACTTGAAAGATTACTCATGTATGCATCTATTCATTGATATTTGTGTGTATGTTTGTGTTGATTTAATCTTGATCGGGTCATTGGTTCGGGTCAAGTCGGGTACGGGTTGGTAGCCTATTAATTAGTCATATGTTTATTGAGTCTAGTAGTGGGCTAAATGGTAGGAAGTAGTGGGTTTAATGTGAGAACATGGTCTCACATGTTTACATGTTTTAGTTTTGTTTTTGACTATATATGTAAGTATGAGTATGAATGAATTAGAGTGAGTTTTTTTTTTTTTTTTTTTTTGTGTAACTTGGAGCCTGAACCAACAGTTTGGATATGTATGTGTTTGTGTATTCAAGTTTGAAATGATCTAAAAAGTTAAAAGCATAAATGATTTGAAATATGACAATGTGGACATTCCACATAGACTGAATTTTTCCGCTCTGTTTTCGAGTTTATTTAAGGATAGAAAAGAAAGTAAATGGAAGACAAGGAAAAACATTTTTGTGTTCCTGAGTTTCATTTAACGAGGGAAGTAGGGCTGTAAACGAACACAAACGAGCCATTGTTCGTGTTCCGTTCATTAAGGATTTAGCTTGTTCACGAACAGTTCACGAACGCTAACCAACACATATTATTTAAACAATAAAAATCAATATTTTTAATCTCAAGCAATGAAGATAATCATTTATAAATATATAAATTAAGTTATTATAGTATTAAACTAAAAATAACTTTAAGTATTATGGTATTAAACTAAAAATTAAAAATAAACAAACATGTTATCGAACGTAAACGAACATGTTACCGAACGTTCACGAACACAAATGAACGAACACGACCTCTGTTCATGTTCGTTTGTTTAATTAAATGAATGGATATTCTTGTTCGTGTTCGTTCGTTTATTAAACGAACGAACATAAACGAACTTCCTGCCGAACGGTTCACGAACTGTTCACTGAACATTCTGTTCGACTGTTCGTTTACAACTCTAGAGGGAAGGGAAAAGAAAATAAAACATGTTGTGTTCACGAGTTTTATTTAATGAGAGAAAGGAAGGAAAGTGGAAGGAAACTTAGACAAAATTACCTAGTTTTTCTTTCCGTCTGATTTGAAAGGAAATAGAATGAAAGAAATACATTCTTTTCTTTTTCTTTTCTTTCATTTTTTTCCCTTTATTTTTTTTTCTTTTCTTTTCTATCCTTTAATAAAAATAAACTCAGGAACACAGATTCATGTCTTTTTTTATTCAGATCTATGTGAATCTGTAAAATTCAAGTTAGGGCGTTGGTAAACTAAAAGCTGTTTGTTTACATCTGAATAGAACAGATTCAAACCGTTTGTTTCAAACGAGTGAACGAAAAAAAACATTTAAATGAACCTGAAGTCGAAGAAAAAAAGGGATGGGATGATACATACCTCTGTGTGTTTAAACCCTAACTTCTTTTTCCTGTCACCATCGACTCCACCCTCTCTCACGCCGACGCCGTCGCATCAGAAACCCGTCACCGTCGCAGCAGGCGAAAAATCTAACAACAAAGGCTATTGGCGATTGCGTTAATTCATTACTGTAAGGACTCGGAAGGCTTGTTGTTGATGGAACAAGAAGATTTGAAAGCTTCGATTTGAGATTTACATTTGTTGTAATCACCTGTGTGTTCTTGTAAACTCTTCGCAAGTTGAAGCTGTCTTCTTCTTGCCGCTGTTATCTTTCATTTTCTCCATTCCAACGTTCGTTTAATCGTTCATCAATCGATTTGCTTTGGAACGAAAGGAATCGTGTTTTGGTTGTCGATGAACTTTTTTATTTTATCTTATTTATTGGGGAAGGATCAAATAAGAAGAGCTTTTTGTGTAAAAAGAGTGAGAACTAATAAGAATTTGACACGTGTCACATAATTTAATTATAAAATCTTATTTTTTATACTACATTTTTATTTTTTTTGTACTAGATTTGTTATATATTTTTTTATACTCGATTTTTGTGGTTTTTTGTATAAGATTTTTGTTGTTTGTACTATATTTTATTTTTTTTGTACTGGATTTTTTTTGTACTAGATTTTTGATTTTTTGTACTGGATTTTTGATTTTTTGTACTGGATTTTGTTTCTTTTTGTACTGTATTTCGTTTTTTGTACTATATTACTGTTTTATGATGACACGTGTCAAATTTTTATTGCTTCTTACTCTTCTTAGGCAAAAATCCCTTCTTAGTGGGTCCAACCCCCTTATTTATTATTAGCGTTGATGTCAGCAAATACTGTAATAAGCATATTTTTGAACAAATCGACGTGAACTCCAGGTTAAATGGTTTAAATTAAGAGATTTGAGCTTGATTTTTGTTTGTTCAAATATTTATTTATAAAACTTAAAGCTTTGGTTTTTTTTAATATTTTTGAAGTTGAAACTTCATTTACGTTTGACTCGTTTAATGAGTTTTTTACCAAATAGGTTTTGATGCAAAACTTATTTACTAAATTAGTGTTGTTGAAAAAATATTTATCAAAATAGTGTTATTCGAAAAAAAGTTGTTTATCTCTCTCCTAATCTTGTTGGCTCAAATCTAAATCAAGAATGTCTCAATTAATAAAAAAATATATTGCTTTTTTTCTAATAATTAATAGGTCTTTTTTTTTCCTTTTGCATTGAATGAAAATACCCAGCCCCTTTAGATTGTTTAAATAAATTAGTAAATTTCAATGTGTTTAATTTTTATACGTTAAACATATTAGTTATGTATAAATATTATGAATAATATTAAAGTATTCTTCTATTAATATTATATCAAACTATTTTTATTTATAAAATATATTAAAACGTTTATGATGTTTGACTATTTTGTTTTATTATTATCAAGTATTGTATTAAATATATATTTTTTATCTTTTTATATTAAATTATTTTTTTATTATCATATATATTAAAAAGTTCGTCATAATTAACTTTTTTTTTGTTATTATTAAGTAAGACTATCCACAGCGGTCACCCCACTGAAAACTCTTCCCTACTGAAATTTCATGCCACGTCATCACCCCACTGAAAACCTTAATCACCCACAATGGTCACCCCACTGAAAACCCTTCCCCACTATTCCACGTCATCAACATTTTTTAAATTTAATTGATTTATTTAATTTTTTTTTTGCAAACAAAAAATAATAAACTTAGAATTTAATTAAACCATTCAAATAAAGATACAAATAAAATAAAAATTACATTGCAAATTTAAATAAAAAAAACCATAGAAAAAAAACTAACAATTCAAATAAAATTTAACGATATTTATCCAAGAGTTTCTTTTTCATTTTTTTCATTATTTCACGATCTTCGTCGTCGAGCATGTCGGGAGGCAAAGACTCAAGTGCTCTGAGGTCGGATCGGAGAGTTTTCTCTTCGTGCATTTTTTTCCTTTCTTCGTGTTTTTGTTTTTGAAAAGTTGTGAAAGCTTGGAGTTGATCAGCGAGTTCGGTTGTTGACGTGTTAGAGGAGACGGTTTGACGACTCGAAGAGGACGCCCGTTTTGTTGTATCTCGACCCGTCGGTCTAACCGGTTCCGGTGGGGTGTCGAACTCGGCTTCTTCTTCGTCATCCTCTAGGTTAACCGCGTAATTTGTATGTGCGGTCGAACCCCCCGGCGAATACTAGGTTGAGAGAAGGGAGCAAAACCGGGTTGAAAGTTTGAAGAAGATTGGAAGTTTGGTGGATGTTGTTGAAAGTGTTGGATGTTTGGGTTTTGTTGTAGTTGTGCCAATAAATTTCTAAGCGATTCGGGATCGTACGAGAACGGGTTGAATTCGGGATTGGGATTGTTAGGCCTTGGATTCATGTTTGTGTTTTTTTTTTAAAAAATATAGAGAGAAAGATGAAAGATGAAGAGATTTGGATGGTTTTTTGGGTAAAAAAGGTTGGGTATTTATTTAGTTTTAAATTTTTTTTTTTTATTTATTACCGTTGAACAACGTTATAAACAAGTAGCCAATCAAAATCCACCAAAGTAAACGGGGAGCGGGAGCCGTTGGGGCGACTTGAGCGGGGCACCGCGGGCCGAGTGGCGGTGTTCCCGTGCGACCCCGCGGCGGGGAAAAGGGCCGCTGGCCACGCGGGGTACCCACTGCGTGTGGTCTAATAGAGTTAATTACACAGACCTAAATACCCATTTTCTTCTTTCTTGTGAAATTAAATTTAAATAAAAATATATTTAAATATTGCTAAATATTAAAAAGTATATTGAATTAGATTTTTATAAATGTAATTTGGCCTTATCCGTTGAACAAATTAAATTAAAATAAATTATATGAAGAAAACTAACGAAATAATTTATAAATTAAAATAAATTTAATTCGGCTTTTACGCGGACCCAAATACCCATTATCTATTTATCTTCTTTCTTGTTAAATTAAATTAAAATAAATTTAATTTGGCTTTTATATAAAACAAGATAAAATATTTTGGTTATTTACCAAAAAAAAGTTAGATCTTTGTAAAGTATTTTGGTTTATAATTTCTCTACGAGTAGGGTTGACCCGCGCTCCGTAGCGGGATATAGGTTGCTTTTTTGATAAATGTTGGTATATAAAAGTTTAACATTTAAAGGTAAGACTCTGATGTATATTCGAGATACTCCTTTGTTCTATAATGCTAGGGCCATTTACAACTATACTTCCAGTGAAACCGTGTTGCTTTTTTTGACAATTATAAAAACTCATACTCAATGATGTGTTATATTGAATTAGGAGATTTAACGAAGAAAGCGAGGTCATAAAGCAAGCTTGCTTGTTAACTGCTTAAGACACATTTAATAATATTCCTTTTTATGATGTAACTCACACACTAATGTGATATTGTTAGGATTGAATTCACATTTTTACATAATTTGGATGTTTGATTCACTTAATTGATCATAAATACTCCTTTATGGGTCGACTTACCAAAAGCTGCCATAAAAGAATTAGTAAACAATTTTAAAAGATCAAAACATATGCTATAATAATTTTGAATAAAATTATGGTAGTAAATAGGAAAAGGTAGCAAAAACATGAAGAAAATCGTAATCCAACTGTTTCATTGGTAGAATCGAAAAATGTGGAATCTTGCAAAAAGAGGAAATAATTAACGTAAGAATCCTTAGAACGTTTAACAAGAATATTAATAAGATTTACAAATATATATTAATCAATTAGGAAAAACAAAATATGATATAAAGTGAAACTCAGATGCCTCTATTCCTATTTTCTGTAAGCGAGCTCGGTTACTTGTAGGTGTTCATTTATGAGACTTCGAATTTGCCTGGCCAACCCCCCTTTATCCTGACCTGCTTTTCTCAACAGCATTTTCAAGTTTCTTAACTTTTGTACAACTCTATACATTGTATAACCTTCAATCTTCTTGGCCCATTCCTTGTTCCTTGTTCCTTATTTCCTTGAATTCTTTCTTTTCAGTGAGGCAATTCATGAATTTGAAAGGTTATGGTTTCCCTATTTTCAGTGAGATAATTCCAGGATCATTACTATGGTCGGCTTTTATTAGAGGATACTACCAAGGATGGTTGTTAATTTGTTATGTTTGACTGTAGATATGGTTCTTGCTAACTAATTTATGATCTTAGGAACATGTAAACTTATGGAAATAAGTATGCATTGAGGATTAAACATTAACAAATTGTTTAGATTGTATGTTGTGATTATCATCGAGATGATCATGAGCTTCTCAGGAAGTCATTCTCATTGAATAGTTTTGGTTACTCAACATCCTCAGTCATCGCTGAAAACGAAAAATCTAGGACACTCTTGAATGAATTAGAGAACCAATCAAATGTTGTATGGTGTGATCAGATGTGTTTCTCTGAGATAATGAAGGAAGCTTCTGATATAGGCTGTTGTTTTAGTTCTAGGATTAGGCATCTTGTTCATCTTAATAGCACTACTGGTAATCAAAGATGTTTACTGCACCTGTTTCAATGTTTCAAGAATGATGAACAAATACTTGCACATGAAGGAAGAATATTAATTGGTTATATTATCATAAATTATATAGCTATAAAGAAAATTTTGAAGAAATATGATATAGTAAGCTAAGATCACTTCCATGAATTTGATCATTTTGTGGTTCTTATTTCTTTCTTAATGTTTCTATAGGTGCATAAATTTGTAAGTAGTAGTCTAAGCTGCATGCTGAACACTTGGAGATTTCACACTCACCATGGTTGATTGAATTGACGGCCTTTTATTTGAATTTAAATGAATTGAACCATATGATCGACTATAAGCTTTGCATACCATTCTCTTGTGATCTCACCATATCTTCAGCAAATCATGTGCTTGTTCAGCAGGATCTGTTTTAATATTTAAAGGGCTTAAATCTGCAAGTCCAAAAATGAAGTATCCAGTTTGCAGAGAGGTTATCACGAACATAATATTCATTTTTTAAAATAAACTTTTGGATATTATTTTACCAAATGAGTTTATGCAATTGCAGGCTCGTGTATATGGCGATGCACAAATGAATAAACTGTTTTAATCGTAAGATCTGATCATCTCCACATTGAGTTGATCATGAGCTTCAGATGAATTCAATTTCTCTAAACAGTTTCAATTTACTGTCTTTTTAATTATCACAAAAAAATGTGGTAGTTTCGCACAAATTTCAGAATTAATCAATCAAATCAATAAACTGAAAAAAAAACCCTTCAACATTCATCAATAACAATCAAATTTCAGAATTAATCAATCAAATCAATAAACTGGAAAAAAAACCCTTCAACATTCATCAATAACAATAAAAAATTCAATCTAATTTGGTTAAAAACAAATGCGTATAAATTTGGAGAACATCAATACCTGAGAGATCGAATCAAGATTTGATGAGCAAGACCATGGAACATGAAATTGACGCCACAAAAAACTCAACCATTGTATATTTCCATGAACTTAAGAAGAATCAAAGGGTGGGAATTTGCCATCTCCACGCATTCGTATCAGCATATGTCCATTCGACATCACTACCTCATCATCTAGGATTTCTTCCTCTTCGTCTCTCACTGAAACCCATCTGCAGCAAGTGGTAAGAGTAAAAAATAAAAAGAATACGGTGTCAGCCATGGTTGGTTATGACGGTGAAGGGTCTGAAGAGTAGATTTTCCATAGAAGAATGTAAAGAACGAAAACCAACCATAATTCACCTCTAATTTTCAACAACAAAGAGGAGCTTTGAGAGAGAGAGATGGAAGAGAAGAGGACCTAGAAACATACGAAGGCGGTAAGGAGGAAGGGATGCATAGTGGAGTTGTACAGTACGTAACAGATAATGTAATGAATGAATAGTGTTTTCCTCTCAGAGTAAAAACTTGGTTTTTAATATATATATAATTATGAAGAAAACCAACGAACTAATTTATATTTTACTTAAGACGGTTGATTTTACTTTTATTTGTTTAAAGAATTCGGGATACTATTTAATATTTAATCTTCACTTAAACATTTTTTATTTTCTTCTAATTTAATTTTTTTACGAAATAAAAGCCAAATTAAATACGTTAGGCCATGTATTTTTCATTACACACAATATAGGAGCCAAAAAATATCACATAAACATTTAAAACATAATAAGAATGACTTATTAATTAATAGATAACGAATATCATTTCTTATTACTTAGATATTCTTGATTTCAATTTAAGCCAATCAAATTAGGAGTGAGAAAATTAAATTTTCCTAAAACACTAATTTGGCAAATATTTTTTCAACAACACCAATTTGGTAAATAAGTTTTTCATTAACACCTGTATAGAAAAAAAACTCCTCGTTTAATATATATTGGTGGATTTAGTTAGACAATGTATAATGAAGGAGATTGATGAGAGTTTGACCATTATCATGTAAACCTCACTTAGAAAACTTTATGAGAGCCTCATATATGTAAGATGTTTGATTTTACCATGATTTTATTATTTATATTATTATTGAAAAGAAAATATTTCAAAATGGTAAAATAGTCATTCTATATAATCGTTTAGATGTTCAACCGAACAGTTTTAACCGGTTCAGCGCTTAATGATTCAGATCCTCTTAATCATTTAGACATATTACAGATTCAGCACTTAATAGTTCAGACTCTACCAAACAGCCTCTAAGTTTATATATTTGTAAACTAGAAATACACATTTGTAAACTTAGGTTAGTTATGTTATACATGTGTAAAGAGTTGTATCTTCATGTGTTTTTATTTATTCAAGTTTATGTGAACTTGTTGAAAAGCCCTAATTAGATGTGTAAATAAGGAATAATCAATATGTAAAACATGGAAGAATAAAAAAAAATAGAGTGAATGTAATTTTTTTTTTCTGATTTGTAAATATATTTTGGGGTTTTAGATACATACATACATATTGGAAAATGGGCACATAAAAAGTCTCTTTTGCCTAAGATGCTAAAATTTATTTTTAAAATATCTAAAACCGACCCAAACGAACTTCGATTGAACTCATTTCAATGGCATTGGAATCGTCTTATCGAACCCTACAATATTTGCTGGTTTTAGCTTTAACAACTATTTTTAGAGTTTTGATTTTAGGCATGTATTTTTAGCTTTTATGTTTTATCTTTAGGTTTTAGGGTTTGTTTTTATAATTTTGGTTTTATTATTAAGGTTTATTGTTTATGATTTAAGGTTTAGGTTTCAGGGAATTACAAGCTGGTTCTAATAATGTAAAAATGAATTCAATCGGAATTTGTTTGAGGCGGTTTTTATGCAAAAAAGACTTTTTAAGCTAACCTTTCACTATATGTGTGTGTATGATTTGTGTAATTGTATTTTACTCATGATTGATTATTACACGTGATTTTGATACGTACAAATGTGTAACGAGCATGTTGTTCAATTGTTGAGTTGACTACATTAGACACGTGTAAAGCACCTTGGTATTAAATTCATGGATACAAGGGAGAGAATGAACTAGTTTTTTTCTATATACACAAAAAATGCAAAAGTTCAATGTACACATTTTTTTATCAAATTTTTAATCAGATGGTACTAAATAAGTTTAAAGATCAAAATCTAACCAAAAAACAATGTACATGTTGCTTGAGTAACTCATGCTTTGCACAATGACCGGATCGTTACACGATTTAATATACACAACCTTACCTTACATATTTATGTAAAGACTATTTTTATAACTTGATCCCATAACCTCAAGGTCGGAAACAACATTTTTAAGAGTTATTGAGTTACTCTAAGGCTTACTCTCTAAATTTTAACTAAAATATTTTATTTCTTATATTTATATATAAACTATGAATTGATTGACTCGGATCTCATATGTATGATCCGCCCATGGTTAATGCATTCTTTTTGTAAGTAATTAAAATCCTTCATTGAATTATATTTATTTCACGTTAACTTTATAAATATAACTTTATCATTATTATTATTGTTTCAAAATATTCACAACTTCTTAGACACTGTAGATAACAAATAAAAAATAAATAAATAAACAGCCTCCGAAAATCGTGGCCCAGTCTTTTTTCATAGCTCAAAAAAGACAATTCTAAACATAACTGAAAATAACTACCCTCCTCTCTCTCACACAGTTACTGTGTGTAACCGTCGCCACCACCACCACCTTAATTCCCCCCACTTCAACCTTTTCTTCTCTTTCGCTTACTGCAGCCACGTCATGAACAACCATACCATCACCACCATTCCCACTTCACCGGACTTGCAACTCCGCCCTGCTTCCACGGACGCTCACGATATTTTCCGGCGAACAGTTGACACCTCCGATGTCTCTGGATGGAACATCCAACCCATCACCACCATAAGGCTTGATCACCAACAGAACCCCAGGAAGAAGAGGACCAAGACGATCCGGTTTCACAACACCAAGGCCATCGTTGGAGGTGATGGTTCTGGACCCTCCGGTAGCCATTCCGGTGTAATCACCAAGAAGAAACCCGACCCGAGTGCGCCCAAGATAACCCGTCCCTGTACTGAGTGCGGTAAGCGGTTCTGGTCATGGAAAGCCCTCTTTGGCCACATGCGGTGTCACCCTGAGAGACCATGGCGCGGGATCAACCCGCCACCAAACGCTCACCACCAGCCATCGGTTCACGAAGACTTAACCCGTGTGACAACCGAGGAAGACCAGTATGTAGCCGCATGCTTGCTGATGCTAGCCAACACACCAACTGTTTCACAAAATATTCACACCACAACCGCACATGCATCCACCAGTTACCACCATCACTCCGGTTCACAAGACATGTTTCCAGTCCAGATTAACGATCCCGAAAGCCGATTCGAGTGCTCCAGTTGCAAAAAGGTGTTCGGGTCCCATCAAGCATTAGGTGGGCACCGAGCGAGCCACAAGAATGTGAAGGGATGCTTTGCAATAACAAGAACCGATGCAGGAACCGAAGAACTCGAATTTGGAGATTATAACAATACGGGTCAATGTGTTCGAACCAGCGAAGTTTTGGGCATCAATCAGCAACACAAATGCAGCATTTGCTTAAAAATATTCTCAAGTGGACAAGCACTTGGTGGGCACAAAAGGTGTCATCTTGAGAAAGAAGATGGTGGTTTACCAACAGCAACATCTCTACTTTCACAACCATTTAGGTTTGATTTGAATATCGCTGCACCTCTACAAGATGATTACACCTGCTCAAGTTCAGATTTGGATTTAAGATTGTGTCTGTGAACTAACATTACATAATTGTCTGTATCATGTATGTATGTCTGTTATATACACCATAAACTGTACTAATTCGCCTGTATCTTTTCCATCTTCATACATTTGTGTAACTCCTCAACAGTATCGCGTATTTCTTTTGGCAAAAACTGATTTCTATCTCCTGCAATGAACTTACAACATGTGTTATCAACATGAACCATACTGTAACCAGCCACCACCTTAACCTGTTTATCTTTAAGAATGGCCCTAAACCTTGCAGCTGCATCCCATAAACCGCGCGCAGCATACATGTTTGATGCAAGCATGTACCCACGTGAGTTATTCGGTTCAAATTCAAGAACACGTTTAACCACTTTTTCCTGAATATCATCACTACCATTGTAGCTCGTTCTACAACCACTCAGCAATGCCCCCCAAGCGCTCGCGCCATCATTATGTTCTTTAGCCAGTTGGTTAACCAGTTCCATTGCAAGATCAAGTTTCCCACCCCGGCTTAACAAATCTACTACACAAGAGTAATGTTCTAGGCTTGGTCTGACTTCTTGACTTTCAATAAACTTTTGGAAAAATGAAAGCCCCTCATTAATCAAACCTCCATGGCTACATGCTGATAACACTGAGAGTATTGTAATGGAATTAGGTTTTATACCCTGCATTTCCATTTCGTTTAGCAAACATAATGCATCACGAGGAAGCCCATTCATACCACATGCTGCAATCATGGCACTGAATGATGCAACATTTTTATTTATAATTTGATGGAAAGCCTTCTTTGAGGCTCTTATATCTCCGTAACTTGAGTACATATCCAAAATGGCAGTCCCGACACCCGTCTCTGCTTCAAACCCTAATCTGATGGCGATCCCATGAACTGATTTTGGTCTTTTTAGTTCAGAATAATAAGAGCAGGCTTCTATAAGATTTAATATAGTTACAGCATTAGGTTTCTGCTGTGCTTGTATCATTTCATTGAACACTTCAATTGCTTCATTAGGCAAGCCACAAAATGTAAAAGCAGCAATCATTGTGCTCCAAGAAACAGTATCTCGTATCTTCATTGAATCAAACAACTTTTGTGCAAAACTTATAAGATTGCACTTTGCATAAACATCAATCAGAGTATTGATTATCAACTCATTTAACTCATGATTTTTTCTAAGTATCATAGCATGAATGCATTTGCAAGTACGCGGGTCCACAAAATGTTTGCATACTTGTAAAAGGTTGACTAATGTGACAGCATCAGGCTTGATATTAGACTTCTGCATTGAATTGAAAATATTAATGGCTTCAAAATGTTTCCTGTTGCATACTAATCCAGATAAAAGAGAATTCCATGAAACACAGTTTTTTAGAGGCATATCTTTCCAAGCTTGTAATGCAGAGTCAGGATCATAGCACTTGGAATACATGTCGACTAAAGAGTTACCTATGAACAAATCATGATGAAAACCTTTATGAACAACAAAACTATGTAATGTTCTTCCTGTAATATGATCCTTTATATCGGAGCATGCTTTGAGTACACTCACTATTGTTTGACCATCTACTTCTGTTCTGAACTGTGATAGCATATTTTTAAAAATCCCCAAAGCAACATAAGGTTTGCCACTTGTAACATAGCCTGAAATCATGATGCTCCAAGCAATGACATCTCTGTTAGACATTTCATCAAACAGCTTCTGTGCAAACTCCATTGCCATATTTGCATACATGCACAAAAGAGAGTTTTGTACTGATAAGATGGCTAAAAAGCCAATCTTGATCATATAACCATGCATTTTACGTCCTTCATGTAAAATTCCAAGCTTGTGAATTGTTTGAATAACAAGTACCAAAGTGGAAACATTGGGTTCAAACCCTGTTGCTATAGCCTGCATAAACGAACAGATCCCTCTATCGAAATCACCATGATCAATGTGCCCAGAAATCATAATGTTCCATGAAACAGAATCCTTGATCTTCATGCCATGAAAGACACTAAATGTGGAATCTATAAGCCCAGCTTTTAAATAGAAATCCATGACAGAATTTCCTATAGATGTGGATGAGTCCACCCCGAGCTTGATCACGGATGCATGAAGCGACTTCCCATGTGTAAAAGAGATTGCTGAACATGCTTTTAAAACTGGATGGAAGAATGAAGGTTCTGTCAATTGAACTCCTGATTTCTTCAAATCATTGTATAATGACAACACCTCTTGCGATCTACCGTTAATAGATAACTCTTTGATCTTTGTGACCCAGTTCGAAAGTTTCGAAACTGATAAAATTGCAGGATAATTCATTACCCACAATAATTCAAGATCATGACTACCGTTTAAGGGCAGGAGTGCACCTCTCCCGATCACTTCAATTTATTCTATCATCCAATCATCATATCATATTTAAACGGGTTCGAACTTCTTGAAGCTTAAACCCTAACATTTTTGTTTACTTAGATTAATTAAACGAAAAACTTTGTTAATTTAAAAATTAAAATTGACACAGATTATAATTAAATTAAGTTAAAAAAAAAAAAACCTTTGCTGTAATTATTTAAAAAATAATAATACTAAATAACATATTAGATTTAATTAATTTGCTCCACAAGATCATATCAAAATATGTATAATTTTATTGATCTTGTAACTCATGTATGATTTTATTGTCCAACAATTTCATTTGTTGGGTCATCTATCACGTACTTTTGTAATATGACATTCTCGTTATGTTTTAAAATCATGTTTTGTGATATAATTTCCTTAAAAAAATCTTTCTGCAATTAGTAGGGTTTCAAAGGCCTTTTCGTATCTTAAACTCAATTAGTAGAGATTTTAGTACTTTGTAAGAATTACTCATAAATATCATCCTTTTAATACCAAAATATATTCAACAACATTTAATCAAAATTGGTTGCAACAATCTACATTTGACTGTCTCATTCGTATCTTTTCATGCTTATCTTAGGTTTTTGATGATAACGTGCACCATAGTCTATATTAAATAAACCGGTAAATATATATATGTGTCTTCGCTTAATGCTTCAGATATAGAAATTTAACAGATCTTGGGTATAATTTAGTCAAAGGCCCAGTTTACGGTGCTCACATATGGTGTATTGCAATATAATTTACAATAAAAAAGTTATATCTTCAAAAAGCATATGTATTGCAATAATTGAATAAACATGTGTTAACGTTTTTATGTAATTGACAAATATTAACTCTGTTAAAATATTAACTATTATATAAATATTTTTGTTATCATAGTTAAATGAACTTGAATTGCAATTGAATTTAATACGTATAAAAAAAAGAAATAATACTTGGATTTTTTTTAAAAAAAATAAATTATTATAGTAATTGGTCAAATTTGTTAATTATTACTATTAATAAAGTAATGTTAACAGATGAATTAATACTCTATATTTAAACTTTAAAGTGGGAAAATGAATTAAAACATGTCTTATTATGACATGTGACAAAAAAAACTTTCGTTTATTATATAAGATAGACATGTGCCAAATGGACTTTATCCTAGCGGTACCCCTTGGCTTTCCAAATAAAAGGTCATGGGTTCAAATTCTTCTCGAGACGAAATAGGGGTCCTTGAGAGGTCAGGGGGTTTTCCGATGCGGTTTCTTCCTGGGGTGATGGTGGTGTCTCAACAAAGGTTATGGTAAATAGACCTTGGTAACGTGGCTTGGAAATCAATGGTTAACGCGTTGAGATAGACCTTGGTGTTGCACTAATTTTAATGTTTTTTACTTAATTTTTGTGAAAAATAATGTTAAAAGCGTTGAGTTCGTCGATTAACAAGGCATCATGAGCCCGGTATCTCATTAAAAGCAATCTCTTACAAGATAGAGGTAATGTTTACATCTTACCATCCTTATACCCTACCTTAACTTTGTTAATAATAGGATATCAAGTACAATAATAAAGATGGGTAATCTAGTCTCAAGGCATTAGGATTTGGGATGACCAGCCATACCAAAGACATTATATTCTAACAGTATCTTGGTGGTGAGATAAAGTTCATGAACCAAACGATCCTGGCTTTGAATCCTACAAGGTAGTTTGCTCAAAGTATTGAGCTTCCATCAAAACAGGTGACTTGATGGTGTGAAGATGTAACATACGTCCGCGTAAGCTTATACGCATATTAAAAACGTGACATAGGCACAGACAAATACACTCGCATACATCTACCCATATACACATAAATTTACAATTAGAGAAAATGACAAAAATAAATGATAAAACGGTTATGGTGGGGTCCAATGTAATGGGTGACCCTCATTCCCTCAACAAACAGGTGCGAGGGACCAACTAAAGCCTATAAAAGGCCAAGGAAAAAAGAGAAGGTTCTCTCATTCCGATTCAAGCCATAACACACACACACAACCTAAAAACCCTAACTCATCTTCCCTGTAAAAAGAAAGTAAATTGATATTGCTAAGCTCAATTCAGGATGATGACATAGAGATTTGTTAATCGGGATATCTAGAGATATAGTTCCGGTTAATACATCTTCATTGAGGATATAATCGGTGGTACTGCTGGTGGCAAAATGATAATCTAGTGATCCGTCAGTGATCCAAAAATTAGTCGTTCAAAAAAAATATTAGATGCATTAAAGCTAAGGCCCAAGCCCACATTATAATTTCACGTAATGGAGCTGGTAGCCAGTAAGTCGGTAACTGGTAAGTTTGGAAAATAACCTTAAAAAAGTACACTCGATCTTATAGTAAATTTAGTCACGTTAACGTCGCGTAATACTTGTGTTTATCACAATATTTAAGACACTAGATATAATTATTTTAGGAAACTCTCTCCCCAGATCTATTGCAGGCATGCAATTATTTATGAAACAAAACTAAAAGACACTACCCCCATGCAAATTCTGTAAATCATGTTTGTATTAAATTGTTCATACTGAACAAAATTCTGTTACCTTGAGTCCGTATACAAACTAGGAAAAATGAACAAAAAAAAAACTATGATAACATGAAGCTATTAATCTTACAGAGTTGTAGATACGGATTGTCAAACTTCACATACCTTGACCAATATGACCTGTACTTGCCAATAGCAAGATCTAACCACGGTTTATAATTCCCATTGTAATGTACAACAGCTGCATTCTCTATTTCCGTTTGGTTAAGGGCCGGATCATACCCAAGGCCCAACACATGCCAGCTCCGCTCCAATGGATGGGTCAGATTATAGAACGTTATCAGTCCAGGTGGCAACGTCCCAAGCTTCCATAGAGTTCTTTCCTCATTCTGTCATGCAAAACAAATAAGTTGGAAAAACATGTTGCTTGAAACGCCATAAAAGCCCAACCATCAAGACACACCAACCTGACCATCATGAGCAACAATTTGGATTGTGTATAATCTCAAACGGGTTAATTCCTCAAATCCAGGCAAAAAGGAGGTGAACATGTCAAATGGGTTAAATTGTTTTTTACAAAAAATTTAGACTATTGTAATATACTGTTTTGGATGATTATTAACACATAATCAGCTATAAAAGAAATATAAAGATGAATGCAAAGTGTTTGTGAGTTAACCCAGCCCAAACCACCCAATACAACAAAAGTGGCTCATTTCAATCCGGACCTGTTTTACCCATTAATTAACCTACTGAGTACTGACCAGCCCTCTTGCCACCCAGAGCAAAAATTCACCATTGAAGAACATGTAGAATGGTTGGTGTGATTACCATATTTTGCCATCCATGATATATTCCAGTGATATCACGTTTCTTCCACTCCTTTAAATCAAACATATTCATGCCAAATGCCCAACCACAAGCTTCAGGATCAAAATTTTTTGAAATTTTTGGGTTAGAAAAATTCAAATACTTGTCAAATCGGTGAAAACTCTCCTTACAGGTCTCTACAGCACCATTGACCATCCCCTGCAGGTCAACACTCCATAAAGGGGTCAAATCCTTTTGAACAACAATATCATCATCTAAAAACAATATCTTATCCAGCTTCGGGTACACTTCAGGAAGGTAAAATCTCAAATGATTTAACATTGACAGGTATTTCGGGTTCCTATATTTAAGATTATCCGAACCAGCTGTTAATGATGATGCTTGATGTGCTTTAAAATAATATTCTTTCATTTTAGATGATTCCAGCTGGCGAAGAACAGGACAATAAGAAGCATTTAGCCAAGTGAAATCATCAACATTTTGAACTTGGATTGTAGAACCTTCTGGAGGGTTGACTAAAAACCACATTTTCATGGCTGCAAAATTCAGTTTGTCTGTAACAATATGGAACACATGCTTTCCGGGTTCTTTTGCATGCAGAACAGTTGAATTCACAACTACAGATGTTGCTAGAACATTGTCCGAAAATATAGCATAGTGGTGTAAAGAAGGATCTTCAAGATTTTTTAGATGAGTGATTTCTTTATCTTTATCATTGAGCAAGAAATAATCAGCGGTGAGCACTAGAGGAAGGCAATGCAATGGCTTAGGTAATGTTTTGGCAGCTAGTTGGGTTAAAGACGCACTTTTTTTCTTCACTTCATCAACGTTTGCTTCTGTGGATTGAAGCATGACCCTTAATTTTCTAGCCATTATTATGCAGTCATAAAATTGGTCTTTTGCCAATGACAGGATATGGCCCATTTCTTTAGCCCGATCAACTGCACTGATGATGAGGATAAACAAAATAATAGTAAGAACAAGAGCCAACACGGGTGACAATGCAACCCATTCACTTGAAACTAGTTTTATTTGGGTTGTGATTTATCACAAAAGAAGAGCGTGCCCAATACTTGACGTACAATGGGCCAAAAAAATCAGGAAAAAAAACTGATAGAAGAGGACAGGTCAAACAGATTAAAGGTCGCATAAACTGTGTTTAATCCATAAAACCTCTTTAGTTGTTCTTATTTAAAGATTTGAATTTTCTTATGATATTATTATTATTTTGTAATCATAATTAATGCATTAACTAGTTACACAAGCAAAAAATGTAAAAAAATATATATTTGTGGGTCACCATGAACAGGATCATTTTGGAACCATACTAGAATGGACCTGTTTTGACTTGTTTCCCAACTCGTCGTCTTGCCGCCTTCTAGTACAAGTGTACAAAAGAAATTTTGTCATTTGTGTGAAAGTTCGAAGAAATCAAAGAATCAATACCTTGCCCCTAATTCACTATCAAAAGTTGCTTTTTCGATAGCTTGCTGACTTCTTTTAGCGTGTTTAACTAAAGATTCATAGATACGAGTTTCATTTTTGGCTTTGGCAATACTTGCATAAGCTTTTGCCATTATTATTTGGTCACGCATAAGCTTCACCATAGAATCTGAATTTGGACTTTCATATTCCTTTCTCCAAATGCCATATCTACCCTTAACACTGGTGTCAAATGTTTTAGCATGTTCAATGGCGGCATCTTCCATCTGAGCCATCTTTTTTTGGCTTAATTGTATCAGTTCTGCGGTACGGCGATCCCGCCTTTCCTGACGCAAGGCCTGAATGGGAAGAATGATTAGTGATAAAAATAAATGATTAGCTAAAAAAAATATGGTTATTGGTTAAATATGAACAGGAGAAGCATTTGCTGATTACCCGACGTTTGAGTTTTGCTGGATGCATTGGGGATGAAGTTTTATGTGGCTGTTCGTCTATATCTGCATGTTCATTGGAAGAATGCATGTTTCTGTCCTCAAATCTTGTTTCAGGTCGATCTTTTAGAGACTTATTAATTAAAGAAGGAAAGACAATTAGCAGGTAATGTTAATATTAATGGGTAGGTTGTACATAATGAGTCAGGCTGAAACGCTTCTCGCCCAATATTTAAAACATTATTTAAATTAAGTTGTTTTGAATATGATTACAAAATATATACTGTTATAATAATATTCTAATTGAATAAAGTGACTTGAAAGATCTTGTGCTTTAGAACATCCATTTCTGAGTTCTGACGACTATCAACCCACACCCATTTCCTTCTTAGTTACTTTTTTCTACCCATTTGGCCATTTGACCAGTAAAACATAAAACATAGCCCTAAATAGGTCATTTACAATTAATCAGCTCAAAATCATCACTTTTACAAGATGGTGTAAACTCCTTCAATATTACATGCAAGTACGCAACACTACACTAGACACATAGTTTAGTTAGGAATTTAACTATTTTTCAAATGGGTCTAAAAAACCATAAATAAGAAAGTGTATATACCTTTGAGTCCTTCTCTTTGCTTTGATCATCATCAATGGGGTTTTTCCAAACCCAAGAAGCAGACAAATCTTTGGAATTCACAGTTCTAATTTTTATCGCACCAGAAGTGTCTGTGTATGTCACAATTATGTCAATATCCTGCATTGCGTTACAGAGAACATGAAATCATCATTGAAGCATAATTAAGATAACAGAGATAGGATTACTACCTTCTCAATTTTTTGATTTCCAACAGCCAAAGAGCTCTTGTTAACTTGTGCCTGCAGAATTAACTTTTTATTAAGTAACTGTAACCACTTCCGTTCAAATAAGAAAGGCTAAATTACACATATGATATACCACCTTCTAAACTCGCAAAATTATATATTTCTACTGAACAAATTTTCAATGCATGATAGGATATATGAAATTGCCCTAATCAGAAAACACCACTTGGTTTTAGAATTCAAGATAAAAAATGAATTTTATACCTTCGTAAATCAATTAGCTGAATGAATTTTGAAGAAAGCATGTGATAATCATGAAATAACAATTTTTTGTTTATACACTTGGTATGGTAAATGTGTTGTTGTTGTGTTATGAAAAGACTTTACAAGGGGTATAAATAGAGAGATTATAAGGGATATGAAAAGACTTCTAACTCCTATCCCTTTAATGTACTTATTTTCTAATATTACCCCATAAGTTAAGAAGGGGAGTGATAAGTAGCTTGGATCGCAAGAAGATAAATCATTGTGAGGTTGATGCTTTGTGGAGATGTTGGCAATTTAATAACAAAGTGAAAATCCACTTCTACATGTTTTGTATGTGCATGGAAGATTAGATTTGCTGATAAGTACGAAACGCCTATATTATCACACCATAGAGTGGGGACTGCCTTAATTGTAACTCGAAGCTCATGAAGAAGTGTTTGAAGCCAAGTAAACTCAGCAACTGAATCTGCTCGGGCAACTTTTGCCCATCAAAAACTTTCAATCTTTTGCTTGGTTTCATGCATGTTGGTGTGTGGCAGAACCACTATTGTGACTAGTGGTGTCGATGTTGAGGAGGGTAATGTTGTGTAGAAGACAACTAGGGTTCCAAAGAAGCAGTCTAGTTCATGAAAATAAAACCCTATTCATGCAAGATCAGTGGCGTCATGTTGTGATGAAAAGGCCAATTTGTGTTGCTACATGATGGTAGTGGTGACACTGCGTCAAAGAAGATGTTGGAGAGATGTGGTGGTGGTGGTGGTGGTGGTGTGGAAGATGATGTCTGTGATTGAGAACAAGATGTGACGTAGGAAACAAACCAGGAAGGTTGGAAGGCAACATATTGTGACGAATAAAAACTAAATGCAAGAGGAAAGGGCCACCAATGACCAATGGTGGTGTTTGGGTGGGGTGGTGGTAGCGGTTGGCCTACTTGTTTGAGCTCTTGCTCAGATACTCAATAGCAACGGTAGAAGACACTATAGCATGCTACATCGCGAATTGTAAACCCTCTGCTATATGCATTTAGCAACTGAAAAGCGTAATATGGCTATGAATATTTATTTCGTTTCTATTGGTGGTATTTTGAATGACTAAAAATATTAATTAATTTTTTTATATTATTTTATCACTAAACACGAATTACCGGTCGCTACTTACCGGTATTCACTACATAGCATATAGGTAGCTTATCGATATTTGCTATTGATCAATATGGTGGTTGGCCTAGTTGTTTGAGCTCTTGCTCTGATACCAAGATGAACTTGGTATGATAATTGTATTGTTGTTGTATTGGGAAAAGAATTTACAAGAGATATAAATAGAGATATTACAAGGCACGTCTGATGAAAAAACTTCTAACTCTTGTCCCTTTAATTCATTTATTGTCTAATAATCATTTCCTATATAGAAAAAGAGGATGGTACCTTCTTATCCATACACTGAGGACAGTCACACAAAGGCCAGTTTCTATTTATCTCTCTTCGCCTGAAAGAACAGAAAAGGAAGCATGGTTATGGTACAATATCCGCAATCACTTGAAGGCGATTGAAAGCAGAAATTTAAATAAACATATTGGGATCTGTATGCATAAAAGTTTTTACAATGTAACAACAAAGCAAGATAATTGTGATCTTACACTGTTAGAGAATCAAATGCATCTTCTGCAGCTGAAGAAATGTGAATCAAAACCTATTTTTACACATTAATATAAAGAGCTTGGGTTATAGTTAATTATACAAAAAAAGGTACAATTATACATTATTAAAAAAGACCATAACTCATAACCCAATTAAGTCACAAGCCTTCACATTTACTTCCAATCACATATGGCTGAAACCTGATACATGTTAAATTATAATATGGAGAAAGTCGAAAGTGAACAGGCTTACAATGAAAAAGAGTAAAAAAAAAACTAAGCTGAAAATTTCCCATATATTCAAGAAATTGACAGATATCTTGGAAAAACTTTCGTCTGTGACCAAAATGAGTTCAAATTATTCGCTATGCTAACTACAACTATTATCCCTCTCACCAAGGATTGATGAATAAAGTTTGATCCTCAATCTAATTAAAATGAAACAGACATTTTACACTTTCCTGTAAGGCTTTAAGGAAAACTTTATCGCAAATGTTTAATCAATCTAGATTTAGAACTTGGAACTTCAAATAATAAATTTATAATTTATGATGAACTTCAAGGTATTGTTAAGAAATTTAATGGCTGCGACACTATTATAAACAGGTGGTAAAAGCAGGAAATTGTCGGTGCTAGGTTTGTTACATAACTAGCAGCAATTTTGCATCTAAATTTTACCAATTCGAGATCCTAAGTTCATAGTAATAAAGAGATCATAATCAGTAACTCAAATCCGGTATAACTATTGCATCGGATTTGTAAGGGTTAGAAAACAAATTCAATCAAAAACCCTAACGCATAAATGTGACGCTGTAATTAGCAATTGAGTTCATGAAAAGAATGCATTAATTGATTCAATCTCACAGATGATTACCAGGAAGATGAATATAATGAGAGGAGACAGAGAAGTTGCTAGTCTTCTAGATGAAGATTTCATGGATGAGGACGCAGGCGGAGAGATAAAGAAACGTTTTGCTTTCCGTTTTCTAACAGAAAAACTGATCGGAAAATCAGATTGAATGTACGCATCGGGGAGCGGAGCAGCCGGCAGCATCAGTGTCGACGATTCCGTTGATCCTATGCCGCCCACGGTTCCATTCAATTTTACTTGATCGCACTTGTTATACAAATTAACCGTTTACTGCAAATTAACAAACACTTGACATCATATTGTTAGTACACCCCTATCTTATTAGATTTAACGTGTCATATGATGCAATAAATTTGAGCATCTCTGTTCGTTAAGTAAACTTAAATTCATATCTTTACATAAATGCAACATTTTTTTAATGGCCAACTAAGCAACTGTCGGGTGCTCCGTACGCGGCCCCCAATGTCTAAAGGATGCTCGAGTTGGCCACTAGTCCAGACGGACGGAGCCCCTAGCCCACCAGCCATCAATTCCCAATAAAACCCGACCCAAGCACCCGCCCAAAGGCACGACGGTGAAAGGCCGGTAAGAACGGGTGGGATCAAGGATCGAACCCAGGACATAGATCTCTCCTATCACTTTCCGATACATCCATCTTACCACTAAGACAAGACGTAATTGGTTTATAAATGCAACATCTTTTAATTCAATAATACTAAGTCTCGTATAAACTCTTAAACCTTCTTATCCTAGATTTATTGAATTACTCTGTTCGTAAGGTCTTACAAACTCCTTGAGTATTTGTATGTATCAAAAATTAAAATAAGAAGAAAAAAAACTAGAAAACATGACCCGAGTCAAAATTGCCCAGCAACAAAAATTAACAAGTCAATATCGGTTAATAGTGATTATTTTAGGTACATTGGTTACAACCCTAATGTATTAGTAACATGATGTATCAGTAAACAACAATTACCCTAAGATCGATCCATGCTCTTCTAATAAACAATAAGTGCAACAGTTTAGCACGTTAGTAAAAAATGTTGAGACGTCGTGGGCTAGTCGCTCCAAAAAGAGCATGTCAACAATGTCACGATTGACGTCCTATATACCCATAGATGGATGTGCTTGGGTATTGAGGTCGATACAATCAATATTAATGTAATGTATGTCAATAAGTCTTGGTAAACAACTAACCATTAAATCAAACAAATAATCGAGAACATGTGATAATGAGTTCAAGTATCTAAATACATCACATATATATCAATGTAAACGATAATCCAATTCAAGTTATATTACAATTACAAGAGAGTGTCATGTAACAAATGCGAGTGAGGTTGGCATAATAAAGATATTAATGCCACAATAAGAGGAGTCAACATTCGCACACTGATGGGATAATATGAAACGTTATGATGAAAGGACCATAAACCCACACATTAATTGATATTCAATATAATGAAGACAACTCCTAAATCTCCATCCTATAACTATATCGTTCAAAATTACTTTCTATGAACAATAAAAATCTTACGTATATAATGCCACAAGTGATTTGTTGAGTTTCTAACATCTGTTAACCATTAACGAACCACAATTTGACCATAAAATTTTATTAAAATTTTATAACATTTTTAACCTTATAACAAAAATTTATCAAAAATTTTTTTTAAAATTTATTGGTAAGTATGAGTTTTTTTTGAATCCTTAAAATGAGAAGTTTTCTTATAAATCTTCCTTATATATATATATATATATATATATGGGGATGTTCAAATGATAACTATTTAAACTTAATAACTAAAAGAACCAATTTTAGCCACAAGTTTAGAAGGGTATAAAAGTAACTTTCACTATTTTAAAAGAAAATTACTTTTATACCCCTTAAATATGTGGTTCAAAATTAGTTCTTATGGTTCTTTGATATTTAATGATTCTCAATGGAATAAGTCCCTCTATATATATATATATAGGATATGGTTCAAATAATAACCCACCATAATTGTGTTAACCAAATGACTCAAATTCAATAGTTTTAAATTTCCAAATTTAATAAGATTTTGTCAAGTGTCACCTAACCTTTTTAAATTAAAAAAGTTATCCAAGTTATTTCACTTAATATAAAAAAGTCAGATTTAATAAGAGAGTGACAAGTGTCACACTCTTAAAAATCTATCCATTTTTCTTTTTTTAAATCAAAGTTTTCCCCTTGATTTTTATACACTTATAACTTTTTTATACTATGTTGTTTTTTATAAAAATTACACCATTAAACTCGTTATATTTTTCTCGTTAATACCAAATAGTCATGCCAACTTTTTTTTAATTTTTTTTCGAGCATTCATAATTACACCAACGTAACGAACAATAAATATAATAATTTTCTCTCATTTTTTTAAAATCTTTCCATCTTTAAAATGTTTTACAAATTATTTTGAGCGTTCGTAATTTTCTCTCATTATTTCGAGCGTTTGTAATTACACCAACGTAAAATATTTCCATCTCGTTACAAATTATTTTTTATTACAAAAATTAGTTCATTAATATTTTAAAAAATAAAGAACACTTTGAAAAAATCCAGCTCCTTACATCAGGGTAATTACGAAAACTTTGTAAAAATTCAGCTCGTTACATCAGTGTAATTATGAACACATTGAAAAAATTCAGCTCGTTACGTCAGTGCAAAACCCCGTTGCATCAGTGAAAAACGCCGTTGCAACAGTGTAAAACGTCGCTGCATCAATGCAAATTATGAAAATTTTAAAAAAATTTGACAAAATTATACTTGAATTAAATATTAAAAAAGTGACAAATTTAATGGTGAAATTTTTATTAAAAAATAACAATGTATATAAAAGTTACGAATGTTTAAAAAATTAGGGGGGGTAAACTTTTTTTAAAAAAGGAATCAAGTACATCTCACCAAATGTCAAAAATACCCTTAAATAAATCTCATCCAATTGTTTTTTCAGATTTAATATGGATCACTCATTTTAAAACACATTATTTAAAGAACCAGTTAAAAGTTTACCACACTTAGAGTGGGTTACCAATAGAACCATCCCCTAGTGAAGGGTTCATATGAGAACTTACCTTAATTGAGTAAAACCAATAACTATAATCCATTAGTTCAATAATTTTAATTACTTTAAATACAAAAAGATTTTTTAGTTATTTGTCTTAATTACAAAAATCATATTTAATAAGAGAGTGACAAGTGTCACACTCTTAAAAAACTATCCATTTTCCTATTTTTAAATTAAAATTCCCTTATTGATTTTTATACACTTATAACTTTTTTATACTATGTTATTTTTATAAAAATTACATCATTAAACTCGTCATATTTTTCTCGTTAATTCCATTATAGTCATGCCATATTTTTTTCAGGTGTTCGTAATTACACTAACGTGACGAACAATAACTTTAATAATATTCCCTCTGTTTTCAAAAAATTTCCATCTTTAATTTTTTTTCCTCATTTTAAATATATATTACAAACTTAACTTTTATTATAAAAATTAGTTTATTAAATAAATTTATATCAATATAAGATAAAAGTCAGATAATTGTAACGTAAATATAAAGTATAACACTTTGAAAAAATTAAGCTCGTTATATCAGTGTAATTAAGAACACTTTAAAAAAATTCAGCTCGTTACATCAGTGTAATTACGAACATTTTGAAAAAAATTCAGCTCGTTACATCAGTGTAATTACAAACATTTTGAAAAAAATTCAGCTCGTTACATCAGTGTAATTATGAACATTTTGAAAAAACTTCAGCTCGTTACATCAGTGTAATTACGAACACTTTGAAAAAATTCAACTCGTTATATTAGTGTAATTACGAACACTTTGAAAAATTTCAACTCGTTACATCAGTGTAATTACGAACACTTAGAGAAAAGTAAACTCGTTACATTAGCTTAATTTCGAAAACTTTGAAAAAATTTGACAACACTATACCTGAATTAAAGATAAAAATGTGACAAATTTAATGGTATAACTTTTATAAAAAAGTAATAATGTATATAAAACCTATGAATGTTTAAATAATTGGAGGTAAACTTTTTAAAAAAAAATGAAATCAAGTACACCCATCAAATGCCCAAAATACTCTTAAACAAGTCTCATCCACTTATTTTTCTCAGAATTAATGTGAACCATACATTTCAAATTTATTAAATTAGACAACAAATCAAATTGGGTTATTAAGTTCTCTCAATTAGTGTGAGTTATCAGTTGATCCTTAATATATATATATATAGGAAATACATAATTTAGAAACCCCCCTTAGCTCGAAAACCATGAAAACCGATTTATGTGGCCCAGATTTTGCCAGATTTTGGGCAATATAGTCTTTTTACCCTCATGTATTTTTCTTCATTTTTTATTATTTTGACACCATACCTTTCTACTATTTGAATTTTTGATACCAACTGACAATGAGTTAACGCACAGAGGTTACACTGTTATTACGTTGTTGATTTTATTTGTGTTTCACCTATAGTAGAGTGTACATGTTTTGTTGCGTAAAGATTACATGCGTTCTGAAAATTTTTTTTTTATGTAATGTGTAACATATTTAATATGTAATTTTATTTTAATTAAAATGTAATTTTTTTACATGTTTTGTTTTTATATGCATTTGTAAAGTGTCACCCACGAAGACCCATTATTTATTCTGACATCATTTTAAAAATGTTAGTAACGTAACATTTGTTGTTTTGAGATTTCCCGCATCTTGGCCAGTAGTTACGCTATTGTTACATTGTTGTTATTGTTTGGGTCTCACCTATATTACAGTGTACGTGTTTTGTTATGTAAAGATTACACGTGGTCTGATTTTTTTTTAATTTAATGTGTAACAGATTTAAAATACTTTTGGCTATTGTTACGTTGTTATTTTTTGGGTCTCATATATTGCAAATGTAATGATGTTACCAATGTTTTTTCTGGTTTGTGAATTGTTACACAGTTAATGCACCTACGTTACAAATGTGTTACATATTAACACCAATCTTTGTTATGCTATGTTACATATGTTCTACGTGTAACAACTATATTACATATGTTTTACATATAAATTACGTTCATTACACATAGCAATACAACGATTTTACCAATGTTTTACATATAGTTTTTAGTGGAGGGAAGCCTAGCGCCTAGGTAACCTCCTAGGCCGTATCATAACAAATACAACGATGTTACCAATGTTTTTACATTTTTCAGTCTATTTTTTAAACTCTTTACACTTTTGACCTCTGTAAATGAACCAAATGTTTAGCAATCAAGTAAAAAGTTCGTTCATGAAAGTTTGTTTAGCAAATAAACGAACATGAACACATGTCCCAGTTGTTCATTTATGTTTGTAAACGTTCATTTATTTTACCGAAATTTTAATTTATTTATTAACTAAAATGGGTTAATATCAATCCAACTTTACAATTCATTTGTTCGCTCATGTTTGTTTAACTATTTTTGTTCAATAATGGTTGTTTTGTTTCTTTAGTCATGTTCGTTCATGTTTGTTTAGTTATGTCCATTTACTTATGTTCGTCTATGTTTGTGAACCATTCATGTATAGTATTAACGAACCAACATGAACGAATACGAACACGAACACACTAAGTTTATTAACGAACGAACACAAACAAGAAAACCCTGCTCGTTTAAATGTTTGTGTTCCCTATATATGCAGCCGCCTAGGCCGCATCATAACAAATATAACGATGTTAACAATGTTTTTCAGGTCGTGAATTGTTAAATAGTTAACGCAACTATGTTACAAATGTGTTACATATTAACATCATTCTTTGTTTTACTATGTTACATATGCAGTCACCTAGGCCGCATCATAACAAACGTAACGATGTTACCAATGTTTTTCAGGTTCGTGAATTGTTAAATAGTTAACGCACCTACGTTACAAAGGTGTTACATATTAACATGAATCTTTGTTTTACTATGTTACATATGTTTTACTTGTAACAACTATGTTACATATGTTTTATATATAAATTACGGTCATTACACATAACAAATACAACGATGTTACCATTGTTTTACATATAGTTTTTAGTAGAGGGGCGCCTAGGCAGCCTCATAGGCCGCATCATAGCAAATACAATGATGTTACTAATGTTTTTACCTTTTTCCGTCTAGTTTTTTTAATTTTTACACTTTTTTGCCCTGTAAATGAACCGAACGTTTACTAAACAAGTAAAAATTTCGTTAATCAAAGTGTTTTTAGTAAATAAACGAACATGAACAAATACAATGATGTTACCAATGTTTTTACCTAGGTCGTGTCATAGCAAATACAATGATGTTACCAATGTTTTTACCTTTTCAATCTAGTTTTTTTTAATTTTTACACTTTTTTTGCCTGTAAATGAACCGAACGTTTACTAAACAAGTAAAAAGTTCGTTCATCAAAGTTTTGTTAGTAAATAAACGAACACGAACAAAATTTTTTTGTTCATTTAACTAAACGAACGAACCTGAACACACGTCCCATTTGTTCATTTATGTTTGTGAACGTTCGTTTTTATTCGTTCATTTACGTTCGTTTATGCTTGTTAGTTTATTTTTATTAATAAATCAATTCATTTATTTTAAAAATCAGTGATATATTTGTGTTCTTTATAAACTAACATGCTTGTGCCATTTTATTTTACCGGAATTTTAATGAAATTTATTAACTGAAATGAGTTAATATCAATTCAAGTTTATAATTCATTTATTTGTAAATGCACATATGTTACAAAGATGTTACATATTAACTACAATATTTGTTTTATTATATTACATATGTTTTACTAGGAACAACTATATTACATATGTTTTAGGGATAAATTGCGTTCGTTATACGAGGTTCACATATAACAACTTAGATAGCTTTTATTGTGAACAACTATATGACATATGATTTATATATGATTTACACATAGGAGTTGTTGTACATGTCAGAATTAGGTTATTGAACATGATTCATGTAATTGTAAGACAAAGGGTTTTGATCTCGCTATCGTTAATGTGGAAAAGTAGGGAATAGCATGCATTTTTTGTTTTTTTTTTATTAATCTTAAATGTGGTTTAAAAAAACATCTAGGGTGTTAGTTCTTTTTGTATGCTTTCATAAAAGTTGTCTTTTGATTTTGTTATTAAAAGTTTTTTAAATGTGTTCGAAATGTGCGAAATGCGTCGTAGTTACACTTATGTTACGTATATGTGTTACATTTGAAAAATCAGTTTCAAGGAATTTTTAAAATTTTTTAACCGATGTGACAGGTCATGAAAAGTAACTTTTTAGTTTTAAAATTTTTAAAGTTTTAAACAAGGAAATTTGTACCTTATTTACTTTTTGAAGAATCAAGTTTTTTTAATGTAAATGTTTTAGTTTCAATGTAACTGTTTTAGTTTTAAAAATTTTATGTTAATGTGTTATATATGTATAAACAACAATGGGAGTAAATTTGGGCGGCGTTTTTTGGTATGGAAAAGGTGGTACGGATTTGGGGGATTTGAAAAGTAAAATATTGGTTTTAAGTACAAATGGTAGAAAGACCTATATACCCTTTCTGTACTTTTCAATTAATTTACCAAACAATTAAATAAATCAAAATACTCAAGATTAATCTCAACCACAAGATCTTAAAATCAATGGTTAGATTTGTGGTTTTCATGGTTTTCGCGTTAAGAAAAGATTTTCAAATTATCCATACCCTATGTATATATATATATATAGATTGTATCTTTGAAAACCTTAATTCTAACAATTTATTCGAAATCATTAAAATAAACGTGTGATTCACATTTAAGTTAAATAAAAAAATACTAGAAAAATCAATTTTATCGTAATTTAATGTGACACATTTATTATCAGGACTTAAAATAGATGTTTGAATTATGTTTAAGGATTAACGTTTTAAAATCGGGTTAACATACACACACACACACTTACACATTCATACATATATAAAGGGTGTTCAAATAATAACCCTCTATCAAATAATAACCCGTATAGCTATGACAAGATCAATACAAATCTATGATTTTTTTCGAACATTATTGTAACACATGTAAACACTTTATTTCTTTTACTTGTTTGAGTAAATTTATCACTGTTTAAGAGTTAATATCATTGTAAATTTTTGAAATACATTAGTGTAAGTGTTTAGATACAAAATCTTACAACAATATTAACTGTTAAACGGTGATTGATTTACACATACACTTACTAAAATAAAGTGTTATACATGTGTTACAATAATGTTTGAAAAAGATTGATTTTAACGAAGTTGTATAGGTTATCGTTTTAAAAGATAGTTATCATATTCATTTAGGGATCACAGCCTACACACACGTACATATTCATTTAGGGAATAGCTTCTGACTTTTAGGTTTATGTTTATTATACATCATGTTGACATGTCACATGTGAACATCTTATAATCAAAGACGGCATTCAAAAGCAAACAACTATGACTCTCTCTCTTGTCATATATATTTATTTTCAACTCAAAATCTTCTTTGATTGGGATTTAGTCAATGTGTTCACAAGTGAACATTTGCATCACATAAAGCATACAATTTTTTTCCAGAAAATTTCAACATAAATCTTCACAAAAAAAAAAAAAAAAAAAAAAAGAAACATATAACAAACTTACCTACGTCAAATCCACAAGCCGATAACAACAATACAAAAAAAAAATAATAAATTGATGCTAATATGCATCTACCTTAACATGAAGCGGTGAACGATGACGCAAAGGTTGTGGACCATTTTTGTATGGCAAGTGAGGGCTTGAATTGTGTATTCTAGGTACTTTTGGCCTCTCTTTCATATCACTGAGTCGTTCTAGTGTTGCCACCACTTCTTTCATTGACGGTCGGGTTTTCTGTTCCGGTGCAAGACATGTGAGAGCTAGTTGTGCAACATGACCTGCTGCTTTTGAAGGGTATTGTCCTTGAAGCCGTGGATCCATTATGTTCTTTAGCTTCCTACGGTTAGCCAGATATGGTTTGACCCAGTCGACTAGATTTCGTTGTGAGGGTGGGCGACCATTGTCAAGTGCACGCAGACCTGTTAGCATCTCAGCCAACACTACGCCGAACCCATAGACATCGCTCTTCACATACAGATGTCCTGAGAAACAAATTGAAAGTTTACTTCTTGTTAACCAATCTACTTTGGGTTTGTGGTTTATAACACTTCATATAAAGGGAGAGTGGAGTAACAAGTCAAAACAAGTTGAATCTGACACTAAACACACCAAAGTTAAAAATATAATGCATTTTTCAATTATAAGAAGTATGTCAAGTAAAATTATAAAACTATATTATTTTAAATAATATCTAATTTCATGAATAAAATTATTTAGGAAATTTTATGCATTTAAAACTACCTTTTGGCGATTTTTAACCCGTTTAACATGTTTCTTTTTATATTACTTTTTTTATAAAATGTATTAGTCGTATATTCGTATATATATCAAAAGTCGAACTAAACGGCATTGTTTTGGTTTAGCTTTGTTTTGTTTTTTTCCCATTGTTTAAACAATGTAACAATGTGTAGCATCACTTAAGCTTAAATGATTAAGATTACCTGTGGTAACATATTCAGGAGCAGCATAACCATATGTACCCATCACGCGTGTTGTCACATGCGATTGGCTAGCCGATGCCATTTTAGCCAGTCCAAAATCCGATAGCTTTGCGTTATACGACTGTACAAAGCAAAAACAAAACAGAGAATCAGTAATACTCCTTGAATAAAGAAAATAGAATCCTTCATGAATGATGTATAACCAACAAAGCTTATCTTACCCCATCAAGCAGTATGTTTGATGCCTTGAAGTCTCTATAAATAACTTTCTTATCCGAAGTGTGCAAAAATGCCAGCCCACGAGCTGCTCCTATTGCAATCTTAATCCGCGTATCCCATGGAAGTGGCTGAACAGCTGACCCCCCTGAAAAAGTCAAACCGTTAGGAATAAGTTATCGTCGATTACATGTATGCAAACCAAATAGAAGACAACAACCAACAACAACTGTGTCCAATATAGTCAAATCACTCATAAATTAAAACAACACCACCAAATAAACAAGACTCATAAAATTAAAATATTTATTGACTAACAAGCAATTGACAATGGATTCTTACTTCCAAAAAGGTGGTTCTCGAAGCTGCCTCGTTGCATGAATTCATACACAAGCAAAAGCTCTTTGCCCTCATAACAATATCCCAAAAGTTTTACAAGATTCGGGTGTGAAAGCCTCCCTAAGAAGTTAACTTCAGCCTGCTCAAAAGTTCATCAAACGAGAGAGTATTAGTCACTATTAGAAGAACCAAAAATGCATAGAGGGCCACACATATTATTTGAAATGGACAATTACATATATCCTCCTATAAACTTCATAAATTGCATATATATCTGAATCAAAAAATGAATTACATATATTTTCTTACCTAACGTTTTAAATTACATACATCCCTTATCTAAAGTTTTAAATTACATATATCCTCTTATCTAAAGATGAAAAATTATAAAAGAAGAGGATAATTTAATTGTTCACTTGGGTATATATGTAATTATAGTTGTAAATAAGGGATGTATATAAAATTAAATCTTTCTGAAAAAAGAAACTAAAAAAGAAAAATCACTACAATACCAAAGTTGAAAGGGTCTTTAACCCCTTGGTTGGCCTTTGGTCTAACGCAATTTGACAAAAGCAAATCTCATTATAATAAATGAATAACTTAATTCATCAAGTGTCAAACTCACTAGAATTCAACTGTAAATTTCCTGATATCATCCTCTATTAATGTCTTTCTCTTATTAAACAATAAGCAATTATGTTAAAAATAATTAAAAAAAATCTTGTTATGATCATGCTCCATCCCCATTATTGAGTTGGTGCTATGCACTTTGAACAATTATTATCATTCCATAAGGCAATTAAATACCCAAAAGTTGTTGCACTAACATATCAAAAGTAGATCTTTACCAACAAGACAATAAATGTGTAACATATGTCAACAAAATCGCATTAGGAACTTGTACAAAGATGCAATGATGAGTTGTACATATATCAGATTACCTGCCACTCTTCAATTCCTTGCATGCTTTCAGAGTTTAACTTCTTGACAGCAATTACAGAACCGGTTCCATGGAGTTTAGACCCAGATTTTTCTTCCATCCAGCCTTTATAAACCTTACCAAAACCACCTTCACCTAAAATAGTATCGTTTCGAAAGTTTTTTGTAGCCGATTTTAGTTCAGAAAAGGTATATATTTTAAGATTTGGATGAGGCAAGATCTGGCCACCGGGGCTCAGACCATCACCGCTGCTTGTTGATGAAAACAGACTGTTGCCGGAGAGATTGCTACTGATTCCTGATGATGAAAACTGGCTGTTTCCAGAGATACTACTGTTGACGGTTGTATGTGAACTCCCTGCTACTGTATTAACATAATCTTGATTAAAATCAAATCCCTTGATCACTAAAAATTGGTATGAAATTCTTGAAACACACAAACTTATGAAATCAGGTGATGAAGGTGCAAACAGATTCAAAAAAATCGGGATGTAAATCAAGAAAAAAAGGGGAAACAGATACAACTTACAGGTATCAAATGAACAAAATTGAGATGATTCATATTATTCTTAGGGTTAGTCAATGGGAGCTCAGAACCCAGAAAAAAGTGTGCAAATTGAAAAAGGATAAAACTTTGCATGGTCAATTAACAAGATTGATATTCAATTATACAAATTTAACTGTAAGTCAACTGAAAACACAAAACCCACAAAAAATTACTAAGAATTCACTAAGGAACAAGCAAAGATCTCAGTTTTATACCTGAACTTAGATTGCGAGTGGTGGTAGGAGCTATATTAGTTGAAGAACTGCAGATACCCATGATCAAAACCGCTAAGTTTCCCCAATTTCTCTTTGGAAACTCAAAAGGGCATAGTTGAAACCCAAGAATATGAAGTCTTGATGAGCATACACTGAAATCAAACCTTTCACCTTGAATATTAAAAGGATTTTCTTGTTTTTAATAAATGGAATTTTTGTAAGATCTGTCTCCTAAATTTTGTAATTTTGCGAGGCGTTAGTGTGGTTGTGGTGGAATTTGAGTTTTATGCATGTATAGAAGACAACGTCGTTATACCGTGGGTGGACCTACGAGGTGATGACCAAGTCAGATGCCATAAATTGAATGATAAAGTTGCTTGGTTTTTACATTTTTTTTCTTTTTGATTCTGGTTGTTTCATATACTTGTAACAGTAAGATTTTGACTTTTTTATGATAAAGTTTTGATATTTATACGAGTACTTTTTCATTTTTGTTTAAACTTTAAAGATCACTTTCTAATATTCGTTACCATCTTTTCAAACCCATCTATTGCTTTTGATTAAAATATATCTAAACTTTTAAAGTTTTAATCAAAGATATTTTACTTTATTAATGTATACTTAGGCTCTTCATTTATCAAATCATTGTTTTATTTTTAGGTTATTTATATAAAAACACACTATGCTATATTATGGTGTACGATTTATAATGGTTTAAATAACAAATTTATTAGTGTTCCTTCTATGCATGCACATATCTTCGTTTCGTTATTGCAATTATTATTTTCTTGACAAATTGGCATTCATTATCCATAAATGCGATAAGGGGATGATGTTGATGTTAAGATTTGCAAACCATGTCAAATTTGACGCTAAAGATGGAGTCAATAATCTTATGGTTTATTGGCATAAAAAACAAGTATAGAGCTTGAGTCTTTTGATGTCGTAAGTTCTAATCTCAACTATAAGGGATTTACAGGTAGTGGGTTTTATTTTGAAGAGATACCAAACAATTGGCTGATGTCGTTTAAAAAAAGGAGGAGGAGTTGGCTCCCTAATTTAAAAAATAAAATAGGCTTTTACTTTGGGTATTTGAAACTTTTGGGGCTCATTTAAAAAAAAGGGGTGATATTTATGCATTATATTAATGAGTTATTTGAGTGGTAGTGTAAACTGTAAAGGCTTTAGTAAACAACCAATATTGGATTTCAAAACATCAAAAGGGGTGATAAAGTGTAAAAGAGACAATTTAAAGGTTTAAAGTTCAATTTCTATTTAGAAAGATTTTTCCTTGTAGGTCACAGACTTAGACTTAGCTGTTTGTGGCCACGCTTTACCCGTCCCACCCAATTAGTCGGGTAATAGGGGGACTTGGTTCCCAAGTTAATAAAAAAGAGGTATTAGATTTTAAGATGGAAATTACAAGTAAAAAATGGAAGTTATTAAATATTTTGTTAGAATTCAAGGTTAAAAAGACCACTAGAAAAAAGGACTTTTGTTAGCTAATAAATTCTCTAAAACCTTTAACATATGATTGTCCAAACAATGAAATGACTATAAATTACATACATGCGTATGTGTTTTTTTTTCGTCTTGTTTTTCAAAATTAATGAAATATTTGAATAATTTAAAATAGGGACAATTACATATATCCCCCTATAAATTTCAGTTATTACATATATACCCAATCCAAAATTTTAATTACATATATCCCCTCATCTAATGCTAAAAATTTCAAATATACCCATTTTAATTAAAATGAATCAAGGAATTACTATTTTACCCTTAATTTTAAAAATTTATTATACCTATTTTAACATAAAACACATTCACATATTGTTGAATGTTACCTCATTGTTCGTTCCACAAAAACATAGAAACACATATATCCTACCTACAAATTTAATATACAGAAACAAATATCGAGTATCTGAATGTGCGCTGGAAACAAACACATTCACGTAGATGGACATTGAAATGATTGAAGCAAACCTAGTGTTAGTCACAACCATGGAAGATGTTTAAAGCAAACCTGAATTGTGATGGTGTTGATGCAGTGTCGATGGTGATGATGCAGGTCGAAAACTTATCAGTATTACCGCAGTGTCGCCGTGTCGGTGTTGCCCTATAAGTGTTGATGGTGCTCGTATGGAGGGATGGTGATGGTGCAGGGAGGGGTGGCGACAAAGGGGAGAAGGAGTAGGGGCGATGGCGGCAAGAGAGGCGGCGGCGGAGGAGATATATAACACTATAGTCGTATGGGGTGGGGGCGATGAACGGATGCTTTACGTATGGGGGTTTACGTATGTGTATTTGGAAGTCAAAGGGTGACATAAAAGGGTATTTTTGTCACAATTTGTAAATATATTAAAGTTGGGTATATACGTAATTAAAATTTTCAATTGGGTATATATGTAATTAGACCTCAAAAGAAGGGGATATATGTAATTCTTCCTTTAAAATAACAGACTAAAGAGGGCCTTAATATTTTTATTTTGTAATAGGCCTTTGAAATAGTTTAGTTAGCCTAAAAAATGTTACTAGTCTAATTGCTAGCTTAAATCCTTTGTTTTAAAGTATGAACTTTGTGAATTTAAATACTACCTTCACGCTAGTATAGCACCTGTCACACCCCGGGCCGGCGGGAACAAATCGGGTTTTCCCGTCGGGCGGAAAGTTCCCGGGGCGCGATATCTTGAATGATAATCAAATGATCAGATTGTTTACATGACACATGATAAATAATGAGAAATGCTTACATGACATTTAATATAGAATTACAAAGTTAAATTACACGGTACGTGTTCATAATTTAACAAAGTAAATCTACTCCAAAAGAATCGTGTAGTTTCTATCTTGTAACTGTACAAGATATGCAAAAGAGATTCACAATGCCATCAAAATATATGCATCCACAAGTAAGCTAGGTCTTCTAAAAGTCCTCTAGCTTAATCATTGACACTGGTTAACTAGACATGTCCATCACCTGAGAAAACATGCATTTAAAACAAAGTCAACACTAGGTTGGTGAGTTCATAAGTTTAGTAATTGAAAACCATTGAATCATGTTCACAGCGTTTCACACAAGTTGTATTGTTAATTGAATCCCATGTTTCACACAATGTCCTCTCCATGATTGTATGCACAGATAATGTCACATCCAGTCAAGCATGCTTATATATAGGGGCATACGAAAAGGTCAAGCCCAGACGCCACCCCACCACATGCTTAACTGCACTCGACACTACCTGTAATACAATGATGGATACCCATTTCCTTTCACCCATGATCTCCCGGTATGTTTATCCCAATAATGAAAAATAGAGAGAGACATAATTATCTCTGTTAACCATTCCTGGTGGAATGGCCGGCATGCAAATAACCCAATGAATAAGGTAAGAGACGAAATCATCTCTATTAACTAATCCTTACGGATTAGCCGGCATGTAAAATATCCCAATGAATAAAGTAAGAGATGTAACCATCTCTGTTAACTAATCCATACGGATTAGCCGGTGTGTAAGATATCATCCTCGATATCTAGAACGAAACTTAATAGTTTCTGTAGCTAATCATTACTGATTAGCCCGGCGGGTAAGACATCATACTCGATGTCTAGAGCGAGACCTAGTAGTCTCTGTGACTGTCAGTACTAACCAGTCCGGTGGGTAAGATATCATACTCGATACCTAGGTAGGGACATAGTAGTCCTAGTAGCTGTCCCCCTATCCAGCCCTGTGTGTAAAGTGTCATATTCATGATTCCTAGTTTGAGACGTAATAGTCTCAGTAGCGGTCATTACTGACCAGCCCGGCGGGTAAGATATCCTCCCACAATATCTATTGGAATGAAAACGTTTCCTAGCATTTTAGGTATGATATTAATTAGATTGATAGCACCTCTCGTGCCCGGTGTGATTTCGTTTGTTTCCCCCAAGTTCTAATGTTTAATGATCGTGATTTCCCGACTGATCTATGGTTGTGTAGCCGTCTTCCCATGATGGTTATAAGGTGTGCTCTAATTAGAGTTGTAATAAGTAATGATAGTCTGCGTGGGCAATGCCATCCCAAAAGTGTGTGCTTGCGATATCATCCTCGATATCACAAGTAATTGTCTCAACTGTTATCTCGGTGTTGAGGGTTCTTACTAACTTGAGCAGAGTGTTATAAGAGCATATCTTATACACGATGTTAGTAATGTGTGAATGATCTTGTTATCATGAAGTTACCTTATCATGATGATCATTCGTGTCATTAGTAATTATTATTGGCATGTTATCCCATGGATTTCCCCGTTGTTCTATCGTGTAAGAATAATAAACAGTTGCAAGATATTTTCTTGACAACTTATATTATTCTAGTGCATACATGAGTCAGGAAGCTATAATGGCATGTATCTTCCTAATTATCTCAAGTATGATAATATCAGACAAGCAAGCATGTAATGATCAATGATAATAAAGATAAACAATATTTATCTAAATCATGAAATAAGCAATATGTGAATAGAAACTTTTAAGTAAATAAAAGTTTAGCATGTTTCTCAGCCCCGAGCTTTGAAATCAGAAAAGATTAGAAAAGGGGCATATGAACTCACCTTGTAGTAGTTGTGGTTGACTTAGTTTAAGCAAGAAATGTACGCGCTCTTGATTGTACTTGTTGTTGTGTTCACGATCCTGTATTGATTTCACGTTGTTGTAACTTATAAGTATAAGTCTTTGAGTATGTGTTTGTGCGTGTGTTTGTGTTAGCCCTTAAAGTTGGCTAACACTTGCGGGTATCGGTCATCATTCGGCCTCGGTTCTATTGTCATTATTCATTATTACCACTTGTCCTTAGGTTTTGTGTTTAGTTGTAACTCATTCTTGAAATCTCAAAACCTTGTACTTATGTGCTAATTAATGGTTTTGATATAAGACTTAGTAAATAACCCAAGAGTAAACTTAGGTTTGTTGTTTGAACCCCTCATGATGTTCTTGTTACTTTTAAAGCCCTTAATTCATAGTAACTAATTAATTAGGCATAACCCCTTTATAATACATACTGTTTTAAGTTTATGAAATTCAATAAACTATTATTCACCACTTTTGTAGTACAAGAAAATCATGACCCATGCATTGTTATTCAGTAAAATTGTTTCCAGGTGTTCGTGTTCCATATTAATGATGTGGGCCAATAGTTTTCCGGGCCAAAACAGCCTAGTTGGGCCGCAACCATTATTCTGGGCCACATTGGCCAAACTGAACTGCGTTTGGGCCTTGTTAATTTCTGTTGGGCCGAGTGATTAAACACATGGGCCAAAGCTCAACTCTGGGCCGAATGACTGTTATGGGCCAATTAGAACGTGGTCCAAATTAGTCTCATGGATAGGATAGCTAGGCCTAATTAAATGTGTATGGGCCTAGTTAATCACAGTGAGTCGATCGAATGAGGGATTACGGGCGTATTGGTGGCCGAACCACCTTTGGCCGAATGGCCATGGCCGGTTGAAACTGTTGACCGAATGAGAGTCTTGGCCGACAGAAGCAGTCAGGCGAATGGACCTGGTGGTTGGCCGAATAGGTATGGGTCTGCGAATGATAGTGTTGGCCGGTCGAATGAAGATCCATGCTTAAGCCGAAGGGTGGTCAACCCGAATGAGACCTGGCCATCGAATAGCATCTCCAAATGAAGGCTTCACGAATGGGGACATCTCCGAACGGTTCTTTCGGTCCCAGTTGGTTCGGTCGGCAGGGTCTCTGGCTATTGCCGAATGTCAGCTCAGGGGGGGGCGAATAGGTGTTCCCGACCGAAGGTGAAGCCATTCGGCCGGCTGGGTAATGGCCATTCGGCCGGTGGTGCTCAGTCGGCCCCCAACCTCCTTGTTGTCGAGTCTCATGGTAACAACCAAAATGGCACTCAACCCCTTTCACCTGAGATGTTTTCGAGGGTCTAAGGTTCGAAGAAAAGGGTTTCAAACCGGTTAGGTTAAGGGTTCGAACTAGGGGCTGAAAACCCTAGTTTTCGCAACCTTTGAGGTCCATTTACCTTCGATTCAGTGATTTCTGGTGCCGATCCCTTGTACTTTCAGGTAGGAAATGATAAGAGCTTCGATTTGGTATGCTATTTGCACGATTTCATCAAGAATAGGACAAGATCTTGAAGGTTTTAGGTTGAAATTGTAGAGGGAGAGAGGGGATCCGAATTTTGAGAGAAAGAAGGAAGTAGGTGATGATAAAAATGGGAGTTAATGCTTGTAATTTGATTTTTATACTCCGCGCATGTTCGGGTTCATTTCGGTTGCTCGGTCTCTAATTTCGTCGCGTTTCCGGAATTTTTACGCGTATTTTATTTGAAATAATTGGAAAGAAGTTAATTTAATCATTTTGATGAGTTTCAAAATTGTAAAAATGTTATTTATTCTCTTTTATTAATTTATTTTCGTTCGTGTCGTGTTTTCGTTTCCGTTTCGTCAGAAAACGTCACTTACGCGCGTTTACGTGCAGAGCGCTAACTGTACGAACACGATCGTACGTCTCACTTTCTGATTTGGTTTTCTACTTTTCAGTTATCATTCAGAACGTTAAACTCACAGATATGTTTGTGTGAATCGTCACCCGCACAAACACGCCGTTAGTTTATTATTCTGAAACGACACTGCAATATGATTTGAATTGTGTTTTCTCACTGTCGGACTCAACTAAACTTCCTGTTTTTCACATTGTTTTCACATTGATTTGTCGGCCATCTGATTCCTTTCATCTATGGATATCATATCGCAACCGATTTGTTTCTGTCATTTGTTTGTACACTGTTGTTTCTCTTGAGTTGTTGTAATTACTGTATTTAAGTTTTCACTTAAACACATACAACTGTGGTTGGTTTCTAGATTTCTGTTGTCACACAACTGTTTATGCACTGTATTTACACGCAGTAAATGGTGAAAGTACACATACCGTACGGACTAGCCGGATGGTCTGGTACTGGTTGTCACAGCACCATCTCGGTGTCGTTCTTGTTGTTCGTTGGGATCTTCGGATAATAAAACAATATAAAATAAAAGTATAATTACATTTATTAAAATCTATAAATACTAGTTTTTACACCACTTTTTTAATTTTGTTTAAAATTAATAAATTTGTTAATACATTTAAGCTTATTGTATTAATTTTAAAATATAAGGAAGTTGTTATCAATTGATAAATTTTGTAATCAATTGTTAATATAATTAATATTTTGAAAATAACAAACCTTGTTATAATTTGTTAGAAAACATAATAGATATTTGCATATTTGTATAAAAAATAATATTAATAGCATTTAACACTATGTTGTAAATTAATTAAAAAAAAACTTAAAACTAAAAATTACTTAAATTTTGTTGGCATTTTATGAATAGTAGGGAGTTAAAGCCTAATTTTCCCTTAAATAAGAAATGTGAATATCAAATGAGAGAAATGATTAAAAGGTTGACATACATGACATTTCTTAAAACCATTAATTAATAGTGAAATTTTTTTAATCAATTATCAATCCATCCACTTCCTTAAGAGGTGTGAGACTGTGAGCAATTAACTTTGAGTATATGCTTTGATTTTTCTATCTTCTTCTTTGAACAATTTAATCAATTAATCATATCTACAAAACTTTACTCATAATATGATTATTTTTAAGGTATGAGAAGAATGAATATAGTCAGACATTTTCTTTATTCATGTTAAAAGAAAAACTAATTACAAAGAGATTAGCAACTAAAAAACATATACCAATACAAATAAACACAATAATACAAAAATACATATTACATTTAAACAAAAATATAGTCATATGGTTAGTTTTTAATAGATTAGTAACATATATTTGAAAAAAACATTTCTTTCACATTTTACATTTAATTAACGGTTATTCCCTTGTTTTTATTCATAAAAAAATTTATTCAAATTAGTTTAAGTCGCTGATTAAACTATAGTTAGTGGGAAACCAATGCAATTTTAATATAATCGATAGAAATATCAGTATGTCTTGCAAAAAGAAATAATCAGTATCAAGGACAAAGGCTTAATTTGTGAAAGGATTTTAAAATCTCTAGGCAATAAAAATTAGACCAAACTTTATAAAAATTGGTTAAAAGTTGGTCAAATAAGATTAATCACCAATAATTCCTATTAATCATTAGTAAATATGGGTGTTCAAAAAATCCGAAATCCGAAAAATATGAATTCCGAATCGTATCCGAAACCCGAAAAAACCGATCCGAATTAAAGATTTGGATATTCGGATAGATTCATATCTGATATTTGTTTTCCGAATTCGGATCGGATTGGAAATCGGATATACAAAATCTTCTTTATTCGGATCGGATATCCGAATTCAATCCGAATAACCCGAATAAATCATGTTTATTCAGGTGGGTTTATTTGGGTTGTTCGGATTATTCGGATGAAAAAATAAATTTATACAGGTTTTTCGGATAGATTCGGATCAGAGAGAAAAATTTCGAATTTGGATCAAGTCGGGTTTCGGATAAGGTCTAAAAATTTTCAAATCCAAACAATTCGATCCGAATAAACCGTTATCCGATCTGATGAACACCCCTATTAGTAAAGACCCCACCGGTTAGCATGTAGCGATTTTAACAAAAATAACTAAATCATGGGATTATCAAATATAAGACCTATCGGTGTGCCGGGTGAAGGGGCGTGGGAGTGGGCATGGAGGGGCGTGGCACACCGCCCCCCCTAGGGCGTGATCGGGGCATGAAGACAAGATGTGGCCGGAACAACGGCGTGATGGCAAGTAACGGCCATTTGTTGGACCGTTGGAATATTGGGAAAGGTAAAGAAAAAAAAAAAAATTTTTTTACCTATTTAAACCCACCATTCAACTATTAAACCCAAAAAAATATTTCTCATTTCTAACATTCAATACAAAAAAATACCCACTCTTCCCATTTTAAACTTTCTTAACCAACCCAATAATTTTCATGGATCCCAACCAAAACCCAAATTACTATAACCCAAACACTCCACCAAACCGAAACCCTAACACGCCACCTCCGAATTGGGTCTTTACCCCTTCTCCAATGAATCCTTTTTTCGATTCAAACTGTTATCGACCCAATTTTGATTCAAGCCCACAAGGGTTTTATACATTCGCCGATTATGGTTCGAGTCCACAACCGCACGGGTTTACACAATTATCTCAGGATGAAGTTGTACCCGAGACCCAACCCGTTACAAATGCCGGTCCAAGCACGCAACCAAAACAAAAGCGTAGACACAGAAGGAAACAAGCTGCGGATACCGAACCTGCTGTGGGAGGTTCATCCCGTATAGAAAAATGGACTACGGAGGAAGAGTTTCAACTTACAAAAGCTTGGATCGATGTGTCGGAAGATCCAATGTTGGTCGTAACCAAAAAGGACCGGACTTTTGGAGTAAAATCCGAAATCAATTTTTTCAAGCCATTGGTCGTGGGGAATATCGTACTAACGATATGCTCTCTAGCAAATGGCGTGACATGAACCTAAAGGTTAGAAAGTTCAACGGGATTTATTCCCAGAAATGGCAAACTCGTCGGAGCGGCCAAAGCGACGCGATGATCGAGCGGGAAGCGGAAGAGCAGTACCGGGAAGAGTTTAACGCCCACTTCTCGCTTCAACGGAGTTGGGAGCTTATGAGAAAATGTCCGAACTGGATTCGACTCGAGACGGTACAATCGTCGGGTTCAAAACGATCAAAAGCATCGTCAACGGATAGCCCCAGCATGTCGGATGCTCGAGTGAATATAAATCTAAACGATCTCGACGAAGAAGAAGAAGACGACGACAACGAGATAGAGGATTTGACTCGTCCGATCGGGAGAGATCGCGCAAAAGCCGACCGAGCAAGGGCGAGACGAGGCTCTTCATCTCAAACGACCCCGGATTATAACCAAGGAATAGAACACTTATCTCAACGAATCGGTGACTTTAACGAATTAAAACGGGAACGTCAACGGTTGGTAGAGTTACAACTTCTATTCACCAACACCGACCACTTAACCGGGATCGACCGCGAAATTGCCGAGCGGGAGAAGGATAAAATTCGTAATAAATATAGAGATAATTAATTTGTATTTTTTTATTAGTTTGTAATTTTTTTATTAATTTTTTTTATTAGTTTGTAATTTTTTTATTAATTTTTTTTATTAGTTTGTAATTTTTTTATTAATTTTTTTTATTAGTTTGTAATTTTTTATTAATTTGTAATTTGTTTTTATTAATTATATCTCAAATTAAATTAAAAAGGGATGATGACGTGGAGTGAGTGGGGTAATGGGGCATTTCCACCAAAACGGTGGGGTGAGTGATTGTGGTGAGTGCTTATGTGGCGCCTACGTGGCGTCTACGTGGAGTGAGTGGGGTGCTTTGGCACACCCACTAGTCTAAGATATATCTGACGACAAATTTAAGTATATCATCACACTATAATTAGACCAAAGTTACAGGCATAGGCTAGCTGGCTAGGTCGAAAAACCCTTTGTCATCTAGTCGAATATTGATATCAAGTTCTGTGCTCTAAAGATTTAAGTGTAAACCCTGTCAAGGTTGGTTTTTTCTTGAAAGTTATCGATTTGGTTGCTTGTAGTTGTGCTTTATTTGTTTTTTTCTGTTTATTTAGGTATTGAGAGATCGAGAGGTTTTCATGTAACTGAATTCACACGATAAAAAGAAAAAGAAAAAAGAAAATTTCTACCATACGTATATTGAACGTGATTTAGAGTAAATTCAAACTTATTTATAGGCTAAAAATATATGAGGACGTAGAATTGTAGAATAAATCAATTGTTCATTAAGTTTTATTTTAAATGTTATCATTTGCTTTATATAACACAAACAAAGGTATGTCATGACGACAAATTTAAGTATATCATCACACTATAATTAAACCAAAGTTACAAGAATAGGCTAGGTCGAAAAACCCCTCGTCATCGAGTCGAATGATGATATCAAGTTCTGTGCTCTAAAGGTCTTAAGTGTAAACCCTATCAAGGTTGGGTTTTCTTGAAAGTCATCGATTTGGTTGCTTGTACTAGTGCTTTATTTGTTTTTTCTGGTTATTCGGGAGAGATCGAGAGGTTTTCATGTAACTGAATTTACACAACAAAAAGAAAAAAGAAAAGGAAAATTTCTACCATACTTGTATTGAATGTGATTTAGAGTAAATTCAAACTTATTTACAGGCTAGAAATATATGAGAACGTAGAATTGTAGAATAAATTATTCATTAAGTTTTATTTTAAATGTTGTCATTTGCTTTATATAACGCAAACAAAGGTTTTGGTTTCTTATGTTTCGTTCAAGCAATATTTATTTAGTTTTGTCATTCACCAAGCAAGTGGTAAATAAATAAATAATAGCGAACCACATACAATAAAAATGGCATGATCAGCCAATTAACTTACTAACAGAGTACTTATATTTAGTTAAATCTGAATTAATCATCATATGATCAGTTGCCTACTTTATATATTATTCTTTACTTTTTTTCCCTTTAAAAATTAAAAGTATGCGACTAACAAAGTAACACAAGTACGGTCTTTCTTTCATGTCCCTAAATATGTGATTATTTCGGCGATTCATATTTGATAATAAATTTATAATAACCATGAACGAATACTACCTAACCCATGTTCTAGAACTCGTAGTATTATGATAAAAACCCACGTTTTACAGTTTTTTTCACGATTAATTTGGATCACTGACGAATCTCTGATGTACTATCATTATGTCACCAGCGATACCACCTGATCATATCTATCATCAAGTCACTATTCAAGAGAAAACTCAATTTATAAACCAATTATTTAAGTGCATGCTTATATGTCAATGCCTTTAAGACGTAACATAGAACACACTCCTTGGGGGTTTTTATATCTTTTCAAAACGGGAGTGATCCTTTTTTTTAATTAACGGGTAACAAATGCATTTTAAGACAGATCACCCTGATAAATCTAATGGTGAAAGGCTACCCACACCAGCAAAACGCTTGTGAGCCGACCTGACCCACCCACCATTTTAAAGAAAACTCACCGTCAGAAGACCTATTGTAGTAAAACATATGTCCCAACTAAAACATTTTGTTAAAAAACCTTTAAATGCATTTCATGGTATGTTTAACAAAAGTATTTAAAGAAACTTGTAATTAAATTAATCATAAAGGTAGCATGTGATAAGTTAAATTACCAAAAAACAATGAATTATATTTAAATTCAAATAAAATGTCATACTTTTATAATGAAATCAACTAGCATAATGTGAACAAAAAAAAAAAGAATGTTATAATTAATCAAATATATATAAAGTTGAAGTTGGACTTTAATCCATGTGTAGGGCAGCCAAGCACGACTTGCTGATAACTTTGTTTAATAACAAAGCATTACTATACATGTATGACTTTTTTTTTTAAACGGCGAAGGTCTCAATCGTGTGAACACACTGTTTTCAGGTCATGTCATCAAGGTCTGGTTACCTGGACCTACCATGAGCCATCACAACCACCCAAGGAGAAAATCCCACTGGGAAAACCCCTTGACCTCCCTCATACCCCTATTTAGCCACGGGAAGGATTTTAACTCAAGACCTCAAATTTAAAGGAATATTTAGGGTATCATTGAGATAATGCGCCATTGGTGCTATACATGTATGACTGATGGCCCCAAGGTTGACATATTTTTTGGCAGAGTGAGGAAATGTTCTTATTCGAACAGTCACTGATTGACTACACACGCATTGATTCAAAGAAATTCCCTTACTACTGTCTAATACATACAAAATCACACAAAGTCGTCTAGACTTTTAACTCGCAAAGAAATTTCGTTACTAGAGTGATAATAAAAAGTGTTTTTAGTGTTAAAAGTGTAGGAATGATTTAAGGTTATTAGATCTATAATTAATAATTGAGATTTAGTTGTATAAAAAAAGTTAATAACATAATATTTTAGTTATAATCACTTTTGTTTACCTTTTATCTTGTTTTTCCACTTTATTGAAATTATCATAACTTTTTTATAAACATGTCCATGTTTTTTTAAAAGATCGTAATTTTCTTAACTTTTATATTTAAAATTAGTATAGTATTTTCATATAAAAATTAAAAAAATACGTTTTCAACACCCTGTATTTATAACCGTTATTGTGTCTTTTGGCTTGTCATTGTATTTTTACTATTTTTTAAAATGATAAGTTTTAAAAAATATAATGATAAACCAACATAGTCATATACTTTTTATATGTAAATTACAATGATAAAATAACAAATTTATTTAATATATAAAGACAATCACAAATGTAACATCAAATGATTTAAAACGTAAAACAAAATGATAGGTGCATATTACAATATAACTTGAATGTACAACACAATTATGAATATATATTATACAATGAAATGACATAAAACATAATGAATAAAATGTATTTTCAAAATATGTTTTTCAAAATCATGATTTCTGGAATACATAATGATAGAATAACACAATTATAACATGTAAAACATAAAAATTAAATAAAAACAAGTTATTTATTGCATAAAAACAATGACAAAATGACGTGTTAAGCTGGAACACGTCAATTTTAAAACTTAAAAGTTACGCCTTAGGATCTAAACTCGTAAAATAAACTATGTAGTTAATTTTTGACGCATAATAACAAGAATGATAGAAACAATAATGACACATAAAAAAACATAATGATGACGAACAAAAAAACACAATAGGCTGTAAAGCATAAATTTTATAACATGTAAGTATCTTCTCCATGCACTTTCACACACAAAATCGGGACAAGCAGAATCTTCGTTATTCTTACTTTGAACGAATCCAGAATTGATTGGATTTGTAAATAGTCACCTCCCTAACCATTAACTCTATACTTTGAATGGTATCCCATGGATGTTCTGTATGTTAGAAGAGTCGGTTTGTTTGTGTGACAACCGCTTCTAGATCAGGTTTTTTTTAAACTTTATCCTAAGTTTATCATCAAGCTTAATTAAATCAAAACCTCGTCAAAATAATGAGTGTACGATTATTCATAAATTCTTACTATGTTTGGTTGCAAATAAATCTTTAAGCATGACTACTCTTAGGCTATCCACAGCGGTCACCCCACTGAAAATCCTTCCCTACCGAAATTTTCTGGCACGTCATCACATCACTGAAAACCTTAAACCTTACAATGGTCACCCCACTAAAAACCCTTCCCCACTATTCCATTGGACCAATCACAAAGTGAGAAAGGGAGAAAGAGAGCGGGGAGCGGGGGCCGTGGAGTCTCACCGGGCGGGACCCGTGGACGAGGGGGGCAGTGTTCCCGCTAAGGGCTGCCAAAGAGAGGGAAGCCGCTGGGCAGGCGGGGGAAGCGCTGCGGCAGGCCTTATAACTAGCATTAGTTTTTGGTTTCCAACTAGAGTTGTGCCCGTGCTTTGCGACGGTAATCAAACCAATTTTTAATAAAATTTAAATATAATTATTCACCGTTGTAAATATGAGCATTAAAAAACACGAAAACGAAACCACAAACTACTAAACATGTCAATTTTTAATAAATTTTAATTAAAAAACGTAGTTGTGATTATTCAATAAACATGATTATGGGTCAAATGCATACAAGTAATCAAATAACATGAACCAATGGTGTTTTTTACTGTTCATCTATCTTGTAAATGTTATATGCTAGCATTGGCACCCTATGCTACGCGATGAAACCAGTAACCTTTTAGCATAATATAAAAAGAATTGAATAATGTCAATTAATTGTACATTAATATTAACACCACAACACATATACATATAAACAAAGTCAAGAATTTGGATATAGGAAACAAAAATAATATATAAGTGAAAAAAAAACAAAATAAGAAAATAATAAAAAAGTAAAGACTATAAAGTATAGAACATTATATTGTCTATTATAAAAAGAGGAAAAAAAATATTTTGGGTATAAACGATAGCTTTATTAAAATTACAAGTCTACGATATAATTTGATTTAAAAAATTAAAGGAATATATCGTAAATGTATTAAACTAGAAAAACAATCTGTAATTCATCAGAAATATATATATATATATATATATATATATAATAATAATAGGGTGAGTTAGGGAGACGCTAGGATGGTTCACTGGACACCAGGAATACGGCCCGTATTGGTACATACGGGTCGTATGGAAAAGAATATTCTGACAAAAGCTGACACGTCAAATCATAGGGCTGACGCATGTCTGACACGCAGTACATACGGCCCGTATATGGCAATATGGGTCGTATGGAACGCCAATAATTTCATATTACTATTTGCACGCAAATTATTTGAAGAGACGTAATAGATGTGTGGAATACGTGCGAATACATATTAAGTGAGCTTTATATGTTGATGGGAGGCAACAACTTCGGTGAATATTTGCGTGTTTATAATTTCGAAATCGTGTTAAAGGTTTAACAATGTCGATGGGAGGCAAACACCTCATTGGGATAGAGGCAAACCCAGATATGATACTGGATCCCCACATGTTGCTGCAGTTCCCACAGGGCACTAAGGCGCACACGTGCCTCAAATGCCTCATTGGGATGGAGATCGTCGAGCCGCGGACGATAGATTGGAGTATATTAGCTACGTTTGGCGCGACTGAGTGCGCCACAGCGATTATCGGAGCATCGGGTCCGTGGCGACGGATGCTGGAGATGGGCGGCCTCCCGGCGTATCGAGAGATCGTTCTCGAGTTTCTGTCCACATTCGAGTTCCATCCACCGCAGGCAGGTGGCATGGAGACTCTTGAGCAGCTTCGTGCTGTGTCGTTCACTTTATGTGGACAGGATGTTCGGATGTCCCTCACTCAGTGGGGGATTGCTACGGGGTTTTATACACGGGATGAGGTTACTACACCTCTATTCCTAGATGCCACATTAGATGAGGACGAGGCCGTCCTCATCTACTGGTGCCCGGTGATTGGTGATGAGCCTTTCGTTAATAAGACTCGCGTTAGTCGCATTCGTGATCCGCTGCACCGATACCTACATCGGTGCATCGCCTGCACCATCACTGGCCGCCGTTTGAGCCAGGAGTGGGTCACACAGAATGACCTATTCTTCATGTATTGCCTTATCACCGGTTGCAGCTGCAACCTTGCATGGTTGCTAGCTGATTATTTTTCTAGCTTTATTAGCCGTAAGGCTACTGGATCTATTACGTGTGGCTCTTTTATCAACACGTATAGCTCGACGTATCGGTTGTTTTTCGGCCGATATTAGAGATAGCATGACCGTGACTTACGCCTCGACACTGCTGGGGCGTAACACGGTCATGCTAATGGGTATAGCGGCCGACATCCCCCGCGTGGGTCTGCGATGGTCACTGGATCGGCGCACAGAGTGGGTGCCGCATGTACAGGAGCCCCCAGCAGACCAGCCACCACCAGACCAGCCACCGCCACCACCACATCATGTCGTTGTTCGTCAACCACAACTGCATCCGGCTGACGCGGCGATCTTACGCGACCCTTCTGGACGCGTTGATCGCTTGGAGGGGATGATGCGGTGGATGACGGAGCGTACGGCTGCATCTACTGGCATGGATGTTCCCGTCTTTCCAGGACCGGGACATGATCTGGATCCGCAGGATCCTGGTGGTCAGGCATAGTTATTTTTGTTGTATTTTCTCTTTTCTTTTTTTTGTATTTTGATGTATGGACATTACTTACTATTCGGATGTATGTATTTTTATTTCGTATGTATGTTGTGTATGGCGTGATTGTTTGTTTTATCTTTTATTATATAATTAAAAAATGTGCGTGTTTGTGAAATGAAAAATAGATAGATAACAATTTTTCTTAAAACCGTTCAAATTTATTTACATTCTGATAACTATTGTTTTAAAATTATTAAACACGATTACGTTAAAATAATTTTAAAACAAAACATTTAAACAATATCACATTTATATCTGTTTGATAAAAACGACTATATATACCTATTATAACAATAAACTTACGAAAATCATAACTACCTATGTTAAAAAAAATTGTTATTTAAATTTAAACATCACGATGTTAAAATATTTGTCAAACAAAACAAGTAGACAAAATAATTAAATAACTAAATGCTATTATAAATAGATATTAGACGCTATTATAAATAGATATTATTTATAACTTAAAAATTAAACAACTAGACGATATGATATAACAATTAACGTTAAAAACGTACGTATACCGGAATTCAAAACAAAGTACGATTTTATAACATAATCATAAATATATAATAATATATATATTATATATTTAATATATAACGTTAAACAAAGTACGTATACCGATTAAACATAATTACGTTAAAATATATCTTTTAACCATTTAAAACACTTAGACAATTACAGTGTTACAAATAAGTTAAACACGTACGTATATCGGGCGAAAAAACAAAAGTTATAAATTTTCAGATTTGAAAACGAATCGTATAGGCCAATACTACTCGTATGTTGTTTTCAGCCGCCAGACATCTCACTGACATTTTCTGACACACTCTGACAACTACACGGCCCGTAAAGCCCTTTACGACCCGTATAAAGTCAGATGTTGTTAACTGATCCATAGGAAGTGTCCAAATAACGCGCCCCATAATATAAAGTATAAAAAAGTTAATAAAAAAATAGTTGTACTATTCCTAAGCAATCATTACGATTCCTAATTGTATATATATAATAATTTATTGAATATAAATCGAGATTTAAACGTAGACCCACACGTGGGTTTTATGTATGATATGCAAATGGTTTACCACTCAATTACTTTACCCCTTTGTTTAACTTAAGCAAAAAATAATATATAATAATCTAAGTGAAAGTGTACAAGTGAAAAAAAGCATACGTACGATTCAATCACCAATTGTAAATGTAAATTACACTCATAAATGTATAAGACTACCCACAATGGGGGTGCATTTGAGAATGCACTTGATGACATGGATGGTGCATGTGGGGAGTGCACAATGGAGAGGGAGTTGAGGAGAGCTTTTGCACTTGAGGAAGTGCATTAACATGCAACCTATGTGGGGCCCAAACAATAAAAATCAATTTTTTTAAAAAAAAAAAAAGCAGGCTCTTTGGCAAAATAAAAAAAAAAGTCTGTTTAAAAAAAAAGTTTTTTTTTTCATACCAACTATTTAAAAAAATTATATTTGTTTAAAAAAAATAGAAAAAGAAAGGATAGTGTAAAAAAGAGAGGATGCATGTGGGAAGGATGGGTTGAGGTTAAAAACAGGAGAGAGAATGCATGTGAAAATAATGGTTAAAAAGCTGATGTGGGAGTGATGATTAGGATGCATGTGTCAAATGCATCCGCTTGCATTGCGGGTAGTCTAAGTATATAATATTTGAAGAGAGAGAAAGATATAGAGATAGAGAGAGAGAAAGGATGAACACACAAATTATTTATTAAATCAAGTTTTAGTAAGGGTGATGTTATTCACACACGCCACTAACACAACTCACACCCCCTTACGCCTCGTATTGGTCAATACGAGGCGTATAGAGAGACAATTATTGGGTGTCAGTGTCAATGATTAGACCCTCATATATAATATTTGAAGAGAGAGAAAGGATGAACACACAAATTATTTATTAAATCAAGTTTTAGTAAGGGTGGTGTTATTCACACACGCCACTAACACAACTCACACCCCCTTATGCCACGTATTGGTCAATACGAGGCGTATAGAGAGACAATTATTGGGTGTCAGTGTCAATGATTAGACCCTCGGTTTCAATAATTGGACCCTTATACGTCCCGTAGTGACCACTACGAGGCTTATAGTTGACAGAGGGTGTAAAAATATGTTTTTGGGATGTGTAGATAACCCCTCTTTCGTAAAAACGAAGAGAAAAAAAAGACTAATCATTAATTTAATCAAACATTTTTCCCCGTCTAAATAAAATATTTAGCTTTAATCCTAGACAAATGTTTATTTCTAGTTATTTTAACATGTGGTCTAAAATTAATTTAAGAGCTTCTATTCAACTTAAGTTTTGGTATATCATAATACACAGACATACAAGGGACGAGATTAATAACGAAATTAAATTATTTTTGATCTATCAATCAAAAAATTATTGTTACTAGCCAAAAAAAAAGCAATGATTAGCGAAAAAAATGCATATGGGATCACTAAAAATCATATAGTTATGAAAAAAAAAACCAATCATCACTTGGTCTTACAATCAGGGGTGAGCAAAAAACCGAAACAACCACACCGGAACCGAAATAATCGAAAAAACCGAACCTAAAAAACCGAACGAATAACCGAAGAAAACCAAACAAAAAAAACCGAACCGATATGTAATCTTTTTTTAAAATTAATATATATATATGTTGCTATTTTTATACTTATTTAACGGGATAAAACACACAAATAGTCTATGGCTAAAGATGATAAATATTTGTATTAGATGAATACTATCATTTTAAAAAATGAAGACCGTAATTATTGCATATTTAGTTATTTACTTTTGATTTTTTTTAAATGTAAGAATATGATGACAATTATTTAGTTTTATTTCGATTAGTTGGTGTTCGATCAATTTTATCTTATCTTACTATTATAATAAATAAACATCTATATTGCCACATGTCACTTTTTTATAATATAATTGCCACATGTCATTTTTTATGCTTTCAACCATTCTTTCTCATATTAAATGATCATTATAGTTATAATTATATTCTTTAATTTATTAAATAATTATAAATAAAATAAATAATGATATCATATACCTTTTCATATTAAAAAATAGTTTTAATAAATTAAAAATGAAACCTTTTTTATTGAAAAACACACCTAAAAAGTTCACAATACATTATGTTTTTTTTATAAAAACCAATTTTTTTAAAAAAAATAGGAATTATTTTAAATTTGTAGTTTTAGAAAAAATATAAGTTTTGTAAAAATAAGTTTTCTTAGAAATTTTATTTAAAAACAAGTTTTTTTTACAAAGCAGAAAACTTTTTTAGTTTTCAACCCGTGTAACACACGGGATTTATCCTAGTTAGTTTATAAATTAGCTATTGTTAAACTGAAACAACTTTGCACTTTCAATATTGTGTGTGAGAGAGAACAAAAAAAGCAAAAAAAAAAAAAAAAAAAAAAAACAGAAACAAAAAAAAACCCGAAAACCGAATGGTTCCTAATAACTAAAAACCAACTATGTCGTTTTCGGTTTTAGCCAAAAACCGAACCGAACCGAGCACACCCCTACTTACAATCCAAGGCCGGCTCTCCTATAAAATTTTAGAGGCAAACGCCTAGGGCCCCCGAATTTTTGGGACCCTGACCATTCGAGTTATGTTTGGTTTATCGTTCAGGTTATTTATTTTATCGTTTTGAATACAAGTTTACTCATATTCTTAAAAGAGAAGGTTTGTTTAAAGTTATTTCTTTCCAAATAATTACATTTTCAATGTTTTTATTTCACCTTTACTTGACATTGTAATAAATCTTTTATTATTGATACAGGTGAAAGATTTATACAAGTTTCCTACTGATAAATAGGGTAATCAAGTTGATTAACAAATATGACAGAGTCATAAAATAATATTACTAAGTATTGTACTTTTTAGTATTCTTTGTTTACATCATTTATGACTCTTATTTACTATAATTATGAATAACTTATATAAATAGAGAAGAGACAAGTTAACATATTTTTATGTTTTTTAGAATTTGTGAACCTTAAATTCTTTATCAAAGACAAAAATATTTATGAAAAGAGCCTTAATTTTTGTATCCGTCTTGGGCCTCGAAAAGCTTGAACTGGCCCTGTTACAATCAGGTATCATGACCTATATATAACAGAACAATTGCGTATGGTGCTTTTTGATGTTTTTGCTACTGCTCGCTTTTTTTTTTATTGTCTTATCAGCATAATAGCATATGTGTATTTGTTTTGAATTGTTAGATTAAATTTGCTGAAATCAGTTCGCTATTGACGCGAAATAAGAATGTTATGTGCGTCTGGCAACTTGTGTCAACATCTTGTAGTTTATAAGTAAAATTAATTGTTTGAATTCCGAATGATTAAAATGGATACACAAATATATAAAACTTGATATTTCTATGATTCTTGAAATTAAAAAAGAATAATAATAAATGAGTCGAAAAATTATTAGAAAATAGTTGGCATGTTCAAAACATCGAATGATTGGCTCAAAAAAGTTCAACACTACAATGCAACCTATTGATTCAACCACAACTGTTGAACAACTCTCCAGTCATGATGAACCAAGACAATCCAAAAGAATTTATCCACATTCTTTGATTGAAGGCTTTCTAGTTTCTACTATCACAATAACTTAATACTTTGATGTGATCATAGATTTTATCCACATTCAAATTCAAACATGGATTCACAGCTTCAAAACAGGATTTCTACCAAAGAAAACCAAGTACCCAATACACCAAGAATCACACCAAGAACAATCATGGCCAAATCGAGCATAAGTTCCTCCCTCTTTAACTCGTTCTTGAAAGCGATGTAATGAAACAAAGCTGGTAACACCAGCCCCAATATGCAACACGTACTGCTCCCAACCAGTGACAAGAAATCAGTGAAATTTGGCACCAAAAGAGCCACTAAACTCACCATCATAACCAGCACCCATCTCATCCACAAACAATACCTTCCTTCCCAATACCTTCTCTCCATAACTTCATAAACAGGATGCATCATCAATGGAAACGTGAAGAAAAGATTCACACAGAGTCCTAACTGCACTATCGAGCTAAGAACACCCTTACCCATGTTAGCAGTAACAATATCTCGCGTGTTTTCACCGAACGCAAAGTAGCCCAATACTCCAAATAAGCCATACATTGCTGCAATGCACATCATAGCCCAACCCAAAACAACACCAAATCTTTTCTTGTCTCTGGCTTCTGATTCCAATGGCAATGCCATTCCAACTCCTTCGAAGGAAAACAAAGCCACCCCGAGACCATAACAGAACATTGGAAAACTACCGAAAGCATGCACATTTGTCGTGTTTTTCATGAAAACGATGACGTCTTGGACCATTACAACGCTCATTGCACCAACATCAACGATGTCTGCGAAGATGCTCAAAGGGGCTAGAAGGGTTAACGTTGGAATGGCGTTTAATCCTAACTGGAATGGAAAACAACTCCAGATGTAAAAAGTTTTCGCCTTTAGCCCCCAAATGTATTGACCGGCGTTAAGATAGTTGCCGGAATCATTCGGTGTGGGGTTGAACAGATGGGCTAAAGTGTTGCCGATGAAGATCAAGTATCCAACGCAAAAACCGGCCTGTGATGTCAGAATCATAAAATCGACGGCGAGACGACCAATGGGGCCACAAACAGCAAACCCCAAATCGCCAAAAGAATTGATTTGGGAATATGTAAGAGGGGATTCGAGTTTTCTCCGTGTTTCGATTAACAACATCATGCCGCGGTATGCGAGGCCGGCGACGGCGAAGATCATGACGAATCCGGTGATCCAACCGGTGCGCATGAATGTGTACGGGAGACCCAGAACGCCGGCACCCACGATGGCGATGAAGATGTTAGCGAAGGTCTTGGGTGTCGACGACAACGAATCGGAGGTTCCGAGAAGAGGGGAATCTTCTCTCGGAAGCGATCGGATGGCATTGGAGGAAGAAGTTGCCTCATTTTTGTTGTCGGAAACCATGGTGATTGAATTTAGAATTACGTCAAATTGAAGAAGATGATGAGTTGGATTTTGGGGTAAACATGAAACATAGATAATCTGTGATGAAATGGAAATGGGGTTTGAATTTAATGCAAGGAAGATTGAAACAGATGTATGGATGAAGCGGCACGTAACTTGAGTACGATGATTGGTGCGATTTTGTCGCCTTTTTGGGGTCGCCCGTCGCCAAGATATTTCAGGTGAAGTTTGGTCTTTTTTGGAACCGGTCGAAACCTGAAACTGAAACCGAAACCGGGTATTGACTTTGTTGACTGGAACTGGAACTGATTGAAACCGGAGCCGGTTCCCGATTTGCCCACCTTTGGAGGTAACTACCAAATTCTTGATTTATTGGGTTTGGAAAAGACTGTTCTTATTGGGCCTTGGGTATCGGCCCGTTATGAAATTATCTATTCACAAAAGAAAAAAATGATGGTAAAATAAAATAATCGGTTTTTAACCAATTCCGGTTCGGGTTTTGACTGGGAACAGGTGGAACCAGTTCCAGTTTTGGTTTTAATTTGTCTGAAAAATCGGACCTGTTTGTACCCGCCGGTTCGGGTTGACCAGTTCGGGTTGTTGGTTCCGGGTCTGGGTCTGGTTTTTTTGCCCACCTCTAGTTACCTCCATAATATCTTTCAAGACTCAAGTGATGTTCGGATTTCCTAATCATATTTAGGTTTGTTGGGCCCGGTTGTTTGGGATTTTTTTCATTCAATCAATCAATCATATTATTGAATCATTCAAGTTATTTGTATTTGGCAACCGGATTTTGATAATCAGGTTCATTGGGTCAATATTACACCATTTGGGTTGTACGAAATTTACTTGAAGATATATTCGGGTTATTCGATATACCGAATGTTCAAGAAAATTAATCATTTACTGAACCATTTAAAAACTTTGGATTCAAGTTTACTACTATATCAAAATATGTAGAATGGGTTAACACTTGTTCGAGTTTGAGTCAATTTTAGTCAGGTTTGGTATTTGAGTTCGGTTAAAAATAACACCCCTAGTATCTAAATCTATACCTTGTTTTTTGATGATGTACTAGTGGCAAGCTTCCAGGCTCTCTGAGTTGGATATTATAAGGTTCCATAGAGGTGAATCCAAAAACACATCTTTGTGAGAGAATTGTTGGCTCACATTGATATCTCAATCTGTACCATGACAGGGACTAGAAAAAAGAGCTCACCTGCCAAACAATCCAATACTATTTTCAATCAGGTTTCATCACTCTTTCTTTTTTGAATTATATGCAGCCTTTTATGTGAATAAAAAATTATCTTACTCTCTTAACTACTTGAAACACCTCTATACACAAAGTAAACACCTTACATTCTTCTGCATTTTCACACACATACGCATCATCATTGAGCTTTTGCATGTTGTATGTTGTATAGAGGCATAGAGCTTGTGTAGTGATCTAAAATATCAGTTCTTGATATGGGTCCTTCTTTCTTAGCTGATATTATCGCATTTAAGTACTGTAAGTATTATATGATCTTTTTTTTTAACTAATGTAGTTATCTAATGCCAATGGGTTTAATATTTGAGGATGAACTTGTCTAACATTTACATCTCCTTCATTTTTCCAGATATACATAGCTACACACCATCTTTGAGACTTAATGTGTGTTGTGTGATGTATTAAGCTTGTGTTATGATTTAAAATGTCAATTGTTGATATGTGTTCTTTCTTGGCTGATGTTGTGAGTACTTCTTCTCTTTAAGTGCTTATATTAAGCCATTTTATATGCAATGTATGTTTGTGTTAGGATCTAAAAGGTTATATATTTATACATGATTTTCATTTGGTAAAGATTTTTTTTTTCTGTACTCGTCCTACTTCACACACACAAACAACATTTCATATGTGTCTCTCTTAATATGTTCTGCTTATGATGTGTAACAATTCAAAACAAATACATCAAGATATTATCTGTTTTCGCCTCTGATAGATTGTCTATCTAGGAACTCACAGTTTGGTTATCACCAGATTAGTTGCTCATCTAGGCAAAACATATCTTGATATAAAAGGTATCCACCTCTTCGTAAAAAAGGTTTCGTTCTCCACCAAACCAATGTGCGATATTACAATCTGCCCTCTTTTGGAGCCCAACACCCTCACTGACTCATCAGTCTGGTTTTCTATATTGTTGCATATTTAATGAAATTGTTTCATACTAAAACCTTAATATGGTCATCTTAGAAAACAAACGAAGATTGGACTTACAACTCGAAAACCAGTCTTTCGTGTAACACGGCAGGGATCGAGCTACTGCTAGCCATAAATCAAGTTAAGAAACAAGTGAACAACATGGCCAAAATTATGGTTTTCACAGTAGAAGAGCCACACAAAATGAGAATAAAAACAATGCCACTTCAATAGGCGTTGCTCAAAACAAGAGGAAAGTGCTCAAAAAATGTCACAAACATTTGTTATGAAAATTCCAAGAACTCTACAATTCCAGCTAAATTTCTGGTTTGTAAACAATATTACTTATTGTATAGTTTAGTTAATTGTGAAGTTTTATGGATTGTAGATGGTCAATATCATTGTGAGTTGTGACTTAGGTCCTTTTTTGTTTATACATTTTGCCAATTGTGATCAAAAGAAGAATAGTATGGTGGTTTAAAAAATCTAGTTAAAATTCAACAAGTTTTGTGTATTCCTAATCAATGGAATGTGATGAAGCTACGAGAGCTCACATTCAATCTTGATGATGGGAAGACATACTCCCCTCCCTCGAAAGTCAAAACAGACACCTTGCAAATAGGGATGCAAAAACAAACCGGTTCCTAATCTGTTTTTTAGTCGGTATTAGGTTTTTGTAAAAACCGGTGGTTTAAGACTAGTATTATAATTAACCAATTAATGCATAAATACTAACCTCGATTTTTATAAAAAATAACGTTTTTTAAAAATAGTATTTAAACCAGATATAAAAAACTAACTTTAACAAAAAAAAAAAAAAAAGAAGCTAAAGTTTAAAAAATATTATATTTTTATTACTTATAATATGAAGTTATACGTAATTTAAATCTTATTCCATTTATAAAAATCTTTAATAATTTCAAGATTTATATTATTAACTATTTAATATTTTAATATTTAATTTGTTTCATATTAATACATAATCAAGTTTAACATGTACCCAACCTATAATACCAATCCAAGCAAAAACTCGATCATTCGATCATGGTTTTGCATTCTAAACAAGACAGAGCATCCAATTTTGTTTGATTCGTTTTGATGTAAGTAAATAAATAATTGATACAACAATAATTTTGTTGTCTTTTTGATTGGTTTATATTAGTTTTAGTAGTACGAGTAGCAAGTACATGTGTAGTACCAAGTCCTAATGAAGGAGTACAAAATTGACACCTATTAGTAACGACTTTCTATACATCTTCAATGGACAAACAAACATTCACAGAAGTAAATCAAGATTGATGTGTTCGTGAATGATGAAGAAAAACACCAATGATCGCCTGCTCCTAATTTTATGGTTTTTTATTATATTTATATATACACATCTTCTTAGAAATCAAGGTTAGTCACACGTGTTTACTTTTTCTGTCATGGTCAAAGATTATTGTTTTTTTAATGTAATTAGAAGTAAATTGAAAGAAATATGCTATTGTTTTAATTAAGTAATTTTGTTATTATAATCAACGCTATAATTATTGATAAAAAAAAAAAACTCCTTGAAAAAGTGTTCAAGTTAAAGTGGGGTCAATGACCAAACGTATTTCGATCCCTTTTTAAAAGGACTAACAAGCAATACTTACATGTGGTCATATGTTATAATTTTTTATTTTATTATCAACTTATGTCAAAAAAAAATATCATATTGTACATGATTGGGATAAATATAACATTTTGTGAACATAGTTTTGAGAAAAAAAAAATTATACGTAGAATGTCATAATTTTAAATAATAAAAAATTTAAAATTAAGAATTATAAAATTATAAATTAAGATAAAATATAATTGAAATCTTTTTATGAAAATTATGATTATTATAATAAGAAGATTTATATTTTTGATGTCTAATTATATAGTTTAATTATTTAAAATCATTTGTATTTAATAAAAGATATAGTTTGTATTTAATAGGAGAGAAAAGTTGGAAAAAAAATTCCAAATTTCACTAGAAAATAGAACATGTCTCTTTTAGATATTTTTTATTGTAATAGTAAAATGAATTTAGTTATAAAAACATTAAGCTTTTTTTAAGCTAAATCAGAGTCGTTTTGAAGCCTTCTCCTGCAAAACTAAACCTTGCATCATAAAGACTTGGGGAGCACCGGGCCAATTTGGGTTTACTATCTTCGTCATTCACAAACACGTCGGACTTGACATGCTTCAAGGTTGGAGCTCAAGATTGAAGCTGGAAGTCTAATGATAATGGCGTTCATGATGTACAACCATTTCTCAAATAGAGGGGGAAAATCCAGCTAAATTGTTACACGGGTTGAATCATAAAATTGTATTATTAATATGAGTTACCATTAAGATATAGAAATTGTAAAATAATTTTTTGTGATAACCTTTTGTTTTTTATGTTGCAGAATGAATTTAATTAAAAATATATATTAATTACAAAAGTATCATAGATTTAATAATCATACAAATTTGAAACCATTTATAAAATATAATTATCATCATTATTCTTTTTTTAATTAGAATTTAAAATTTTTGTGTTGATTATCTTGATAATTTAATTTGAAAATTTTTTGAATTTCAAAATTATTAATCAAAAATGGAAAATGTTTGATATGATTAAATCTTTATTAGTATTTAAAGAAAAATAAATATCATCTTTTTAAATTAGTAAGTTTGACTACATTTATTTTATTTAATTTATTTTTAAAATATTAAGGATTAACATAATGGTGACAAATGGCATCAATTGTAATTTGTCCAATCATTTATTGACATGTGACATGTAGTTTAACCTAGTAATAACAAGTGGCAGAGTGTTATTCTTTTATTATACAGTATAGATTCTATGAAAGAAGGGGAAAATTGACCCGGTTCTTTCTTTTTTTCTTTATATTATTAATTAACATTTAAACCTGATCGTACATCGTTTTTAGAAAAGAAAAGAAAAAAAAAACAAGAGAAAAAGAAATTTCTTTGAGTTTATCCTTTAAGATATTGTTCATGTTTGTTCTCATCTTAGTTTCCTCTCATACTATTTAATGATTGGTCAAGGCGTATAAAGGGGTAATCATTGGGTATCAGTGCTAATGATTGGACCCTCAACGTCAATGATTGGACCCTTATACTCCCCGTAGTGACACTACGAGACGTATACTTGACATGAGGTGTTAAAATATGTTTTTGTAGTGTGTTGATAACATCTCCCTTATTTAAAAGATATCATTTTTATAAGGTCATCACTAATTTTACCAAACTATAATAGTATAAACTAATGATTAAAATAGTTGATTGCGTATGTTCCTCTGATCCTCCATCCTCAAACTTTATCTTTCACACAGTAAATCTCAGTAACCATAAAATCAAGACCATGAAACGAAATTTGTCTTCAAAACCTGGGGAGTAACACAAGAAAAAACTATTTATGAGAAAGGCACAAGCATATCCTATATTTAGACATGCCTGATTTATACGATTTTTTTTTTTCCAAAAGGATGTTAAAGAACTTATTCACCAAAATGGGTGATTTGAAAAATGTTTACCAAAATGGATGTTTTTTTATGTATTTCTTTATTTTGAACTAATTTATTATAATCTTTTTTAATATAATCAACATATTTCAGAGTTAGTTGATAAAAAATAGAAAAATATTACCATATGCTGATTGAACTAAAAGAAATAGTTAGAAATAAAGAAATAAATGAAAAACATCCATTTTCATAACATTTTTCAAATCACTCATTTTGTTACATAAGTTTTCCACTAACACCTATTTTTTTTAAAAAAAAAAAAAAACTCGATTTATCCTGACATCATCATCATGATGACCCCTTGCTCTAAGCACAGGATCCAATTGGTCGTATTATCATTGATGCTCCAATCATCGTGTTTCTCTCCTTAATACAGGCATTGTAATCCTACGGAATACCTAATTTTATTTCATTATATTTTTTGGATAGCAACCAAGCAAGAGTGGATCGAGACCCTTCGCTAGTAAGGCCGAAGTCACTGCCCCATAGGCGTAACGTACCCGTTTTACCGGGCCCACATCGCTTGACGCATGCACTAGATGCAAGGAAATCGGACATTTCGGAAAACTCTGCCCTCATTCATATTCAAACCTGAGTTTCCCCAGTCCGAACTTCACCGGGTTACCGCTAAGGCAAACACCACATTGGTTCATTATATCATACTCAAACATGAAAACCCCTAACAAGCACCATCTACACATGGTATACAATCAACTAGATGATACATGTAGTAATATGTTTTTTTCTCGTAGTTGACATGAGGGTTTTGGTGCAACTGAATAATTTGTTTGAAAATCGATGGCTTATTAAGAACGTTGATGTTGTTATTCAAACCCGTGACACGAAAAAAATGTATGTTATATCCAAAGATCTGGTTATTCAAGCTTATGTTAGATATTTTAGTGTAATTAGATTAATTTTGTTAATCAATAAAAATCATTAAATTTACTAAACAAGTTGGGTGTGTAGTGCATGCTTGTGTAATGTTTTATGATTTAAACTAATTGAGGTTTCAAGGGGGTGGTGGGGGGTCCGAAGGCGGCGCCCCAGACAGAGTGGGGTCTAAGGGGCGGCAGCCCTTGGCAGGATCCAAAGAGCAGAGTCCCTGATCCTTTTGCTCTTGGAGTCTAACCCGTTTAAAAGGGCATATTTAGAGAGATTAGCCATCTCAAATCCACTTTGTATCACTTCCTCTCTCTTAGAGTGTATCTCACTCACCACGTAAAAATGAGTTATAAAGTTCTCATAGTTCTGTCAAACTTTGCATTTGACTTGTTCTTATCACTAGTTTTTTAACGCTTCATTTGTGGTGCATACATATAATGTATGTATGTGTGGGACCTCAAGTGCTAAAGTAAAATCGCACTAATTTTAACGTTATTTTACTTGTTTTGTGAAAATAACGTTAAAAGTGTTTGGATGATCAACTTCAAACAATAACTTTGAGCCGGGGACTCCTTCAAAGCAGCCTTTATATACCAACTGAGATAGGGGTAAGGTTTGTGCCCATCCTTCCTGTAACACATGCATTTTACTTTTATAAAAATATATTGTTCAATATTATAATTTTGAATATACAGTTATTATATACACATATGTGACACTTACAAACTACTAAGTAAAGAGTAAAATGACTGTTAAATTTCTGACATTTCTATTCGGTTAGTTAATATTATAGGAGACTACCTAAAATTAATAAAATATATTATAATTAAACTTTCTCCGTTTTTAACAAAATTTATGTCAAAACTTAGAAAAAAAATGAGTTGATCCTAATAGTATTTTTAGAATTTAATAGAACATTATATTTTAAAAGTTATAAGCGAAAAACAAAATATGAGCTAAATTTATTATAATAATAAAATAATAAAATTTTATCAAAATTTATTTGCCAAAAGAATTGTACGTGGAACACTCTGCGTGAATAAAATAAATAAATAAATAAATAAATAAATAATATATATAGACACACATTGAAGATAACGAAATGCTTATCCATTTATTTATGTATATCTTCTGTAATGAAGATTTCGAACAAACAAAAATTTGATGCGGTTAACTTTCATACACAAACAAACGTAAATGAATTTAGTTCGTTCGTAAACAAAACGTTTCCTTCGACTTCTTTCATACAAAGCTATTATAGGATCAACATATGTTTTGTAAGTTTTCAAGATTAAGGAATCAATACGCAGTTAGGTATGTATTTCAATATTTTAGTTTAACTTGTAAATTTAAGTTTTCATAGAATACATTTAACTTCTTTTTAAATATAAATGAATTTTTTTAGCATAGTTTGTTTAAACCTTGACGCATAAAGAGATACTACGTGACCAGCATTTAAGCTATTAGTATACGTATGATTTGCAAATCGTATCCGCATATGTTTGAAATTCCCAAACTTGGCTGGTATAGGTGGGCTGGAAGGTTAAACGCAAGACGCACTCCACAGTCAACCTAACCAGTGACCAGCTGTGGGCTAGAGGAAATAAAACGTAAGACGCGCTGCGCTATAGTTCCTAACCAGTGACAGTTATAAACCAGTGTATGTAGTAGTTGTATCGATCAATGAAATAACCTGTTAAATGTGTAGTATTGCCGATATTACTTATGGTTAAAGGACCGAACATACTATGCTTATATATCGAGTCTGTTATTTGTATTCATCAACATTATGTTGACGTTTTATTTTCAAAAAATTTCAGGTAATAATGAAATTTAAAAGAGAAGCAAGATTAGAGATTCTCGGCCAATGATGCCTTGAATAGAATCTTGTAGTGAGACCATTGAGCTATTGGAGCTATCCTTCAAGTCATGTATAAACCGGATATTATTAAATGATTTGAAATTATGTGTTTATGAAAATCCGGTTTACAATAATATGAAATGATGTTGTTCATGCCTATGCGTATGAAACTTTATGAAATCCTGAAGAGTTGTTTTGAAAAGTTGTTACAAACGATGAAAATATGGTTTTCATACCCACGCGTATGATCAATTTATAAATCCTGGAAGAAAAAAACGGTTTTCACATCAATGCATGTGAATTATTAGAAAATTCTGAATTCATGAAATAACGCTTCTGCTAAACACATATGATTGAGACATATCCATGAAACCAATTTGGGTCACAGCGCCCAGGTCACCGGGAGCCCGGGGTGTGACACTTCCCCCCCAGACCCTACATATACTGGGTAAGTTTGTTTCTCACTAGTATTCTTCTTGATTATAACTAAAATATGTTCTAATTTTTCTTATAATTAAATAAACCTCATAAGTATTATGTGACTTAACTTCCCCGTACACCATGTTAAATGTTTTGGCCCCATACACCATGTGAAACGGTCTGGCCTCTTACATGCACCTGCATTTATATATTAACTTTTATATTATCACACCATTTGCCATCCGAGAAGTTATGGATCATGGCATGGTTTGTGTAACCGGTGCATCGGGTTTCCTAGCTTCTTGGCTCATCAAACGACTCTTGTTATCCGGTTATCATGTCATTGGCACTGTTAGAGACCCTGGTATGTATGTGTTGTTTTATTCAATTTGTGCATTGATAACCTGCTACACATTATGGTAGCAATTTGACACATTTACTTATAAACAGATCAATTTGTGTTAGTATGTTTGATCTCTAACGGGTCAACAGGTTAACTCAAAAAATGTTTAGCTAGAACCACCAAATTGTTATATTCACAACACTAAATGTATAAAATCACAGGTTTTGACCCGTTACTCAACACCCTGAAAAGCCTATTTTGCCATACTATTGATGCTATTTTGTGCTTAAATTAAATTTGTAGGAAATGAAGCAAAATTAGCTCACTTATGGAACCTGCAAGGCGCAAAAGAGAGACTCCGCCTTGTGAAAGCCGAGCTAACAGAAGAAGGAAGCTTTGACGATGCAATCATGGGGTGCGCGGGTGTCTTTCACATGGCTTCCCCAGTTCTTGGACAGTTTACTGATCCAAGGGTAGATATCTTTGTACTTTCACCAAACCTAATCGCGATATAATAAATTTCATAAACGCTCATGTTTTTCTTTTGCAGGAAGAGATCGTTAATCCTGCTGTGAACGGAACACTGAATGTGTTACGTTCATGTAAAAAGAACCCATCGCTAAGACGAGTGGTTCTCACTTCATCTTCTTCGACAGTGAGAGTGAAAGACAATTTAGACCCTCAAATACCTTTGGATGAGTCATCTTGGAGCTCTGTTGAACTGTGTGAAAAACTCAAGATTTGGTATGTAGTGTCAAAAACAATGGCTGAGAAAGCAGCATGGGAGTTTTGCAATAAAAATGGGATCAATTTGGTGACTGTTATTCCATCATTTGTGGTTGGGCCAAGCCTACCTCCTACTTTATGTTCTACAGCATCAGATATATTGGGCTTGCTTCAAGGTCAGTTATAGACTTATAGAGGTGGCCAATCTTCAGGTTGAACAAAACTTGCAAAAAGTCTCTAAACTCTATTTTAATAAATGCCAGTGCCACTTAGAGGTGGGCAAAAAAACCTCGGAACCGGAACCGACAACCCGAACCGAAACCGGTCATACCCGAATCGGCGGGTACAAACGAGTCCGGTTTTGCAGACAAATGAGAACCGGAACCGGAAAAAACCAGCCAGTTCCTATACCCGACCGGAACCGGTCAAAAACCGGTTGGAAACGGTCGAAACCCGTTGAAACCGGAACCGGTTCCAAAAAAAACCCAATTTGCGCACTTCTAGTGCCACTTAGAGGTGCGCAAATCGGTTTTTTTTGAACCGGTTCCGGTTTCAACCGGTTTCAGTTCCGGTGAACAAAGTCAAGACCCGGTTCCGGTACCAGTTCATGGTTTCGACCGGTTCGAACCAGGTTTTTGACTGGTTCCGGTTCAGGTTTTGGCCGAGTATAGGTGGAACCAGTATTGGTTCTAATTTGTATGAAAAAACGGACCCGTTTGTACCCACCGGTTCCGGTTCGGGTCACCAGTTCCGGTTCCGGGTCCGTTTTTTTTGCCCACCTCTAGTGCCACTTTCGAGTCAGGCGAACCAATTTAGAAAAAATAAAATAAAGCCTAAAACTCTGGGGGATAGGCCGGTATAAATATAAAACAAAACAAGAATGAAAAAAAGAAATTGCGGAACTAGTGAATCAGATGAGTTTAAAATGAAGTGATGAACCAAGTTGTTGGTTAACTCACTTTGGTCAATATTTAATATAATTTGTAATCGGGTTGTAATGTTGAACGAAAATAGGAGAAACAGAGAGGTTTTACTGGCATGGAAGGATGGGATATGTTCATATAGATGATGTTGCTCTCTGCCATATTCTAGTTTATGAACATGAAAAAGCTCAAGGACGATATCTATGCAGCTCGACTGTCGTTGATAACGACGAACTTGTGTCAATTCTGTCAACACGTTATCCCACATTACCGGTTCCAAAGAGGTGCTAAAATTTTTATATTAGTACTGGTTTTAAAAGTGATGAATGGCTGAATAAAGATTGTTATTTTTCAGGTTTGAACAACATAAACGACCGTATTATGAGTTTAATACGACGAAGATAAAGAGTTTAGGGTTGAATTTCAAGTCGATTGAAGAGATGTTTGAAGATTGCATCACATCTCTTGTGGCACAAGGCCATCTTTCTATTCCTTAGTTAAAAATTAATGTGGTTTGTTTCATGATACCAACCGTGTATTTTTAATAAAAATTGAAGCCTAATGAATAATTTCAAAGCTCTAGCATCGAGCGCACGTATATGCTTAACTTTAAATTAAATAGGATTAGATTATTGGTATACTGGTGTACCAACAACCTTACCGTTTTGCATTTTTTTGATGTTAAAATATTTAGAAAATATATATGAGTAAAAGTTACACGAATATGATATGATGATTTGACATTTTTAATAATCAACGAATTTTCATTAATAAAAGTGAATGATTACAATAAACTGACAGGTAAGCGGGCAACTAGTTGCGCCGCAACCTCCTTTTGAATTGCAAAGTCAATCCTACTAAAAACAATTTTTTGGGTCCTAGAAGCCGTAATGTTACTATGCATAAGCCTCCGAACTCGTTTTAGAAAATTTACAGCCTCCAGGGCCACAAGAAAGATAATTTTGTCTAAAAAGAGTATAAACAAATAAGAGTTTGACATGTGACATGTTAAAAACATAAAAACAGAAATCCAGTACAAAAATCAAAATCCAATACTAAAAACAAAATTTAGTATAAAAAAACCTAAAAATCTAGTAAAAAAATCAAAAATACAATACATAAATATTATCACCCATTATTTATGGTAAGACTTAGAAATTTTGCTTATTTTAAGGTTTGGAAATATATCTTGATAAGATAATTCATGTTATGACCGTACGGGCTATAAATTTAAATCGCATTTTCTTGAACTAAAAAAAAAAGGTGAAAAAGTGTCTTTTAATCCCAGGGGCCAGGAGGCCCAGGAAAGCAGGACTTCAGGGTTCACTGGTTCAGGCCCACAAAAGACTTAAAAATTAAAAATGGGTCTGGGCTAATGGGCTTTGCTGTCATAAATATATAAATAAAATAAATTTATTTGAAAAAAATGAGAAGGTGGTCAGCACGAAGAACCCATCCGCATTCCATCCGTCAACATATTTCACAACCAAAATAATCATAAAAAGGTCCCCTTTCGATCATCCTCATCATCCTTCAAATCTTCTTCGTGATCGTCTTCGTTTTCATTCCACCTGTTTCTGATCCATACATCTTTCCGCCATTGTTGTTTACATGTACGTACATTCTAATTCCTCCATTTCTTTTTTTATCGTTCACCTAATTTTTCAGCTTTTATTCTTCATTTCAAGATTCCCATCCTAAACAGCAGATTTCAAGTCTTTTGATCCTTTTCAATAATTGTTCATAACACGTAATATGTTTAATTAATGATGCAGTTATGATGAATTCACGTTTATAGGTTCGATCTGTAAAAAGTTACTACCGCTTTCGTTCTTCGTAATCAAAGTTGTCTTCGTCTTCTTCTTCATGCCTGGTATTTCTTGCATACAAATTTGTTTTTGTTCAGACATTTCCTCAAACATATAATGTGATAATTCATATGATTGTTTGCAGTCAATTTGTGAACAAAAGCCTCAATCAACTAGAAAGACGATAGATTACCATGAAATGCATTTCTTACAGCCAAATTAACAGCTAGAACCCTAAAAAGTTTACATCCAGATCATCTACAAATTTACATCTATACCCAAAATTGTCCCCAATAAGGATTACACCATGAACCGCCATGGCAGTGCAAATCAGGCTTTCTATGTTATCGGCCATAAAACTGAAGATATTCGTGACCTTTACACAATGGGTAAAAAACTTGGCCAGGGTCAATTTGGTACAACCTATTTGTGCACCGAGAATTCAACTGGTATAGAGTATGCTTGTAAATCAATTTCTAAGAGGAAATTGATTATGAAAGAGGATGTTGAGGATGTGAGGAGGGAGATTCAGATCATGCACCATTTGTCTGGGCACCCACATATTGTCACCATTAAAGGTGCATATGAAGATCATTTGTATGTTCATATTGTCATGGAGCTTTGCAATGGGGGAGAATTGTTTGATAGGATCATTGAAAAGGGTAATTATAGTGAGAGGAAAGCAGCTGAATTGATCAAGATCATCATTGATGTTGTTCAGGCGTGTCATTCGCTTGGAGTTATACATCGTGATTTGAAGCCTGAGAATTTTTTGTTGGTAAACAAGGATGATGATTTTTCTCTGAAAGCAATTGATTTTGGACTTTCCATATTCTTCAAGCCAGGTATTGAACAGTTGATGAACAACTATGATGATTTTTCTCTAATATAAAGACTTTATTTTTAACTTGCAATTCGATTTTATTTGTGTTTAGGTCAAATATTCACAGATGTGGTTGGAAGCCCATATTATGTTGCACCTGAGGTGCTGTTGAAGCGGTATGGGCAAGAAGCAGATGTATGGACCGCAGGGGTGATACTTTACATACTTTTAAGTGGTGTACCTCCATTTTGGGCTGGTATATATGTGTGGATGTTATAAACTGTGTTATGGATTTGATTTAAAACTAAACAAGCTTTGTATATGCTTATTTTACTATTTTGTGTAGAATCTCAACAAGGGATATTTGATGCGGTTTTGAAGGGAGATATAGATTTTGAATCAGACCCATGGCCACTTATATCTGACAGCGCAAAGGATCTTGTTAAAAAGATGTTATGTTCTCACCCTTTGGATCGGTTGACTGCCCATCAAGTTATCTGTATGCAATCGTTTAAGCATTGTGAATCGTTTTAAATCTATGTTATGTGTGTGTTATAATGTTACTGCAAGCATTGCATCCCAATGGATGTCAACTTTAACAAAGAATATCTATGATATCAGTGACCTGTTTCCATTTTTCTTGCAAAGTAATGGCATTATCGTTATCACATTGGGACAAGTTTTCTTTATAATCAATGTGCAGGTCATCCTTGGATATGTGAAAACGGAGTTGCTCCTGACAGTGAACTGGATCCAGCAGTTCTTTCTCGTTTGAAACAATTCTCGGCAATGAATAAGTTAAAGAGGATGGCCTTGCGGGTATGTTTATGTTATTTTAAATTCACATACACATATAGAGGAGAGTTCATTTAAGAACATATAGTATGCTCAGAACTACAATGACCGCTTTAACCCTTTTACTCCTTATTACATAGATCGACTAGAATGCATGCGGATTTTGATATTTTTGAGATTTATTTTCAAAAAAATATGGTATTGAGAACATTTTTGTCTACACTCACATTTGCATATATGCTACATGCACATGAGTAGTATATACGCTACATGCCCATGGGTGCATTGTTATAATTTTAAAAAATTCAAGAGACAGAAGATAAAACCAAAGAAAGTGAACAGAGAAATAAACCATTATTGTAAATTTTAATGTTTTCATTGAAGCACAAAATGGGTGCAATGTACTTGTGTTTTTATGCTTCTTTGTGGCTCTTTGTAGTTCTCAACACAATATTGGTTCTGAAATGAATATGCCCATAGATGTGTGTGTGTGTCTGTGTTTCCAACTTAAAATGCCATAGAAGGGTATATGGAACAATTTCATTTATTTCAAAGAATTTTTTTTTCTTTTTTTAAATTTAGGTTATAGGAGAGAGTTTGTCAGAAGAGGAGATTGCTGGTTTAAAGGAATTGTTTAAGGCAATGGATACAGATAACAGTGGTGCAATTACATTTGATGAATTAAAAGCCGGTTTGAGGAAGTTTGGTTCTACATTAAAGGACACAGAAATACAAGATCTCATGGATGCAGTAAGACTATTTTTATAAACAACCTTATTTTGAACCCAAATGACATTTGTTTTATAGGCTGACGTGGACAACAGTGGGACAATCGACTACGGAGAATTTATAGCTGCTACACTTCATCTGAACAAACTAGAACGCGAGGAACATTTGGTTGCTGCATTTCAGTATTTTGACAAGGATGGAAGCGGTTATATTACAGTTGATGAACTGCAGCATGCTTGTGCAGATCACCACATGACTGATTTTCTTGTTGAGGATATTCTTAAAGAAGTTGATCAAGATAATGTCAGTAGAAGTTTAATTAATATAATTATGTGTGTGCGCGCGCTACATACATACATACACAGAGGATTTGTGTTTTATTGTATTTATTATGTTAATTTTACAGGATGGAAGGATTGATTATGGAGAATTTGTGGCTATGATGACAAAAGAAAATGCAGGAATTGGTAGAAGAACGATGAGGAACAGTGTGAATATTAGCATGAGAGATTCACCAAGGGCTGTCTAGTTTTATTATAAATTTATAATCATTGCTGATTAATTGTATTTTGTGAGATGATTTATATTTTGTGAGATGATTTATGTTTTGTTTGGGTGAAGTAGAAAACAGATTTATTATCACATTGGAGTTGAAACTAGTTGCTTGGTGTAAAACAAGTGTTGTGAACTGATACCGAGAACATCAAGAAAGAGTTGATGCAGTTGAAAATTGTAACATTCAGCTGATATGTTATTTTATAATCGTGTTATATGATAATCATTATTTATAAAGTTATAATAAAATACCTAAACAATATAGGCTATGTTATATATTAAAATTGTTTGTACCCCATTTGTAGTGCACACATATAATGTATATGTGTGTGGCACTCAAGGGGTCAAAGTAAAGGGGTCAAAGTAAAATTGCACTAATTTTAACGTTATTTTATTTATTTTGTGAAAATAACGTTAAAAGTGTTGGAATGATCAACTTCAAACGGTAAATTGAGCCGGGGCTTCTTCGTAACAACCTCTCTAACCCAACTGGAAAAGGGGTAAAGTTTGTGTATTCACCAACTTCTACCCACGGCCCACTTGTTCTTGCAGAATCCAATGTCAAGAAATAGGAGTTCAGGACGTCTTCTTGTTGATTGTAAATTTGTCATGCATGCTAACCGTCCGAGCATACCACACCACCGGAGAAACAAAGTTGACCCTCCGATACCACCGGAAAAACTCACCACCGATCGAAATCATTTGCCGGATTTTGATTTCATAATGGAAGTGGAGTATATGAAAGCATGCGTGAGAAAACTTGCAATCTGGTACACCCCCAATTTCAAGCCCATCATCACCCACGATGAGCTTGATCACATCATGTCTACTCTCGGATTCCTCCCTCTTCCACCCATTTCCACCACCGCCACCGTCGGTTGGAAAGAGTACTTATTTTCAGCCGCCGGAGCTTTTCTTTCAAAATCCCCATCTCCTCCTCGCCCTCGCCTTCCATATCCCAGAATAGATGGCTTACATCTCAACACATATCATTCGTTTGTTAAGTCTGTTAATTTTTACCTCCAGATGAACGAAATTTCGGATCTTTTTCATATTCGGTGCGCTTCGATTCTCCCTTTTTCGTTTCTTTAATTGAATATGTATGTGTTTCCTATTTATGATCAACGGATATTTTTGCTGTCGATTTTGATTCTGATTTCATTCTTTCATGCATAAATTTTGTTAGACTTATATGATATAGTTTGACCATGATAGGTCAAAATTATGCCTTTTAACTTCATAACTGACATGGGTTTGGATATTTTGAAATGATTAACTAGTAAAAACTAAGTATATTACAATCTGTAGTTGTGATATGGTGTTAATTTTGTGCCAAAAAGCCCGCTACCGATTTTCAGTTTTGCTTTGTACATTTATGCCCGAAAAAATGGGCGGGTTGGATTGGATTGGGTTACGGGTCAGAACGAATACGGGTCAAGATGGGTGCGGTCAGGATGGGTTTTAAGAAAAGTCAGGTTGGGTCTAAACGGGTCGTTTATCAAAAAACATTAATTTAGCTCAAGTTAAATGAGTTGTAATAAAACAAATAGTTTATTTGAATATTTTTTAATGGTTTTATCATAGTCACAGGAAACGTAGATATACCCATGAACCGCATGCCAAATCGCACGTACCGGATCGTGGTACAAAGTAGTACAGTCGTCGGTGGTACACGATCCGGAACGGAGAAATTGTGTGTTCCCAATTTAGGTTAATTTCGTCTATTTTGAGGATGAATCGCATACCTAATTGAAGAATTTGCGTTCCAAAATCATGAATTCGATTTCAGGCGACGTACATTGTACGATTTCCCAGGAAACCTTCGATTTCCAGCAATCTTCGTCTTCCCTATTCGATTTCCCCATTGACGAATTGGATTCAAGGGACGCGTACGATTTCCCCAGTGTATTCAATTTCCCCATTCGTTTACCAGGCGACATACATAAGGGGCCACGTTCTTATTTTGGATTCCTTTGACGGTTTGGTTCCCCCCCTTTGTTTTTTTTTTGTATAAATATTAAATCATTAGAGTATTACTACTATTCCATTAATTTATTTCTTTATCTTCCATCATTTCATACGAAGCACTGTATTACTACTCATTGTACATTTCTTATATGAATTTTGTGTTATGAAACGATACGGCGTACCAAACCATATAATACACCGTATCGCGTTCCGAATGAACCTATCCCCTCTTACCGAATTTTAAAAATGTACGAACCGTGTACGCGTTTTCGTACCGCGTACCGGAGTGTACCCCGATCCATGTGACTATGGTTTTATCATTAAATATATTGTTAATCATTTTATTTGCTTGAATCCATTGGATACACATAGTTTTTAAGTTACCCATCTTGACCCTTTTTATTTCATAATGTGCGACACCCCAACCTGGTTTTGGCTGACGTGTCACGTATACGGAATCAGAAGTAATTGCAACAATCCCAAATGTATTTAAAACATAAATACATAAGTCTTAAGTTGATAATTAAACATAACAAAACAAATATTTAAGTTTTAAGTATTGATTATTACATTTACTATAGTAACGGAAATTTTCAGATTTAGCTCCGATTTTACTCTCAAAAGTTCCCCGCCTGGTTTTCTTGATTACCTACACAAAAGAGATAAACACCACAAAAACAAATACGACTGAGCCAAAGAATGCTCAGTAACGGATGAACAATAGTAATAAAGAAGTTCTGAAGGTGGTGAAAAATAGGAAAAATTCAAGTGGAAATATAACCGGATAGTGGTCAGAAACAAGATCGGAACAGTAATCAGTTGTCTCACTTTTATATTACAGAAAAATTAACACATTTTATATTTTAAGTCATAATTAGAACATTACAGAATATACCACGAGCCGACTGTACATACAAAAGTGTAAGGTTCACGGGTAGCTACTCCCGCTTACCAGACACATGAGATAGTTAGTGTTGGCATACACGTCACTATCCCCCAGAATCAGAAAGTACAGTTTAAAATTATCCTAGGACCAGTCCATACGCCTCCCCAGAATTCAGTAGGTGCACAGTGTACTATCAGAGTACTTATGGAGACGCCGTGAACTCAACTAACCGTCACGGATGGTTCCACATTATGGTTGCCGCCATAATGGGCCTGTAGTCATCCTTACAGGTAGGGGCATGCTCGGGTAACAGAATACAATTTCAGAAGTTCAGTAGGTTCAGTAGGGTAGTCATACTACCAATTAAGCGATAATCAGGATCATGCAATAATGAGTACAACGTAATTTAGAGTTATTGCATGTTAAACGAAACAGAGAAACACGATATCATATCGTGTTAATTAGAAATCCGAACATTACAGAAATGAAATTTAATTATTACAGAAACGGTTTACAGAAACAGATTACAGAACAGAAAATACTATGATTTAAAAAAAAACGGAATCCGTACAATAACGGATAACAGAATTTATATTTTGAGTTAAATAAAAGGAATCCGTACAATAACGGTAACATAATTTATACTCTGAATAAAATAAACAGAATCCGTACCTTAGCCTTAGCAATTAACGCAACAAGTAATCAGATAAATACACACGCAATCCAATTCTCCGATGATTCAGAAATCTGTGTTTTTATGTGATTTCACGTTAGCTTAACCGAATTATGACTCGTATACAATTTTGGTGACTTAAACCTTTTTAACGTTTAACCGATCAAATTGGTTTATTTTATAAACTTATTTGTTAACATTTGCTAATTTCACAGATTTGTGATTCAAACAGTTTTAAAATTTGAGATATTACAATTTAAACGATTCAAGTAAAGCAATTAAAAATATAGTTTCGAATAGGATCGAACTCGTGACTTTCTTAATCGGATTTTCAATACTAAGTCGATTAAACATAATCTATAATTATTTACTTAGTTATAAAAAAATAATATTAACAAAATAATTTCAAAGACAAACTTTGCCTTGAACTTGAAGCCTTCTAACAGATTGTTTTTCCTTTGTTTACTAAAGGTGGAAACTAAGAGCTAAAAACATGTTCTAGGAAGGAGTAGAACCCCCAACCTCCTCCCAAAAACACAAATGCTCTAACCAACCCATCTAACCTTCTGTTTGTGTAATGCTTTTGTTTGTTTATTTTTTTAATTACATAACAATTATGGCTTCATTTCTTCTTCTCCATCGTTTACTACCCTGGTTGGTTACAGAGGGTTCGAAGGTTTGTTAAGGCATTTGTTATTCCCTTGTAAACCTTCGGATAACATACATAAACACTCATATTTACGTACAATCATAGACTTAATTAAGAAATAACTCGAGTTTACCTTAGAGTTAACGCGAAAATGAACCCGCGATCCGTAACCGAGGCAGAAATGGCATACGTCATCAAACAACTGTCAAAGTATGGTGGCTCTAAGTCTCTAACCGTTGCGACCGTGATTTCTCTTCCGGTTGTAACGAGTTGTGATGGTGGTTCTTACGGTGTTGTTTTGTGGCTGTGATGGTTAATAGTTCCGACCACCAAATATTGTTCGGTGTTCTTTTACGTGGATATAACGACCGACATACAAGGATATATTAATTTAAGATTTTGAATGTAGAACATTCAATTCAATATATATCTTTGATAAGTCGGTTAAGGATTCTTGCCAAGGAAGTTGTCTTTTGTTTTATTTAATTGTTTATTTTATTATTATTATTATTATTATTATTATTATTATTATTATTATTATTATTATTTTAACAATATATATGCACATAATATATAATAAATCAAATTATAATATGGTATGGGTATGTGTCAGTTTCTAAGTCGGTTTTAACTTCAGTTGAATACGGTTGTAATTACTAGTCGAGTGATATTTAATTAGATGTTACCAATTTAATCAACTAACATTAAAATAGAATTTTAGCTTATTATAAACGTTAAGTATGATTAGATTATTCGTTTCGGTTTATTAATAATAACCGAGTCAAAATTTATAAATTTAATTAATTAATTTCTTAAAATAATTCGGATTTTCGGTACTTAACTTATCATTATTGTTTATATATTTTATTTTAAACTTTTATAACAGCTAAATTTTTCGGTTGTTATAATTCTACCCCCTTAGAAAAATTTCGTCCTCGAAATTTCATAATTTACAGAACGATTCATTTTCTAGATTTATGAAATTATTTGTTTTACTTTATTTATTCTTATACTGAAAATCTTTGTAATAGTTTATTGCAGAATTTCTTATACATTTTCAGAACAATTAATTATTACAGATAATATATGTAACATCTGTGCCGGAATCGTTACCGGAACAGTAAACTGTACAGTAATTAGTACAGTAACTCAGTTGCAAACTAGGAGAAATACTTAGAAGCTATTAACATTCAATACTAAATGTAAACTATTATACGATGTTTCTGAAATCCCGATTTAATCTTTATGGTTAAACAGTCAGAAACACATCAGACAATCATGAACAGATGCAAACATGTTTAATTTTGTGTTATTAGGTTTAAACGTATGTGAGGATAAACAGAACAAAACAATAACAGTTGTTGTTATGGAATGCTAAACTGACGAACTATTCGTAAAGGTGACGATCTGTACGAATAGATCTGATAGTTTGACGATCTGAAACGATGATTGAAAGGTAGAAAACAAAATCAGAAAGTGAAACGTACGATCGTGTTCGTACAGTTAGCGCTCTGTACGAAGACGCGCGTAAGTGACGTTTTCTGACGAAACGATAACGAAAACAAAGACGATCCGAACGATAATAAAGTTAAGGGAATATAATATTTCCTATTTTACAATTTTGAAACTCATCATAACTAAATTTAAAACGAAAACTATTTTAAGTTAAACTGTGTAAAGCTTAAAAATACGCGAATAAATAACGAAACGCGTAAGAATTATAAGTTTCGGCAAATCACTCAAGATTAATAATATTTAAAATATTTTTATACATAATCATCCATCAAATATTAGAAATAAAGTCTTTTTATTTTATATGTGATTATGCGCACGTAACGATCCGGAAACGCGACAAAAAGTGAACCGAGCTATCGAAACGAACCCGAATACCCTCGGGGTATTTAAACCCGAAAGGTGGCATTTCTTTCATTTTTCATGATCTCTCTCTCTCTCTAAAACTCTCTCCCGTTTTTCCCTCTCTCTCTAGAAAAACCATCCTTCTAATCGCGATATCTCAACCGTTTGTGGACGAAATCAGGCGTTCTTGGTGTCCACGCGAAGCCCTTGACATCCTTTACGTAGAAGTACAGCAGATCAGAGCGTTTAACCGCTGAAAAACAAGGTATGAAGCTTTGAAACTCACGAATTTTAGGGTTTTCATTATGTTTCTTTGTTGTAGATCGAACCATTCACTTTAGATGGTGAACTACGGTTGCTCATGGACCACATAGCCATTCTAAAACCTTCACGATGTATAACAAACCTTAGCAGCAACTAGACTCGAAGAAGGTGATGATGGTGAGCAGATACAGGTTCGGGAAAAACCCAAGGCCGAACCTCTTAGCTGCAAGCTGGCCGAACCCTCTTTCCAAGTGACGAACCCTGGTTGGGCGAACGAACCCTAGCTGTCTCTCACAAACCTTTTTGGCCAGACCCTTGCAGGTGACGAACCTCATAGAACAGACGAAACTCCAGCTGGACTGACGAACCATTAGCCACAAACCTGTGGCACATGGCCGAATCATTTGGTGTGTAGCGAACCCATTGGCCGAATCCTATGTCTCAGACGAACCCAGGAACTACATCATGACCAACGAACCCATGTAATGACGAACCTACCTGCTGTTCGCAAACCTACTTCAGCCACGAACCATCCATGCAGCGGGTTGGACGAACCCTAGGGTTACAGGCGAACCAATGGTCACGAACCATGTGTTCGTGAGAGAAGCAGAAGCCGAACCCTGTGATGAAGCATCTTAGCCGAACCCTTGTACAACTCTAGGCGAACCAAAACCAACATGGCCTAAAGGTTCGCTGCCATTCTTGATATCCCAGTCGATTCCAAGCAGCCACCATCGATACAACACAAACCTTCGACTCAATTCCATTTCATGATTAACGTAAACACTTTGGCCCAAGGAATGAGACATTTTTGATACTTAGATCGGTCCAATAACACTCTCGGCCCAATCTTTTGTTAAACGGCCCAAGACAGAAATTTCGATGGCTCATGGATTTCGGCCCATTGTTGATCCAACATCTAGCCATTCGACCCATAGTCTTCGGCCCATGATTTTTCTTTAACCGGCCCAACACAAACCCCACCTACGAGGCCCAATGGAATGACACCCACTTAACGGGCCCATGGCCATCCAACCGGCTTAGAACCAAGTGCTCGGCCCATATAAGAATTTGAAGTTATCTCGAGTAATTGGGTCACCTTATTTGGTTGAGACCTACCCCAATCCGCCAACTTTAGTCACTCTAATTCATACAATCGGCCCATTTTTATAAGTTGTGGCCCAAAACCGAAAACATAATAGGCCCACAAGGTTCAAGTATCAATGAATATGAAATAGATTATAACATGATAAAGGGGATTAACATTAAAACTAAGAATCTAAGATTTTATTCTTAGAAATTCATTTATCACAATGGAGATCTTAATGGAATGAAAGATTTTACCAACAAAGTAAGATATACTTAAACCTTGTGAGGAAAGTTATGACACAACAATGACAAATAACTAAGGGTCGAATGAAGACCGAGACACAAGGGTTAGCCAAATTTAGGGCTAACTCTAACATATAGGTGCACATGAAACATTACAACAAATACTTATAAACTACAAACACTATGAAATCAATACAGGAACGTGAGCATCATATCAAGTGTAAACAAAGAGCGCGTGCATTCTTATTCTGCAAAGTCAATCACTAAGGACATAAGGTGAGTTCATTTGTCCCTTTTCAAACTTATTTGTTTTACTTCGGGACTGAGAAGCATGTTAAACATTTTCACAAAATTATTGAGATGTTATTTAATGCTTGAAACATATACTATGAACTTGATGCTTGAAACCATATATTGGATGCTTATGAGACTTGATGCAAACTTATGGGATTCATGATGAAACAATGTGTGAACACTTGAAACTATATGCATGAGGCTTACAATATAGATTTGGAGCCTAAACTTTATAAACTATTATGATATAAGCTATGTGCTTAAATTATACAATTGAGGTTTAACTTATAAACTCTATGTTTAATTATATACAAAACCATAAGGCTTTGAAAATACTTTAAATAAACGCTGATGCTTTATACAATTATTTCATAAAGTTATTGTACTACACCTTTAATGAAGTATTAAATTACTTTACACTTACAATGATTTGCTTAAACTTAACTGGAAACATTTATTCTTAGAGATACTTATATACGTGAGATGTCTGAAAACACGTGAATACTTGTATACTTAGAATGCTTGAAACACGTGAATGCTTGATACATTTTGGAATACTTGAATGCGTAATATACTTGGGATACGTGAACATTTGAAATGCTTGATACATTTGGATGCCTGAATACTTGAATGCTTGAAACATGAGATGCTTAAACAAAAGACTGATTGACCGCCGCGTGTTGACCTATGTGTCAACCCCTACTAGTCAGCAGTGAAACAATGTGAATGCTTTAGACTTGTATGCAAAAACTTTTGGACATTGTGAGACAGACTGTTGGCCGCCGCGTGTTGACCTGTGTGTCAACCCCTACTAGTCATCAGTGTTCTTCTTTGTCAGAGTCATGTAAGACAGACTGATTGACCGCCGCGTGTTGACCTGTGTGTCAACCCCTACTAGTCATTCAGTGTTCTTCTTGATTCATCCATGGTGATGACAAGTGACTAGAATGATGGAGTTCTTCTAGTTGACTATGTGTAAACTTGAAGGTTACTCTATCTAAACATGTCACGAGTCATAAATAGGATCATTATGGATGAATGCTGAAATCCTTAGGGTTTTTCAGCTGTCCATAATGGTGCCTATTAAACTTGAGACTTATTCGTTGTGGAGTGAAAGCTTAATTATCATTAATAACAATATGTTAAGCAACCCGGTATGTGGTGGGACGGTGGCTGGGGCTTGTCCCCTACATATGCCCTATATATAAGCATACTTGGTTGGATAGCATAGGTGGTTGTTAGTGAGGTTAAGATTGTCATTTCGGGGGGAAACAAAGTAAACATTGGCAGGGAAACAAACGTTAAGAATCATATGTCATGAGATCAGAGTAGTGGGGATGAAATGCTTAATTATCATTAACAACAATATGTTAAACAGCCCGGTATGTGGTGGGACGGTGGCTGGGGCTTGTCCCCTACATATGCCCTATATATAAGCATACTTAGTTGAATAGCATAGGTGGTTGTTAGTGAGGTTAAGGTTGTCATTCAGGGAATCAAAGTAAACAATTACAGGGTAATCAAATTCAAAGAAACAAACACTTGGAATCAAACATTGTGAACCAAACATTGGGAATCAAACATTTTGGGGAATCATACGGGCAGGATGAGACGCTTAATTATCATCAGGAACAATATACCATGTGGTTCAGTATGTGGTGGGACGGTGGCTGGGGCTTGTCCCCTACATATGCCCTATATATAAGCATACTGAATCAGATGGTATAGGTGGTTAATGGTGAGGTTAAGGTTGTCATTTAAAGGATTTTACAAACTATTTTTACACAAAAAACTACATGAACTCACCAACCATTGTGTTGACTTTATTTTTCTACATGCTTTCTCAGGTAATACATTGGATTAAGCTAATATTCAGGATTTGCATACTAGGATGACCAGACATAGATCCTAGTTGACTTTTGAAGAAGCACATCTTGAGATCAATACGAATCTCTTTTGGATATCTTGTACAAATACAAGATAGATATATTTGATTCTTTTGGATAGGTTTACTTAGTTAAATTACTAAACTTTGACTTTGTAATTTAACTTTGTAATCCTAGTTTATATTTTATTGTGCTTAATTATTCTTAACATTGATGCTATGTAAACAATCTGATCATCACGATTATCATTCACGATATCGCGCTCCGAGAACCTTCCGCCCGACGGGGACTCCGATCCTACCCCGCCGGCTCGGGGTGTGACAATATAGATACAGATCAGTACACCCAGATACAAGCCGTATAATAATACAATTACGATTCAAAAAGATTCGGATACTGAGAGCGAAACATATCTTCTAACTCCCAAGTCGCGTTACGTTCAGAATGATTTTTCCATATAATTTTAATAAATAGGATCGTCTTTCTTCGCATAATTTGTTCTTAACACTCAAGAATTATTTCTAGTATTTCTTAAGACAGATCATTGTTAATTATAGGAGTGGGTGTAATTAATTATGTGTAAAGAATGATAATTAACTCTCTTAGTAACAATACGTCCTCCAATATTTTGATCTTGTTGGCCCTCAACATAAATTATGCCAACATCTAAATTGTAAAAATTTTCACATCATAATCATTCAATAATTCCACATCCAACGTCTCTAATGTATGTTTAACTTATTCTAGGTGAAATGTATTTTAAACTCTTGTGGATTGGTGAATATATTACAAGTCTCTCTACATATATAGTATCTCCAAATACTCAACGTGTAATGACTAAGACACACTCTAGGTCATGCGTTAGATATTGAACTTCAAAATGTTATAATTTCTATAACGCCTAAACAATAAACTTATCATGTTTCATCAACATACATGTGAGTCCCTTTTAGAAGCTTCACGATAAATCTTGCCACTGTCGGTGCCTGAAGTTAAAGTGAGAATTAGGAAGATTGCAATCCTTTCTTTGATTATTTTGAGACTCTTCTCATGTTCGTCATTCCACGAGTACTTAATTCCTTTTCTAAAATACAGTGTACGGGTAAAGGTGCTTACAGCAAAACCTCCAACAATCTAGGATAATGATCAATGAGACTGAAAATTTCTAACTTTTGTAGTTGAAATAGGCATAGGCTATTTCATGATTTGCTTCGATCTTTGTTGGGACCATCATGATGCCATCAATACCGACTACATGCTCAAGATATGCAACTTTGTCAAGCCAAAACTCACACTTTGAGTTTAGCATAGAAATTCTTTTGACATAATGTCTCCAATACTATACGAAGATGACTTCATGGTCCTCCTTCACTTAATTTTTTTTTTTTTTCATAATTCTTATAGCTATTGTAGTTACTCCTTATGCTCCAAAAGTGTCATACGATAAAGTGTATTTACGATTAGTTAGCACAAGAATGAGATCATTAGTAAATTTCACTAACAATCAGAATTGTTAGCTTCACTCGAAGTATCAACTTTTACTAAAGCTAGAACTTTGCACAACCATGTGATAAGAATTTATGGAATTTGAGTGCTGAGATAACTATCAAAGTCTTGTGTTTCCTAGTAACTAGTAAAGGACTTGTAGGATTATCAAAGGAGAGAAAAAAAAACATGTGAAGCGTTTGACACTAAATGGTTACTCGATATCGAGATAGTCGGTCCATGTCCATGTCGAAAATAAAATATTATTGTATGAACATATTTAATCTTGTCAGATTATCGGATTTGAGTTCTTAGAAGGAGTTTTAGAAACATTCATAATACAAAGTATTACATATCATGACAGAGCAAGTTCAGAATCTGGAGTCTTATCACACTCAAAGAACACTCATCAACATAATAGAATTTCATTAGCACCCTTGTGTAACTGTAAATTTACGATTACGTTCGCGACCATAATCGTCTATTTACTTTACACAAGTATCCTACTGTTATTCCATCATGTTTCTTTAACAACCTGGATAACCTTACAAAGAAAGAATAGTAAATAATCTATATGAAGGTGAAATGATGCTAAAATTCTAATCGATACCATAGAGTAATAACGCAAATGTGTCATGCTTATTTCGATTCATAACTTATTGATGAATGCATCTTCGAATTTGCTTAATAGCAAAGTTTGATAGCGTGTAGTCATTTCGTTTAAGTCCTAATCTTTTTGCTCGTCTCTAGCAGAATATCTAGAAGTCTTTCAGATGTTCATGAATATTGGTTGATAATCATCCCACTTGGAACAATTGCATTTCAAAGTTCCTAAAGTTAAGTAGGCGACTAGACCTAACTAATGATAGGGCTTTTAACAATCACAAGCAAAGAATACAAACTAATTATCACAAAGACTAAGCAAAACACAAAGTCGTAACCTATGTGTAATCTTATCCCAATGTCTACCCATTAACCTCACATGTCTTATTGTTTAAGTTTTCTACAGGAAAGAGCCTTAGCTCTGATACCATAGCTGCGACACCCCAACCTGGTTTTGGCTGACGTGTCACGTATACGGAATCAGAAGTAATTGCAACAATCCCAAATGTATTTAAAACATAAATACATAAGTCTTAAGTTGATAATTAAACATAACAAAACAAATATTTAAGTTTTAAGTATTGATTATTACATTTACTATAGTAACGGAAATTTTCAGATTTAGCTCCGATTTTACTCTCAAAAGTTCCCCGCCTGGTTTTCTTGATTACCTACACAAAAGAGATAAACACCACAAAAACAAATACGACTGAGCCAAAGAATGCTCAGTAACGGATGAACAATAGTAATAAAGAAGTTCTGAAGGTGGTGAAAAATAGGAAAAATTCAAGTGGAAATATAACCGGATAGTGGTCAGAAACAAGATCGGAACAGTAATCAGTTGTCTCACTTTTATATTACAGAAAAATTAACACATTTTATATTTTAAGTCATAATTAGAACATTACAGAATATACCACGAGCCGACTGTACATACAAAAGTGTAAGGTTCACGGGTAGCTACTCCCGCTTACCAGACACATGAGATAGTTAGTGTTGGCATACACGTCACTATCCCCCAGAATCAGAAAGTACAGTTTAAAATTATCCTAGGACCAGTCCATACGCCTCCCCAGAATTCAGTAGGTGCACAGTGTACTATCAGAGTACTTATGGAGACGCCGTGAACTCAACTAACCGTCACGGATGGTTCCACATTATGGTTGCCGCCATAATGGGCCTGTAGTCATCCTTACAGGTAGGGGCATGCTCGGGTAACAGAATACAATTTCAGAAGTTCAGTAGGTTCAGTAGGGTAGTCATACTACCAATTAAGCGATAATCAGGATCATGCAATAATGAGTACAACGTAATTTAGAGTTATTGCATGTTAAACGAAACAGAGAAACACGATATCATATCGTGTTAATTAGAAATCCGAACATTACAGAAATGAAATTTAATTATTACAGAAACGGTTTACAGAAACAGATTACAGAACAGAAAATACTATGATTTAAAAAAAAACGGAATCCGTACAATAACGGATAACAGAATTTATATTTTGAGTTAAATAAAAGGAATCCGTACAATAACGGTAACATAATTTATACTCTGAATAAAATAAACAGAATCCGTACCTTAGCCTTAGCAATTAACGCAACAAGTAATCAGATAAATACACACGCAATCCAATTCTCCGATGATTCAGAAATCTGTGTTTTTATGTGATTTCACGTTAGCTTAACCGAATTATGACTCGTATACAATTTTGGTGACTTAAACCTTTTTAACGTTTAACCGATCAAATTGGTTTATTTTATAAACTTATTTGTTAACATTTGCTAATTTCACAGATTTGTGATTCAAACAGTTTTAAAATTTGAGATATTACAATTTAAACGATTCAAGTAAAGCAATTAAAAATATAGTTTCGAATAGGATCGAACTCGTGACTTTCTTAATCGGATTTTCAATACTAAGTCGATTAAACATAATCTATAATTATTTACTTAGTTATAAAAAAATAATATTAACAAAATAATTTCAAAGACAAACTTTGCCTTGAACTTGAAGCCTTCTAACAGATTGTTTTTCCTTTGTTTACTAAAGGTGGAAACTAAGAGCTAAAAACATGTTCTAGGAAGGAGTAGAACCCCCAACCTCCTCCCAAAACACAAATGCTCTAACCAACCCATCTAACCTTCTGTTTGTGTAATGCTTTTGTTTGTTTATTTTTTTAATTACATAACAATTATGGCTTCATTTCTTCTTCTCCATCGTTTACTACCCTGGTTGGTTACAGAGGGTTCGAAGGTTTGTTAAGGCATTTGTTATTCCCTTGTAAACCTTCGGATAACATACATAAACACTCATATTTACGTACAATCATAGACTTAATTAAGAAATAACTCGAGTTTACCTTAGAGTTAACGCGAAAATGAACCCGCGATCCGTAACCGAGGCAGAAATGGCATACGTCATCAAACAACTGTCAAAGTATGGTGGCTCTAAGTCTCTAACCGTTGCGACCGTGATTTCTCTTCCGGTTGTAACGAGTTGTGATGGTGGTTCTTACGGTGTTGTTTTGTGGCTGTGATGGTTAATAGTTCCGACCACCAAATATTGTTCGGTGTTCTTTTACGTGGATATAACGACCGACATACAAGGATATATTAATTTAAGATTTTGAATGTAGAACATTCAATTCAATATATATCTTTGATAAGTCGGTTAAGGATTCTTGCCAAGGAAGTTGTCTTTTGTTTTATTTAATTGTTTATTTTATTATTATTATTATTATTATTATTATTATTATTTTAACAATATATATGCACATAATATATAATAAATCAAATTATAATATGGTATGGGTATGTGTCAGTTTCTAAGTCGGTTTTAACTTCAGTTGAATACGGTTGTAATTACTAGTCGAGTGATATTTAATTAGATGTTACCAATTTAATCAACTAACATTAAAATAGAATTTTAGCTTATTATAAACGTTAAGTATGATTAGATTATTCGTTTCGGTTTATTAATAATAACCGAGTCAAAATTTATAAATTTAATTAATTAATTTCTTAAAATAATTCGGATTTTCGGTACTTAACTTATCATTATTGTTTATATATTTTATTTTAAACTTTTATAACAGCTAAATTTTTCGGTTGTTATATAATGTTACACATTTCAACTCAAAATACAATAATTCTTACCCAAATCTACCCATTTTTCTTATTACAGGTCAAGATTGCCAGGTATAGGTACAGGTACATTAGTTGGTTTTCCAACGCCTCCCCTCATATCTCTGGCCCATTTTTTTAAAAGCAAGGATTTTCTGTACAAGTATGAAATTTTTTTTTTCTTATTTAATCATTTACATCAACAATCAATCATAGGAGTAGATTCCTAGTATAGGTAGACACATAATAACCATGAAGAACTCTTTGTAATAATTGTTATATGTTGTAAATGGTAATAAAGCCATTGATGCTCAAATGTACACATTATCATATCTTCAAATAAAATTCACTTACATTCACAAGTGTATGCTAAAACATATTGTCTTGTCATATATTGAACTTATAACAGGGGAGTACCATTGCACCATGCTCACGACCGGGGCCAGAAGTGGTTAAGAATGATTGGAGACGACTTGGTGTATGTGTACCGAGAGGGAACCATGGACATGTCAGCAACCTACAAGAATGGCAACAAGGATAAGAATCCTGATTTGATCATTGTTCCATGGAAAAGCATCATGGATAGGATATTATAGGAATGTAAGTATTCAGTTCACCTTGTTCTATCAATGTATCTAGAGACTTGTGATGATATGAGCTGTTACTGGATCAATAGATAAGTTTGGTTTTGACATTACATGTGAAGGTTGAATATATTTGTTCCAAATCAATTTTTTTTTATGATTGTGGTTGCTGTTGTTTTATGTCAAGGATTGATCAATGTAAGTAGTTGGCCAGGCAAAAGATAGTTATGTAGAAAGCCTTCTAGTATTTATTAGCGAGTTTGATCTTTCTTGACTTTTTTTCTTTCTTTAGTGGATATAGTCGCACGTCATTACAGATCACGGCCATATTATTAAAAGCTTGTGATTACTGATTAGAATGGGTTTCAAGGTTGCGATAATAATGGGTTTCGTTCATGTGCTCAAAAATATTAATCCAACGATAGTCAGTCCATTTCCATCAGCCTGTCGGTGGGGAGCGCGAAGTTTGGGATATATTTTGGTCAGGTGGGTCGAAAGACTTGAAACTTATTAGGAGCTTGTAAAGGGATAATTTAATTTGGTCCTGAATAATTGGACTAAACATGTTAGATGCCATGAATTAACAATGTACTCATTATGAGAAAGTTGAAAATCATCACTTGAATGAGGTTAGGGACCATTGAAACTATAAACATTAAAAATTTTAGTTCATTTTTTTCCTATCATCTAATCTACTTTTAAATACACCTAACCAACCAACTATAAGATTTGTATTTTTAACCTCCAATGAAGATAATACATATTATATATTTGAATAAGATTAGACCAAATACTCTTTGGTATGTGTTTTGCAGGGGCGGTCCTGAGAATTCAACTGCCTCGGACAGGCCAAGAAAAAAAGGCCCTAATGAATTTTAAATTTGTGATTTTTTGGTTTTATATTTTTAAATATAAGTAAATGTATATAATATATAAAAAAAATTAAAATTTTTGTGTCCTTGTAAGAAATGGACCCTGGATGGAGGTCGGTTTGCCCCTTCCCAGGACCTCCCATGGTGTTTTGTGTTGGGATAGTATTCATTTTTAGATCATGGTTTAAATTGTTGATTTGCTGTTATTCAAAATTTAATATACGTCAACACGTTCAATTATACGCAATTGCATGTAAGCCATGTATGGGTTAATGGGTATGCATAATGAAGCACAAAATCAGATGACCGTGCCCCCGGTTTCGGCTCGGGATTATGTGGGGAATCCTCACCGATTGAGGCCGAGCATGGGGAGAAAATTCGACCGTTTGATTTTTGACCGTTTGATTATAAAAAAAACCAACTCTATATATATATATATATATCACCATTTTTTACATTAAAACTCACACTCTTTATCATTTTCTTCTTTAATTCTACAATCAAATTTTATAAAGTTTAAACAAATGGAACCGTTTACGTTTGAGCTTCCACCATTTGAAAGTAAATCGTCAAGTTCTGAAGAAGACGAGATCAATATCACACAACAAAACTTTCAGTTTGTCAACCTTTGTGGCCACGAGCTTAGACGAGTTTGGATCTACCGTATCCTCTTCGAGAAGGTATAAACAATTTTTTTAATATATTTGTTTTTTTATTATGTTTTTTACAATATATATGTTACAATATTTTTCAAAAGGTATATATGCCGGGACGATCGTGTTGAATCACACAAGAAGCTTTTTGATCATTATTTTAGCATCGAATCCAACCCAACATTCACCTATGAGTTATTTGAAAGAAGATTTCGTATGCCTAGAGATTTATTTTTGCGTATCGTATGCGACATTGAAATGAATTACCAATACTTTCAAACAACGTTTGATGCAAGAGGTCATCAAAGTTTTACTGCACTTTAAAAGTGCACGTATGCGATACGACAGTTAGCTTACGGTTACGTCCAGATGCTCTTGATAAGTATTTACAAATGCCTGAAAGAACGTCGCGTGAAAGCCTTAACCAATTTTGTGACGGTGTTATTTGTTTGTATTCAAAAGAATTTCTTCGAAGACCCACTTACAATGATGTTCAGTTGCTATACCAAGCGCATTCTGAAAGACACAAATTCCCGGGGATGTTGGGAAGTATAGATTGTACACATTGGGTTTGGAAGAATTGTCCGATTGAATGGCGCGGACAATACACATGGGGTGATTACAAGGTTCCGACGGTGATGCTTGAAGCGGTGTCATCACAAGACACTTGGTTTTGGCATGCTTTCTTTGGACCTCCCGGCTCCAACAATGACCTCAACGTTCTTGATCGTTCGTATGTTTTCAGCAACATACTTGATGGATCAGTCCCAAAGTGCCCGTTTATGGTTAACGGCGTCGAATGGATATTATCTTGGTGATGTGATTTATCCTAGTTGGGCAACTATAGTGAAATCGTTGCAGCATCATCCCGAGAATGATTTAAAACGTCGTCGATTCAAGAGAGCACAAGAAGCAGCACGAAAGGATGTTGAAAGAGCTTTCGGTGTTTTGAAGGGAAAGTGGAATATATTGCATCGTCCCGCAAAGCAAATGCATCCACAAAGTTTACGAAAAATTATGTATGCTTGTATCATTCTACACAATATGATTTTAAAATGGACTGGGGAAGCAATATCACCAGAACACATAGAGGACCCTCCTAGCGATGAACAGCCTGAAGAAGACATTCTTTATCAGCTGCGATCAAGAACAAAGCACGACAACCTTCGATCCGACCTTATCGAGCATTTATCGCAACAATAACCTGAATAACTAGTATTTTAAATATCTTTAATCGTTGTTGCTTATTTTTTAGAATTGTTGTGGTTTTTTTTAATTTAATGTAACATCTTTCTAAAATTTTATATTTTATTGAATTAAATGTCATTTTAGTCCTTGTGGTTTGACAACTTTTACCATTTTCGTCCCTGTGGTTTGAATTTTGCCATTTTGGTCACTATGGTTTCATTTTATTGTCATTTTCATCCCTATAGTTTGATAAATTTTGCCATTTTAGTCCAAAATTTTAAATTTAATTGGACTAAAATGACAATAAAATGGAAACCATAGGGATGAAAATGGCAATAAAATGAAACCATAGTGACCAAAATGGCAAAATTCAAACCACAGGGACTAAAATGGCAAAAGTTATCAAACCATAAGGACTAAAATAACATTTAACTCTATTTTATTTTTAATGAATCTATTTCATTTTTATTAAAATAAATCATTAAAAATGTGGAGAAAAGTGGGACGACACCATGCAAAATGGGGAAAAGTGGAGAAAGCTGATGTAGCAATGGGGAAAACTGGAGAAAAATGGGACGACTCCTAGTGACCTAATAACAATTTTAGAACATTCAAATGATTAAAAATTGAACACACATGTCTTCATATTAGCTCAAGGGTTGTTTGATCACCATCCGACACTTGGTCAATAGACTGTTAGCTAATGCCTTGCTTCAAAGAAAGTAATATCTGTTCCATAAATTCTTGAAAATATGTAACATACACAGCTACAAAGTTTCATATGTTAAACCTCACTACATACAGTACTGGACTGCACAGCTACAAATTCTACAACTATAACCTTCTTCTGCATCTGTCAAGAAATGTTCTACATGGCTGGCTGCTCAAATGGCACTCTCACAAACAACTGACCATGTAGGGTTACAACAGCCGAGGTCTGATGAGCATCAATCCTAGATGGCAAGCTCACAACCTTCATCACAGAACCAATTTTTTAATCATTTACAATCCTAAAGTGCTTATCATGTAAATATGTTACCAGATTATGTAGTCAAACCTTTTTAAAAGGAGAAACGCCCCAAGGATTGTCAAGCTGTTCTGGTTGACCAGATATAACCAAGCGACCAGCTGGATCAGACTGAACCCGCACCTGCTTCCATTGTGAATATTTATGAAACATCTCATAATTGTTTGCAACTTTAATGGTACCATAATGGTATACACATACTAAAAATAAAGATAGCTCGGTTACCTCTTCACGCAAAAGCCCAGGAACCAAAGCATACACCTCAAAGCAATCCTTCTATAAAAAGACAGTTTGCATAAATCACAAGACAGATAAAACCACTACAACTTCAATTAGTTTATAATCAAGGCAGTTAAATGAATTGAGCAACTTTATAGAGAAATAATAAATTTTACAAACAAACTTACAGTTCTCTGCACATTGATCTTCACCCAATCAGCAGGAGGGCCAACATCCACAACTGTTGAATCCAATCTGAGAATTCATTACAGCAGCATGCATAAGTTGATGCAATATGAGTTTGAGGAATCTTACTAGTCTTAACATTATCATTCTCCTTAGCAATGATACATTTGTCAAAAAAAGAAAAAGTTCATATACTTATGTTGTATATTTTAATATGCCTAGATCAGAATGGCAAAAAAAAAAAAAGAGTATCTCAACTGTGATTTTGATGCTTTCATGCGTGCAACTTTGGCTGCACGTTCAACCGGAGATGGCTTTTTACGCTTCAGCAAACCTGTATAGTCACACAGTAGTCAAGGTCAAAGAGAAGTTAAGAAGCTTAAGGATGTTAATGCTATAACTCAATGTAAATTGTACCTATGACTTGCTTTTCTCGCTTCACAGTGGTACTTGAAGTCTTATCCTACAACAGAGGTTATGATGTTAGTTCAATATTTACCAAAGTAGACAAAAATTTCTAAATCTACAAGCCTTGAAGCATAAAATTTATATTCAAGAATACAAGAATACACCTTGATGACTGGATCCCCCACCTCACCATTACCATGAAAACGTTGAGAATGCCAACCCTGCATAGCTCGAGCTGCTGCATCTCTCCTGGCCCTTCCAGATCCAGGTGTTTGATTTATACTGGTCTACAAACAAAATGATCAAGCATTTAAAAGTCACTAAAAAGATCATTTTGAAAATTGAAGTTACATGTGTAAACTAATACAGTAATAATGACAGGTGGATGTTGCCATTCAATTTGACTTGCCAGATCTGCACTTGTTGTACCATATATTCGTATAACAAGGTGAAATACACATTCATTTAAATTAAATCAGAAGAAAAGTATTTCAACATGGGCATTCAAAGATGATTTAAATATATTTGAGGTAATGGAATGTAAGGAAGGATCACTTTCACATACAAATCTTTCTAATAAGAAAAGATTAAGATAAGATATACCTGTTTTGCACCAGATAATGGTTCTGCAGTGGAGACGTCAGTGAATGGCAGCTCTCCAATGCTACTCTTATATTTCTCATATTCAAGCAACGCCTGCAAACTTTTGTGTCAGCAAATTTGATGATGAAAAAATTAGAAGCAACCTACAAGAGTAATTGCTAGTTTTACATTCCTAAGCCCTAACCACTTCTACAAGCAAATAACTGATTTAGACAAGCTATGGGCCATAGAGTGCAGTTGTACATGAAATCCCTTGCAGAACAGAAACTAGGCAAAAAACCTCTAACTTGAATATAATATAATTACATCAAATATTTAAACAATTAAAAAGGATGCAACACTCAACGGTGCATTTTGAATGACAAGAAAAATAAAGTTCATGATTGTAATGGAAATTCTCATCCCACAATTTGCTTAATCTTGTCATAAAGCTCACAAAAATCTCATTAGCAAGTAAAAGCATTGATGCAAGCCGAAATTAAGAAAAACATGTAAAGCAGAAACAAGCACTAGGGATCTCATCAACAATTATAATATAACTCATACCGTTCTCAAAACTGATACATAAATAATCTGGATCTAGGCCCACAAAACATAAACAGAAATCCTTATTCCCAACATAAAACAAAAGGAGAATAAAAACTATAATAATGCAGTCACAAAAATAATAAAAATAAATTGATGGCATGTTTTTATACATATCAGATATCCATATCAAGAAGGTATGAGACTTCAGTTGTTTACTTATATTCTAGTTATTACAATGAGGTTTAGCAACAACCAAATAATTTTTCATTGCATTGCTAGCACTGAGGGTCCACCAATTATTGCTTGGCTCAAAATTTCTTTAGATTAAGTACCTTTTCATAAAAACATCGGAATGTCCATGAGACAGTAGTACAAGTCCTGTAAAATATGTCACAAGTGTGAGTCTGTGAGACAAGTCTTCAAAAAAACTTATGAAAGTAATTAGGCAATACAAGTACAAAGTAAAATAACTACACACACACAGAAGCAATATGAAGTTCACATCATTCTTTATTGCTCCAGTTTTACCTTTATTAAATGACATCAATTAAAAGCAAAGAGTGTAAAATGCAAGGCTTTGTTAATGGTTATGTTTTATGCACTTAATACAATGCATTTACCCTATTATAATGACATGCATACATATTGTTCAGAATTCCTTCTTCTCAAGAAGCACACCAGTAAAATTTTATGCATAGTTTTTATTATAATTATTTGATTGATCAAGGTTGACATATGACAAAAAATGATTTGACAACTAACTACATAACACCATAAAGAACATCAGAATTCAGGGGCAAAGCTTTATTAGAGCAAGGGGGGAACCCCCTCCCCTTTTTTCTTTTTTTTAGTCAGTATTGTTAATTTTTTGGTCATTAGATTAAATTTTTTATAGGTATTGATTGCATCCCCGCTTTAAACTTTCCGTCCCTCACCCCCTCCTTTAAGTTTCCTCAAGCTCCGCCATTGCATCAGATCGTATTTGTTTATTGCCATTTACTTCCATTCATATTCAATTCAGGCCGTCAAAGAGCTTGATTTTTTATTTCTTTAAGTGGTTTCCTTATTATTCTTTCTATTATTTTTTGTTCTTTATCTCTCACACATTGTAACAAGTTAGGGATGTTGTCAATGAGGCTTAAAAGCACATATACCTCAAGAGCTTGCATTTCATTTTGTCCCCATTAGAAGTGATATTCACTAAACCCTAGTAACACTAACAAGCAACATCCTCTTTTAGTGTCTGTCTATGACTAAGTTCCTTCACTAGCCCGATGCTTTGACAATAACCACCACACAACTAACAAATAAATGACAACACCATGTTTCTCCATAAAAAATATTAGATTCAAATTAAAAATCTAGAAGTTCTAACTATCTTTTCTTGATGGGTTGGGCTTACAGAAGTTAAACTTTTGGAACTTAAAACATCACTCAAGCTGGTATACATTATTTTGACTTAAGATGGAGAAAGTATGGTACTAAGGGTTCAATGTATAAAGCAATGACTAGGTCAATATCAAGTGTGAATATCAAGGACCAATTATATTTCTCCATCTTGGTTATTCAAGATTTCCATTTAGTCAATAATCCTTAGAAGAAGGTTCTAACATTTTAAAAAATACACATATTAAAATCTTTTTCTAGTTGCAAAAAAAATAAAAGCACAATAGTCAATAGCACATTGATTTCAAACAAAAAACTAGTAGGTTGATGGTAATGCCAATTAACCAGTTATGACTAGCGCAAAATTGATATCTTATTATTCATATTTCATATAATCAACTTCAATATGATGAGTATGGGTCACTAAACGAATAGCTAGTGGCAATAACATGAGTATATAACATAGGGAGTTATAAGAGATCAAAATAAAAACAAATTCTTTAATAGAAAAGGCATAATTAAGCTATAGGCCAATGACCATAAAATCAAAATTTCAGGAGGCCACATTAGCATCAAAAATCAAGTACATACAAGTTTGGCAACAACCTAAATGATGATTGATTCATACAAAACAAGATGTTTTTGTGAAATTATTTAAAGGCATATAAAGTGAATAAACAAAACCAAACAAGAGCATTTGTTACTTACTTAGGGGGTTTGAATGATTCTCCAACTTGTCGCCAGAACTTGCATGAGGTCACCTACAAGTGCAAGAACAAATAAAGATGGCTAAAATCTTCATATAGTGATAGAATAATATCATAGGTAATGTCTTCTTCCTCTAAGAGAAAATTTCGAAGGCCTTAAGATCATATAATTTCATTATTCATGTCAAAACATTCAAATTTCATGACTCCTTTATTATTATAAAAATCAACTTATAGTAGAGTGCAAAATGAGCATATCTGAAGTTATCAACAGTGATAAAGCTACAAGAAACATTTAGTGATACAAACATGAAAGTAGCATATTATGGTTCACTTCAGTAGATCATCTCTCTTTGACTAAACACCCTAGTTCATCAAATGAGTATTAAGTAAACCATAGAAACACACTTCAGCAGTCTGCCATAGAAAGCCACTACCACAGGCTATAGCAGTGGTAATCAACAATATCATTGAATAAATATATGAACATTTCAACTATAACCCTATCCCTTTTTACAGTTATTGACAAAGTTGTGCATGTTTCTTTAGCTAAGTCAGTATATCAAATTTTTAATCTTAACGTAATAAGCTGAGCCCCTTACTTCAAAATATAAGTTTAACTAAAAAAAAATGCATCCAGAACCATTATAAACAAAGTGCATCCAAAACCATTATAAACAAAGTGCATCCAAAACCATATGCCCACCCCTATATTCTGCAACAAGTTATTAGCAAAACATACACGCAGGATGAAGATTGCTTAATGTAGTCTGAACTTTAGAAGTTCTTGGAAATTGGGAGATAAAATAACAACTCTTCACCCAGAGACAAATTACACAGTTTTCTACCGTGTTCATGGCAAATCAATAAGAGGGTATTCCCCAAATACTTTATGTAAAATTGGCAAAAAAATCAAAAGAAATATAGTATAGAAAAGATTTGTGACTGCAAAAACCTGTTCGTAGCCACCAAGCCTGATCACTGATCTCCATAACCTGACATAAACATAGTTCAAAAGAAAGTTGAATGATAACAATATGAACACAAGGGGAAAAAAACTTTAAACAATGTGAGCTGGTTGATGAATGATCTCACTTAAGGCAATTTAGTGGCTCTCCGTAAAACCTTGGAGGCTTGAACTCCAGGCACCTCTCTTTGTGGAAAGTTTCGAGCTCCTTCATGAATGCCGCTTGGTCGTCCTCTGTTCCTGATTCATCTTCAACGGCCGAATTCGGTTCCAAGAGGAACGATTTGTGGATTTCTAGGGTTTTAATCCCCTCATCTTCCTCGTGTACCTCCGACAACACCATTTGTCGCCGTTCCGCCGCCTCGTCATCATCCTCCACCGCCTCCTCTTCCCTTTCGTGCGAAAGCAACTCCGATTCCATCTTAGAGACTAAAACTCCATCGGAGCTTAGTTTTCCCTCCATCACGTCCTCTGCGACGTCATATTTGTTCCCATCATTCTCACTGCCACTGCGTATCCGAGAAGGAGATGCAGATTCGCCATTTTGCAGATGCTCTTCTTTCTCAACAACTACTTCAGTGTCTAGAGATTTAACATCCTCGTTTGAACCTACAGCATCAATTCCACTGATCTTGTCATCAAGCTCTGATTTATTCGCATCATCTAAACTTTCAATTGCTGCATCACCTAACATTTTTTCGTCTGAGATGTTGTCACCGACTGATTTCAATCCACTGTCATTAGGTTTGTCTTGTTCTTGGTCTTCGTCCATCACCATTCCGTGTTCTTATCAGTGGCAAACGGTGTTGTTTGGCTGTGAATCTGCTACAAGAATCGGGTATCGTTTCCCCTTTTGCAAACCCTAGAAGATGATCAATCCTTCTCTTGGACTCTCTCCCTCCCTCCCAAAATCAAATTGTACCCAGGGTTGTTTGCTGATGATTAGGCGAACATCCACCCAAATACGTTTTTAAAACCTAGAAGAATTAAATTTACAACAACTGTCCCTTGAGAATGATTAGCCTTGTACTTTGGTTCCTTAAAATTAAAATAATTACTTTAATAGACCTAAAGTATAAACCTTGTTTCAATAATTAAATCACTTTTTATTTATCTTTCAAGGTGACCACTTAAGGTGGTATGTATTGAGTATTGACATTGTTTGAAAAAAACTCTTACGAGTTTCCGATATTATTTAAGGAGAGAAAAGAAGAGAATTGAAAGGAGAACATAAAATATTTGTGTTCCCGAGTTTCATTTAACGAATGAAGGGAAAAGAATATAACAAATGTTGTGTTCTCGAGTTTCATTTAAGGAGGGAAATAGAAGGAAAACTAGGCAAAATTATTTAACTTTTCTTTCCTTCCGATTTGAAAAGAAATGGAAGGAAAGAATTCATTTCTTTTCCTTTCTTTTTCTCCCATTTCTTTTTCTTTCATTTTTGTCATTTAACAAACTCGGGAACATAGCGGAAAGGCATACTCTTATTTTTTTTCCTATCGTTATGTTTCGTATTGTATATTCAAGTTGGTGATTGAGGTTGTGTCGAATAATTAAAATTTTAAATATCTAATTTTAGTTATACTTAAAATACTAAATATGTTTATAACAAATAAGACATAAAATGTTTAAAATAAAATGGTGAATATCCGGAAAAAAAATTACAACTTATGTCGACGATAAAAGCAATTACGCAAAGCTGCAAACTCCGTGTCTCCGATTCATGTCTTCTTTCTCTTTTTTTTAATACAATGTTACATATTATTATTCTTTACAACTTAGTCTTTTTTACAAATTAAGCTTGACTGTTCCACTAGTATACTTATTTGAATTTTATATATAAGTTTATACTGTAAGCCGTTAAACGTATTGTTATAAAACTAGTTTAACTTTAGTATTTTATAAAAACCAAAGGGACCCGATGATTTTTAAGAAGAAAAACGGAGATTGGACTCAATACCTATAAAATTTTATGATGAAATACTATTAATTCGACCATTGTGAACTAAAAAACGGCATGAGTTGGGGCACCTCGGGCCCTTAAAAAGGTTTGTCCTTGGTATGCATGGTTTGGGTTCATTATTATATATCTTTCTATATAAACATTTTAAGTGTCAAGCGAGATACACATTCATATATTGTCTCCTTTTATTCTTGTGATAATTTTTATGATGTGACTAGGGACCATGTATATTGAAATCCAACACGGAACCAAAACCTAAGCCAAAACTTTATGATGAGTTGTGACATGCAGTGTTGTGATATTTGGGCAACAACTTGGTCTCAAGGTTGGTTAGCTTCGAGTCAAAAGATCTTTACCAAGAAGCATGTCTTAGCGACTAAAAGAGTTAAGGTGGAGAAGAATCATGTGAATTTGCAAGTGAGTCTCCACCCATTTCATTTGCTTATAATGTCATGTTCTTCTAAAATATTATTTGTGTATGGTTATATCTTTGTTTACGTTTCGATCTTGTTAAAAACGGGTTCCTCACCCTTCACAAGCAAGGACGAAGCTTACATAGGGCCGGGGGGGGACCGCCCCCCTATTTTTTCGTCCGTAGTGTTAATTTTTTGCCCGAAAGGTTAATTTTTAGTTAAAAATAGAGGTTTCGTCCCCCCTCGCGTAAAAAAATTAACATGTATTCTGGCTCTGGTAATTTTTCGCCCCCCTATCTGTGCCTTCAAGCTCCGTCAATGTTCACAAGCACGACTAAAACCAACTAGTTTAAATAATATCCTATCAAAGAATCCTAATGACCATCGAAAAATCACCGCAAGACTAAAGCGCATGTTCACCCATTTTAACACCATATTAGAAATAAAGGACAATTTTGTCTTTTCAACATTAATTGCTCTCAATTGACATTAACATAGTGTGAAGAGTGAAGACATTTTTTTTTAATATGGGCCCTCAAACTAGAATGAATGTGAAGAGGCGTCGCTGGTCAATGTATTGTTTTGGTGTTCGAAAGATTTTATGGGCGGTCGGATGTTGGTTTACTGGTGTTTGAAACGTTTTATGGACGGTCGGATGCTGGTTTACTGATGACTTCCGGGGCTGGTGGTATTGCCAAATGTAAATACAAAGATCTTTTTGGATTTTGAAGTACTATATGGTGAATTTTGTGTATGTTGGAGTCGTCATAACAAAGGATTTCGGTGGTTGTGTTTAGGGGTGTCGAAAATACCCGAACCCGATTAACCCGACCCGCACCCGAACCCGAATAAGCTTAATAGGGTCGGGTTATTCGGGTCAAAAATGTTAGTCGGGTTATTCGGGTCAACCCGATTAACCCGAACTGTTAATAGGGTCGGGTTTCGGGTATATTTTTAAAAGTTAGTCGGGTTTCGGGTCAACCCGAATAACCCGAATAAGAATGATTTTTATTTTTTTATATATGTTAATTATTAAATGTAAGATATATTCAACTTTTTACCAAAATATGACAATAACTATTAATCAAATTATATATGAAAAATAAATTATTTACATATTTTTCATTGAATTATTTTTTATAAAATGAATTATTTGTAGAAATTTAAAATTAGTAAAAGATAATAACAAATAAACACCAACCCGACTAACCCGACTGACCCGACCCGAATAACCCGTGACCCGACTAACCCGAACCCGATTAACCCGAGCGTTATTCGGGTCGGGTTGCGGGTTAATAATTTTTTAGGGAAAACCCGACTAACCCGACCCGATTAACCCGAAACCCGATCGGGTTGACCCGATCAACACCCCTAGTTGTGTTGGTTGGGATCGTCAGAATGGAGGATGGTGCTGGAAAAACAAAATTTTAAGAGAAAATTTGATGCAATTTATGGATTTTTTTTGTTGGTGAATAGTGATGTTGGAGGTGGTTGTAGGAAAAAAAAAGTAAAAAAAGGAGAATTAATGAGTGTAGATGGAGTAAATACTATTATAGTAGCATGTTTCTAATCTGGTGGTATTGTGACGAAGGAGAGAAATTGCACTTCATTAAGGTCACGAGTTCAAATATGAACAAAGAAGAGATTTTTTGGATTTATTTTGTTCTGCTTATTTTGGGTTACGGTCTCACGGTCAAGAAATCGACCTTGGGTACATCATTCAGTTCCTGGTAGCTTGCACGCGAAGATCCAATGTCATTAAAAAATGAATTAACTTGACTTTTTAATAATGAATGTAGCTTAATTATTTAACTTTTTCTTCTTTTGAAGTAACCCCCAAAGATTGGGACACTGTAAAATCGTATCTGAAACTGAAAAAACCGATCCGAAAATTAATGAGAACTATTGTTAGTAAAAAAAAAACGGATATGTGCAATTACTATTTATTGAAGCAAAATTACAAACCAGTAATTGAATATAAAAATACAAATGATAATATCTTCTTAAATATTTATTATCAACTATTATATAAAATTTTTTATTTCATTCTTTTTTTGCAATAAAGAAGTTTTAAACATTATAATAGCAAGATAACTGATATGGACAGTAGAAAAAAAAGAAAAGAAAAAAAAAAAAAAACCTTCGTCGTATACATTTCTAACCAAAACAATAAACCAAGGTGACTTTGACTCAATAGTGTTCGACACACACCCTAACCAACCACCCACCCACCCTACTCCAAGTTGGTTGAACTGCACCTCTTTTTTAGGTTTTTCCCCCTTTTTTAAGTGGTTTATAAACATGAACACCTGTTTTTTCTAAATACATTATTAATTCATAAATTAGTTCTATTCAATACTTGTTCTCTTTTAATAGCTTCTAAAGTATAATGTTTACTTGAATTTCAGAAGTACCTTTTTATGTAAATTTCAGTGTAAATTATGTCCAAAACCAGGTCATGATATATCTAATATATTTTTAGTTAACATAATGTTTTTTTAGGTTTATACATATCACGCCATGTGTTATCATGGGTGAAGAAGGTGTGAGGGAAGGGGGTCACGCCCCTATAACGCCCTCAACCACTACATAGGGGCGTGACCGAAGACGTGGTGGGCATATATGTGATGCAAATCACGTCATGAAGGAAAAAAGAGAAAGATGTGATAGGAGGGGTGATAGGAGGTGATGATAACACGTGTGGTGATGATGTGAAGTGATGAGGGGTTGATGATGTTGGTTTTTATGTGGCGTATACGTGACGTCTACGTGGAGTGATGGGAGCTTGATGAGTACACATAGTCTCATTACAACGTACTTATTTTGGATACATGTTGTATGTTTCAATATAAGTTTTGTTTGAAATTGTGTTACCAGACCAAATGCACAACACAATCACGAGTTTAATTACAATTCCAATACATAGAAACAAATCAAGATAGTTTATTTACATCACACTTATGTAATATTACACACTTATGTAATGATTAATAATTAAAATTTTAATTAGTTTTTTTTTTGTTTCGGAATAACAATTTTTTACTTATAATTTTACATGATCATGCTTTTGTAATTAATAAAACTCGACATTTGTGTAAGAATATCATCAGAGTGTAAAACTAAATACAAATATAACCGGTAAATACTCCCGTATACTCTCTGACTGTGTCAATCTGTCTCTATTATATTCTCTTTTTCTTGAATAGTTTTAATCAAAAAAGTTATAACTGTCAATCACATGAACCAAAATGATTATAACTGTCAAACCACAGGGAGTATAATGAACATTTTGAAAAGTTTGGAGTAAAGGATTATAACTGTCAAAACACATGAAACAAAAAGAGAAGTTTACTCTACATTTTTTACCGGAACTTACATCCAGTTTCAACGAAAAACTAATCTATACTATATAATAAAGGGTGATGTTAAGGAGACCAGGCCGGTTCCTTGAACACCATCTTTACGGGCCGTATAGGGCTATACGGGCCGTATAGAATTCTGACACCCGACATTCTCTGACACATCACATCAGAGCTCTGACATGTTCGACAGACGCCATCCAACGACCCGTATAGCTCTATACGGCCCGGATGGAAATTTAATTTTGAAATGCGTGCCAATCATTTGGGATCTCGGTTTGTGTATAAATTATTTGACGTGACGTTTGGATAAATACTCGGTTTGCGTGCGAATACCTACTATATAATAAACGTTGAAGTTTAAGTTTTCTTCATTCAATCTATTACTCGTTAAATATTACTTGTTTGTATTTCTTCAAAAATGTACTAAAGGTTTAAAAATGTCGATGGGAAACAACAGATTTGGAGATGAATACATGTGTGTGTATGAAACTGATCAGGTAATAAGATTATTTGTTTTACAGTCATTAGTTTATAAAATCTTAAACATTTGTTGTTTTCAGGTATTTGTTGGTCCTGATGAACTGGTTGAATGGGCCATTGCAAGAGGGCTTGAAAACGGTTATGTGTTAGTTCGTCGTCGAAGCAAAACTATTGCATCCGGAGCCGTTATTAAGGTGTGGCTGAAATGCGATCGTGGTGCCGTTTACAAAGGAGAACCAAAACTTAGACGTACTGGTTCAAATAAGACCGGTTGTGAATTTGAGTTAATTGGAAAATACGAGAGGAGTTGCGGTGGTTGGAAGTTGCGTGTGGTTAACAGTGAACACAACCACCTAGGGGCTGAACAACTAGGCGGTCATCCTTACGCGATGAGATTGAACGAAGCTGAAACACGTCTAGTTGAGCAACTTTTAAATCAAAACATGTTATCCCGTGACATACTTGCAGCTGTTAAGGACCAAAACCCCGATAATGTCTCTAACCTTAGATCTATTTACAACGCACGACGAAAGTTGCGTGCTGGACAAAACACGGGGGAAACTCCAATGCAGGTCCTTTTTAACACCCTGCAAAATAATAATTTTATTTACCAAACTCTAGACAATACGTCGAGGATGTCGTGGAGCAGATTTTTTTTATCCACCAGACATCTTATAATATTTGGCGCGCATTTCCTCATGTCTTGTTAATTGACACAACTTACAAAACGAACAAATACAACATGCCATTTGTTCAAATAGTTGGTGTCACGTCAACACACAAGACGTTTATCATTGCACATGTGTTTATAAGTAAGGAACGTGAAGAGAATTTCGTTTGGGTGTTACAAAACCTAAAAGATACACTTCAACAGTGTATGGAGCCACGCGTTATTGTAACCGATAGAGAACTGGCTCTTATAAACGCATGTCACAGAATATTTCTCAGTGCTGCCCAATTACTTTGCAGGTGGCACATATTTGAAAACAAATCCAAACACTACAGGCCAAGTTTTTCGTTATCAGACTGGCAAAAGTTTGGATATATGTGGTCGGTTGTGATAGACTCCGCAACTCCTGATATTTATGAGTACAACTACAGGCGACTTCATAAATGGCTATGGACATCTCATCAGAGATATTATAATTCTTGTATTTAATTTTTTTAGGTTATATGATACGTAATAATCTGTGTGTGTTTTTCAGGGGTAATCGGATATTTGCAAGTAAATTGGTTGCAAAAGTACAAAGAGATGTTTGTGTTTGCGTGGATTGATAAAAACCGGAATTTTGGTCAGTGAACAACCAACAGAGTTGAAAGCCAACATTCCCTTTTAAAAAAATATCTTCATTCAACCAACAACACGTTAGACAGTATTGTTGGTCATGTTATTCAAATTGTGAAATCGCAGGAAGAAGCCATAAAAGAAAGTTTTGAAAGAAGCAAAATCTTTCGTATGACACATCACAATGATAATCAATTTGAATTATTAAAAGGGAATGTATCTCATGTAACCTTAGATTTGTTGGTTGGTGAAAAGGCCAAAATTCAGATGTTGATAGCATCTAATACATGGTTGTCATCTTTTCACGAGCTGTGGATTGCCGTGTGCATGCGGTCTATCTAATAGTATCTCCCGGTCCCCACATTCTCTCTACGATCGCCGCTCTCTCTATGCTTTCCACACTCGGATCTACACGCAAAGGACGGATTTGGACCCCACCATCAATCGAAACCATAAGTTTTTAACTTTTTTAAGTTTTTTTCACAGAAATCGTTCATAAGAACGACATTTTTTAGGTTTTTTGTTGTAATGTATTGTGATTTAGATGTAGGATTGGGTTTTGTTGATTCAGATTTATTTTTTTTTTCAAATATCAAGAACTATATTAGTCGTTAAGGCCTTTACGATTCGTATTGTTCATGTGGAGAAGATGAACAGCCTGTTCAGCTTCTTTTTATCCGAAGAACAATACGAACCGTAAAGGGCTATACGGTTCGTAAAGTCCTTCATTTTTTTTAAATTCTGAAAAAATTGTTGTTATGAATATTATTATTATTAGTATTATTATTATTATTATTATTATTATTATTATTAACACTTATTATTATTATTATTAATACTTATTATTATGAATATTATTATTATTAACACTTATTATTATTATTATTAGTATTAGTATTATTATTAATGATTATTATTGTTATTATTATTTTTCTAATTTTGCAGATTATGCCTCCGCGTAGACGTCGTCGTGAGAGTTTGAGCTCTAGTGCGTCCGAGGAGGACCCGGATCTGATGCTAGATCCCCACGTTTTGCTGCAGTTCCCACGGGGCACTGAGGCGCACACGCGTCTCAAACGCCTGATTGAGATGAAGATCGTCAAGTCGCAGACTATAGATTGGAGTATATTAGCTACGCTAGGGGCGACTGAGCGCGCCACAGCGGTTGTCGGAGCATCGGGTCCGTGGCGACGGATGCTGGAGATGGGCGATCTCCCGGCGTATCGAGAGATCGTCCTCGAGTTTCTGTCCACATTCGAGTTCCATCCACCGCAGGCAGGTGGCATGGAGGCTCTTGACCAGCTGCAGGTTGTGTCGTTCACTTTATGTAGACAGGATGTTCGGATGTCCCTCACTCAGTGGGGGATTGCTACATGATTTTATACACGGGAGGAGGTTACTACACCTCTATTCTTTGATGCCTCGTTAGATGAGGACGAGGCCATCCTCATAGAATGGTGGCCGGTAATTGGTGATGAGCCTTTCGTTATTAAGGCTCGGGTCAGTCGCATTCGTGATCCGTTGCACCGATACTTACATCGGTGCATCGCCTGCACCATCACCGGCCGCCGTTTGAGCCAGGAGTGGGTCACACAGAAGGACTATTCTTCATGTATTGCCTTATCAGCGGGTGCAGTTGCAACCTTGCAGGTTGCTAGCTAATTATTTTTATAGCTTTGTTAGCCATAAGGCTATTGGAGCTATTACGTGTGGCTCTTTTATCACACGTATAGCTCGACGTATCAGTCGTTTTTCACCCGATATTAGAGATAGCATGACCGTGACTTACGCTTCGACACTGCTGGGGCGTAGCACGATCATGCTCATGGATATAGCAGTCGAGATCCCCGGCGTGGGTCTGCGAAGGTCACTGGATCGGCGCACAGAGTGGGTGCCGCCAGTTCCTGCTCCATAACAACAACCACAGCCGAGGGCACAGCCGCACGTACAGCAGCCCCCAACAGACCAGCCACCGCCACCACAACCACCACATCATGTTGTTGTTCGTCAGCCACGACTGCATCTGGCTGATGCGGCGATCTTACGCGATCTTTCTAGAAGTATACTCGATCTTTCTGGACGCGTTGATCGCTTGGAGTGGATGATGCGGTGGATGATGGAGCGTATGGCTGCTTCTGATGGCATTGATGTTCCTATCTATCTAGGATCGGGACATGATCAGGATCCGCAGGATCCTGGTGGTCATGCTTAGTTATTTTTGCTGTATTTTCTCTTTTCTCTTTTCTTTTTTTGTATTTTGATGTATGGACACTACTTATTATTCGGATGGGGTATTTTTATTTCGTATGTATGTTGTGTATGGTGTGATTGTTTGTTTTATCTTTTATTATATAATTAAAAAATGTGTGTGTCTGTGAAATGAAAAATAGATAGTTAACAATTTTTCTTAAAACCGGTCAAATTTATTTACGTTCTAATAACTATTGTTTTAAAATAAACGTTTAAACACGATTACGTTAAAATAATTTTCAAACAAAACATTTAAACGATATCACATGTATATCTCTTTGATAAAAGCGACTATACATACCTGTTATAACAATAAAATTACGAAAATCATAACTACCTATGTTAAAAAAATGTTATTTAAATTTAAACATCACGATGTTAAAATATTTTTCAAACAAAACAAGTAGACAATATAATTAAATAATCACGTTAAAATACTTATTATTTTACAACAAAACGATTAAAAATGGTTACGCTTTTCTTTCAAACGATTAGACGATATTATAAATTATTTAAACACGTACGTGTCGCGTTTACGAATACCTGATTTCTAAACAAAGTACGATAAGACGATATTATAAATAGATATTACTTATAACTTAAAGATTAAACAATTAAACGATATGATATAAGTAAATTAACGTTAAACACGTACGTATACCGGATTTCAAACAAAGTACGATTTTATAACATAATTACGTTACGGCCCTTACAACTTACCGATTAAACATAATTACGTTAAAAGATATTTTTTAACCATTTAAAACACCTAGACAATTACAATCTTACAAATAAGTTAAACATGTATGTATATCGGCGCGAAAAAACAAAAGTTGTAAATTTTCAGGTTTTTCATACGAATCGTATAGGCCAATAGTATTCGTATGTGGTTTTCAGCCGCCAGACATTTGACTGACATATTCTGACACACTCTGACACCTATACGGCTTGTATAGAGTCAGATGGTGTCCAAATAACCGCACCCATAATAAATAAAGGTTTTGATATGACACTTGTTAACATTATAGGGCCTATAGGCCACTTAAAGATTTTTTTCATGCTTCTTTCTCATCATAAATATTTCTATGTCATGTTTTATTAAATTTTGATTTTTTTTTATCTTTTCCCTCCTATTAAATATTAATGATTTTATTTAACTTAGTAAATAATATGATTAAATTATAAATCAATTCTTTATTTTTTTATAAAACATCTTTGAAAAATATGTATTATGTTATTTTAAACAAATAATTTAAAAAATCAAATATTTAACTTGTGTAAATGTTTAATACGTTTATGTTTAATATATCTATGTTTTAAGAACATTTTTTACAAATTTTTATTTTTAAAGTTTCTCTATATAAATAACGTATAATTAATATTATTAGTATTAATATAATCATGCAAATTTAAAAAGATATGATAAAGTTATTTTAATTATGTTAATTTTAATGAAAACATAATTATAAAATCACATTATTTTTTATTTGTAAACTCGTGTACTAGATGGGTTTATAACCTAGTATAAAATAAAAAGAAAAAAGAAAAAACACACACCACCCACATATTTTCCAACATTATTGTAGCTATAAATATGGTGGTTAAAGAAACGCATACATGTGCGGTCTGGCCTGTTCGTCTCCTTCATGATCGTCTTCATCAATCGTCATCTTCAGATCTGACTTTCATATGCATCCATCAAATCCCGGCAACTTTACGTATACAAAGTCTTGATTTTAATTCTACCCACAAATCATTTAACATCATTTCAATCTTCATTTAAGCCTTTTCAATTTCGATCGTCACCTGGTTCATGTTTTATACGTAAATAGTTCCGGTTATTCGTAGATCGATCATTTTAATTGATAAATATATTTTGACGGTTTCACATTCGGACTGTTAACGTCTATACGTTGGTAGAAGACATGGCGGAAGATCTATGCAACAACGCCATTGAAGGACTGAAACAGCTTCTTAGGTTGGTGTCTATAAATGCCGTTTAAATTACCATCAGTCTTTATGATCATCACCATCTTTTTCTTTATGAGATTGCAACTGTTTGCTCGGATTTGACGCTTTGGAGGCGTTCGCTCGAGCTCACTCCAGAGGGCTAAACCCTCTGATCTTACCACAACAAATATGTCTCGACCCTAATTTAAACACAAGACCTGTTTCAAGAAAGTGTGTAATCATTAGGCTGCAAGTTCTTGATTTGATCATCACCATCTAATTTAACTTACTACGCGTTATTTATTAATTGTACGTCGTCTATTCAACATTCAAACGGTTTTTAAGAATATTAAAAGTGTACTGTATATTGGTGCGGTTTTGCAGTGAGAGAAGCGATCTTGGAGCTGTCGCCGCCGTGAAGATCAAGCAACTTACGGCAGATTTGGAGGCTGCTACTTCCGTCGAGAGGATCAAGACCGGATTTACTCACTTTAAAACAGAAAAATACGAGTACGTTTTTTTTTATTATATATATATAATTATATTATAAGTAAGATTTTTTTGTGTATGATTGGTGATTTGGTGTTATAGCATGTGAAAAAAACCAAATTCTAAACCAAAGTGAAAAAAAACTAAATTAAGGTCACAACCATGGATTTAGTTTCTTACGCACATTCGGATTTCAAGGCTTGTGAACCCAGTAATCAGTAATTAGGATTTATTTTTGTTTTAAATCTAGTTGTCAGTGGCGGATCTAGGAATTTTTTTCAGTGGGTTCACCATTTTCCGACGTTTTAAATAAATAGAGCCGGACATAAAAAAATTTTGGGTCGGGTTGACGGTTTAGGCCTTGTAATGTTCTTCAGGTAATAACAGTGTCATATATTAAGTCAATGATTAAAATTAAAAAAACGTCGTCATTAAATAGTTCGAAGGTACAGAGTGCATTTTCGTTTAAGATTTCTGAACTCCAGACCAAGCGGAAGTCAAGGGGTCACGCGCCCTTGCGGGGTCCAAGTAGTGGCAGAGCTTGGTCAAAATGAGAGGGGGCGGAAATTTTTGAAACCCAGAATACATGTTAACTTTTTGAAGCAAGGGACGAAACCACTATTTTTAACTAAAAATAACATTTCGACCGAAAAATTAACATTACGGACGGAAAAAAAGGGGGCCCTCACCCCCTGCCCCTATTAAGCTTCACCCCTGTGTCCAAGGTGGCGGTCCTGCTAGCCATTCAGCATGCATAGATCAAGGGGAAATGCCTGTTGTAGGGTTCGGGGCAACGCCTCGAAACCTTAACGAAATGTGCTAAATTTGTATGACCAAAATTAACTTGATACGAGAGTTTAATTACTAATAACTACCATTTTGCTTGCTAAGTTTATATGACCTGAAAGTGATTTTAACACGATCATATAGAAATTTAATCATTGATTATCGAGATTTCTCTAACAAAGATCACTTGCAACAATCAAGTTGACAAATTGCTGTGAAAATTACATTTAGAATTCACTTTTAAAAATCTTGATGGGTTCACCTCAGGATTCACCCCTAAAATATTAATGGGTTCACCCTATTGTTTAACTATTTCGAAAATTTTTTTTCCTACTAACGAGTCGAAAAGCGGTGGGTTCCTGTGAACCCATTCCTTACTACCTACGTCCGCCCATGCTAGTTGTAACTTCAAATCATATTTAAAAAAACTGCAGAATTCTAACTTTTTTTTTTTGAACGGCGAAGGTCTCAATCGTGTGAACCCACTGTTTCCAGGTCATGTCACCCAGGTCTAGTTACCTAGACCTCCCATGAGCCACCACAACCACCCTAGGAGGAAACCCCACTGGGAAAAACCCCTGACCCCCTCAGACCCTTTTTTCGCTGCGGGAGGGATTTGAACCCAAGACCTCCCATTTGGAAGAATCCCGGGATACCATTGAGGCAATGCCTCTTTGGTACAGAATTCTAATAATATGTATTTTGTTAATATACGCGATACTTGTAGACTTAATTGTATTTAATGCGCTATAGAATCCAAACTCATTGGTCAGTCGGTGGAAAAACGTACTACGAGTCTATGACTTAAAATTGACATTTTGTTACCCGGGCCTTTAGTTATTTTGTCCTTTTTTCCGTCTCAACAAGCCAATTGATGTGGCTTATTGGGTCAAACTTTACATATAACATGTTTTTTTTTTTAACAACAAAAGGGAAGTTGCATTAAAATAAAACCACCAAATTACAAGTTAAGATCCAGTTTGTAAGCCAGAAACTCACAAGCACTAAACACCAAAACTATTGCAAATGACATAAAAAAAGATTAACGACACCCCAACTTTAAAAATATTTTCTTTAACCAGTTTCAATGTTGAAATGCACCCAACGCTCCCATTTAGTAGATCCGTTCTTTACTCTATAATGCACCCATAGAAACGATGTCTTCTTAATTATAGAAACCACATTTTCTGCATTAGTCAATACCCCTTTGAACACATTGTCATTTCTTGCTCCCCAAATTTGCCAAAATGCCAACATGCAAATTGCTTGACACATCTTTTTTCTTTTTTTATCTGTCAACTCCTTCATGATCTTCTTTAAAAACTCTTCCCCTGTCCCATTACTTCCAGGAAGCTGTATCTTCAACCGTGAGCATATATGGCACCAAACATTTCTTGCAAAGCCACAAGACACTTAACATATACATGTAATCAACCTTGGTGATGTTGATAAAATGAGAAAGCTAATCTTTAATCTTTAATAGTAATCAAGTTTTTCTAATATTTTATTTAAGTCGTTTGAATTTTTTTTAAACTCTCAACTTTTAGTAGGTGTTTTATTTATATGTAATTTTTTTAAATTGTTAAAATTTTAAAATTAACTAAACAAATAAAACATATATGAATAATAATTAACTATAAATGAAACTTTTTTTTAATTAACATTAAATAAGATGTAATCATGAAGAAAAAAAATTACGAATAGCAAAGTTTCATAATAATAATTAAATAATATTAAATATTCATAAATGTTTCATTTGACTTGATTACTTTTAAAAAAGCTAAATATTTATAAAAAAGGTTACATGTAATTGAAACTTTAGTGACTTTAAAAAGATAATTTATTTTGAATGATTTTATTAAAACATTTGAAAAACTTGATTACTATTTTATTAAGTTACCATACTGTTAAGGTGGTGTTCTTCTTTCTTTTTGAGATTTATAGTTTAAGTTAGGGTGTTGACAACTTAAATTAGGATTAGATGTGTGTTTGTTATTATACACAAGTATTATACATATATATGGTGTGATTCCTTTGTTAACCCATGTTTATTGCGTTAACCGAATAACTACATCTTATTACTTTGTGGCGCACATTAAAGTAAATCTAAAGGTGTATGTTTTTTCTTCTTTTTTATTAATGTAAGTGGTTCTTACATTAATTAAATTAATTAACGTGTGCCCCAAAGTAATAAGATGTAATTATTTGATTAACGCAATAAGAAATGGTTAATTTTTTATCATCTCCATCATACATACATAGTATAGGGTTTTAGTATAATTAAAGGATAAATTGAAAATTCAATTGAGTTAAGAAAAAGCTATTAAAAATTAGTGTAACATTCAATTTTTTTTCTATTTTTTTTGTGTTTATATATGTAATATGATATAAAAAACTACAAATAAAAAAAGTTATACGAGTTTGTTACATATATGTTACATATTTGGTTTAATGTAAAAATGTCATTTAGTAACATACGTGTAACAAATTTTTATAATTATTTTTTATTTTATTATAATACATTATACATATATGGGATACTTAAGTAAAAAAAAAAAGAAAAAATAATTTTACACCAGATTTTGAAGAGTTTTCTCAACTCAAATGGATTGTTACATATTTCCCCTTATTTATATATACATATACAAACTGCTATGTTTCTTTCTTTCTAATTTACTCTCCATTTGTTGCAGAAAGAACCCAAGTTTATTTGAAGATCTCGCGAAAGAACAGCACCCCAAGGTCATCTCATCTATCTCCATTTGCAAAATTTCAATTCTTAGTTCTCTCTTGAAATCTTGGATTAAATTTTATATGCAGTTCATGGTATTTGCCTGCTCGGATTCCCGGGTTTGTCCATCACACATACTAGATTTTCAGCCTGGTGAGGCCTTTGTGGTCCGAAACATTGCAAACATGGTCCCGTCATATGACAAGGTATCCACACGACAAATTACACTATTGTTATGTAAATGCATTTGATATGCTTGAATTGGTATGTATGTATGTATGTATGTATGTATGTATGTATGTATGTATGTATGTATTCACTGCATGTAAATTTGTTGAAATAAAGTCAATTACTCAAGGGTTATTTTTGTATTTCTTGTAAAGTCTAAGGACTGTTTAGTTTGTTGGTTAATCTTTCTGTTAATAAGTTTGTTAACAACTGATTAGAAGTTAGGTCTTGATATGTGAGTTACAGATAGAGAAATTGGGTTGTTGTTCTCTGTAGCGAGATTGTGGAGTTATTTCTTTGTAATCATTTTCTCTGTAATTCTTCTTGAGTGATCAATAAATGGTAGAGAGATTGTTACTCTGAGTGTGTATTCAAATATCTGATTTGAGTTCTTATTCTTCGATTATATTCAACAATTGGTATCAGAGCCATAGAGCTCGAATTCTGAGAAGAATACAATCGATTGGAAGAAGATGGTGTCCTCTACGAAGTTTGATCTGGAAAAGTTTGACGGAAAGAATGATTTCGGGCTGTGGAGATTGAAGATGCGAGCATTGCTCGTACATCAAGGTGTCGTAGATGCTCTAGCTGGTGAAGCGAATTTACCGGTGACTCTTAGTGAAAAGGAGAAGAAGGATGTGATGGAAAAGGCTCACAGTGCTTTGATTCTTTGCCTAGGAGATCGAGTACTAAGAGAAGTATCTAAAGAGACTACAGCAGCCGGGATCTGGTCGAAACGGGAAAGCTTATATATGACCAAATCTCTCGCAAATCGATTATATCTGAAGAAAAGACTTTATACGTTTCATATGTCAGGTAAAACTCTTGAAGATCATACTGACGAGTTCAATAAGCTTGTTTTAGATCTTGAAAATATAGATGTGTCTTTAGATGATGAGGATCAGGCTATTATATTTCTGGCATCATTACCGCAGTCTTACGAACATTTCGTAGACACGTTAATGTATGGTAGAGAGAGTCTTTCTATGGAAGAAGTTTTAGCTGCAATGAATTCTAAAGAACTAAAGAAGAGGGGGGATTTGCGTGAAGAGTCTGGTGAAGGTTTGTATGTAAGAGGTAGATCAGATCAGAGAAATTTCAAGTCAAAGGAGAAGGCAAGATCCAAATCTAGGTACAAGAAGCGATGTTATGTATGTAATTCAGAGAAGCACTTTAAGAGAGATTGTCCTGAGTTGAAAAAGAAAAAGGGGGAATCAAGTGGAACTAAGCATTCTACTAATTTTTTACAATCTGATGATAATTCAGATGGATACGAAAGTGCTGATGTATTAGTAATTACAGAACAAGAGGGCTTGGTTGAATGGATTTTGGATTCTGGGTGTTCTTTCCATATGACTCCGGTCAAAGGATATTTCTCAGATTTAGAATTAAAGGAGATGGGAACTGTAAAGCTTGGTGATGACAGGTCATGTAAAATTCATGGAATTGGGACGGTAGTTTTTAATCTAAATAATGGCACTAAACTGAAGTTAACTGAAGTTAGATATGTTCCAGAGTTAAAAAGGAGTTTGGTGTCCATGGGTATGTTCGAAAGGAATGGATTTCATGTCATCTTAAAGGAAGGGAAAGCTAAAATAATCAAGGGGTCTATGGTGGCTTTCTCTGGGACCAGAAGGAATAACAACATTTATTTTTTGGATGGAAAGATAGATTTGGAGTCATTAAATGTGTCTTTGGTTGTTGATGGGAATGAGAGATCAGCAATGTTGTGGCATCAACGAATGGGGCATATAAGTCAGCAGGGATTATCTGAGTTGAACAATCAAGGTGTTTTGGAGGGAATGAAAGGCTGTGAAATTGGTTTTTGTGAACACTGTGTGTTGGGAAAATCACACAGAGTTAAGTTTCACAGAAGTGTTCATAAAACTAAGGGGTTGTTGGATTATGTACACTCAGACTTATGGGGACCTGCTAGAACGAAGTCTTTAGGTGGAGCTGCTTACTTTATGTCGATTATTGATGATCATTCTAGAAAAGTTTGGATATATATATTGAAAGGGAAAGATGAAGCTTTCAGTAAATTCAAGGAGTGGAAGGCTTTAGTTGAAAGACAAACTGATAGAAAGGTCAAGAGATTACGAACTGATAATGGATTGGAGTTTTGTAGTGGAGAGTTCAATCAATTTTGTAGAAATCAGGGAGTTGTGAGGCATTTAACTGTGCCAGGTACCCCTCAGCAAAATGGATTGGCTGAACGAATGAATAGGACTCTATTGGATAAGGTTAGATGTATGTTATCTAATTCTGGTTTGCCTAAGATGTTTTGGGCAGAAGCTGTGACAACTGCAGCTTATATAGTGAATAGATCTCCTAGTGCAGCTTTGAACAAAAGGACTCCAATGGAAGTGTGGTCAGGGAAGAAAGCAGATTACAAACAAATGAAAGTTTTTGGTTCGTTGTCTTATGCTCATGTAAATCATGGGAAGTTAGAGCCAAGGGCACAGAAATGCATTTTTCTTGGTTATCCGGAAGGTGTGAAGGGTTATAAGCTATGGAGGCTGGATAATCCAAAAGTTATAGTTAGTAGGGATGTTGTTTTCAAAGAAGATGTCTTGTACAAGGATTTAGTTTCTCAAGGGCAGAAAGGAGTTGGCCAATGTTCAAATGATGATCTGCAAATTGAGGTGGAGTTAGCTAGTGAGAAATTAGATTTTCCTAGTTCAAGTGTACAAGAATCTACATCTACTAATTATAGTTTGGCAAGGGATAGGTCTCGGAGACAGATTATTCCTCCTCTCAGATTTAGAGATGATGAATCAGGAAATTGTTCAGCAGTGGCTTTGATGATTGCTGAACAAGAAAGTGTGCTGGAGCCATTAACTTTTCATGAAGCTGTTTGTTCGAAAGATAAGGAAAAGTGGATGATGGCTATGGAGGAAGAAATGACTTCATTATATCAAAATGGTACATGGGAGTTGGTAGATAAACCGGCTGGTCAGAAGTTAGTTGCATGTAAATGGGTTTACAAACTGAAAGAAGGAATTCCAGGTGTTGAAGAGCCTAGGTTTAAAGCTAGGCTTGTGGCTAAAGGGTTCACACAAAGAGTCGGTGTTGATTATTCAGAAATTTTTTCTCCAGTTGTTAAGCATACATCTATAAGAGTAATGCTTTCTCTTGTAGCATGTATGGACTTGGAGCTGGAACAGCTGGATGTAAAAACAGCTTTTTTGCATGGGTATCTTGAAGAACAAATTTATATGGTACAACCTTTGGGCTTTGTTAAAAGAGGTGAGGAAGACAAGGTGTGTTTATTGAAAAAATCTTTGTACGGACTTAAGCAATCACCTAGGCAATGGTACAAGAGATTTGATGAATACATGATTGCTCAAGGTTTTAACCGAAGTTCTTATGATAATTGTGTGTATTATAGAGAATATGCAGATGGTGAATTTGTTTATCTTCTACTTTATGTGGATGATATGCTTATTGCATGTAGAGATAAAGCTGAAATTGAGGTTACTAAATTGCTTTTGATGAAAGAGTTTGATATGAAGCAGTTGGGTGAAGCTAAGAAGATAGTTGGAATGGAAATTACCAGAGATAGAACTTTAAACATTTTGAAGATTTCACAAAGTTCTTATCTGACTAAAGTTCTAAAGAATTATGGAATGGAGAATTGTAAGTCTGTGAAGACTCCTCTAGCTCAACATTTCAAGTTGTCTAATGCTGATTCACCTGTTAATGATGATGAAGTTGCTGATATGGAGAATGTGCCATATGCAAATGCAGTCGGTAGCCTTATGTACTTGATGGTATGCTCTAGACCTGATATTGGTTATGCTGTTAGTCTAGTGAGTAGATATTTGTCAAATCCAGGGCAGAATCATTGGAAGGCAGTGAAATGGATTATGAGGTACTTAAATGGTACTAGAAACTATGGTTTGATTTATGGGAATCATTCTGATGATGGTTTTTTAGTTCATGGTTTTGTTGATTCTGATTATGCAAAGGATTTAGACAAAGGGAGATCAATTACTGGATATGCGTTTAAGGTGCTGGGAAATTTGATCAGTTGGAAGGCTACATTACAGAATGTTGTTGCTTTGTCAACAACAGAAGCTGAATATATTGCTTTGACTGAAGGAGTTAAAGAAGCTTTGTGGCTTAAAGGATTTGTTACAGAATTGGGTATTGTTTTGAAAGAAACTGTTGTGTTCTGTGATAATCAAGGTGCAGTTCAATTGGCTAAAAATAGTGTTTTTCATGAAAGAACAAAGCACATAAATGTTAGGCTGCATTTTATCCGTGATGTGATTAATTCTAAGGAAGTTAGAGTTGAACAGATAGCTACAGAAGTTAACAGTGCAGACTTGTTCACGAAGTCTTTGCCAGGTTCTAAATTCAGCTATTGTGTGACTTCTTTGAGAATTGGTGAAGGTTGAATAATATGACTTTAAGGTGGAGATTGTTGAAATAAAGTCAATTACTCAAGGGTTATTTTTGTATTTCTTGTAAAGTCTAAGGACTGTTTAGTTTGTTGGTTAATCTTTCTGTTAATAAGTTTGTTAACAACTGATTAGAAGTTAGGTCTTGATATGTGAGTTACAGATAGAGAAATTGGGTTGTTGTTCTCTGTAGCGAGATTGTGGAGTTATTTCTTTGTAATCATTCTCTGTAATTCTTCTTGAGTGATCAATAAATGGTAGAGAGATTGTTACTCTGAGTGTGTATTCAAATATCTGATTTGAGTTCTTATTCTTCGATTATATTCAACAAAATTCATTATAATTTTATGGCATACACATGTGTACATAACCTGTTACAAGAAAAAAGCAGAGAAAAAGGATTTTTTTTTTTCTAATTTAGAAAGATAAATCGTTTAAATCTTTTACAATCACATCATTTTCATTTATTTCTTAAATAAAGATGGTGTGATCACATCCAGTTTTAGCTAAATAATATAATTGCTACTAATGCAGATGAGGTATTCAGGAGTAGGGGCAGCCATTGAATATGCAGTACTCCACCTGAAGGTGATCTTATAACAATATTCCTTAACTTTTTTCTAAGTGATGGACCGACAACGTCCGACTCGATTTGGTTTAGCAATTATGTCACATTTAGAAGATGATGGATGCATTAGATGTGTTATGAATGATCAGGTGGATACTATTTTAGTCATGGGACATAGCTGTTGTGGTGGGATTAAAGCTCTCATGTCTATCCCTGCTGACGGAACCACTTCTTCGTAAGTATATCCATTTTTACCTTGCAAGCCTGTGTCACTTATAACACTGATTGAATTTAGCTTGTTTGAAACTATACATGACCAGTGACTTCATAGAGGATTGGGTAAAAATATGCTCAACTGCTAAAAGCAAGGTGAAAGAAGAATTCAAAGATTTGGATCCTACAGACCAATGCACCAAATGTGAGATGGTAAGTTGACATCAAGTTATAATCTTTGTACCTTTAATCAAAATTTTCAGTATCAAATTTGAAGTGAGACCTTTTGAATTCTGATAATAAAGAGTAAACTTCTCTTTTGTTGCCTATGATTTGACAGTTATAACCCTTTTGCTCCAAACTTTTCAAAATATCATTTATACTCCTTGACTTTGTCAATCTGTCTCCATTATACTTCCCGACTTTACCAATCTGTCTCAATATATTACACTCCATTTTTCTCGAAAAGTTGGAGCAAAATGGTTATTACTGTCAAATCACAGGAAGTATAATGGATATTTTGAAAAGTTTGGGGCAAAAGGGTTATAATTGTCAAACTACAAGAAACAGAAGTTTACTCGATAATACAAGTCCAATTACTGTGTATTTTTTTTATGTAGGAAGCTGTGAATGTATCTCTTGGGAACATATTGACTTATCCTTTTGTTAAAGCAGCAGTGATGAATAGAACACTTTCCTTAAAGGGAGGATACTACAACTTTGTCAAGGCTACTTTTGACATTTGGTGTCTTGATCATGGTGTTTCGCCCTCTGTTGTCGTGTGAATTCTTTCTATGATAAAATAACACGCATGCTACGTGCAGTGTTTGATGTTTATGTGGTACCATTCAAGCTACATGTTTGATGGTTTTAAATAAACGGTATTGGGATAAAGATTATCTCTTTATTTCAACTATTCAGAAACACGATATATATATGTATATTACAATGGTTGTGTCATTGCAATGGTTAGGGTCACTACCAACATGAAACCTAGCCATGTCATTACACTGGTTAGGGCCTCCCCACTTCCGGCTACCTTCACCACTTGCTCTTAATTAGTGGTTGCACCCAAATAACAATGATCATGTCATTATCACTCGTTAAATTAATGTTGTGAACACTATATCCTAAAACAACACTTTGTAATCAATAGCAAAAACTTATTCAGGTTATATGTAATTCAAAAACAAATTAATCCAAAACAGAACAATGGTTTATAGATTATGTCGTTACACAAATTGAGAGCAGCAACCACGAACTCAACCAAACCTCGTCATCGATAAGTGATAACACTAAACACGCAGCCGTATTTATCATACACCATAGTTACATTTGAGACGACACATTTAGTAATTGGCATATATAAGAAAATCATCACATATGGAAAGCTATCATGCATGACGTGTAGTAGGATATTTTGATGTCAATTAGTTGATATGATATTGCAACGACTAATATGACATTTAGTAATTGGCATATATAAGAAAATCATCACATATGAAAAGCTATCATGATGTGTAGTAGGATATTTTGATATCAATTAGTCGATATGATGTTGCAACGAAGAACATACAATTTAAAGCCAAAAAAATATATCGAAATAGTGATAGTAATAATTTCTCTAAAACCATATATATAGGCCAACAGATAACTCAAACTTCGTAATAAGGTTTTGGTTTGCCTAATGTAAACTATTAATTAAATGTGATGTTTAATAAATATGTTAATCGGACAAACTATGCCTGGCAAGATGGGCGGGTTGGGTCGGGTTGGGTAACTGGTCAGGATGGGTGCGGGTTAGAACGGGTTTTAAGCAAAATAAGTTCGGGTCTAAATGGATTGTTGTTAAAAAATATCAATTTAATTTAACTTTAGATGTGTTATAAGTAAACAAATAGTCCATTTGGAAAATTTTTAGTAATTTTCTCATCAAATATGTATTTAATCATTCTTAAATGTTTGAATCCATTGCATTTACATACTTCATTGGTTACCCGTCTTGACTCGCATTGTGTTCAAGTGCTACCCATCTCAACCCATCCAATATTATAATGTTACCCATTTCAACCCATTATACTACAATTGTTTACCCAAACCAACCTATTTTCCTTAACATGGGTAACAATTGCCACCTCTAGGACAAACACATTAATCTATTTAAATATTTTTGATAGAGAGTTTTCATTCAAATCTCTAAAGGGGTCATCTAAAAATATTTACATGTAACGATTGATCACATCTGTATTGTTAATTTTTCTCTTATAATGAAATTAATTATTTCATTTGCTTAAGTCGTACTTGTCACAAATATTTACTTTCCAAAGTGATTTCCAACTATTTATTCTCAATTTCACACCAAGTTTGTTAGTTATGAACAAGTGATTAGGAGAAAATAAAAAATACAACAATTATTTAAATATGAACTTTTGAGCCCTCCTAACTACCTGCTTAAATTGTTAGAAGGTCATCATGTATTACCTCATATTCACAAATTAATATTAAATAATTTAACCTAAATACGACATGAACACAAAATATCCAAAGTTTATGCTGCTAAGGGTTAATACTTTCGCGTGAAGAAAATAATAACAAATATATAGGTTATATCAGAGTTATTCAAATAAAGAAAACCTTTAACCATGAAATACATCTATGATAATAATCTCAAAGTGAGCATACACAAATAACTTAAATAACTTTTAGTTATACATATATTAGATATTAAAAAATTAAAAAAAAATAGTGTTATTGATAGAGAGGGGAAAAAGAAAAAAAAAATAACCCAGTACCCTTCAACTTATAAGTCAACATGCTTAAATCTTAGTAGTATCCATACGTAGCGGGGTTGATATTTGATAATCATCGCAGATTTAAATTCTAGGGTTTCTATCTCTCACTTTCACAAATCATGGACCTGTTGCAGGCATACAAAGACAAAGAAGCCGACGACGGCGATGATGATCGGATGTCCGATCTCTCATCACCGGATTCATCCCCTCCGCGCCTCTCCATCGCCCCCAAATCTGCGGCCCCGAAAGTCGACGACACCATGCTTTCTCTTACGGTCGCCGATGCCATAGCCAACAAATCGCTAACGAAACCGCTCGACCCCACACAACACGTTGTTGAGTTCAATCCAACCTACGATCAGCTCTGGGCACCGATCCAAGGCCCAGCACATCCTTACGCCAAAGACGGATTGGCTCAAGGTATGCGTAATCACAAATTAGGCTTTGTAGAAAACGCTTCCATCGAGCCTTTTGTTTTTGACGAACAGTATAATACTTTTTATAAATACGGTTATGCTGCTGATCCTTCGGCTTCGGCTGGGTATAATTATGTTGGGGATTTGGATGCTTTGAGGCAAAACGATGCAATTTCGGTGTATAATATCCCACAGCATGAGCAGAAAAAGAGGAAGCTTGAGAAGAAGAAGGAAGCTTTGGAGAAGGATGATGGTGATGAAGGTGAGGTGGATACTGCAGAGGTCGAAAATCCTGCTACTGATACTTGGTTGCTTAAGAACAGAAAGAGTCCATGGGCTGGAAAGAAAGAAGGGTTGCAGGATGAATTGAGTGAAGAACAGAAGAAGTATGCTGAAGAGTATGCTAAAAAGAAAGGTGAGGAGAGAGATGGGAATAAAGATAAGGGTGAGGCCATGTCAGATAAGAGTACATTTCATGGGAAAGAGGAGAAAGATTATCAAGGTAGGTCATGGATCGCCCCCCCGAAAGATGCAAAGGCAACAAATGATCATTGTTATATACCAAAGAGATTGGTGCATACTTGGAGCGGTCACACGAAGGGTGTTTCAGCAATTCGGTTTTTTCCTAAGCATGGCCACTTGATTTTGTCAGCTGGGATGGACAACAAGGTAAAGATCTGGGATGTGTGCAATTCGGGCAAGTGTATGAGGACTTATATGGGGCATTCTAAGGCGGTTCGTGATATATCCTTTTGTAATGACGGGACAAAGTTTCTGACTGCTGGGTATGATAAGAATATTAAGTATTGGGATACTGAAACAGGGCAGGTGATATCCACGTTTTCAACAGGGAAGATACCATATGTGGTGAAGTTAAATCCAGATGATGATAAGCAGAATATTCTTTTGGCGGGTATGAGTGATAAGAAGATCGTTCAGTGGGACATGAATACGGGGCAAATTACGCAGGAGTATGACCAGCATCTTGGTGCAGTGAACACAATAACATTTGTTGATAATAACAGAAGATTTGTCACTTCAAGTGATGACAAGTCTCTCCGTGTATGGGAATTTGGTATTCCTGTTGTTATAAAGTATATAAGTGAACCTCATATGCATTCAATGCCAGCAATCTCACTCCATCCTAATGGAAATTGGTTGGCTGCACAGAGTCTGGATAATCAAATCCTAATATATAGTACCCGGGAGAGATTTCAGCTCAATAAGAAGAAGAGGTTTGCTGGGCATATTGTTGCAGGTTATGCTTGTCAAGTGAATTTTTCGCCTGATGGCAGGTTTGTAATGTCTGGGGATGGTGAAGGTAAATGCTGGTTTTGGGATTGGAAAAGTTGCAAAGTCTTTAGAACATTAAAGTGTCATAATGGAGTGTGCATTGGTGCTGAGTGGCATCCTTTGGAACAAAGTAAAGTTGCAACATGTGGTTGGGATGGCTTAATCAAATACTGGTAAGCATTGTTTTTCTTATTAATTTGACTTGTTGAACTTATGAACATTGATTATATATATATTTTGAATTTTGACATACATATGGCCATAATAGCTAAACTGGGGACACCATTTTGGGTCACTTATTGGATTGTAATGATTTTATAGTACATCACTTAATTTTTTTTAATACAATGCTTGTATAACTCTAAATCATCAGTTGTTACGTCCATGCGTAATCTGTCAGAGAAGTCCAAACACTGTTACTTTTCTTTATAATTGAACTATAGTATTTTGAAGAAACTTGCAATTAAAAATGATAAAATTAAAATAGCTGTCAAAATATGTTTCTGTATCATGCAATAAAGATATAACTCTTGCATTATTTATGGGCTGCAGGGACTAATTCTTGGCCAATCTACTGCTAAGCAAATATCATGCCAACTGAACCTTCAGTTTTGAATGATCAGAGCTTACAAACTTACTGGCTTATAAGGAGATCCATGGTTACCTTGTGGGACGATGATGTCTTTGTCAAAACAGTGATGGTCATGAAAGTTTAATGCATCCAAGTGGCATTTTGTTACATGTATCTTTTATTTAGCTGAGGAATATATAGATTAACAATTTGTATTTTACTTCAACTGCCATCTTTTTTGTATGGGTTTTTCCAAATTAAGGGGTATGGTTTTTGAGATCATGTTTGGCTGTGATGCAGTCTATGTTAATGATAATTTATGAGAGCTTGTCATCACTATAAGACTAGGTATTGCATCGAAAAAACAGGTCTGTTAGATATTTCTTTATCAAATCATTTCTTGTTACTGAGTTGTGTTATTCGAACACATGGATGGCAGAAATCTTGTGCTGGGGATTAAGTATAATGATCCAAGCTCATAACTAGTTAAATATTTTATTTATGATTACTATGTTTAGCTTAATTCCATTGGTGAAATTTGATTTATCGTGAAATTATATGCTTGTATGGAAGCAACTGAACATGTGAATCTTGCTGTATACAGGTGAGATTGTTGAATTGACATTTGCTGTATACGTGAAACACTTGTATAGTTGCACGTTCAGGGGGTGAGTTAAATTGTTAAGTAGTAGAGCATGTTATTGGAATCTGATTATTTGAAACACTTGCATATGACAATATGTAGACTTTTTTCACATAATTTTACAATTTACATGGGTCTAATGATGCATTTGATTGAGCATTGCTTGAAAGAAATGTGGTGTAACAATAAGCTGAATTTGATTAAGTGGTTAAAATTGTATATGTTGGCTAACGCATAACCAAACAAGAATGTCTGGTCAGACCAGAAACAGGCACACCTCCTGCCTCCTGGCTGGTCTAGTAGGTAAGAACCAAACCAGGTTCCAGTTCAACTGGGTTCTTGGTTGAACTATTTATGCATACTATTTTTTTTTTTTTTTTTTGCATTCTTCACCTTTACCTGTTGTTTCAATCTGTCTCAGATCCACTGTTCCATTTTCCAACCTCTTTCGTTCACTTTTAGCTTGTTTTTTGTTGTTTTGTTGCTCTTCTCTCGTCACGATCTCAACAACTAAAAAGTTGTAGGCTTGCAAGCGGTCATAAAGGAGGTTAAAGTTGATTTTGTTGAAGGAAACTTCGACGTTATAAAACATAGAAGAACAACAAAGGACTCATGACATCACACATTCACACCATCACTTGTAACTCTTGTGTTTTTTGTCTGTTACTTTAAAGTTTTTGATTTTTGAGGTTTGACCAAGTGAATGAAGGGTGAAGTATTATAAATTTCGAAATTAATATATTATTTGAGAGTTCCATTATATGTTTTTTCCAATTCTTTTACAAGAATAATTGTTTCTAAAGATTAGGTTCAATCGCATAGCCATGTCACATGGGTGTTGAAGAGTATACCTGTAGAAGAGCAGGACTAAAACAAGTAAGGTCCTTACCCACCAGGTAAGGACCACACGCAGGAAAGCTGAATGACATCCATCATCCAAAAGCCATGATGTGGCAGAAAACATTAAGAAAGGAAAAGCATAAAAGGCTCACATTCAATGAACAAAAGGCATTAACTGAACTCAACCACCAAAAGTGCAGGGAGGGGAGAACGAAAGACCTTGCATCAGAAGAACAATTTAGGCCACGTTTGTATGGTCCTCAGACGACAAACAAGTCTAAAGGCCAGCGGAGTATCTGTCTTCCTTTGTAGCATAGTTGAAGTATCTGTGTCTTCCTTTGTAGCATAATTGAACAATTTAGGCCACGTTTGTATGGTCCTCAGACGACAAACAAGTCTAAAGGCCAGCGAAGTATTTGTGTCTTCCTTTGTAGCATAGTGGGATCCAGATAATAGTTCTCTTGTATTCATCTTGGATTCAAATGTTGTCATTTCTATTCACATGATTATGGTCATGCCCCTTTCTTAATACAGAAGAATATACATTTCTATTCATATAGTCGTATCCCGTCTGTGAAGATTTAGAGATTCTGAAAATTGAAGGATGCAAATATCATCATACTTGAGCCCAAATCTTGAATTTCTCATCAACAGTTGAAAATAAAGTTACATGAAGGCATTTTATGAATGGCATGTATTATTTGTTTCCTTTTGATAGGGTATCCTTCCTATACAAATGTATTTACATCTAACAAACATCTTTTAGCATAATGCTTCTACAACTAAATCAAGCATGATATACCATACCATAGCACTTCAAGCATTCCTAACTCTTGGCAGATAAGGTTGATTCCTTCTCTTTGGCTTTCTTGAACTCTTCTACAAGTAGATCAAAGATTTTTGCTCTTAAATTTGATGCTTCTTGAGGGCGAAACCATTGTTTGCTAAACTGATAATAATAAAGATACATTCATCCACAAATGAGGTGTGCTTATTGGCTTAACTCAAAGATGACAAGTAGATTTGATATTAATATATTATTGAGTCGTTAAATCAAGTAATAAGGTCTACCATGAATCATGTATAGAAATGTACCATTGATAAATCTCTCTTTCCAAACCTCACAGGAGCTTCTTTGATGAACCGTTCCATGTAAAACAAAACAAAGAGTCCGCAGTCATAATCATTCTTTTGCTGTGGAACCTGACAAAATTACAGAACTTGATGAAGAAAAAAACGACAGAAACTTCAAGGTTAAATGCAGACTGTGAAGATGTTTACCATAACCTTTCTGTGATCCACTCTAAGGTCAAAATTTTCGCAGATTTCATCTGCAACGGGTGGATCTAAAAGAGTTTTTGATTTTCTTAGGTGGCTCCATTCTTCTTTAAGAAATCTATGTATAAATATTTACAGTAAGAACAACTTGAATAAGAAAAGTTGTAAGGTCATATGTTCATCTCCAACAAACGAAAAACAAATATTTTATCTGAAACATCTGTAAGTTGTATCCATAGTTACCAAATTCGCTCATACACCCGCGTTTTCCGAATTGGATAGTTGTGTACCCAATCGGAATTCGATTACGACTTGGTATGTTCCGGTACGTAGTTCTGGAAGGTCATGGTACGGCGGTCAATCGACGATTTGGTTCGGCGATTGGAGATGCGCTAGTTCGGCGATTGGAGATGCGCTAGTTCGGCGACTTACATATAGGGTTCTCAATTAAGGTTGAGATGGTACGGGGACTCTACGAATCCCGTCATTTCACTTTCCGACGTTCAAACGACTCCAATTGCCCGGCCAAATAAGACGGTTAGCATTCCTAATTCTTTCAATTGGGTCTATAAATCAATTCTTCTCCTCTACTTCACTGATTTCTAGTTTTTCTTCACCAATTTCTCTTATCAGTTATTCGGTACTTCTGCAGTTCTGTCTTCAACAATTTCTTTTGATTTCTAAAATGGTATTTAATATTTTATGTTATGTTTTTATGTTACATCACTATTATTTTAAATGGTACACGTACCAATTTTACATGGTACATCGTACCGGATCGTACCGAAATGAACCTACCCTCTTCGAACCGAATACACTAGATCCAGCGAATGGCGTACCCGGTCCGCGTACCCGTACCGGAGCGTACCGCGATTTAGATAACTATGGTTGTATCCAATCTCCAAGTTATAATTATGCGTTTGAGAAACATGTTATTTGCAAATATGCAAAAGAATAACATTTTAGAACCTTTCCAGTTTCCTACCATATAATATTCAGATTAAAACAGGAAAACTCCATTGTTTAAGATTGGATAATGATTGTGAAATGATTTCCAACAGCATATATTCCATTAATCATAACATCTATAATCATGTAACTGTCAGCAGTTAAATTATACCTTGTAATGTTATCAAAAAGCAACTTGCTGTCGTGTAGTCCAAGCGAGTCTAAATGAAGCAAAATTGGACCTAGTTCATCTTCTTTGTTAGGGAAACATATTATCACCAGGCTCCAATGAACACTACAAAATGACATCAAACATTGAGAAATCTATACATATATCAGGCATACTTTTTGAGCATTTTCATATCCACATATAATCTATACATTCAAGCATTGAAAGCCATGGTTATTACATAAATTATGCTACAATTGTTTATAATTCTATTAAAAACATGACAATTAGCATCTTTCATTCTTTTGAACGTCAGGAATCCTGAATACTTGATACAAATCAAAAGCTTACTTTTCATGTACGGGCAGAAGAATGTATGCTTTCTCAAATAAGTTCACACCTTTCCACCACTTTCTGAACTTGAGAAAGGAATCTTCCTTGTAGCTCAGCTAAGAATAAATAAATTAAATTAGAGAAAAAAATAGTTTTCTGACATTTATAAGAAGGTTAAAGTGAAGAAATACAAGAATCATTTACACAGAAGAATTCACAGCCTTGAAGTATCAACTACGCTTAATTTTTATAACATAACATTTATTTTAGGTCAGAAGAACAAAAGAAAGAATCAAGTAAAAAAAGTAAGCACACAATGAGTAGGGACAAAGTTGGGCCCCGTTATATTTAGGCAGTGTCCTATAATGCAAGTTCCTATTAATAGTCTTATTAAGAATTCAGAATCTCAATCTACCCCCGAGTATAAATTTTTTCAATGTTATAAAGTTAACTGTACTTAATTTGCTATATGTTAGTAATTCTCCAATCATACAATATCAGTGGGATTATAATTTATAAATACTTTTCCATATAAATGTCAGGATACCTAGTTAGGAAATAAGATACTGAGCATATGGTAAGTTTCTGGAGATTGATATCTTTAATATGTGTATAATCGTAAGCTCATTTCATATAATATAAACTTTGGCCAAATAATCAGTGCACGATGCACGGGGTCCAGGGGATAACAAGCCAACTTTGGGTGTGGTGTATGCATCCTTACCCTGTGCATTCTGCAAGAGGCTGCTTCCATGACTCAATCTCATGACATTCAGGTCACATGGCAACATCCTTATCATTGCTCCAAGGCTCGCCCCACACTTTGGGCATATACATAATTATATTAAGAAAAAATCACGAAAAATAATTATTTTTCTGGGTGTTTATCAATATGGTCATATTTTAAACAATTGCATGAAAATAGCCACGAGACAAGTGACTATGAGTCCTGTATCTACTTTTACTCGCGTAGCTGATTTTTCTTCACACTAAAATTTATGCACGTATTACTATTCGCTTATAAGTTCTTGACTGTAGTGAAAAATGGAAAATACATGGGGTTATTTTTTCTGTTTTGAAGGTGAAAGTGGGTAGCTCCATGTCTAGGGTAAACAGATTGCTATTTCCAATAAAAAGGATATGGCACACCTTCCAATTCATTTCTTCACAATGATGTTTCTAGTGGAAGAGGGTTGGGCATCTTACAATGAAGATTACATATGTCATACCTGATGCAATATCACTTGTAAATTTCATTCATTTTCTTTTATGTATTTAGTTGTCGTACAAGAATTGGAATATACCATGTGAATATGAAGGGTTTACATGATATGTGAATCTGATTCGCTTATCTAAATTTTGGATTTAGGTATCCCTAAAAGTGTCTTTTTGTCTTCCTATGTTAAATGACAAGGAAAATTTGGTACGCAAACTTGTGGTAATACAAAATCAGCTATCCAAGTTTTCATAACTGTTCTGACATGACCATAGAGTTTATATCATACACACAAAAATGTTAATTTTCATGATTTCTCTCATTAACATCCACTGACATCCCTACTCAGTATGTACAGTTGTATACTGTAAGTTTAAGATGCTATCCAAGTTTTGAAGTCGCCTATTTAAATGTTATACAATGTACGCAATCAAGTGCTAGGAGAGTTTATGTTGCATCACAGTCCATTAGTTCAAGACAGTTAGTTTGAATATTATTATATTAATATACCTTTTCTAGCTTGTTATAAAAATATGTGTTGAAGAAATGATAATGGCATGTTGCACTCTTGGAGGGAGATGATGGCTGCTGAAGATATCTGTTCAAAAGAAAAAAGAATACCATCAGATAGATGTTTAAATAATATTAGACATGTTTAAAAAGAGCATCAAAAAATGTCAACGTGAATGGAAGCTTTGCACAACGAATCACTAACCGTATATAAAAATTCATAATAATGGATGAAATATATGCTTCAGGAGCAAGGCATGCCATGTAATCATAATTAACTTCAACAGCATCCGGGTCGTCCCTGTAAAGTGTAAACTCAGTTAAAAATGTTGGAAGAGAAGACATAACAAAAATGTAATACCAATAATTTTGTAGTATATGGAGAATTAAGAAATGATAAATTATCAAACATAATTAAAGGACAATGTCTCACCTTGATGGGTAATAAACTTTAACATCTTTCAAGCTGAAATTTGAGTATGATGAATTAAAACATCTTTGTCATGTTAGATAATTAAGCATAAGCTGATAAACAGAAGAAATCATTAAGACCCAGTTACCATGGATCCAAGTTCTGCATAAATTTCTCAATTACAGTTTCCTCATCCACTAAATGGTAAGCCCGTGCCTGTTGAAAAAAGGACACCGCTATAAACTAAAAGCAAGAAAATCACCAAATGTACTCTCAAGTAATGACCTCAGACATTGGTCTGTTGCATGCATGCTAGAGGAGATTATATAACCAAACACTTATATTTTAATATCTTTGATTGCTGAAAATTGATTGAAAAGAGTGTATGCTTAGATTTACTTAATTTGAATAGCTTATATTCAAGTGAACATAAGGTTCTATTTGTTTTGATCATGTGACTTTTCCATTTTGTGGGTCCCATCGGCATGATGTGAGGAGATATGGAAATAAATAGATAAGAGATAGAAATAACTTACAGATCTAGGCCTCAAATTCCTTGAAGGTGGATCTTGAGGTGAGATTGGCCTATCAAAGGAATGGAACAAGTTAAGTATGTTAGATATGCATACAAACAAGTTATAAGTTAAAATAGATCACAAGAACAATTACATAGATAATGAAAAATACTTCAAGAATTAGTGCAAGACCATTTGAAGAAGAAGATAATAACATATCACAAAAATATTTACGTTGAAATAACTTTTCTTACTCTGAGACAGATGCAGTAGAATCACCATCTTTGTTTTGATCATTGGAGTTTCTCGGTTTCTTGCCACCTACTAAAGAAGTCTTCAGGTTTCGTGAAGAAGATAATCTTCCCTTACCCAAAAGTTGACTCTTTGACATTAGTTTTCTCCCATGACAAGGACTGCTGCAAGATAAATCTTCTTCGAATGCATAGACAGTCCTAGAATCTTTCTGCTAATCAATGAACAAACACAAGTGTGTGTACTCTCCGGAAGAAAAAGAAAAAAGAAATGATTCATGTCAGGCATAATATAGAATCATACGTCTTCCTCCATCTTTTTGCAAAGAAGATTGGCAAACTTTGATAAAGATTTCTTTTTGCCATGCGAAGCACCTACACAAAAGCAATTCAACTGATTGCATACAAATAAAATACAGCTGATGGCATGATGCAATACTTCCAAATGAGAAATTTGCGTTTCAACTGCATGTTAAGATACCAGCCTCAACAAAGACTGATCATCAAGGTACAAGAATATGTAAATATACATCAACTTTGAACAAATCACTGCAATTAATCTTACCGTCGTCACTATGATCAGAAACTTGTATTGTTTCATCACATCCTTTATCAGCCTGTCATGAAAACATGATAACAAACCAATGGTGAAATATTAACTAACATAAAAGTATATTATAAAATATGTTCATGTCAACAGTTGATGAGATGATGCCCATGGTAAAACTAATATACCATTTCGGAATGCCTTTAAAACATCAAGTTGCAAGAATAGAGTAAAATATTCATCATATAAACATAATTAATCAATTCCTTTAAACAAACAAACATTTGAAGCAATATCCTACACAATAAATAGTATATCATGAGGGTGAGATGAAAAAACCTCACCTCTTATCTGTCCGGGATAGAGAGGCTGCACCAAAATGAGACCCGACCCGGCCAAAAAAAATGCACACATGCGAAAGTATACTTATGAAGTGAAAGAAAAAATAAAGAGCGTAGGAATCAATAAACACCAAAAAAGAAACTAGAACCGACCCTAAAGAAAGGCAAACAAAGAGGGCAGCGGTAGGACAAGCCAAGACTAATTTATACGCCCTAAAAATCACCCTAATTTTCACAAAATGGAGAAGAAGCAAGCAGTGAAAACACAAGATCATCAATCAATGCATGCTTGTCAACATTTTATAACATCTAAAAGCAATGCATTAACATATAAAAGTGCACACAAAGCCAAACCTTCTCTAATTGAGCTGTCTTTCTTCTTTCGAATTCCCTTTCGAGTCTCCTGAGATTCGCCTTCAACTTTTCGCCACCATCAGGCAACCTAGCACCTACTGATTGAAAATTTTTTTTGATCCTCGCAATAGACTCCGCAATTTCACGGTCCGATTTCCCCATGAGCTCCAAGTCTTCCGTTGTACACTCTTGCGAGTCTATTCCGCTACCGACGTCATCCGATTTCTTATTGGATGTTGCCTCAAGTTCCGGTCGGCGATCGTCATCACAAGAAACCGTAGGGTTGAGCTGTTGGCAGTCATCTGGCGAGGGCTTTTTCCTCTTGATTTTGCTGCAGTTGTTTTCTTGTTCGAGGTCCATACATAAAATGCAAGTAAAATCGGCGGTGATGTTAGCCTGTAAAACAGTGGCCGATGAGGATTGAGTGAAGAGGGATGAAGAAGACGACCTGTTTCCTAATGTAGTTCAGTGTGTGGCGCATCCACCATGCCTGAGCTACACGATGAACGCCAAAAGAATGAGACCTAAAACCCGAAATAAACGGGGTCGTTCGGTGTCTCAACATAACACCCCCCGCATCTGTGTGTGTCTGTTTTTTTTTTCATTGAAGTCGGTTGTGTGTTAAAAAAAAATAAATCTGTTCTTCTTTTTTTTACAATTTTCTTTTCCGACTGTAAATATAAATTACTTTTAGTACTAAACTAATCGAACTAATGTAAATTTAGATTTTTTTTAAGTTGAGTCGGTCGTGCGTTTAATGATAAAAGACAAATACATTGGCCAATTTTTTTTTGAACGGCAATTTGTATCACTGATGGGTCATAAACCCATCCGATCATATCCATACCCAATAGGAGGAAACTCATCATAGGTGAGAGAAAATCCCTAGCGTAGCATGAAACCCCTATTTTGTCCATCCCATAACTTGAACCCGTAACATTTCCAATATTGAAGCCACATGGTACCTCTCCTCAACCACTTGAGCTGAGGATCATTGGTAAGAACTTGGCCAAATATAGGGGCGTGCTCGGTTCAGTTTTTGGCTAAAAGCGAAACCAATACAGTCGGTTTTTAGTTATTATGAACCGTTAGGTTTTCGGTTTTTTTTGTCGGTTTCGGTTCGGTTTTCGGGTTTTTTTTACTTTTTTTTTTGTTTTTGTTTATTTTTCTCTCTCACACTTAATATTAAAAATGCAAACATGTTTAACAATGCATAATTCATAAATTAATTGATCAAACTCCAACTAATCAAAATAAAACTAAATAATTATAATCATGTTCTACATTTAAAAAAACAAAAGTAAATAATTAAATTTGAAATAATTACGATCTTCATCTTTTAAAATGGTAGATATAATTTAATCTAAATATTTATCATCTAAAACGGTAGACTCTTTATTTGTTTTTATCTCGTTAAGTAAGCATAAAAATAACAATATATATATTTTTAAATAAGATAACAAATCAGTTCGGTTCGGTTATTTCGGTTTTTAAAATATGAAAAACCGAACCGAAAAGTTAAGTTTTGGTTTTTTCGGTTATTTGTTCGGTTCAACTTTTTCGATTAATTCTGTTCCGGTTCGGTTTTTTCAGTTTTTTGCTCACCCCTAGCCAAATAGGTAACATTTTCTTCCACAACCTAATCGGGTCAGTTTAAATTTAGGTTTCTTCCTCATTTTTTTTATAATTAATTTTTTCATCCAATTTACATCTTTTCTAATAGCTTGTAATAATCAATTTATCAAAAGAATTAATTAGCACAATCTCGTTTAGATTTTTTTAGCATTTTGATATAATAATAAATTTATCAAAAGAATCAATTAACACAATCTCTTTTAGATTTTTTTTAGCATTTTGATATAAATTTTACTAAAAAGGAATTATTAAAAAAAATATATTTTTAATATAAAAGAAAAAGGCATAAAAATTATTGGTTTGTTCCATCTTATATTTCAGACAAGTAATTAGTAAATTACTTATTTCGAAATAAAAGGGTGAATCCCATTTTTAGTCATTTATGTTTACTAATAATTTTAGAGATTGTGATTTATGTTTCAAAATATCTAAATTAGTCTTTTAATTTTCTAAATGTTGCAAACTCGGTCATTTTTACGTTAACTTTGTTAAGTATTGACAAAATAAATGACCTACATTTTGATTTACAAGTTCATTTTGAACTTATGGTCAAATTTACCGTCGTGCCTTTGGGTGCTTGGGTCGGGTTTTTTTCGGGAATTGGTGGCTACTAGGCTAGGGGTTCCGTCTGTCTGGACTAGTGGCCAGCTTAGGCATCCTTTAGCTATTGGGGTCGCGTACGGAGTACCTGGCAGGTGATTAGTTGGCCGTTAAAAAAAAATTAGGATAATACAGTTCGATTTATTGGTATATTGGTAGGTTACTTTGAGGAATTGGTTCGTTTTTTAGTACATAATATTTGATTTACGTGTTTAATTTGTTAGCAGTTGATTTGATTTAGGATAAAATATGATGGGTCAGGTAACCCCACCAACATGTTATATGATATAAGTTGACATTTTACAAAATAGTAAGACTTTACTTAGTATATTTGTTTGTTATAAGTTGGCAATAATTATAACTAAGGAAACACTTTCATAAACTACTATTATCGTTATCATTATGTATTGTTCTAGAGTGTTACATTTAATGTAAGTTTTGAGTCAATGATGCAAGTGTTTGAATTTACTATTTATGTCTCCACGATGGTGGCCTGATTTCTGTCTCCGCGATGGTGGCCTGGTGATAATGAGTTGTAATCCATAATAGAGGTCTAGGGTTTAAAGCCTGGTACCACCCAATTTTCCTTGGGTCACGTGATTTATCTCATTCATGTTGACCGTGGAACTGGTCGATGAGGGGCGCCTAATGGCGGCGTTCACCATTTTCTTTTTGCTATTTACAGCTACATGTTTTAACGGTTAAGCTTTTGGTTCAGAAATTTGTGTAAGTTGTGGATTATTGGTTAACAAAGTAGATGACAGTTTTTTTTTGGTAAAACTAAAACATTACAATACAATATTTTAAATTCGTGAAGGATTGTTGAAATACATCGAGCCAAGAAAATTGTGGATCAGTCACAAGAAAGAAGAAGGCGTGATCACTACCACAGGAACCGGCCACGATCTTTTATGTATATGTAATAAGGTTAGTATCATATATATTATACGTGTTAATAAACTGATACTTTTAACTATCTACGACGTGAAATGTGGCATTTTTTAAAAAATTTTCTTTAAGAAGATACTTTTATGGATACAAAACAAATCACATGTTAGTGCTGTATAATAACTATTATTGACTGAGTGTAAATGATAAATTACATGCTCTATTTAAAAAATAATAATCATTCTAAATCCCCAAATCTTTAAACAAGTGTATCAAAACTTCTTGGTAACCTCTGTTAGTTAGGGTGAACATGTGATACCGATTAACCGGTACCAAACCGCTATTGTATCAAACCAGTATTGTAACAATTGATTTGACACTTGTATTTTCAACACCAATAACAATACGGTACACATATTATTTGGATATGATCATTTGTTAACAAGCATCGATACCAAATTGATAGATTTGATATAATATTGAGTACCCGCTTTTTTAAAATTTAGACATCATTAATGATCTCCTCACCACCCTATGTCACATAAGATGGCCTAAAAAGACAGATTTAAAAATCCAAGGTATCTGTTTATGTTTGTTTTTACTTTGATTAACTAAATTTTTTTATTGGTATTTTATATGTAAATGAAATAATAATTTCTCATCGTCAGAGATTATCCCCAATCAAGTTCTATAATCTATATCTATATCTATATCTATACTACATAATAAATGAATAACAAATATGCTACATGTCGTTTTTATATCAATTTTTGTCACATGTCATTTTCATATCCATTCATTATTAAATGTCACTATTATATTAATCTATCATTTAATTATATTTTACTAATTCTCTCTCTTATTTAAGGTAAATAATTTTAAAAAATTAAATTGTATACTTAAATGCAAAAATATATTATTTTTTAATAATTATAAGTAGATTTCAATTATATCTTATTTTAAAATATAATTTTATAATTTTAAAGTATTTATTATTTATAATTTTTAAATCTTAATTAATTTATAATTTAACTAACAACTAGGCCTGTAAACGAACCGAACAGTTCATGAACAGTTCGTGAACTGTTCGGTAAGAAGTTCGTTTATGTTCGTTTATTTAATAAATGAACGAACACGAACACGAAATTTGTGTTCGTTTAATTAAATGAACGAACATGAACACACCTTGTGTTCGTTTATTTATGTTCATGAACAGTTCGGTTATGTTCGTTTATTTACGTTCGTTTATTTGTGTTCGTTAGTGTTCGTTTATGTTCGTTAACTATGTAATGCTAGCTTTTGTTTGGTTAACTGACTAATTTACGAGTGATATGTATGTACATTTTAAAGACTTGTCGTTTATGCTTGTTCAATTGTGTTCGTTTATGTTTGTTCAATAGTGTTTAAATTCGTTTATGATTGTTCAATGGTGTTAAAAAATGCCCATTTATGTTTGTTCGTTTATTTTAGTTCGTTTGTGTTCATTTATGTTCATGAACATGTTCATTTAACTTGTTAATGAACGAACACAAACGAACACGAACATATTCATTTTCTTAATAAACGAACACGAACACAAAATTCATGTTCGTTAAGGTGTTCGTGTTCGTGTTCGTGTTCGGTTAAGTGTAAATGAACGAACACGAACATGCCTGTGTTCGTGTTCGTTCGGTTCGTTTACAGGCCTACTAACAACCAATATGATATTCAACATACAAATTTTCATAAAACTATTAGTTTATAACAAAATAAATTTAGACAATTCATATTAAACATTTTTAAGTGTTCATTGGTTGTTCAAAATAACTTTAATAATTATAAAAATAATATTTTACCTATCAAATATCAATTCTGTAGGTACTAAACTTTCGAACTGTTATTTTAATGCTTAAAGTATTTGTTTATGCATATCTTGATCATCTTATATCAAAATATCGTTTTATAATTTTAAAATTATTATTTCTAATTGTTTAATATTTTATATTTATTCCGTGTAATACACGGGTTAATAACCTAGTATTGTTATATTCGAAGACAAATTATTTAAGCACATAATTTATAATGACCGTAAAAACGTAACATAATAAATAAATAAATACGTAAAACAAGTTAAAAAAAATATAAAAATAATAATATTAATAATTTAGCAACCTAATAATAAACGTGCAATATTTCGGGAACCGTTTATGTTCAAAAATTTATAAAAACGTTCGTAAAGTAATTATGATCAAAAGGATATAAACGATAAAAATATTTGATAATGTATGGACACGTTATAAAGCCTATTAATAACGTGCCGAATTTCTGTGACCGTTTGGGTTCGAAATTTTTATGAACAATCCTGAAGTAATTACGATCACATTGATATAAGCCGGGACATTATACGATAAAGCATGAACAAGATATAAGCTCGTGAATATTAAAATATATTATTTTTGACCCTGCTCCGTGATTCAAGGAAACTTGGGTAGAAATGTAGAGAATAATTAGTAGATTTCAACGGTATATTCGAAAGTTTTTATAACATCAGATGCAAAAAGTTATAAGAGAAAAACAAGATTTAAGCTAAATTAATTATAATAATATAATAATAATAATAATAATAATAATAATAAAATAATAAAATAATAATAAAATAATCAATTAAACATATGTCAAAATTCGAAAGTAAATACGTTGAACTTGAACTGTATATATATATATTCTTTCTTAATGACGAAGGAAATTTACATCTATAAATAGATGTAGTTCAACAATCAAATTTTCATTCCTTTTAAGTAACAAAACTCTGTCAAAATACTCTCCTAAAAACCCCTGAGCGTGTACGGTAGTTACTAGAATTTCGTTCAAATATAAGCGAGCCTTGGTACGAGCTACTTTGAGGTAACCACCTATTATACTCTTATTTTAAAATAATTATTTAATTAGTATGGTAGAGATATTGTTTGTTTAAAATCTCACTAATATTATGCGTGGAGGTTATTTTCAATATTTTTGAAAAACACGGAGTATGCAGAGATGCTGCCCAAATATTTTATAAAAATATATAGTTATAGGACGAGGCTCTGTCCAATTTAAAACTCTAAAATAAAGTTTTATAAGCCGAAATTCTGCCCACGTATTTTTAAGAAAATCAAAAAGCGTAAGCCGTTATGCTGTCCAATTAAAAGCCCGAATCAATACCTGAAAACAAAAAGATACGTTAAGTAATTCCACTAGGGTACTGATGTTATTAGGAAATTGACGGCAACGTGAAATTTCAACAAAAACGCAGATTTTTAAATCGCCAGAAAATTTGATTACGACCGTATGTATCTGATTTCTTGCTGATAAATTTGTTACGACTAAGGTACGGATTCCGTTTATTTAAATCATAGTATTTCCTGTTCTGTAATATGTTTCTATAATCCGTTTCTGTAATCATTAAAATTTATTTCTGTATTGTTCTGATTTTTGATTGCCACGATTTGATGTCGTGTTTCTCTGTTTCGTTTATCATGCAATAAATCTAGATTATATTGTGCTCATTATTGCATGATCCAAATATGACTGAACTTGGTAGTTTATCTACCCTACTAAACCTACCGAACCTACTGAACTTTCTGAAACTGTATTCTGTTACCCGAGCATGCCCCTACCTGTAAGGATGACTACAGGCCCATTATGGCGGCAACCATAACGTGGAACCATCCGTGATGGTTGGTTGATGATGAAATTTAATAACATCACTGAAGTTGCTGATGCAGTTCAGACTCTTAAGTTGGTTGAACAGGTGAAACCATCTGGAGAAAGTAAAAAGAGGGAACGTGAAGGTGATAGTGTTCCGTATTCTGGACAACCCTCATCACAAAGTTCTTTTTCAAAAAGCTATAAACCAAAATTCAATCATAATCAATATTCTGGGTATAATCGTAATCAGTTCCAACAACATAACTCTCAACAATTTCGGTCTGGTAATCCTAAGCCACCTCAAAACAAACCAAACCAGAACCGAACTCTAGTGCCTTATGTCAACAATCGTGGTCAACCACTGAATCAATACCCAAATCCACCTCCACCATGCACCACTTGTGGTAAACCTCACCGAGGCATATGTCGTTTTACTAGGGGTTTATGTTTTAGATGTGGGCAAACCGGTCACCTGGTTAAGTGTGACACCTCGTAAATTCCAGGTCAGCACTAACTTTATTTTAATAATAATTTATATTATTATTTCATACGTGGCACTAGAATAACTACTATTTAGCGTGACACGTGGCACAACAGACCAAACGCACCGATAATTCAAGGAATTATCGCAAAACACAACGCACGTGTCTTGAATAACGAGCGTTGGTGAAACCACAGTACACTTTCACTGCACCTAGGTTCTAGGGAACCTAAAATATTGGGAACAATGTTTATATGACGAGAAACGATAATCGTAATCGAGACATACGCGAAAATCGGTGCGAAACAACGAAATTGGGCTTAGTGGGCTCATTTGGGATCCGTCGCGGTACGCGATGGGCTCCTGGTTGATCCTTAGCGGTACGCGATGGATGGCAGGGGAAAATGATTCCCGAAACACGCCGCGGTACGCGAAGCCTTTCGGAGACACTCATCGCTGTACGCGAAGACTGCAACACGCAAGATATTTTATTAAACCAAGACTAATCATGACTTTAACCACCCTACTCTTATCCTAACTCGACCCAGACCCTTAGCTCGTCATTATAACCTGCAACTCTTCTCTTAAACCCCCTTGGAAGCCATTAACAACCATTGAAACCCCCTACTTGAAGATTGAAGCTTGGAGATCCATAGGAGGCTTGAAGAGAAGAGTGTGAGGCTTGAACACCGCCATCACCTTCTTGATTACTGCTATCCAGGAGCATTAGAGGCCGATTCATCCTCATCTTTGTGCATTTTGGAGCCATAGAAGGTAGATCTCGAATCTATGTAGCATAAAACACACATTCAACACACACAAACCCACATGCAAGGTTCAAAGCTTGCATGCACACACTAGATCTTCACATACACGAATTCCTCTTAGTTTGAATCTGGGTTTATTGATGTTTCTGTGATTGATGATGATCTATGATGTTTAGATGAAGATTTATGATGATCCATGATATTGTGTATGTAGAGATTTCATGATTTGGTCATAAACAAGTGAAAACCTCACATGCATGTACGATCCATGAATATTGAGATGATTTTGAATGATGGTAGATGGTTATTGATGATATTAGAAGGATAACTCATGGTTAGATTGTGTTAAAATGGTTGAAACTATGATTTTTGATAAACTTTCTATTAATAGTAACTTTTAGTTAGGAAATGGTGTAATGGATAGTATTGTGAACATGCATGTATATGGATTTGCTATTAGAACGATTTTAGAGTGATATTGATACTTAGAATGTGATTTTGAAGTTGATTTTAGTCATAGCTAGCCAAGTTACTATATTTAATAACTTTTTGGGCCTAAATATTGATAAATGGTGATTTTGACTATATGAGCATGATTAGATAATGTTAAAAAGCATAATATGATGGTATGTGTTATAAAAATGGTCTAGGATTGATTAGAATGGTTAATTGTATGATAATAGTCATAGTTACTATTTTTAGTAACTTTTATAGCCAAAATGTTGATAGATAGTGATTAGATCTAGACCAACATGTTTAAATGATGTTACGTGCTCTATTATGATGACTTGTTACATGAAAATGGATTAGAATGATTTAGGACAATCGTTTGTATAAAAAAATGCCATAGTTACTATTTATAGTAACTTTATTATTCAAACTATCAATTTAGAGGCAATGTATACGAATTGAGCATGCTAAGTGGTTTACTATGCTTTAACATGGTGATAGTATGTTGAGTAAGATGGTTTCCGATAGCGCGTATGCCATAAGTGGAAACTTTCCATTTTAGGAAACTTTTATGTGCTAACATGAGGTAAATGACTTATGTGATATCGTATGATGATGTGTTATGTGTTAACATGATCACGTAGGACTAATGAGCATGCTAGAACTTTAAAACCATTACGCTTTGTGAACTTTTCATAAATGGAAACTTACTATAAATAGTAAGTTGTCCATAGACGTGACTTGCGCATTTTGCACACGACGAGCACTTACACGAATGTTTCACGATTTACAACCAACACACGGTTCACCAACGGGTCGTTAGGTCAAACACGGTCAACACGACCAACACGGTCAACCACGGTCAACGCGACCCGCATAACAACCAGGAGTTGTTTAGACACGAATACGGTCCTGTGAGACCAACACAAATATGATCACAAACTTATAACACCTATGTGATATAGGTAACTACTAGCCAGCGAGCTACTCCGTTCTCGTAAGAACGCACTCAAGCAGACTCAGGTGAGTTTACAGCCCCACCTTTACTCATTAAATGTTTTACTAATCTTTTGGGGTGAGAATGTGTGACACCCCGTAATTTCCAGGTCAGCAACTTATTTATTTAAATGTTTATTTAAATGCATTATGTACACGTGGCACTAGAATTAGATTAATTTAGTGTGACACGTGGCACGACAGTGCGAACACTGGTATACGACAAGATAATTCGTGGAATTATCGACAAACAGCACACACGTGTCAAAACACACGAACGTTGGTGAACGTCTAACACATTGTGTAGCACAACACTCGAAACTTCACGAAACACTGTCACAAGTCAATTATGGCTAATAATTGGCCAATAGAGTCCAAACGACGCTCGAATGATGTTTTACAGTCGAGAAACGGGCAAGAATGGACCAGGACAACAAAACAAGCTTATTGGGCTTGAAAAACAGGCCAGGCGGTACGCCTGACCCGGAGGGCCCTCGACAGGCGATACGCGCGGATGGGAAAATGAGCGCCCATCCGTTCCAATCCGCGCGTAACGACGCCACGTGCACACCCACGCCAGGCGATACGCCTGGGGCGTAGGGTGCGCAGACTTTCTTTTTAAACTTCCAAAATCCATCATTTCACCTATCCTAATGATTTTAAACACTCTTGCACGCCACCAATTCGGCTCATCTCGATCAGAACTCCCTACAATCACCATCTTCACCCAAAAACTCCATTGTTGAAGCCATAGCTTGAAGGTTGGAAGCTTGGAAGTGGAAGAAGAGTGTTGAGAACCCAAAGAACCGCCACCACCTCCCTTGTTCTTGTCAAAACCCACGAACCAGAGGGTCTCAGGAGCTGTTGAAGCATCATCCCAGGGGTTCAAGAGGCTTAGAAGGTAGTTCTCACATCTTTCATAGCTAAAAAGTCCATTTCTCACTTCTACACACACATGCAAGTGTTAGATCTCGCATGCAAGCACTTTGAATGCACATGCACGAGATTTACTTCTGGGTTTATTGATTTTAAGGTGTTTTATAATGATCTAAAGTGTTTAGATGATGATCTATGATGATCTATGATGATGTGTTTATGTGTATTTCATGATTTGGTCACGAATAAGTGATTTACCCACATGCATGTACAATCTATGATAGCTAGAATGATTTTCAGTAGTTAAGCATGTTTCTTGATGATATTGGATGATGATTACATGTTAGATGATGTTGGAAATGGTTAAAAACATGATTTGTAAGGACCTTACTATATTTAGAAACTTTTTAGTTACAAGTTGGTGATATGGTGTGTTTGATGATCATGCATGTATATAGAATTGTTGCTAGGATGATAACATGATGATTTGATGTGTTAGAAAGTAGACTTGATGTTGTCTATGATCACATTTAATGTTATTACTATTTTTAGTAACTTTTTGGGTAAGAATATAGATAGATAATGAATTGGGCTATGTCGACATGACTAAATGATAGTGAATAACTTATTATGACGAATGATGATGTGAAAATGGTTTAGGAATGATAGAATGGTCATTTTTATGCAAAAACCACAAAGTTACTATTTATAGTAACTTTATTTTTAGAAAAACCGACTTGTCAACGTGTTGTGTTATTTGAGCATGCTAAATGACTTATTATGTTATAATATGCGTATTAGAGGCTAAGTTAGATGATTTCCGATGTCACGTATGCTAAAAATGGAAACTTTCCATTTTAGGAAACTTTTGTGCACTAACATGCTATAAACGACGTATATGAACTTGTATGATAATGTGATATGTGTTAACATGACCCCGTAGGACCATTGAGTATGTTAGAACTCTAACACCGATATGCTTTGTGAACTTTCCATAAATGGAAACTTACTATAAATAGTAAGTTGTCCATAGACGCGATTTGCGCGTTTTGCACACGACAAACACTTACACGATTGCTACACGATTCACAAACCGGCACACGGTTCACCAACGGGTCGTTGACTTGACACGGTCAACTTTGGTCAACTCTAGTCAAACACGGTCAATGTGGACCAACACGAGCAAACACGGTCAATGTGGACCGACACGGACAAACATGAACAACCAAGGGTTGTTGGACACAAACACGAGCACTAACACGAACACTAGCACGGTCACTTACACAAACTCACGTACGGTATACGCTATAGGTTGCCGGTGACCGACGTGCTACCTGACGATTCAGGAGCTTACGCTTACATACATTCATTTCACTAAGGTGAGTTTACGGCCCCTCTTTACTCTTTTTCAAATGCTTTTAAATAGGGGGAGAATACTAGTTGCATCGAGTCAAACACTATTACTGTACAAACACTATTGTGTATGCTGGTTTATTGGACAAACATTAAGTGTTGAACTCGTTACAAGCCCTCACAAAGTCTTACCGTTAATGTACGAACAACGTGGTAGATTTGGATGGATCCATTAGGGAATGACTAACCCCACGGGGCACCATGTTGACTGAGTGTCATAACCCGTGCAAATTCTGACCTAACTTGCTATGTATACGAGGCATAGCGGAGGCAAGAGCAAACAAGTCTAGTTCGGTAGTGACGCACTGACACTTTGGGCCTAGGGCTCGGTACTAACATTTGATAAACAGCATGACACACTTTCTTACTATATGTATATCAAAACCTGTGAACTCACCAACCATTGTGTTGACACTTGTTTTCAAACTTGTATTCTCAGGTAATTAGCAAGCTACGGATAGCAGGAATGTACACGTTAAGAGACGAGCATTAGGAACCGCATGCATTCCTGTCATATTATTTGAAAACAATTTCATTCATGTTTTGTATTGATACAATGTTTTGATCTGACAATTTACTTTTCCGCTGCATGTATTCAAACATATTATTCCGCTGCTATGACATATTTTTCCGCTGCAAATTATTTTGTTATGTGTATGTGTCAAACTTGGATTTGTAAACGCATATAGTGTTGTTCTATATGACCTTGAGCTGTGATTCTGGCCACGTCACACCCACGTGGACTGACACCACGAGTGGGAAATTGGGGGTGTGACAGAATGCTATGCAACTGCTTTAGATGTATGACTGGTATGTCACAAAACTATTTTGAGTGTACTATTATCACATCAAGACCTCTCTACCCTTACCGTTAGTTGTGTACAAACGAGTCGTTATTACGTAGTACTACTGGGTTTGACTAGCCCCACTCGGCAACAACGTTGACTGCGGTCATAACGAGTGTAATATCGATGTTGATGTCGGGTTCCGCGATGACCCGCAGAGGCAAATGGAAACAGTCGAGTTTCGGTAAGATGACATGACACACTCTACGGATCGTAGATCCAACAAAACTATTTAACATACCCAGTATATATAACTGTTTTACTGTTTTCCAATACTTAAACCTATGAACTCACCAACTTTATGTTGACACACTTTAGCATGAATTCTCAGGTAACTGAACAGCATGAGCTAGGAGGCACATGGAGATGCACAAGAGAGTCTGCATACATATAGACTCTAATCCTAGGCTTATGTTTTGATTTTTGTCATTTTAAACAATGTTAACAGTGTAGTTCTGATTACTTATTTCCGCTGCTGTAATGATGAACTTTTCCGCTGCTAACCTTATGAAACTAGTCTTATTTTACAAACTGTATGATTGAGTTAACTCATATAGAGTCGTTCAATATGACCATGAGTTGTGATCCTGGCCACGTCACACCCACGTGGACTGACACCACGAGTGGGAATTTGGGGGTGTGACATTAAGGACTGTCCTCAGCCAGATACGAGGGCTAATATTGGTGGAAACTCTGGTAAAACTACTGCTGGTGGAAGAGTCTTTGCACTGACTGCACACGATGCTGCAAAGACACCAGGTGCGAATTTCTGTAAAGTTAAATTTCTGTAATATATATGTGTTAATTAGTTTTAATTATCTGTAATTAAACGTGTCTTACCTAGTTAGTACTGATTTAGGTATCATTTCCGGTACTCTTCGTTATGGTGTCCATGACATATATGTGTTATTTGATACGGGTGCTACACATTCAATAGTGTCTAATCTTTTAACTAAGTATCTCATGATTACACCAACCATTCTGGAACCTGCGCTAGTTATTACTACTCCTGTCAGAGATTCGATTCCAATTTCACACATGTTCTGCGATTGTCCGATTCAGATCGAATCTATTATCCGAAAAGCTGATTTATTTCCGATGCAAATAAATGATTTTGACATGATTCTGGGTATGGATTGGTTATCCAAGCACCGAGTCACCATAGATTGTCAAACACGTCGTGTACTTTTTGGCGATCCGATGAGTCCTTTGCTTGTTTATCAAGGAACTCAACCACGTAAATTTCTGAAAATAATCTCAGCTCTTAAAGCCCACAAATTTCTATCACACGGTTGTGCCGGATTTCTAGCTTCAGTAAAAGTTGATTCTAAAAATGAACTTAGCATTTCAGATCATCCCGTTGTTTGTGAATTTCCTGACGTTTTTCCTGAAAAATTGCCTGGTGTTCCACCTGATCGTGAAGTTGAATTTACGATTGATCTTATTCCTGGTGCTGAACCAATCTCCAAAGCACCTTATCGTATGGCACCAATGGAACTCAAGGAGTTGAAGGAGCAATTAGAAGAATTATTGGATCTAGGATTTATTCGACCAAGTGTTTCACCATGGGGTGCACCGGTATTATTCGTTAAGAAGAAAGATGGCACAATGAGATTGTGTATAGACTAACGAGAACTCAATAAGATTACCATCGGCAATCGATATCCGTTGCCGCGCATTGATGACTTGTTTGATCAACTCCAAGGTGCTAAGTGCTTTTCAAAAATTGATCTGAGGTCTGGTTACCATCAGTTGAAAATCAAAGACTCAGATATTTCCAAATCTGCTTTTCGTACTCGTTATGGCCATTACGAGTTTGTAGTGATGCCATTTGGATTAACCAATGCTCCAGCCGTGTTCATGGATTTGATGAACCGGGTATTTCATGACTTTCTTGACAAGTTTGTCATTGTATTCATCGATGATATTCTTGTATACTCAAAAAGTAAGAAAGAACATGAAGAACATCTCCGAGCAGTACTGGAAATATTACGACAAAAGAAGCTATATGCAAAATTTTCAAAGTGCGACTTCTGGCTAGACAAAGTTGCATTTCTGGGTCATGTAATTTCCGCTGAGGGAATCATGATAGATCCAGCAAAGGTTGAAGCTATCACAAAATGGCCTACACCTACCTCGGTTACAGAAATCCGAAGCTTTTTGGGCCTAGCAGGCTATTATCGTAGATTTGTTGAAGGATTCTCGAAGATCGTTTTACCTCTTACACAACTGCTAAGAAAAGGAGTCAAGTATTCTTGGAATGATGAATGTGAGAAGAGTTTTCAAGAATTGAAGAAAAGATTGGTATCTGCCCCGATTCTCAGTTTACCTTCAGGAACAGGCGGCTACCAAATTTATAGTGACGCTTCTAAGAAAGGATTAGGTTGTGTGTTGATGCAACATGGTAAGGTTATTGCTTATGCTTCTCGGCAATTGAAACCTTATTAGGTTAATTATCCAACACATGATCTCGAGCTAGCTGCTGTTATTTTTGCATTAAAGATCTGGAGACATTACTTATGTGGAGATTCTTGTGACATTTTCACCAATCACAAGAGCTTGAAGTATATCTTCACTCAGAAAGAGTTAAACATGCGTCAGAGACGTTGGTTAGAATTGTTGAAAGATTACGATACAAATATTCAATATCATCCAGGAAAGGCTAATGTTGTTGTTGATGCCCTTAGCCGGAAAAGTTCAGGGATGCTATCGTCTTTGCATTTACAACAAGAGATTATTAATGATCTTGAAAAACTGAGTATTGGCTTTCAAGTAGGTAACTCAGAAGGGTACCTTGCCAAATTTCAGATCGAGTCTGATTTAATCTCTAGAATTAAAGAAGCTCAAAAAGAAGATGGTGAGTTGTGGGCAATAACAGAGAATTTAGAGATCGGGAAACAATATGAGTTTAGGATAGATGAAAACGGAGTGATATGGTGTGGCAAACGACTATGTGTTCCTGATAATGCATCACTTAGGGAATCACTATTATCTGAGGCACATAGTTCACCATTTTCTATTCATCCCGGATCAACAAAGATGTATCGAGATCTTCGACAACATTTCTGGTGGAATGGAATGAAAGAAGACGTGACAAAATACGTCAGTCATTGTCTTACTTGTCAACAAGTAAAGATTGAGCATCAACGAGCAAGTGGTTTACTTCAGCCACTTGATATTCCACTATGGAAATGGGATGATATTTCCATGGATTTTGTTACCGGATTACCAAAGACCTTTAGGAAGAATGATGCTATATGGGTCATTGTAGACAGATTGTCCAAGTCGGCTCATTTCCTTCCCATCCAACAAGGACATTTAGTTAGTAAGTTATCCGAAATATTTACGCAAGAAATTGTCAGATTACACGGTACTCCAGTTTCTATCATATCAGATCGAGATCCAAGGTTCACTTCTCATTTCTGGAAAGGTCTACAATCTGCTTGGGGTACTAGATTGAGATTTAGTACTGCTTTTCATCCTCAAACTGACGGTCAATCAGAACGTACAATTCAGACACTTGAGGACATGTTGCGAGCGTGTGCCTTAGAGTGGACGGGAAACTGGGATGAGTACTTGTGTTTAGTTGAATTTGCCTATAATAATAGTTGGCATGCTAGTATCGGCATGACACCATTTGAACTATCATATGGTCGCAAATGCCGAGCACCAATCTGTTGGGACGAAGTAGGGGAGAAAACAATTGAAGGACCCGAACTGGTCCAGATTACCAATGAGAAAGTCGCCATTGCTCGTGAACGTTTAAAAGAAGCTCAAAGTAGACAAAAGAGTTACGCGGATAAACATCGACGTGCTTTAGAATTTACAGTTGGTGATAAAGTTTTTCTCAAAGTTTCACCTTGTAGAGGTGTTCGTCGTTTCGGACTTAAAGGAAAACTCAGTCCAAGATTCATTGGACCGTTTGAAATTCTGGAACGAGTTGGTGAAGTATCGTATCGTCTTGCATTACCACCGCAACTGTCTCATGTACATAACGTCTTTCATGTATCGTTATTGCTGGGTTATAATTATCATCCTCTACACATAGTTAATTATCCAATTTCGGATATCCGTGAAGATCTATCATACGAGGAAGTACCGGAAGCGATTCTCGACCGTCAAGAGCGAATTATGCGAAGAAAAATAATTCCGTTTGTTAAAATTTTGTGGAAGAATCATTCGGAACGTGAAGCGACTTGGGAGTTAGAGGATATGATTCGCTTGCAATATCCAAATTTATTCGAGTCTTGAACTAGGTACGACGGTTTGCTTTATTATCAGTATTAATTATTTGTTTCTGTAATATTTTATTTGAAATTTTATAATTTAATCAACATAAAGTTTTAGTATGTAAAAAATTTAAATTAAATGATCAAGTCTGTAAAATAGGAAATAAACTGGTTTGTAAACTCTGAAATTTCGAGGACGAAATTTTTTTTTAAGGGGGTAGAATTATAATGACCGTAAAAACGTAACATAATAAATAAATAAATAAATACGTAAAACAAGTTAAAAAATATAAAAAAAATAATAATAATAATTTAGCAACCTAATAATAAACGTGCAATATTTCGGGAACCGTTTATGTTCAAAAATTTATAAAAACATTCGTAAAGTAATTATGATCAAAAGGATATAAACGATAAAAATATTTGATAATGTATGGACACGTTATAAAGCCTATTAATAACGTGCCGAATTTCTGTGACCGTTTGGGTTCGAAATTTTTATGAACAATCTTGACGTAATTACGATCACATTGATATAAGCCGGGACATTATACGATAAAGCATGAACAAGATATAAGCTCGTGAATATTAAAATATATTATTTTTGACCCTGCTCCGTGATTCAAGGAAACTTGGGTAGAAATGTAGAGAATAATTAGTAGATTTCAACGGTATATTCGAAAGTTTTTATAACATCAGATGCAAAAAGTTATAAGAGAAAAACAAGATTTAAGCTAAATTAATTATAATAATATAATAATAATAATAATAATAATAATAATAATAATAATAATAATAAAATAATAAAATAATAATAAAATAATCAATTAAACATATGTCAAAATTCGAAAGTAAATACGTTGAACTTGAACTGTATATATATATATTCTTTCTTAATGACGAAGGAAATTTACATCTATAAATAGATGTAGTTCAACAATCAAATTTTCATTCCTTTTAAGTAACAAAACTCTGTCAAAATACTCTCCTAAAAACCCCTGAGCGTGTACGGTAGTTACTAGAATTTCGTTCAAATATAAGCGAGCCTTGGTACGAGCTACTTTGAGGTAACCACCTATTATACTCTTATTTTAAAATAATTATTTAATTAGTATGGTAGAGATATTGTTTGTTTAAAATCTCACTAATATTATGCGTGGAGGTTATTTTCAATATTTTTGAAAAACACGGAGTATGCAGAGATGCTGCCCAAATATTTTATAAAAATATATAGTTATAGGACGAGGCTCTGTCCAATTTAAAACTCTAAAATAAAGTTTTATAAGCCGAAATTCTGCCCACGTATTTTTAAGAAAATCAAAAAGCGTAAGCCGTTATGCTGTCAAATTAAAAGCTCGAATCAATACCTGAAAACAAAAAGATACGTTAAGTAATTCCACTAGGGTACTGATGTTATTAGGAAATTGACGGCAACGTGAAATTTCAACAAAAACGCAGATTTTTAAATCGCCAGAAAATTTGATTACGACCGTATGTATCTGATTTCTTGCTGATAAATTTGTTCCGACTAAGGTACGGATTCCGTTTATTTAAATCATAGTATTTCCTGTTCTGTAATATGTTTCTATAATCCGTTTCTGTAATCATTAAAATTTATTTCTGTATTGTTCTGATTTTTGATTGCCACGATTTGATGTCGTGTTTCTCTGTTTCGTTTATCATGCAATAAATCTAGATTATATTGTGCTCATTATTGCATGATCCAAATATGACTGAACTTGGTAGTTTATCTACCCTACTAAACCTACCGAACCTACTGAACTTTCTGAAACTGTATTCTGTTACCCGAGCATGCCCCTACCTGTAAGGATGACTACAGGCCCATTATGGCGGCAACCATAACGTGGAACCATCCGTGACGGTTGGTTGATGATGAAATTTAATAACATCACTGAAGTTGCTGATGCAGTTCAGACTCTTAAGTTGGTTGAACAGGTGAAACCATCTGGAGAAAGTAAAAAGAAGGAACGTGAAGGTGATAGTGTTCCGTATTCTGGACAACCCTCATCACAAAGTTCTTTTTCAAAAAGCTATAAACCAAAATTCAATCATAATCAATATTCTGGGTATAATCGTAATCAGTTCCAACAACATAACTCTCAACAATTTCGGTCTGGTAATCCTAAGCCACCTCAAAACAAACCAAACCAGAACCGAACTCTAGTGCCTTATGTCAACAATCGTGGTCAACCACTGAATCAATACCCAAATCCACCTCCACCATGCACCACTGAATTCTGGGGAGGCGTATGGACTGGTCCTAGGATATTTTAAACTGTACTTTCTGATTTCTGGGGGATAGTGTTGTGTATGCCAACACGCACTGTCTCATGTGTCTGGTAAGCGGGAGTAGCTACCCGTGAGCCTTACACTTATTATATGTACAATCGGCTCGTGGTATATTCTGATTCTATTAATTCTGACTTATAATATAACATGTGTTATCTTATGGATCCCATCCCTTGGTCAAAACGAGTTATCTTAATCCTAAATAACAGCTTTCAAGGCACAGGATTAAATCAACAGACTTAAACCCACCTCTGTATGCCAACTACCTAGATAAAGTTAAAATTTAACCTAATGACGGAGATGGATGAAGGTGTGAGCATTTTGCCTTTTTATTCTCTCATTTTTCTTTTTCTTTTACCTCACTTGAGCATATTACAGCACTGTTTCACTCGGTTATGAGCCGGGGTATGACAACTGCTTTTTATCTCTTATTCTCTCTTTCTTTTATTTGCACAGGCTCAGCTCACTTAGTGGATTGTGGAATTTCTTTTATTTAGCGGGCGCCATAAGTCTCGGATTTATTTTCATAAAAAGAGAACATATGTGCCATGTTTAAATTTTAAATAATCTAGGTTGTTAGTTTACAGAGGTTCCTTTATTCACTATTACTTAGTTTCAGATTTCCCGAATTTTCCAAGTCTTAAACCCACAAGAATCCTGAATTTAAGTTTATTCTATCAAATCCTAAGGAACTTTCTATCGGCTGGGCCTACCAACAAATCCCAAATCAATTACACAAGTTAGCCTCTAAAAATTAAGCCCTAATCATAGTCCGATCATCTTCCATTTATAAAATGCAAGCCAAAACAAAGACATTTTCAAGACTCTAGCTATATACATCCTAAAACTCTAGACACAATCAGAAATTGCAAAATAAATAAATAAACAAACAAATATTTACAGAAAGATAAAAATAAGGTAAAAAGTGGAAAAGACTTAGCTGATCACGCCACATCAGCACAAGTGAGTCTAATCCAAAAAGAAGTCAATTAACTGCCGGTCGTTTGCAAATGACATAGCCTAAGTCGTCGCCGTCCGAATGTAATTGAGTACGAATGGTTAAAACCAGACTGCAAATTAAGATCTCAAACAACACAACTAGATTAACTGAAAATAAAAAGACTCAAATACTGACTTGAAAAAAATATTTACATTGACTCAATTTGAAAGAAAAATGTTTTTGTAAAGTTTTTGATTTTTTTTTTTGATTTTTTTTTTGTGTTTTTTAAGTTAAAATAATTACAATTTCATTATTTAATTACAAATTGTAATTTATTTACAAAAATTTCAAAAATTTTATTCTAAATTACAAAGTTTTCATATACATTTGACTTGATATATACAATGACTTGATTTTACAAAATTTACAAAACTAAAAGGTGCCAGCCTGACATACCCACACTTAGAACAACACATTGTCCTCAATGTGAATCCAGAACTGGCACAAAAATATTAATGAAAATAAATGTACAAAAGGTTAGCACGAACTCCCTGAAATATGTAGACGTGTCGTAAATGGAGTCGCGTGCCTCTAAATATACAACAACACTCATGTACAATTGTTAATACAACAATAATATAATTACAGTTTACAACACAACATAAAAGTACAACAAATGAATTACAATTGATACATACAACATTGTATACAAACATTGAACACAACGAATACATTACAAAATGAAACAATTATACAACCAACACATTATACAAATTTTACAATAAATGTACACAACCAATGCACAACATTTATATACAACCACAATAATACATGAAATAAATAATCACAACCACAGAAGAAAATAAATAAACAACAGACATACAAAAATAGATGACATATATACTGTTCAGTCCAAATACATAAAACTGAAAAGAAAAATACATAAACTAGACTAAATACAAACTATCACTCGTCATCCGCATCGTCATCGTCCTCGTCCTCCTCATCCTCGTCCTCCTCATCCTCCTCATCATCCGGATCGATGTCTGATCCGGGCTCGTGGTCGTCTGGGAGGCGAGGATTTGGCATCCGAGGAGCCAACTCAACCCCTAGATGAGCCGCAATGCGCCTCTGGATGTCCTCGAGAGCGTCTATCCTCTGGAGGAGATATCGCTGTGTAAGACGAGGAACAGCCGGAGGGCGCGGCGGCACATCACGAGGAGGTCGCTCCCTCTGATGACGAATGCGGTGCGTGGATGGCGGATACACCGGAGGAACAGGGGCAGGAGGGTCATCCAAATTGGGTGCCCACTGGGGTGGCACGTCCCACGTGACCATCCCTGACGTCTGCATATCGTGTAACGCATATGGAACCGTCTCGGGGCCGACAGTAAGATGCTCAACTGGATACCAGTCGAAAACCCCAAGACGGTCGGCAAGTCTGCAAACGTAGGGGCCCATATCCAGGCGAGCAGTGAGGCCTCCCCGACGACGCCTCGCAAAAGATGAGAGTAAAACGGCAGCGAGGTTCGCCGGGTGGCGACCCTGAATGTAGTAAAGACAGAAAAGGTCAAAATAGCTAACCTTGTCCTTGCCAGAGTGGTGAGGAATCAAGGTGGTAGCTAGGATCCTATGGATATAACGCAAAAGAGGGTCGTGGATATGGGTAACCAGCCGCCGATCAGTATGAGGAGGGACCGCTATCGTGCTCCAATAAACGCCCATCTCCGCCTCCGTAACGTATCCGGGCCTGGCTGCCCGGGATACGCCCCTAAGGAGGCCCTCAAACCCTCCAACGGACACCTCTGCCCTGGAGTAAATGCCCATGGCCACTGCGAAATCAGCGACACTCATGCGTTGTGGCGTTCGTCCTAAGGCGAACGACACAGCATCGGGGGCTGTGAGAGAGCTCTCATCGTAACATAAGGTGGATAGGAATTCCACCGTGAGCTCTGTGTACTGCTGCCATGGGCATCGCAACAGGTACGCCCACGGTGGAGTCATCATCGCATCAAACTCCTCTAATCTGCCAAGCCGCTCGATGACCGCTCTATCAAATCCCCTATGCTGAATGGTCTCCATCCCCGCCAATCTGATCATATGCGAGTACTCCATGGTATCGGGGTGAAATCGCAGGAATGTGTGGTCAGGAAGGTGTCGCAGGTGGGGGTGAACTGGGCGATCATGTGGGTGTGGCACGTCCAATGGTGCTGAGTAACGTATCTCGCGTGGTGGTGGTGGCCGCCTCAGCGCCTGCGACTGTGCGGTGGTCATGCGACGGGCCCTCTTGGGCCTGCTCCCCGAGCTCGATGCGTCTGCCATCTCTGCGATAATATACAACAAACATATACAAAAAAAATAATAATAATTACAAACTAACTAGAATCCTAAATACTAAGTTTTTATTAAATTTATTTTACAATTGTTTATTTATTTACAGAGTTTGTGGTTTAAGTTATTTATTGTACAAATTGGTTTATTTAATTATTTGTGATATACATATATACAAAGTGTTATTTGTGACATCCGTCAATGTTTCAGGTTTTAATCTCGGCCAAACTGTAAATTTTATGCAACTATATTAGACATATTTAAAACTGAGCCAAGTTCAATAATTTAAATGAAGAAAATATTGAATGATATTATATATTTAGTTTAAATTAATTGGTTCACATTGAAATCTCAAAACTTAAAACGTCGATGTTATAATTTAAATCTTGTTGTTTAGTAACATGAATATTGGGTCTTAAAAATGTAGTTGAATGAATAATTATATATATTTTTTTTGGAGCCTGAGTATACTCCTACACACAACCATATTATTTTTCTTTCTACTTAATCCCAAACATAATCATCAAAAAAAAAAAAACTCAAAACAAATATATATGTGTGTGTGAACATACGTAAGAAAAAAAAACAAAACAACTAAACATGTATGTAAATAAATGATATGTGCATATAAACACATATATGCTCTTGGACGATAGTGTAAAAAAAAAATTACCACCATGCTTTCTTTTATCATATATGCTTCTTACATCCCATGCTTCTTTTTATAATATTTGCTTCTTACACACTCAAAACACCTTACCCTGATCTTGATTAGATATCTGCCCTCCATACCATGTTTATTTAAATATTTCCTTACTTCACTATAAAAAGGAGCCTATGTAGTTGCAATCCCACACCCAAAACAAAAGTAAACACTCTTACAATCCCCCTTTATTAATGGGATTCTCGACAAAGCACCATCATTTTATTTTATTCTCGGCTCCATAAACCACAGAAGGCAGCCCTTCCTTACTTTAATTCCTTGCAGCCCAAAAATACAACATCAAACTCAACATAGCATCCTCAATATCATCAGTATAATCAAACTCTTGGATCAAAGATCAAGATCATCCTTCTCCTTGCTTGCTAAGGTAAAAACCGCTCTCTAACGCTTAATTAAAAATATATATACACACAAATAAACTTTCCTGATTTCGGACAGAAAACTGTGTCAGCTTTAACGAAGCATAACTTCTCATAAAAAACTCGAAAATGGGCAAATTTAAATTCCATTATTAAGCTCATTGAGTTAGCTTTCTAAGAACTACTTATACGTTTTCTAACTCAACCAACTGATACGCGAAACAACCTTTACAAAATAGGTACGCAGATTTAGACCTTCTGAGTTTGAGTGGTTGTTTCGGCCTATTTATGAGCAGAATTACTAAAACTTTTCTAAATAAAAGTTGTTCGAAACACGTTAATATACTGGACTGCAAAGTATCGTAATTTTTGAAGAACGTTTTCTATTTTAAAAGTTTAATCGAAGTTGTTAAACATAATCTGTCAAAAAAAAAACAAAAATTATAAAAATGCATACTTATGTCCTATATATATATATGTCATGAAAAGAATAAATTAACTTGTATATATATATATATATATATATATATGATGTGATTTGAAATGGTTATTGTTTAATATGATATTTCAAAGTTTTGGGGATTGAAAAAAATAAAAATGGATATATTTCAATACGTCGTTATAATAATAATAAGTGATTATTTTCTAAGGCATTATCACATGTTTTATGACTATAGGACACGATATTTCTACAACAAACCCGTCAACATAAAAACACCAAGAAAACATAACACTAAATAACACAACAACATAGAATTTATAAGTTCTCGAACTCAACCTAAATCTATAATATTATAGGAACCAAGTAGGGATTCAAACACAAGACGGTATTCACACTCTCAGGACCTCGGATCTATACTAACGGTGAGTTTCACGGCCCCTATTTTTACAATGTTTTACTAACTCACAGGGGGAGAAATCATGCTTGTACTCGTTTCATTGACACAAGTGGTTTTGGTTCAACACATTATTACATGAGTTACTTTTATCGCTTTAAGTCCCCTATTCTATAACCGTTAATTGTGGGTAAACGTGAATTATTGGGAATAGTACTATTCGGGAGTGACAAACCCCACCCGTGGTTAGTAGCTCTAACTTTGATTGTAGGTCAGATCGGGTGCACAATATTCATCTCAATACAATGTTTTGCGATAGAACATTGGGATGGGGCAAGTCAATCATGTCGAGTTCGGTTATGGGAGCTCATGGTAATAATTAATATACACAACTCATGATATTGTTTTTTAGAACAATAGTCACATTTTGAAATCTTGTGGTCGAATGAAACAACATTATTTTTACGTGTCTAAACCTGTGAACTCACCAGCTTTATACTGACTGTTTTTAGCATGTATTTCTCAGATAACCGAAGCAAGCATGGGACATATTTTGAGAATGATTTGCATGGAGTCTCATCACATTAACATAGATATCTTTGGGATTTTTCTAGCATAGCCTATTTACTAAGGACATGTTTGTGAAGACTTACTTATCATATTTTGAAGTTTAGAACATATGTTTGTTATAATTCGTATGATTGTAATTTAAGACATGATGTAGAAACTTATTATTAACGCATGTAGAAGTCGTTCAATGTAAACAATGACTGTGAATCCATGACCGTCGCATCTCGCATGTTCCGCCTTGGCGGGGTGTGACATTATTACATACATTATACAGGTATTATTTCAATGTACAATTATTTAATGAATTAATTTACAAAAATTATACATACATATATTACATGCATTTGTTGTTTATTTATTTGACAAAAATTCATAAGTTTTATTTATGTTAAAAGTATTATACATATATGTTATACCTATTTATTAAATTATTATACATATAATATTTATTACATAAATATAAATCATAGTACAAGGTTACAAATTTATTTGTGAAATTACAAAATGATACATACATATAATTTATTTATTTCTAAAATACATACTACATTTTTATAATTTACAATACAATCGTTTTTATTAAGTTTATTTTTGTACAAAATTATTTATTCATAATATACAATTTTATTTTATTTATATACTTAAGGAATTTATTATTTAAAAGTACAATGTATTTTTACAAGAGTTTATTTAAAATACACAATATTATTATTTATTTTAATTTACATTTACATTTACATTAATATACATAAGCTACATACACACATCATCATTACAAATTTTACACTTATGTTACAAAACATATACATATACAATTACATCTACATACAAAATAATATACAATTAATTGTTATTAATTATTAAACTTATACAAAATTATTTTACAAATTTTACAAACATACATTTTATTATTATTATTAATATACTATATACATACATATCAAAGAAAACAGAGTTAAATGATCGGTGATGCATAAAGTGATCAGATTTTAAGTATGGGATTGTAATCATCTGTTCGAAACGGATGTCAAACGTAGATGATAATTACCCACACTTGAATCTGACATAATCTTATAAGCATAAGTGCATCACCAATCACATAAGACTCGATATACTAAACTAAAATAATTAACTAAGCTATGTACAATATATACAAATTGGGCCGAAGCCCGAATCCCTAAGATAACCCTAGTCAGGAGGCTTCTCCTTAATCCATCCTCTGTCCAGCCCGTTCAATTCCTTTTGCTCATGATTATCTATGAAAAACAAACGAATGGAACGAAGGAACATCTCACATCTTGTGAACGGGTCAGGCCACCAATATTTGAATTTCCCTGGACCAAACCTAATGCGTGACAAGTAATGAGGAGAATGGCTGTGCACAAACCTTGCTGGCTTGGTTCTCCTTTTCTTCAGTCGGTTTGGATCCACTGCCTTCCTATTTCTTGCCTTCTCCCGAGGTTCTGTGAATTTCAGTGGATTTCCATCCTCTTTCTTCCCTACGGGCCGGCTCTGGCGCTCTACCTCTTCCACTAACACTTCTTCTTCGATCATAGGTAGCTCAACCTCAATTTCTATGGTCTCCTCAACAAACTCTTGAGCTTCCACCTGGATTCCCACACTTAGTTCTCCATTTAATAATGCCTCTAACATCTGTAGATCACCAAGTGGGTCAAAATGTACATCCTCCTCTACAACAGAAGGTATATCCAACAACTCATCACCAAACTCATCTTCCCAAGATTGTTATTTAGTGACTTCATCTTCCAAATCAACTTCAACTTCCTCCTTCTCTTCTTCATCATCATGCTGAAATTGAAATCCCAAGTAGTTACCATCCTGGTCGTATGTAAATCGTCCCTGATTTTTCACACGGGATGTTGTTATGCACTTAATGATATCTTGGATTTCTCTATCTCTTTTTCCCCTGGCATCTCTCAACCATCCATTCAGATCCCCTCTAGACCTATATGAATACATGATGCACTAAACTTAAAAACTAGACCTGAAACCTAAAATATAACCTAGACTCACAAGACTCACCACAAAAGACTCACAAATAAAAGCTAAACAAAGAGAAACACAGACACAATCAAAGCTAGTTTCGCTATTGCCTAGTTCCCCGGCAACGGCGCCAAAAACTTGATGAGAGCGGTCAGTATACTAAAAACCAGACTAAATTAAAGCTAATTAACCTATGTTAAAGACACTCCAACTAGCCCTAGACCTAGACTTTGACCTAAACACCTAGTAATAATCGGAAATCCTAAACTAGACCGCTACGTAGGCAAGTGTACCTATCGGTGACAGTATAGCTTGTGGAAGACCGGATATCGAACCCTAAGGACAGTAGTTTGACAAAACTAACCTAGACTGTGAACAAAATAAAGTAAAAGAGAAAAAAGGGGGGTTTGGTGCAACTTCTAAGAACGAAATGAGACTTTAACTAATTAACCAACTAAATCTAATTTCTAAATAAGCTAACTAAGATTGCAACTAAAAATGGAATCTGACTCTAAATAAGACAAACTGGTATACCTAGGTTGAGAATCAAAAGTGTGACAAATGATGACTTGGACTAATTTATGAAGGATGAAGACTAGGATCTTAAGGAACAAACTAAGGAATACCTAATGGGACCCAGATCAGATACCAGGCAACTCAAATGGGAATCCTAAGGCTGTAATGTATGCACTAGTCTATCGGGTCACCTTCCGGATTTTCTCGATATGCAATTGCACTCAAACGGGTGAATCACCTCCCGGATTTCTCCACCCGTTTGTATCCTAAGATACTAGAGAACTATAAAGTTGACAACTTTGACATGGATTGACACTAACACTAAGTATATCTAAGACAACGTCCTCCCGGGTCGTTTAACTCAAACATCCCAAGTGTAAGAGACCAACCATCTAACCTATCACCTCCCGGATTTCTAGGTTAGGTTACACATGCAAATAATTATACTTAATGAAGTCTAATCCTATAGAATGTGATCAACAACCCATAAACTAACCTAAAACACAAAGTAGTAGGCCTAACATGCATCTATGTGTGGAAAGACCTTCCTAAACACATGTGGATAAAACATACACCAAATATAATCATTCAACATCCATAAAAACCATCAAAGATTCAAACTTTACAGCTGATTACAAAGCATATATCATCCATGAGCATAAATCAAGTCCAAAATCAACAAAGTTCACAACTTTATCATCCAAAACCTAGATACAACCATAGATCTAGCCTATAATCATCTCAACAGTAACAAAACAGGTCTGATAATAGTTTAAATACATTTTAACTACTGACTAAACTAAGAAACTAAGAAAAGAAAGGGAAAATACTCAAAATGGTCCTTCTTCTCCACTCCAACAAGCCCTAATCAAGCCCCAAACTCCATGGTTAAGCTCCAGCAGCTCCTAGGCTCGATTAGGGTTCCAAAGACGCAAAAGAAGACCTCTAAAACGGCTGGAATAAGATCCCTTTTATAGAGAGCTTGAAATTAGGGTTTTAGGCCAAAAAACCATCTTAGGCGCATAGCCTAGCGCTGATAAGGGTGTGGCTAGGCTATGCGCGCGGAATAAAAGACAAATTTCGCCTGAACATGCTAGGCGCATAGCCTAGCGCCCAGAAGCCCCACGCTAGGCTATGCTCCTAGGGCCATTTTTCAGATTTCTTTGTATTTGCACCCGCATTTGATTCCGATGCCCGCTTGCCTTCATTTCCGCTCCTCCGGGACACATTCCTGCACAAAAACACTAAAATGTAAAAAGGAAATAAAATCGACTCGAAATATATACAAAACTATCGAAAACCGACTCGAATATGTACGAAAACGGATGTGTTAAACTAACACATCAAGGCGTATGAACTGGTCCTAGGATATTTTAAACTGTACTTTCTGATTTCTGGGGGATAGTGTTGTGTATGCCAACACGCACTGTCTCATGTGTCTGGTAAGCGGGAGTAGCTACCTGTGAGCCTTACACTTATTATATGTACAGTCGGCTCGTGGTATATGCTGATTCTATTAATTCTGACTTATAATATAACATGTGTTATTGTTTCTGAAATGTTATATTTTATCAAAGTCAGACCACTGTTTACTGCTCTGTTATTGATTTCTGTTTCTGACCATTATTCGGATTATCTTCACCACCTTTTGAATTTCTTTTAATTACTATTGTTTATCCGTTACTGAGCATTCTTTGGCTCAGCCGTATTTGTTTTTGTGGTGTTTATCTGTATTGTGTAGGTAATCAAGCAAACCAGATGGAGAACTTTTGAGAGTAAAATCGGAGCTAAATCTGAATACTTTTGATCTGTAATAAATGTGAAGATCAAGACTTAAAACTTAAATAGTTGTTTAATTATGTTTAATTATCAACTTAAGACTTATGTATTTATGTTTTAAATACAACTGGGATTGTTGCATTTACTTCCGATTCCGTATACGTGACACGTCAGCCCTGAACCGGGTTGGGGTGTCGCATAATTAGGGCAACTGGAGACTCAATTCATCATTAATTGATGGCTAAGTATCTTTTTTGATCCATTTTCCATTAAAATTATTTTTCAATAGCTTATTTTAAATCAATATGACTCAATTTTAATTTTTAAACCATGAGATCAACAACACCTTTGAAGGTTCCTTCCGTTACATACATTTTTATGAAAAAAATCGTAACTTTATTATTGCAATTTTATACATAAAATTTTAAGTGTAATTTATGGTTGATTTAAAAATAAATAGTTTAAAAAGTCATAAGTTTTATTATTACAAGTTTATACCTTGGTAAATTTGACGAATGCAACAATTCGCCCCAATCAATTTATAAAGTTATAAACCGGTTTGAATTCTCTATATTCAACAAAACATCTAAAACAAAATCTCCAAATATTATGTCTTACAAAATGGGCGAGTTGGGTAACATGTCAGAACGAGTCGGGTCAGGATGAGTGTGAGTCAAAATGGATTTTAAGCAATATCAGCCCGGGTCTAAATGAATTATTCTTAAAAAACATTAATTTAGTTTAACTTAAGATGTGCTATAAGTAAACAAATAGTCCATTTAGATAATTTTTAGTGATTTTCTTATCAAATATATTATTAATCATTCTTAAATGTTTGAATTCATTGCATTTACATAGTTTTTTGTTACTTATCTTGACCCGCATTGTATTTAAGTGTTACCAATCTAACCTCATTTAATATTATGATAGTACCCATTTCAACCTATTATACTACAATTGTTTACTCAAACCAAACCATTTCCTTTGATATGGGTAAAAATTGTCACCTTTTTTAAATACCAAACAGAAAAATCATAACAAAAGACTCGTCATTTGATCTATAAACCTACATTTGTTGCCCATACAACCCATGCAGGGCAAGTCTTATGTGCTACTAACTTACTATGATTTCAGTCTCCAACAATTTTTTCATAAATTAAAACACTTGTAACACCCATTCATCTATTATTGATCATGTCATGTTGTGAACATTTTGTAACCGATTTCAGGTTTCTAGTCGACAACATACCAGTACGCGAAGTAATCCACAACCAAGCGATATCTTCTGTGTATCCATTAAAGCCAATGTCACCATACGCTACCATATGGGACGCTTCAGAATGGGCAACTAATGGGGGGAAGTGCCCTGTGAACTATAAACGGTGATGGCGCCAAACCCTGTGAACTATAAATGGTGAACGCCACCATTAGGTGCAAACCCTGTGAACTATACATACACACCTTTTGTGGGATCGTTGGGAAAACTAGAGATTGTTGGATGTTTGATGCAGAATACAAACTCATCAAACAGTACTTCTGCGGCTACTTGTTTAAAGAATGAAATGGTTTCAAGCTTGGATCCTGTGGATGGAGAAGATTATGCAAGACTACCGAAGCGACGGATGGCTGGTTTAAATTGGGTCAGGCGGAAACATATGTATTACTCGAGATACAACAAGATATAAAGTGATGCCATCTGAGTGTAATGTTCAGTAATTTTATATTTGTAATTGCATAGCGGTTTATGTTGTTTCTTGTTTTAATACAAAAATAAATTGAAGCTTTGAAGGTTGCATAAATACATAAGCTTGGATCATCGTGTTTTAACACCGATAATCTATTTCTAGATAGATAGAATATGTCATCATATTTCATTTTATCCTTCTCGTATATTGGAAATCACCGAAGGACATTTGTCTCAATGATAACGAATTAAAGATAAGCACATGAAGGGAAGTACCAAACGACATTTGTCCCAATGGTACCAAAATGTTTCAAATCGTTTATCTTTAAAATAAGTTGAGGGTTCAGGTCTAATCTACCTACTCTAATAAAAGAATATTTTTAGGAAACACATGTCATCTCCTAATTAAATATAAAAAAGTTTTTCCCGCCTCTCTCCCTCTTCTAAAAATATTAATAATTTTTATTAATTAAATTATACAATTAAATATTAATAATTATAAATCATATTATAAAAATTTATCAATTTACTAAAGATTAAAAAATATATTAAAATTTTAATTATATCTTATATGTTTATATAATTTTAAAATTATTAAATATTTATAATTATTTGTTATTTATAATTTTTAAATATTCATGTTTCTTATTTAACCAACAATTGATAAATGTAACATATTATATTTGTTCAACCCATGTAATACATGGGTTTCTAGGCTGGTTATGTATAAAAAATATGGGAAAAATTTGTCAAAAAAAAACATGAAGGAAAGTATACAGTATACAGTTATACACTATACAAGTATACATGGAACAACAAGCCTAGCCCAATCATTAGTTACAATCAAAGCCTGTTATGGGTTTGGGCCAACAAATTATTAATTGGAAAAAAGAAAAAAAAAAAAAAAAAAAGGTTTACTTTGTTTTCCGGCCTAGACACAATTTGCAGAAGCCCAACGAACTCATTAACACCTGACTGACTGAATTTAAAATAGTTATGACTTATTTAAGAGTTGCGAAATAAAATGAAAGGAGTCAAGGAGCAACAGTTATCTTATCATGCATAGAAGAAAATTAATAAACTACATAAAATAATCTAACTAACAGACCACATAAAAATGTCCTTGCAGTTTCGTTTAAAATAATTTCAACAAATATACACAAGATTATGAAAAATTTCTTTTTTTACGAATGATAATACTTTCACTTTATAAATAAAAAGATAGGGATCAAAAATATATATTTACAAGAATAAATGTGGTATGTAGCGGCAAATGAGATGAGATGGTAGATCGAAAGGGTCCAGGACGACATAAATTAAAGGAGAGATGAAAAAAATGAATTGGAAAGAAGAGGGAGGGCATGTGGAAGCATGTGCGTTCCGTTCCCACCACCAAAATTAAAGGAAACACCGTTACGTACAAAGCCACTTGCATTGTCATGTGTACTCTCAATTTACCATTCAATTCACAAGGTGTCCATCGTTAATTTGCATCACATCATCATTCCATAATACGTACAATATATGCCAACCAATGAATATATATATATATATATATATATATATATATATATATATATAGGGTAAGGTTTAAATGGTAACCCACTCCAAGTGTGTAAACCTATTAACTCATTTTCATTGGTTGTTAAAATAAAGCTTTTTGAAATGAGTGGTCCATATTCAATCTGAAAAAAGTCAAAAAAACATGTGGATGAGATTTGTTTAAGGGCATTTTAAACATTTGGTGAGGGTGTACTTGATTTCTTTTTTAAAAAAAGTTTACCCCCCAATTTTTTAAACACTCATAACTTTTATATACATTATTATTATTTTATAAAAATTTCACCATTAAATTTGTCACTTTTTTATCTTTAATTCAAGTATAATTTTTCAAATTTTTTTAAAATTTTCGTAATTTGCACTGATGCAGCGACATTTTACACTGATGCAACGATGTTTTACACTGATGTAACGAAATGCATTTTTTTACACTGATTTGACATTTGATGGGTGTACTTGATTTCTTTTTTAAAAAAAGTTTACCCCACAATTTTTTAAACACTCATAACTTTTATATACATTATTATTTTTTTATAAAAATTTCACCATTAAATTTGTCACTTTTTTATCTTTAATTCAAGTATAATTTTGTCAAATTTTTTTAAAATTTTCGTAATTTACACTGATGTAACAACGTTTTACACTGATGCAACGACGTTTTACACTGATGCAACGACATTTTGCACTGACGTAACGAAATGCATTTTTTACACTGATGTAATCACAATGATGTAACGAGCTGAATTTTTACAAAGTTTTCGTAATTACACTGATGTAAGGATCTGGATTTTTTCAAAGTGTTCTTAATTTTTTAAAATATTAATGAACTAATTTTTGTAGTAAAAAATAATTTGTAACAAGATGAAAAGATTTTACGTTGGTGTAATTGCAAATGCTCGAAAAAAAGCGAGAAAATTACGAACGCTCGAAAAAACATGTTAAACGAAAAAATGAGAGAAAATTACGAACGCTCGAAAACATTTTAAAGATGTTAAACGAGATTTTGAAACATTTTAAACGAAAAAATGAGATAAAATTACGAACGCTCGAAAAAACATGTTAAACGAAAAAATGAGAGAAAATTACGAACGCTCGAAAACATTTTAAAGATGGAAAGATTTTGAAAAAACGAGAGAAAATTATTATATTTATCGTTCGTTATGTTGGTGTAATTACAAACGCTCGAAAAAAATTTAAAAAAAAATTGGCATGACTATTATGGAATTAACGAGAAAAATATAACGAGTTTAATGATGTAATTTTTATAAAAAAATAACAAAGTATAAAAAAGTTATAAGTGTATAAAAATCAAGGGGGAAACTTTGATTTAAAAAAAGGAAAATAGATATTATATTTATGATGTGGGTGAATCTGATTGGCTTAAATGAGTTAATAAAATGTCCATAATACCCTCATAAACTCAAAATGGAATCTATGATGTGTATGAATCTGATTGGCTCAAATGGGTTAATAGGTTACCACAAAAATGGTGGGTTCTTATTTGAACCAAATCCTATATATATATATATATATATATATATATATATATATAAATATATATATATATAGGGGAGGGATATTCTAAGAAGGCAAAAAACCATGAGAAGTGTGAGAAGTCACGAGAATGTGACACGTGTATTTTAGGGTAAAGGGTATAAACGTCAACACATAAATGGAGGCTGCACATGCAAGTCACATGTTAATTCCACCAAATTTTTTAAACGTATGTAACTATTTTATACGTTAAATTTTTTTTAAAAAAATACACCATAAAATCACAAATTTCTTTACCCTTCTAACGAGTATAATATTGTTATATTTAACAATAGAAAAAGAACAAACCTGATTGTTCTTGAAACTTGTGCGTTTTTATGGTGTTTTCATATTGTTTGTGAAACTAGATGTTTTATGGTGTTTTGAACATAAACAAAACACAACGTTTTTAATTGCGTCATTTACACATGACGTTTTATGGTGTTTCTGTACTGTGTAATTTTCACAGACATTTTATGGTGTTTTTGAATTGTAATTTTATTTATGGTGTTTTTGAACTGTAACTTTATTTATGGTGTTTTTGAACTGTACTTTTATTCATGGTGTTTTTGGACTGTATAATTTTACACATTGTCTTTTATGGCGTTTTTGAAAACTAAAAAACATGTCGCTCTAAACTTTGTGTTTTTACACATTTAAGTTTAAAACGTCATGTATAAAAAGTTTATGAACCAGGTGTTTTTGTTATGGTGTTTAATTTTCAAATGTTTATGAAATATAGCGATTTATGGTGTTTTTAGTATTCAAAAACACCATAAAAATGCCTGGTCTTAGTTTCATGAATATCCGAACACAAAAACACCATAAAATGTTAACACCATAAACACAATAACATATCTTGAAAAAACGCCATAAACAATAAAATATCTCGAAAAAACATCATAAACTAAGTTAAAAACAACACGTACAAACTTAGGTGTTTATGGTGTTTTTCGTTTTCAAAAACACCAAAAAATGCCCTCTTTTAGTTTTATTAATACGCAGACACCAAAAAATAACATAAAATGTTAACATCATAAACACCATAAAATATCTTTGAAAACACCATAAAACATACATATGTGTAAAAAACACCATAAAAAATCAGTTTCGTATATATTCGAAAAACACCATAAACATATGGTTCGTGAAACTCATTTTAGGTTGTTATTTTAATTTTAAAAAATATACTAATATTATACTCATTAGAAAGATAAAAAAATGCTCGATTTTATGGTGTAATTTTTAAAAAAAAATACTAACGTATAAAAAAGTTATGAACGTTTAAAAAAGATGGAGGAAAATGCATGTGACTTGCATGTGCAGGTTTTTGGCTAGATCTTCCCATTCTACCCCTCCTGATGGTTTTAACTTATAACTATTTACGAAAATACCACTAAATTAATCTCAACCACAAAACCAATTGATCTAATGGTTGAGATCTCTTATCACACTTCTCATAGTTTTAAAACTTTTTAGCCAAACCTTATACTATATATATATATATATATATATATATATATATATATAGGGGAAGGTTCTCCTAAAAAGTCTTTTTTGCCTAAGAAGGCTAAGAAGGATTTATAAAAACTTGAAAACCGACCCAAACAAACTCCGATTGAATTCATTTTTATGTCATCGGAACCCGCTTGTAATTCCCTAAAACATAAACCTTAAATCATAAACAATAAACCTTAATAATAAAACCTAAATTATAAAAACAAACTCTAAACCTAAAGGTAAACCTAAAAGCTAAAAAAACAAGCCTTAAAATACAAACTCTAAAACTAGATGTTAAAGCTAAAACCAAAAGGCAAATATTGTAGGGTTCGATTAAACGGTTACAACGCCATCGAAATGAGTTTAATCGGAGCTCGTTTGGGTCGGTTTTATAGATTTTAAAAAACCTTTTTAGCCTTCTTAGACAAAATAGACTTTTTATTTGATCCATACCCTATATATATATAGGGAAGTGTTCAAATAATAACTCACTCTTAAAGCAATAACCCAGATAACTTTGCCAAAATGAAGCCAAATCTTGGATTTTTTTAACATCATTGTAACACATTTAGAACACTATTTTCTTTTATGAGTTTGTGAAAATTCATCACCGTTTAAGAGATATCATCGTTGTAAGTTTTTGATTTACAACACTGTAACTGTTTTAAGCCCAAAACTTACAACGATGTAAACTCTCAAACGGTGATGAATTTTCGCAAACTCATAAAATAACATAGTGTTTTAAATGTGTTACAATGATGCTAAAAAAAATTCCAAGATTTGGTTTCATCTTGGCAAAGTTATCTGGGTTATTGCTTTAAGAGTGGGTTATTATTTGATCCCAATCATATATATATATATATATATATATATATATAGGTAGGTTCAGATAGAAAATGAGATTTTTGTAAAAAGTATAAAAAACAAAGTGCTATTATAGATGATGATGTGCTGTTATTGACAAGAAACTGTTAAATATTATAATACCAATGTGTTAATATTATAGTAGCACTTTGTTATTTATAATAACACTTTGTGTTTTATACTTTTTACAAAATTCTCACTTGGTACAATAACCTTACTATATATAGGGTAGGGATATTCTACAAAGGAGGAAAACCATAAAAAGTGTAAGAAGCAACAATAAAGTGACATGTGTACATCAGGTTAAAGGGTATATATGTCAAAATAAAAAAAAGGTTGCACATGCAAGTTTCTCTCATTTTTTTAAACGTTCATAAATTTTGTATACGTTAATATTTTCTAAAAAAAAGTTACACCATAAAATCAAGCGTTTTTTATCTTTCTAATGAGTATAATATTAATATATTTAAAAAAAATTAAAATAACGTCTTAAGTTTTATGGCGTTTTTTTCGAATATTATTCAAACTAGACTTTTATGGTGTTTTTTTAAGACGCATATGTGCGTTTTATGGTGTTTTCGAAAATATATTATGGTGTTAATATTTTATGGTGTTCATGTATTAATGAAACTAAAACATGGCATTTTATGGTGATTTTAAAAAACTAAAAACACCATAAACACTTAAAGTGTGTATATTGTGTTTTTTAACTTAGTTTTATGGTGTTTTTTCAAGATATTTTATTGTGTTTATAGTGTTCACGTTTTATGGTGTTTTTTCAAGTTATTTTATTGTGTTTATGGTGTTAACATTTTAAGGTGTTTATGGTGTTCGAATATTTTTGAAACTAACCTGGACAATTATGGAGTTTGTGAAAACTAAAAACATCATAAACACTTAAGTTTGTAAATGGTGTTTCCGAACTAAGCAACTTCATATATGAACACCAAAAAAACTATAAAATTTTACCCTTTTTGTTTATTTAGAGAAAAAAACACCATAAAATGTTCAGTTTTATGAACTTTCGAAAAAACAATATGAAATGTTTAGTTTCATGAACATCCGGAAAACATATAAAATGTCACCATAAACGATTGTTATCATTTTTGTTTATTCAGTGAAAAACACCATAAAATGTTCAGTTTCATGTATTTATGAAAAAAACACCATAAACATCATAAAACGCAACATTCATATACACCAATTTAGGTCGTTTTTTTTATATAACAATATTATACTCGTTGAAAAGATAAAAAAACGCTGGATTTTATGGTGTAATTTAAAAAAAAATAATGACGTACAAAAAAGTTATAAACATTTAGAAAAAGTAGGGGGAGTTGTTAAAAATTCAACAATGGCTACAATACCCATTATACCCCTCCAACCACTTAAATTCCCCCTTAATTCTCTCAAATAAGGTGGCAACCTTACAACCATTCATCTTAAAAATCAATGGCTAAGATTTTTTTACTCTTTTTAAGGTTTTAACCCTTTTTAACCTAACCCCATAATATATATATATATATATATATAGGATCCGCATCCTATAATAACCCTCTCTTATTGCATAACCCGAAATAATCCTGCAAGATGAACCCGAATCAGTGATGTAAGGCAAATTACATTGATGTAGGATCACAAACGAAAAAGAATATGCTCAAACACATAAAAGAACATATTTTTGTACATGTAAAACTAAGATTTTGAAAAAAAAAACCAAAGATTCGGGTTCATCTTGCAGGGTTATTTCGGGTTATGCAATAAGAGAGGGTTATTATAGGATCTTTACCCTATATATATATATATGTATATATGGTGAGGTTAATGCACAAATAGTTTTGTAAAAAGTGTAAAAAACAAAATCTTATTATAAATAACAAGTGTTATTATAATATTAATAAAATATTATTATAATATTTAACAGTTTCTTGTTAATAATAGCTTTTTTTTATTTATAATACTACTTTACTTTTTATCCTTTTTACAAAACTATCAATTTGTATTTGATCATAACACTATATATATATATATATATATATAGGGGATGTAATTTTTGATAACCCTCATCTTTTGTTACAACCCATTAACCATCATCCAATGGTTTACTTGAAAAAGGTAAGTGTGTAGGATCGTGACACGTGTCAGATTCCTTTTTTTTTTCTTTTTTTTAATATAAAGGGTATTTAAGACATTTGTTATTTAAGTAAAGTTTACCCCTTTTTTTTAAACATTCATAACTTTTTAATACTATATTATTTAAAAAAAAAATTGCACCATTATACTCGTCTCATTTTTCTCTTTAATTTCGTTATAGTCTCGACTAGTTTTTTTTTTTTGATGTCATGTATTTACAACATTGTAACGAGCTTAAAAATAACAAATTAATTAAAAAAAATTATAGCAATGGTATATTACAGTAATGTAACAAAAAATGAAGTAATGTAACACAAAATGAAGTAATTTACAATAACATAATTAACGGTGACGTAACACATTATTTTATTTTTCTCTAACAATGATAATTACAATGATAAATTACAGTGATGTAATAGAACACATTATTTTGATTTTTTTCTCTCACAATGATAATTATAGTGATGTAATTTTTCATTGTTCGAAAAAAATTTAAACTATTTGTTGTCAATGTAAATTACATCACTGTAATTTAAACCAAATTCACCGAAAAAAACCGAAACCGAATTTTACGTCAATGTAAATTACATCACGATAAATTACGTCAATGTAACTTACATCACTGTAATTTATCATTTTTAAAAAAATTCAAATAAATTTGTTATATTTAAGCTCGTTACAATGATGTAAATATAGGGCGTTTAAAAAAAGAAAAAAAAATTAGTCGAGACTATAACGGAATTAAAGAGAAAAATGAGACGAATATAATGATGCAATTTTTTTTAAAAATAATATATTATAAAAAAGTTATTAATGTTTAAAAAAGAGGGGGGGGGGAAACTTATAAGGGGTAAAATGACTATGATGCCCTTTTTAATATTTTAATGAAATGATTATGTGTAAGCTTATGATTGGTTGAAATGAGTTATGTAGTTGTAGCAAAAAAAGAGGGTTATTTTTTATACCATTCCCTATATATATATATATATATATATATATATATATATATATATATATATATATATATACATATTTATATATAAACAATACAAATGCTACACATTCACTTCATGGAAATAATATCGTAAGTTGATATATTCGACTTTATATCTTAAAATAATAAATGCTCTATATATTTATAATAATATTATTGGTTACAAATACTACACACAAATATATATTTTCACTTGTTTGCTTATCAATGGTTTATGATTTGTGTAACTCTAATTTATTTTCCATTTTTGCATTTTCATGGAAATGAAATAGGGACCATATACACACTATGACACACACACACACGCAGATGCATGTATGTGTGTATAGGATGGTTCAAAAGAAAACTTTTTATTTTGAAGAAAACTAAGGGAATTCCTACTAATCAATCGATTTTTAGAAATTTTTTTGTGACTATTTAATATAAGGTTAGAAATATTATAAACAAACATTTTTTTAATAAAAATATGTAGATGCTCACAAAATTACATATGTAATAACATGAGTTATATGTATTTTTTTCTTTTTATTAATAAAATCTAACTTAGCTTATATTAATAAAAAGAAAATGAAGAAACAAAAGACGAAAAACATAATTAATTGATAATGATTGTGATTAATATTTTACTATTCTCAAAATTAAATGCTTTATGTGGAAACCCTCATTCAATGATTCAAAATCAACGTCTCATATAAGATTTAAGGGTTTTTTCTGCAAGATCGAGTTTTAAATAATACAATTCCTATATATATATATATATATATATGGTAGTGAATAAATAATAACTCCCTCTTTGTTTAACCATCTGAAATATGTATGTTTTTAAACAGTTGCTACGTGACATTGGGCCTCTCACCAATATGAATGTCCGATTTTATCATTTTCATTGTGACATTGAGGGGGTGTTTGTTTTTTCCAAAAAGGTCTGCGTGACCTCTTATGTCTGCGCGGCGCAGACGCGGGAAGAGGTTGGACCTCTACAGACCGTTTGTTTTCTCGCAGACGTTTCATTAAAAAACGTCTGCGCGTCCTCTTCTTGGCGCAGACGTGGTCTCACCTCTTCTCACCTCTTCCTACATCTTCTCACTTTTCAAAATCACGCTCACCATCACCGCTCGGTGTCTCCCGCATCCCACCGCCGCCGCTCTTCCCTGCGCCGCCAAGCTTGAGGCGATCGGCAACCAAGAGCTCCACCATCTCCACCGCCGCTGCTTCTTCCCTCCGCCGCCAAGCTTGCGGCGATCGGCAACCAAGAGCTCCACCATCTCCACCGCCGCTGCTTCTTCCCTCCTCCGCCAAGCTTGCGGCGATCGGCAACCAAGAGCTCCACCATCTCCACCGCCAAGCTTGCGGCGATCGGCAACCAAAAACCCTAGATCCGCAGTGGTGGTCTTCAATCTAGGGTTCGTCAGTCTAGGGTTCGCGATTTTGAACCACCGCCCTGCTCCACCGCCGTCTAGGGTTTGGTCTGCGTGGTGTCGAGATTGCAGCGGTGATGTTGACAGTGGTGGACGATCGGAGGTGATGTTGACAGTGGTGGTGGCTCGACGGTCGGAGGGGGAAGAAAATCGGAGGGGGTGGACGGTGAGATTGCAAGGGTTGGAAGAGGTTGGGGTGGAAGAGGTTTTCTTTTTGTGAAGAGGTTTTTGGAAACAAACACCATCAAAAACTCTTCTTGCAGGGCTTTGGTCCACCTCTTCTGCAAAAGAGGTTTGCAGATGTGGTCCGCAGACCGCAGACGTTTTACCTCTAAAAAAACAAACACCACCTGAATCTCTCCTATATATATGGTTCACGTTTTTTTTGGGTTTAGTTAATGGAGGCTTTATACCTGAGGTGTACGTTATTCATCTAAGAATTTGAATTAAACATTTCATGTGAGTCTAATGTACTTAATTAATTGAAGAGGTTGATAGAAACATTTCTTATAATCCAATATCTCTACAAATGATATGACATTTAACTAACAATAATTAAGTGTCACAACTCCCCAAGACAACCATCATTCAAGAAAATGGTTATGTTGTACATAACCATGCATATTAATTAATTAGATGTAACAATATTCAATATCTGTCTTATCAATCAATATATATGGTCTTCTCAGATCAATCAATATAGTCTGTTTGTCTAACATGGTTTGGAGCTCATATATGACTTTGTTAATTATGCATGCATCCTAATACTTTTCTATTTATGTAACTCCTGCAACTTAGTCTTAACATACTGCAAATATTTAAAAGTGAGCTAGATTTCACAGCTCAATATGTAAGAGCTTTGTGCTTCATTCCTAGTGTAGTTGTATTATAACTTAGAAAGTACGTTGTTTTTCGTAGTTTTTTCCAATTTTAGAGTGATAACTGCTATAATATTAAGTTGTAGTTCAGTGTATATATGTTGCTTCATATGTCTTAATAGTTTGGAATTATGATGTTTGGTTACATGAAGATAAAAAATATGTGTTATTTTTGTTACATTTAATGAATTGGTCTACTTGTTGGTCATTGACCATTCTAACCACAACTTTATGAAGAAATTAAACATTATCCTGCAAACCTGCAAAACAGATACATATGATCTGCTAAACAAAACAACATTGAGTGGTATTCTTTGCTGATTTTAGGTACAAAAACGATAAGGTTGGTGCCCTCTCTATTACCACTTTATATTATTGAGATTGCACTAATTTTAATGTTATTTTACTTATTTTGAGAAAATAACGTTAAAAGTGTTGGGATGACTAACTTCAAACGACAACTTTGAGCCGGGGACTCTTTCGGAGGGGCCTCTCTATCCCAACTGGAATAGGGGTAAGGTTTGTGTCCATTCTTTCCTCAGACCCTACTAAACAGTGAGAATAACTGGTATGTTAGTTTATTTGTATTGTCTTTTAATTTGATGTACTAGCTAAGTTAGTATGTGTGTTTAGGAGTGTGTATTTGTTAGCCATGAAAACACCCATGCATGTCTCAATAACATATATATGCACATAGTCATTCTAAAAGGTTTTGATAGGATATTGATCGAGGAGGCAGTAATGTCTGATTTGGGACTTTATTGTTCCATTTGTTAAAAAAGTTAATTTTGATAATGTTTGTGTTATCATGATACAGAAAAATGATGATCTAAACAAAGAATCATCATATATTTTAACCTAATGGTTTGAGCATATATACACGTAAAATTACATAATTATATGCATATTTTGATACATATTATGGTTTTACTCAAAACTGATGTCGAAGAACTATATGAAAGAAAACTTAATTTTATTGCTTTCTTTAATTGTATTTTGCACATTCGTGTTTAGTACATATATTAATGTATTTTTGAGTTTGGAAGTATATTAAAGTAAACCATAAGATTATCGATGTGTTATTATTATTTTGACATAATAATTGGAAGAATAATGGATGCATACTAACGGCATTTCTAGTGCTTGAAACAATGATCAATGATGTTATATAGTTGCATCTGAGTATAAATAAGATTAATTGCATTTGTTGTAACCAAAATTGTAAATAATGTAGGGATGAGATTTTTATACCGAATACCGGTTTCGTACCGGTACCGAACCGAACCGATACCGTACCGGTAGATTCGGTACCGGTATCGGTACTTCATTTTATCGAGTTTTGGTATCGGTACTAACCGGTACCGGTACCGGTAAAATACCGTGAATTCCTGAAACGGTACCGGTACCGGAATATATGTATTTTTGTTTTAGAATTTGATTATTTACTAATCTAGTATACTTTAAAAAATATTTACCATTATGCGTTAAAACCTAATTAATATTCTAATTATTAAATATAAAAAATACTATAGAAATTCAAAGGACAATGCGTTCATATTTTTCTGTTTTTAATTCTTCGTTTTGTGAACTTGATTTTTTTTATAACGTATTTCTATGATGCATTCATTTGCATAGATTTTTCTTATAATTATGACATAATAACATCTATAATTTGAAGACTAATATTTTTCATCTTCATCTCAACAAAAACTTGATAAAACGGTACAAAACCGGTAAAGTACCGAAAATACCGGTAACGGTACCGATACCGAACCGGTACCGTACCTAATATTTCGGTACCGGTATCGGTACCTATTTTTCAAGAATTTTGGTACCGGTATTTCGGTATCGGTACCCATTATTTAATAATGTTGCATTCATTCACTCTTTAATTTTATTAATTGTTACTTTAATATTTTTAGGTTTTAAAATTTTAAAGTTTATCTCCTTTATTATATATATAATTTGATTTTTACTTAACAACATTCACTTGCCAATTTAAAAAGGGAATAATAATCATGGGTTATTTTAGCTGAATGTAACGTGTTGATACTGTAAAGAATGATATCAAAACTTACTAAAAACATCGGTAGCAACTAACAAAATTAATCTAACAACTTTTATAAATTATTACTTTTACCCCCTAATCTTTCAAAATTTTGAGCTAACTCCATGTATTGTATATATATTATGATTTTTCTTTGAGAACATCGAGCTTATGTCTATAACTAGGGGTGTTCATCGGGTCGGATAACGAGTTATTCGGGTTGGGAATTTTTTCGGTCTATCCGAAACCCGACCCGAAATTCGAAATATATTATCCGACCCGAAAAACCCGAATTCGTTCATCCGAATAACCCGAACAACCCGAATAACCCTGTTTTTTTCGGGTTTTTCGGATATCCGACCCGAAAAAACCACCTTTTGCATATCCGAAACCCGACCCGACCCGAATTTCGGGTTTCGGATACGGTTCGGATTTCGAATTTTTTCGAGTTTCGGATATTTTGAACACCCCTGTCTATAACAATCACTTTTACCATCACAATAGATACATTTCTATTTAAGTACTGTATCATGATTTCACTATTTCACTACGACATTTCAAGATTGGTTACAAAAGCTTACAAACATTTCCGTTATCAAATTAGTGTTATAGTATGACTTTGTTGACAAAACATCGTTGTTTCCAATGTATCACCATTAGGCTATGTGTTATGCATCACACCCTCTCATTCCACATAGGCGTCACATAGGTGTTACATAATCAACCAACAACATCACCCTCTTATCATTGCACATCATCTTTTCATTTGTTATCCATCACTACCTCACAGTGACAAAGCTTGGCCATAATCCCAGGGGAGTGAAATAATTTTTTTTCCAGGGAGGCGAAATAAATGTTTTTAAAAATTTTTACACTATGTATCGGGAAATTTACACTACTACACGAAAAAACAGGGCGCGATCGCCCCCCCAGTCTGAACTAAGAACCGCCCCCTGCTCCCTCATCACTCTACGTCATCACCACCTTTATTCAATATTTTATTATTTGAATTTTATTTTTTTAATTATAAATTAAATTAAAAAAAACAAAATATCATTAAGAGGGAGAATTGTATAGAGTTGAATGTTTGTTTAAGAATAATGGTTTATTTATACTGGTTTATTTTTTTTTATTTATATTCCAACGGTCATATTATGCATTTTTTTTTCTTTCCAACGGTCACAAAGAAGTTTTTTTTTCTTTTCCTTCCAGCCATCACGGGGTGATGCCCCTCACGTCTGCCCCTGCAGCGCCCCCATCACGCCCCTATGTAATGGGAGGAAGGCGTGACCGGTGCCTCTCACGCCTCTATCACGGTGTACAACACATAACCTTATGAAAGAAAGAGAAATTTCAATAATTAAATCTTATCTCGAAATTTGCGAGACTAATTAATTTAATAATAGATCAATTAAAGACACATGCTTTAAAATATGGCGAAACGTCACCATTAGGCGCTTCTCACCAACTGATCTCACGTTTAACATGAGGGAGGTAAATCGTGTGACTCAGGGAAAGTAAAGAGACATGCTTTAATGAAAACTAAAATAAGGCCAAGACGACAACAACAACCTTACCCAGTATATTCTCACTTTTAGTAGGGTCTAGGGGGAAGGATAGATACGAACCTTACCTCTATCCCAATTGGAATAGAGAGGCTGCTCCGAAAGAGTCCCCGACTCAAAGTAATCGTTTGAAGTTAATTATCCCAATGATTTTAACGTTACTTTCACAAAATAATTAAAATAATGTTAAAATTAGCGCACTTTGCTAGTTTTAATTAAGGCCAAGACAATATGGCCAAGACAGTATGGCCCTGTTTGCTAGTTTTAATTCGGCTAAATAAATTTTTCACATATGTGTATGTATAAAAGATGATCATATATATATAAGCAGATATTTTTCTTTTCTAAGAGTAAAATCAATAAAATTTTGATTTGTGACATGCTTAAAAAATGTAATGATAATTTAAGGTATAACATTTTATTTTTTGTATTAAATTTTAATTTTTTATTCTAGATTCTTTTTTGTTTAGTATTTTTTTTGAACTGAATTTTTGATTTTTATTGGACTTTTGATTTTTTTGTACTGTATTTTTTATTTTTTCAACTAGATTTTTTTTTGTACTGGATTTTTTTATGTCAAATTTTGTTTTTTGTACTGAATTTTAATTTTTATGTTTTTAGTACGTCACATGTCAAATTCTTATTAATTCTTACACTTTTTAGGCAAAAATCTCTTTTTATTGGATTAAACCCATATACACACACATATTAACCCCAATACAGAATTTACGATCAAGAATCCCATTTTTGTTATGGTGTCTAGTAGGGGTGTAAACGAGCCGAGCCGATCCCGAGCTCGTTAGGGCTCGAGCTCGGCTCGTTTAGAAAAATTAAGACTCGAGCTCGGCTCGTTAAGATAAATTAGGGCTCGAGCTCGAGCTCGGCTCGTTAAAGAATTTTTAGGCTCGAGCTCGGCTCGTTAAAGAATTTTTAGGCTCGAGCTCGGCTCGGCTCGTTTAGATTTTATTTATTTAATTTATTTACTTTAATTACTAATTTAATTATATTTATAACTAAGTTTTATAAATTTAACATAAAATATTTAAATTTTAAATATATTTATCATAATTTTATATATAAAAATAATAAATTTTATAAATAAACATTTAATATAATAAATAAACATTTAATATAATAAATAAAAAATATATAAACAAAAAGCTCGTTAAGGCTCGCGAGCCGGCTCGAGCTCGTTAAGTAAAGCTCGAGCTCGGGCTCGATAACTAAACAAGCCACACTTTTGGGCTCGGGCTCGTTAAGGCTCGGCTCGTTCGAGCTTTTTACCGATCCGATCTCGAGCATTTCACGAGCTGTCTTGGTTCGTTTACACCCCTAGTGTCTAGTTATCAAATCAATTTGGGTACATTTTGTTTGTTAATTAAGTTGTGTAAACTCATGTGCATGTCAAAATCAATATTAGTTGCCAATACACATGATAACATGGGCTCTAGGGCACAATAGAATGTCCTTTTGTGGCCCATTTGATTTATACTACTCCTTCAACGTTACATGCACGTATTCAAGAAAGAGGCATATTATATGGCCATGCAAACCCTAATTTATGAATAGTCACATTTCTACTTTCATAGTTGCATCTAGATTTTATTTTTTTGTCGGACTCTGGATCCAACATCATGTTCGGGTTTTCATAAAACACTAAACATGGCCTTAAAATTGACGTTTTAAGAAAAATTATGGCACATGGAACATCATTCCCATTAATATATTATCTCCACTTGGTATCGTTCTTGGCCGACTTCAGGAAATGACAAATAATTAATGACTCTTATATTTCTTAATGATTTTTTTGTATAGATCATTATTTATAAAACGTTATGCACGTAGTATATTTTATTATTAATTTTGAACACATGGTAAAGGTACAAGGTGTGCTAAAAAGGTGAAAAATTGTACAAAGTGTAAAAAGATATTTGAGCTGATGAATGATTGTAAGGTGGTGTTTGTTTTTTAAGAGGTAAAACATCTGCAGTCTGCGGACCACGTCTGCAGACCTCTTTTGCAGAAGAGGTGGACCAAACCTCTGCAAGAAGAGCTTTTGGGGGTGTTTGTTTTTCAATATCTTCATAATCTCTTCCCCAACCCTAAACTCACGACCGTCCCCATGGCTTGATCATCGTCACCATCACGAGCTGAGTACCACCACTCTTCCCCACCGTCAGCCTCGACAGGAGGTGCGACGGGAAGTGCACAGGAGCTAAACCCTAACCATCCGAAGGTGCGACGGGAGCGCAGGGAGAAGAGCGAACCTTCGATTGAGGACGACCGGAGAAGGGCGAACCTTCGATCGAGGACGATCGGAAAAGGGGCGAACCCTAGATTGAACCCTAGATTGAGGGGGCGTCGCGATTGGCAGTGGGAGGCTAGGTTGTGGAGGGCGACGGCGTTGGAGGAGACCGCGACGGTGGAGATCCAACGACCTAGGGCGGCGGTGGAGGAGGGCGGCGGGCGGCGGTGGAGATCGATGGTCTTCTGTTCGCCGGTGGGAAGAAGAGAAAAAGGGTTTGAAGAGGTTTGAAGATGACGGTCTATGTCTTCTCCAAGAAGAGGTCTCGTAAACGTTTTTTAATGAAGTGTTTGCGAGAAAACAAACACCCTACATCTTTGCTTGGTCTGCGAGGCGCAGACAAAAGATGTTTCGCAAACCTTCGCAGACGTTTTTTCAAAAAACAAACAGCCCCTAAGTGTATCACGTAATTAAAGAGAATTAAGGGGAAATTTTAATGACTAGAGGGGTATAATAAGTATTATGGACATTGTTGACTTTGTAACAACTTTTCCTATTTTTTTAACATTTATAATTTTGCATACGTTGTTATTTTTAAAAAAATACATCATAAAATTGAGGATTTTTTAATCTTTTTTACGAGTATAATATTGCTATATATAAAAACCAACCTGAACTGGTGTGTATTAATTTTGCGATTTTTGGTGTTTTTGGATGTTCATAAGTCTGAACACTAAAAACACCATAAAATGTCCAGTTTTAGTTTCATTAATTATTATTCGAACACCATAAACAACATGAAATGTTAACACAATAAACACAATAAAATATCTTGAAAGGGCGCCATAAAGCAAAGTTTAAAAACATTATGTACAAACTTTAAGTGTTTATGTTGTATTTAGTGTTAAAAAAAACCATAAAATGTGTTTTTGTTTCATTAATACCCGAACACCACCATAAAATTTTAACACCATAAAATAACTAAAAAAACCACCATAAAACGTGAACACCAAACGTACAGATGCGTCATAAAAAACACCATAAAATGCCATGTTTTAGTTTTATTAATACCTGAATACATAAAATATATGTTAACATCATAAAATAACTTGAAAAACACTATAATACGTACATATGTGTCACAAAAAAAACTCATAAAAGCTCAATTTAAATAATATTCAAATAACACCATAAAAAGAACTGTTCGTGAAACCAGTTAAGTCGCTATTTTAATTTTTTAAAAATATATTAATATTATACTCATTAGAAAGATAAAAAAAACACTTGATTTTATGGTGAAATTTTTTTAAAAATATCTTCTAATCCTAATAAAAAAGTAAATCCAATGTCACATGTCATTTTACTAGCATGTACACATCACTAAATGCCACATGTCAGTCTAAAAGTATTGCCACATAAGAGTAATGTACAAATGTCATCATCACAATAAAAGTTAAAAATTCTCATTATCATAAAATACAAATTTATTAGCATTAATTGTATCATAAGTTACTATTATTTTAAATTTAAAAATTAAACAATAATAGATTATTAATTTATTAAAGATAATAAGTATAACAACTAAATTATTCAAAGTTTTATTAATTTATTATTAAACAAATTCCTTCAATTTTACATTCCTTAAAATATAAAACAAACATGGTAACAAATCCATCTGCTTTATATTTTTTATAAAATTTAAAAAACTTTAACGTATTTTTTTAGTAAAATGACCTCATATTTGCAATGAATAAAATTTCATATGATACTAAATCTACATATCATATTATTTTTACATATAGTTATTTTTAAGGTTTTCTATTATTTAAATTACGTATAACACATTGTAGCAATTTAAAAAACTAACATGCACAATAAATCAAAAAACTTTTAAAATTCTAAAATTCAAATATGAAATAATATAATAAGCAACTTATTTTTTTTCCATTTCCTAAATTTATCCTTATTGATTATCATTTCTCTTTTACTATGTGATGCAAAGCTATAGAGATATGACAGCAATAAAGGAAAAAAATAGTTAATAATTGATTTTATAATGTTTTACGTCAATTGTAATTATATCATTTTATTAAATTTTTTTGTGAATTGCATCTTAATTATATGTCAACTCGTGTGTTAGACGGGTTACTAACCTAGTATATATATATATAAAACAGTAATTAATGAATGTCTAAAAAATGAGAAAAACTAGCATGTATATGTTTATTTTTTGTTTCAACATTTTATCTTTTGACTTTATTCCACGTGTTATTCTTTTGTGTCTTTCTAAACCTTTTAAGGTTATAAGTTTTTTTTTATAGTATATCTTCTCGTTGGTAAAGATATATATTTAGAAGAAACCTTGGGAGACTCTAGATACGATATACAAGCTAGAATATCCCTTTATAGTTTTTTTTTTTAAATTAAAAATACTCCACACTAATTTGGGTAATATTTATTCCAATATTCGATTCCTTGATTTACTCTTCATCAAAATCGTTACTTTCATTTAAAATGTTTCGATGTTACGATTTCGTAAATGGGTGAATATTCAATTTCATAAGTTGGTTTTATGATTTCCTCATCAACAATTCAACATCAACATAAACACTACGATTCATCAACCTATAAAATTCTTTAGGTTGTTGTGTCGAGAAGCATTGGGATGTTTGAAGGCCACTTTGCGAGTGATTTATACTCCTTATATTATTATTTGTTTAGTCCATAAAATTTAAAAACTCATTTTTATATCAATATTTTTTTTATATTTTGTTCAAAAAGTAATTTTTAACACAAAAAATAATTTATTATACGTAACATACTTTTACCACTAAGACCATTCGTAGTACCCACCCCGTGGAGTAGGCGGGACTTGGCGGTGACGCGGGGCCAGGCGGGAACACCGCCCCTCCCTCCCAGCTGTAACACCCCGACCAATGACGGAATCATCGGAGCGTACACGAAGTGTAGATTGTTTAAAAGCACATGTGTTTATTGTAATAAATTCAAACCATAAATTCAAACTTAACATTCAAACACATTCATTACATCATAAAAGGAAATAATAATTCAAACATAATACGAAAACTAAATTCAATCTCTTGCATGCCTCAGTAGCGTTTCCATCTGAAACATGTTTAAATAAAAAGGTCAACTATAAAGTTGGTGAGCTTCACATGTTTAAACACACACATCAAAATAGTTGAATAAATGTTTATAAATGTTATAAGTAATATGTGTAACCAAGCAATATGAACATACAGTATTAAATTAGTAAATTAAGCAGATCAACTAATGTTAACAGAATAATGTTTGACCATGGTAAGCATCGCAATGCTTTAACTAGTAACTATCACTGAGGGCTTTCCCCGAAGGGTAAATCAAACACAGTGGAATGGCCGGTCAATAGATCTATCATAGTCACTATGGGTGTGATCAATGCTAAATGTTAACTAAAGTTCAATATAGAAAATGTCATAAACTTGTAGCACATAAATAGTTTAAAAATTTTGATAACATGTTTCACCCCAAATAAATAAATCATAAAAAGAGTTATGAAGAGTCACCTTATGTGATGAGCTAATCGTTGCAAATAAATGATAAATATGTAGTCCAAATAGTATCCAACACGATCTAGCTTAACCTATAATTCATTCACACATAACTAAGATAGCTTTGACTTTGCATGTAATTTCCATAATGTATTTGTGTTCCATATGTTTATAACCAAATCCATAAGTATGATTTTATAAAAATTGTTTACAATTCGTGTCATTGTTTAAAGTTTAAAATATTTATAAATGTTGAAAAATTTTCGTAATAGTAATACTATTATTAATACTATCAATATTATCAATAATAATAACTATATTAATAATGATAATAATGATAAGAATAATAAATACTAATAATACTAATGTTAATAATAATAATAATAATAATGATACTTTTATTAATAATACAAATAATAACTGTAATAGTAATAATAATAATATTTGTAATAATAATAATAATAATAAAAGTAATAATAATAATTTTGTTAATAACTATGATCATAATAATAAAAATAATAATGGTCATAATAACAATAATACTATTAATAATATTAGTAATAGTAATATTAATATTAATACCTTTGATAATGGTAATAATAATTAATTATATCATTAACTATAATAACCATAATAATTTATAATAATAATAATATTAACTAAAATAATTACACTGATAATAATAACTATATTAGTCCTAGTAATAATAAGATGGTAATAATTATAATATCAATAATAATAATAATAATACATTTTTTTCAAAGAAATAAGTAAACAAATGAATAATAAACTAAATATAACTTTTTTTATGTATCTAATCAAAGAAATAAATTAATAATTAAATAAATAAACTGAATAATATTATTTTTTCAAATTAATAGTTTTTAAGTTTATAAAAATTTAGGTGAAATCAGATTTTAAAAATGATAAGTAACTAAAAAAAACTGGTTGACAGCGCAAAACACGCCCACCATTGGGCTCGAACTTGTGACCATTTGATTGGCAGTCACGCGGCAAACCGATTCGTCTAGGCTACAAACTTGATCTGTGTTCGTTTCAATTTAATTTAACATAACATCCATTTGTTTACGAAGATTTCGATTGGAGCTCAAGGACAACGAAAATTTCGATTTTTGGAGCCTGCTATCGAGATCTGGAGAGTTCTGGATATGTTTGTTGCGCACAGACTTGTACGTCGAGTTTAGATGTGTGTGTGGGTGGATTTAATTCGGTTTCTATGCTCGTTTATAAAAGATTCGAATCCGAGCTCGACTACGGAAGTTTAGGCTACGGTTTCGTCAATTTTTGAATTTCAAACTTTAAATTGATAGTTGTTATCGATCCCATTGTGTTCGGGGTTGACTAAAGTTTAAATTTTTATTGATTTTGCTCGCTTATTTGGTTCATTTGAACGAATAGGTTGTAAATGGTTGTTGGGTCGATCCATGGGAGAAAGTGGGTGAGGAAGAAAAGAACTATGAAGACTTGACAGAATTAGTCCCTCCATGTTTCTTTCTATTTTGACTTTTCAGCTTTGACAATAATAACCCTTACAAGTTCTTAAAACCTTTTATAAAATTTTATTAAATTTATAAACTTTATAAAATCATCATATTTTTCTAAATTTAATATTTATTCATTTTAATAATAATAATAATAATTAGTGGTATTAGTTTTATTGTTGTAAATATATATATATATATATATTTATTTATTTATAAAAACTTTCCTTTATAAATCTTTAAGACTTGAGATTGTTATTTATTTATTTATTTTTTAAGCTTTATTGTTGTTGTTGTTGTTATTATTATTTGTAATTTAATATTAATAATAATAATAATAATAATAAAATAGATAGATAGATAGATAGATAATAAAATGAAATTTCTCATTGATAACCTTTAAATTACATAAATAATCGAAATGTTACACCAACGGCCTCAATGTTGAACGGCCCGCGGCCTCAGCTCTCCGTGCAACTTCTCTCTTTTTTTCAACGTCAAATTTCAAAAGAAAAAAAATTATTTTATCCCCTATATAAACCTTCATTTTATAAAAAATCACACTTTAAAAACAATAATTCTTACTCTCTAAAATCCTCTTAAACCCTCTTATTTAAAAGATGAGCTCAAACTCAAACAACTCCGATTTTAACTTGTTGAATGAGCCAGAAACCATCCGAATGTGTTTTTTCAAATGCAACAAAATCGAACCCTCAATGGCTACAACCGAATACCGGGTTTTCCATCTTTTACGCAACCGGGTTTTCAACAAATCGCGTCTCAATCCCGACATGAACCGGATTTCGTTTCTACTGATGTCATGCTCGAGACACAAGAATCATAAAAATAAAGAAAAAAATGGAAAGTGAGCGAAATAGACTGACGTGGGCTGACCGAGTAGCGGTCCAATGGCACCGAAACCATGTAATGTTTTTATTTTTATTTTTACATAACATAACATACCCAGTAAAATCCCACTTAAAAGTAGGCTCTGGGGGGGAGAGATGAACACAAACCTTACCCCTACCCCCGAAGGGTAGAGAGGCTGCTTCAGAAGAGACCCCCGGCTCATGCAAAACGCCTTTTATATATATATGTATATACTATTATTATTAGTATTATTTTTAATTATTATTATTATTTATTATGATTATTAATTTTTTTTTACATCGCACACACCATAAGAAAAAAGTAACAGATACACATAGGCACATGAAGACAAAGCATGTATGAGCAGTATAGCAATAAACCAACATAGCATGATAGCATACTAACGAAGTACCCATTAAACCAACAAAACATAGCCACAATCAAAGTACCACATTCATCGCTGCAACAGTCATAAAAGACATAAAGTAAACATACCAACATGACAAACAAGCATACCTCAAAACTATGGCTTCTAACATGTGTCCTAAGTGACTAATAATCTCTAACCTTTATTTTTACATGACTCGTTTAATTCAATGTTGACATTTTTATTTTGTTATTTATTTTACTTATTAACTTATAACTTAAAAAGATAATAAATAAAATTATATAGTGGTGATAATGTGGCTAAGTGGGAAAGGTTAGGTGACCATTAAAGGGTTTTAAGATTTTCAGTGAGCTGAGATTCTAGTGAGGTGAGATTTCAGTGTATCGGTATTAAGGATGGTCTAATATGGTTACAAATCCTAGCTAGAATAGAGATATTAGGTCACAAGGAGTCATCCCACTTTTCCTCATTGTCACATCAGTGTCACATCAGCTTTCCCCATTTAGCACGGTGTCGTCCCACTTTTCCTCACTTTTCTCCATTTTCAAATCTTATTTTAAATAAATTATTTTAACAATAAATAATAATAATAATAATAATAATAATAATTAAATAGATTCATTAAAAATAAAATATAAAATTACATTAAAATTTAAAAAGATATTACATTAAATTAAAAAGATATTACATTAAATGAAAAAAAATCACAACGATTATAAAAAATAAGCAACAACGATTAAAGACATTTAAAATACTAGTTATTCGGGTTATTGGCGTGATATTGCTGCGATAAATGCTCCAAATGCTCGATAAGGTCGGCTCGAAGGTTTTCGTGCATTGTTCTTGATCGTAGTTGATAAAGAATGTCTTCTTCAGGCTGTTCATCTCTAGGAGGGTCCTCCAATTGTAAATACTCATCAAGAGCATCTGGAGCGTCACCGTATGCTAACTGTCGTATCGCAGACGTGCACTTTTGAAGTGCGTTAAAACTTTGATGACCTCTTGCATCAAACAATGTTTGAAATTATTGGTAATTCATTTCAACATCGTCTAAGATACGCAAAAATAAATCTTTAGGCATACGAAATCTTCTTTCAAATAATTCGTTGGGGAATGTTGGGTTGCTTTCGGTGCTAAAATAATGATCAACAAGCCTTTTGTGTGATTCGGCACGATCGTCCTGACATATATACCTTTTAAGAATATTGTAACATATATATTGTAAAAAACATAATAAAAAAATATATAAAAAACAAATATACTAAAAAAATTGTTTATATCTTCTCAAAGAGGATGCGGTGGATGCAGACTCGTTTAAACTCGTGGCCACGATGGTTGACAAAAACTGAAAGTTTCATTGTCTGATATTGATCTCGTCTTCTTCAGAACTTGACGATTTACTTTCAAATGGGGGAAGCTCAAACGTAAACGGATCCATTGGTTTAAACTTTATAAAATTTGAGTGTAGAATGAAAAAAGAAAATGATAAAAAGTGTGAGTTGTGATGTAAAAAATGGTGAGATTTTATAGAGTTTAATTTTTTTTAAAGCTCCAACGGTCCTATGCAACGGCTATTTCTCCCCCTTTTCGTTCGGCTTGATTCGGTGAGTCCTCCCCGATTTACCCCACCCCAAAACCGGGGGAACGGTGTTCCCACTTCTTTCCGATCCGGCAAAGGCCTCCCCGGCTCCTTCCCGAAGCCCACTCCGTGTGGCCTTATCCGCCGTTCAAAAAAAAGACAAAAAGATAGAGATATTATCCGTCATAGCCGACAACGTAGTATTCAGATGACTAGAGCCCAAGAACCAAACTTACCATATTCGGAACAAAGAAAATAGACTTCGGTGACCCGTTATAGACAAAAGGGTCCCATATGTCAATTCTTGACCAATTTTCAATATTGTTGTATGTTACCAGAGCCATTTTTTTCGATATTTTAATTATGTTGTGTGAGTACTAAAATGTGTCCATGTAAATATCAAAAAATTTGTAAATCAGTGATAGTAAGATATATTTTGTTTAAAAATAATTATATGTATAACATATATAAAAAATTCAGAACTTCAGGTCCCTTAAAAAATCAGGCCCAGTCCATTCACTTTCTGACACCCCTAAATTCCGGCTCTATTTTTAAAGTTTAATTCGATTGAAAATTAATTAACAATCTTATTTTTCATATTCTTCGAGTCATCTTTTGATTTATGTACTGCTTTTTTTTTTTTTGTTAGTTTGCGACTCTCATTTTGAGTCCAAATTAACTAATTATAACTTAATTATGTCTGACAAGTCTAGATCTAATTGGGTTGATCACACTTCACATGCAAATTAAACTTGGGTCTATTAATTCTCATGCACAATCCTGAATCTTGAACGGCTTATATAATATTGTAGCTCCTTATTTCATTTCTAAAAGTCTAAAACTCGTAATTACATATTTTCATGGACGTACTTTTTTTTAACAGCAATATTCCTACTTCTAAATTACACCCAAATACACATTGCTTGGATTTGAACGCAAGACCTCTTTCAACCTCTACCAAGTGAGCTAGTCCTACATTGACAAAAGGATTTTCATTGACGTACTTAACTACTTTAAGCAATTCATACAATATTGGCAAGGAAAAAGTGCAAAAATGGCGAATTTAAAGGGTTTATTGTTGACCTTTCATGTATATACTTTATAGTGCCGAACTTTTAATTATATATAGTTTCCTTTAAAAATTTTTTAACATAAGGTCATTAAGATAATAACACTAAATAAATATTTATTCATAAACAAATGGTTCTAGACATTTAAGGGTATATATAGATACGTTAGATTAAACTAAATAAACTATTTATCCTAAAAAAGTTTAAAAAGAATTATAAGTCATTAGATTATTAATTAACTGTTATGAATAAATCAAGTTGTTGGAAATATTTTAGTTTTAACCACTTTTGTTGATGTTTTTATCAAATTTGTTACATTATTTAAATGTTCATAACTTTTACATATGGTATTATTTTTTGAAAAAATACACCCTAAAAACATACATTTTTTTATCTTCAAAATGAGTATTGTGTCTTTAGCATTTCCTACTCAATGTTGTGTAAACCTGAAAAATTCAAGACACAATGATGTTGCAGAATACATAATGTCAAGTAAGAATGACACAATAACAAATATGAATGACATAATAATCTTTAAAAAAATACACAGTTACATGTTGAAAAGACACAATAACTTGTAAGAAAAACATAAAAAATGATTATACAAAAACGTTTCATAAGGACACAATAAAGATAATCAGACACAATAAACTGAAAATTTTTCATTTTTTATAGCAAAACTATAATAATTTTAAATAATTTTTTTTTGTTTTAATGATATATATTTTTTAAGAAAGATAATATTGTATATAAAAGTTTTGAACGTTTAAAAAAGGTGGAAGGAAAATAGTTATGACTAAATTACATTCCAACAACTTTTCCCTCTAAAATTTTGAATTTTCCCTCTCAAATTTGATTTCATAAATCTTTGAGTAAATTATCGATATGATCCTTGTCGTTTGCTAGTATTTCACTCTAGTCCATAGGTTTTATAAATTACCCATATATTCCCAAACTTTTGACATTTATAACACATATAGTCCTTAAGTCAATAAACTGCCCTCACATAATTGACTAAATTACCCTCATATAAGGATTACAAATGTTCAATGTTTGCATATGGTAACTTATGAAACCTAGGGACCAAAAGTGAAATTCTATTAAACCACAGGGATCGACTATCTCGGTAATTTACCCTAAATCTAATGATCCTATTGGAACCTAACCCGTAAATTGATAGAATATATAGAATAGAATGAAGTTCAATACACAACGTACACTAAATTATAACAAGATCAAAAATAACAAACCTTCAATTTCTTAATTTTTTTATATTTTTTGAGCAAGTTTATATTCAAAAAAATTATTAAAAAAAATAATATTTCGCTTTGAGCAAGTTTATATTCAAAAAAAATTATTAAAAAAATAATATTTCGCTCTTCCGCCTACACAACCCAAACTAACTTAATTTTCCACACACGTTAACATAACCCAATTCAATTTTTATTAATATACTTGTTATATAAGTATGATTAATCATTGTTTTTAAATTATTAAAAAATTAATTTATCTCAAACAAAATACTTATAATTTTTCTAAATGGTTATAAACTATAAGTTTTTTTTTTTAAAACGTATTAATTTTATTTTTTGAAAATAACTCCGTTTTTTAATAAAAATTTATGTCGGAACGTTCACAATATTGCGTGGTTAAATTTTTAAAAAGAGTTAAATTATATAAATTATTAAATAAAAATTAAATTAGATTTAAAATTATAGAAAAAGTTAGGCTGTGATTTGCAACTTGGGTTGGTGGAGATGCTTGGGTTGGGAAGTTGGGTTGTGAAAAAGGATTTGTTTTATTTTTTACAAATATGGCAACCCACCCTTGGTCTTGCTAAAGGGTTTTTATCTTTAGCGTCTAGCTTTATAGTTTAGCTTTAGGGGTTAAGGTGATGGTTTAAGTTTCAACGAGATACTTCCAACACATGTGAAATAAATTCAATCAAATTTAGTTAGTGTCTGATGACATGGGATAGTGGTCCTAAACGAGATACAAGTAATTCGATATGATAAGAAGGCCAGAAGGCCGGACAGCCAGGAATGACAAGACGAACCGGATTAACCGGAGGAATACTCGTGGAATCCGGGAGTAAAGCTTTTACACCAAAGGTAGAAAGAAGATGCGGTCAAGTCAGGAGAAAAGCAGAAAAGGCGTTAAAGTGATCGAGTCAACCCTTTTCACCAAAAAGGAATATGTAGGGAACACAAGGAAGGTCTCACAAAAGCATGTGGCTACCCTGCCCAAAGAGGAAAGCTCTAGTTCCCTGAAGCTCGGCCTTCCAGGAGAAGATTAGTATAAATATCAGGATCAGGTTGCTCTTCCATACTCCACTCCATCTCTTGCTCATTTTACTTACTCTCTCGCTGAACTTACTTTCCCGACCCAGAGACTTATTCTCACGCCGGAGTCTAATCGCAGGAGATCCCCTCCTGCGATAAGGCTAACGGTGTTTTCTTATTCTTAGCAGGATAGCCAGGAATAGAGAAGCCGGTGACTAAGTCCAGCTTGAAGACCGTTTGAGCGATACTCGAACAGTGTCAAATGCCATTTTTAAATTGTTTTTTTGGTAAAATCTTAATTATTTTTAGTTGATCTCACCACACTACCTCAGTTTATTACATGAGCTTCTATATTCTATATATGTAGATAGTTACATAAACTTTTTGCAATCTTTATTATATTAAAAAATAGCATGAACTCAAAAAATATTTTTCTCGTCTCTCTCTCCTATTAAATATTAATTATCTTTTATATTAAATATTAATAATAAATCATTTTAAATAATTAAATTATACAATTAAATATAATAAGATAGATCTTTTATCATAAAAATTAATTATAACTTAATAAATCATAAGAAAATTTCAATTATATAATATCTTAAAATGTAATTTTATAATTTTCAATCCTTATTTGTAGTATGTTATATTTAGACATTCAATTTTTATTACTTCATAAACAATTAATAATAAACATACAAATCTTTTTAAAAAATTGTTTATAACATGGTATTTATCAAACCCATGTAGTACATGGGTTTATAACCTAGTATGACAAATATTATAAAATTATTGAAAATAATAAATCAGTTTAACTAAATATAAATATTGGTGTAATCATTTATTACTAATAGCAATTTCAGTATCAAACGCCACCGACCATCTTTTTCTGTATATAAAGTTTTCGCCTATAAATCAGATGATACAAATTTAGATGAAAGTGAGTTGTGGATTGGTTAGAGAGGCATATGTGGAATTTGAGCGTAAGTTTTTTTATTTCTTTTTTTCCTTTTTTTTTTTCGATTCTAGACTCATTTATTACTATAAGCTAGGGGTGTACGTGGTGCGGTTCGGTGCGGTTATGGTCAATTTCAAAACCATAACCGCATGTGCGGTTAATGACATTTCTAAAACCATAACCGAACCGCAATATGCGGTTAACCGCACTTCGGTTAACCGCCGGTTTCGGTTAATTTCAGTTAAATCGGTTAATTAACCATTCTATTATAACCTAAAATAATAAATTTAAAATAATGTGTATTTTTGTCGAGTGTAGTCCAATTTTAATATATCAAGACATCTCATAGCCGAACTTGTCCTTTTATAGTGAGTTTTCATTACATGTTTATTTTTTCATCGATGTGCTACTTCGGTTGTTTGTGGTGATAATGAGTTTAGGGAACGGTGATCAGTAAGATTAATAAACTGTTATAATTAAGGTGTATTTTACTATATATAAAGTGAAACTGATAGCATCTACTGTGTTAATATGATTAATATCATGAAGAACATCATATGTTTTGAAGAATTATATAATAATTAATAATAATAATAGTAATAGTAATAGTAATAATAATATATAACAATCGGTTCGGTTCGGTTAATGCGGTTAGTTTATACATCAAAACCGAAACCGAACCGCAATGTGCGGTTAATCGATTATGCTTAACCAAACCGTCGATTAATTGTTCGGTTCGGTTAAATCGGTTCGGTTAAGTCGGTTAAGTCGGTTACGATTCGGTTAATTCGGTTATTTGCTCACCCCTACTATAAGCCTAGTCGTCTAGCACATTTAGATAATTAGATGGTAACTTCACCGTTATATTTAGAGTAAATTATTGATATAGTATTTGTGTTTTGCTGTATTTTATTTGTGTCACAAATTATTCTTATATATTTGACCAAATTATCTTTATATAAGAGTTATATGTATTACAAATATTTTAAGTTTTGAACAATATAGGTAATTTATAAAACCTAGGACCAAGAGTGAAATGTCAGTAAATCACATTTATCATCTCAGTAACTTTCTATTATATTTTAGATATTTTGATGCATAAGAATATCGGTGGTTTTTTCGATCATTAATAACACCCCAACTTTTACAAATTGTCACTTTTAATTCTTAAATTTCAAAAGTTTAGAAAGTTAACTCTTGCATTAGAATACACACTATATGGTCGGTCTCTCATAAACCATACTAGATCCAACAATCTTTACTTAAAGCAAGATAAATGAGTTGATTTAAGTGAACATTTATTGTATTTTTGGTTAAAATAAATAATATTATAAATAAAATGGGTAGAGATGTATAATATCTTGACATAATACGAGTGAAAATGAGTAGCTTAAAAATTATATAGATAAAATGAATTCAAACAGGTAAAAATTATCAAAATATATTTGATGAGAAGATAATTAAAATTATTAAAATAAACTATTATATATATACAACTCATTTAAACTTAAACTAAATTAAAGTTTTAAAAACATATCATTTAGACTTAGACTAGTTTAGTTAAACTCATATTGACTCAAACTCGTTCTACTTGTAACACAACCTAAACTAATTTTACTTAAACTTGTTCCGACTTATTATATACTGTTTCTATTTTGGGTGCTTAAACCACACCATTTGGTCTCTCCAATCCTACCAAATTAAACCTTCACTTTCTCGCTCTAAAACTTCTAGATAGAGAAACACCATCTCTTTATTTTTTTTCTTACCTCGAAGACTTTCTAAAAAAAACACTTACTAATGGCTTTTTGTCTTTCCTCTTCCCTTCACGTTCTCCCTCCCCTGTGTAATTTCAACACAATCACCCATCCCCAACAACAGTGCCGCCGACCGCCGTCACCGTCACCGGAAACTCACGTCCTTGGTTTGCTAAAAAAGGCGAAAGCGAAAAAAGCAATAATTATAAATAACCGAATACCTTGCCCTCACGTGAGTGACGTGACAGATACAATGTTTGAAAACTCAAATACTGAAATTAGCTTGTAAAATTTTCTTTTAACACCATTATTTGTTATGAGACGTGAGGAGGGCTTTACCACCCTTCATCACGCATTCATGCCCTCATCACCCACATCTGTCATAACATATAGGGGCGTGACCACCATGTGGTGGCAAGCCCGTGTGGAGCTTCACGTCGTCAAGGAGAAGAAGGGGGGAAAGGAGGAGGTGATGTGGGCTTGATGAGGAGGTGATGATAAGAAATGGGATGATGACGTGGAGTGATAACGGGTGATGATGTTGGTTGATTATGTGACGCCTACGTTGAGTGATGGGGGTTGATGATAACATATAACATAATTGAACGGAAAAAAGACTCCTTTTCATAGTTCAAATGTATTCTCGTACCCAACAACCCACGTGTTTCGATCACAGTCTGCAGCCAACATCCCCGTATCCAATGCCCAAGTGTTGACAAACACTGAACCGATCAAATCCACCTACCTCTTAGAAGAAAACTCACTATGTGGTACAACCTCCTACTGACAGCTTTGGTCAGGATTTGAAACAATGATTTCACAAATCCTAAAAGTTATGAGAATCATGAATTACCAGTTGAGATCCAAATTTTTGATAGCTTATAAAATTTTCAATTTTTATTTTTGAAATTTAATAATTTTACTTTTTACCTTTGCGTTATTTTATAGACTTTCCTTTTGTTGATGATTTAAATTTTAAACCCTATGATTATAAAAAGGGTCTGTTCTGATAATTCAAGTGTCTTTGACTAGCCGAGAAAAAAATTATTCAAGCGAATTGTAAATTTATATTTTTTTCGGTTCTATATTATTACATATATATATACATATATATACGTGTTATATATTGTCACACCCCAGGCCGGCGGGAACGGATTGTGTTTTCCCATCGGGCGGAAGGTTCCCGGGGCGCGATATCATGAGTGATAATCAAATGATCAGATTGTTTACATAGCACATGAGATATAAATGAGAAATGCTAACATGACATGAAATAGAATTACAAAGTTAAATTATATTGTCCCATCATAATTTAACTAAGTAAATCTAATCAAAAAGAATCAATGAGTTTATATCTTGTGTCTGTACAAGATATACAAAAGTGATTCACTGTTTGTCATTCAAAAGTATGCAATCAAAAGTAAGCTAGGTCTTCTAAAAGTCCACTAGCTTAGTACTTGCATATATGTGTCTACACCTGTCCGTCACCTGAGAAAACATGCATTTAAACAAAGTCAACACTAGGTTGGTGAGTTCATAATTAAGTTAATGTAAAACCTTGATTCATTCACATGCACATTCACAATGATAGATATGTTACTTGTATGTTATATGTTTTACCTGTTCACCCAATGGCTTCTCAATAGTTATATTTACAAGTATTATATCGTCCTAGTAGTGTTGCTTATATATAGGGCATATGTAAGGGAACTAAGCCATAGCCAACATCCCACCACAACACCACTAGAACTCCACACTACTTGTAATACAACTATTGATTCCCATTCTCAATTCACATGTTTATCTCTTCTTTAATCACCTGTGTTCTCATGTATAGAATAATATAATGATAGCGTTATAGTTATCACACCGAAGTATTGATAACTAATATATGTGTTAAGGATATTAGATTTAATTAATCTGTTCCTTGTATTATTCTATTTTCTGCACGTTAACTGCTGTTACACTTTTAAATTATTAAAAGTGTTAGTTAACTGTATGTAGTGTATCTCAAATGCAACGTATAGAGCTCAAAAGGATTCCATTGTGATCCTCACGTAATCAGATTACAATGCACCCGATTCACCTCCATCCCGCCGTGTGAATCCCAATGACTTCATCAAAACTGTTACTAATAATATGACATGAGAGAAAATAAATTCCTCAGTCTACTAGTCCACAGGTAACGATGGATGATGTACATCTGTGTTGTTACTGATCTCAATGTGATTAACAAAGTTGAATAAGAACTTGTCTTATTATGTTATGTTAATCATAATACAGATGATATTGTCATCATGAAGTTACGTTATCATGACATCATTCGTGTGAACCCATATGCTCACCATAACATCCTTAAACCGTATTAAGAACAAGTCTTAATACTTTTAAGTCATGCATGGCGGTTAAAGAATCAATGCGATCATGCTATCACATAGTATGTTTTTAAGGTATAGATTAAGTGTTATAAGTAATTGACTTATCACACTTGATCCATTATGATGTGGAATGATATTAAGAATATATTTTATCTTCTAATCATTCATGTGCCGTGAAGTGTCAACATGTTTCACTGTAGTAGTTCACATTGTTTGTTTGTATATGAATTATCTCAATGTTTACTCATGTAGGAATAACCAAGTGTTATAAGATATAATCTTACAACTATGTTATTCTAATGTGTTGATGATTATGAAATTACATTACCATAATCATCTGAGTTTCCCTGTTATCTCATGATCATACAAGCATGCATACAATGATAAGCGATAATAAACAGTTTAATATTATCGAAATCAATGTATAAATAACATGTTAAGCAAAACTTTTAACTAAATAAAAGTAAACATGTTTCTCAGCTCCGAGAGTTTAAAATCAGTAAAGATTAAAGAAAAAGGGGCATATGAACTCACCTTTCGTTAGAAGTGGTTGACTTAGCTTAAAAGAAGAATGCGCGCGCTCTTGATTGAACTTGAGTTTGTTTTCACGATCCTGTATTGATTTTCACGTTGCATTTAACTTATAGATTTAAGTCGTATAGACTTGTGCGTGCGTATGTGTTAGCCCTAAATTGGTTAACACTTGTGAGTCTCAGTCTTGGTCTTCATTCGGCCCGGTGTACTTACCATTGTTTTTGATGTCACTTAACCCAATTAAGTTAGTGTTTGTATACCTTGTTTATTGAATCATGTCTTACTCGTATTATTAGTACGACAATAATGTTATAGATATAAGAATTTTAGATTTTTGTTTAACATATTCGAAATGTCATGCGTTAAACTTTATGATTCAACTCAATTCCTTGCCACCCTTGTAGTAAAAACACTTAATCCCCATACATTATTACCCATAAATTTTGAATTAACCAAGTCCTTATATCATTTGTCATATGGGCCGATTGTTACTGGGCCGAGACCAGTTATGGGCCGAATGTTCTCATGTGGTTCAAACCAAATGTTCGTGGGCCAAGCCGGTTGTGTGTGAACTTGGGCCTAGATCGAAAGATTTTGTGTGGTCCTAATGGGTGTCATAATAGATGGGCCAAGCTGTTAGGCCAGTTAATATTTTATGGGCCTGTTGGTGAGTTTGGGCTGTATGAAGACGTGGGCCATTTGCTGATTGAAGGCTTGCATGCCTTAACCCTTTGTTCGGTGGTGACACCATTGACCGAACTCAGGTACTAAGTAACCGAGGGATCAGCGAACCTATCAACAGCCTTAGGTTCGGTTACTCTCTATTGTGAGGCTAGGTTCGTGCTCTTCCAGGTTCACAATCTAGGGTTTCTATCAAAAGGTTAGTCTGCTGAGGAGAAGGGTTTGGCTAGGGTTGAATCACCCAGGTTCGTTCACAGCTTGAACAGGTTCGCGAGTGGAAGGTTTGGGACCTTAAGGTTTGGCATGGCAGGCGGTTCGCAACAGCTCCATGGTTCGGCTAACCCTGAAGGGTTCGGCACTGTAGAAGGTTCGGTCAGCTCCTTGGGTTCGTGGCATTAGGGTTCGCCACTATGGTTCCGCCGTAGGGTTCAGCTGCTGCTGATGGTTCGTTGCAACTGGAAAGGTTCGGTGTTCAGAGGTTGAGCAGTCCATGGTTTGTAGCAGTAGCAGGGTTCGGCTCCCATAGGTTCGCCCATCTGTTTAACCCCCACGACCTTGCACTGTTCATCCTCCTTCTCATCGAATCCAGTTGCTTCAACTCGTTCCTACCCATCTACTGGCTTGTTCCATCTCATAAGGTGTTCGCCTGAGGGTCTAGGGTCATGTAGGTCCGGATTCATGGCTGGTTACAAGGGTGGTCGACCAAGGGGTATGAAAACCCTATTTTTCAAATTTTTCGTGGATCATTACCTCGTTTTTCGCAGGATAAAACCTTAGATCGGTTGTACTTCCTTGTAGAGGACTTCGAGATCTACGCGTGGGGTTCAAGAATCACCCAAATTGGTTGAGAAATGAGAGAGTTATGCTTGTTTGAAGGTGATTATTGGTGGTGAGAAATGGTAGCCGGAAATTGGGTGTAGAGAGAGAGTTGAAGATGGTGAAATGAATACAAAGGGCATCATTTAGACTTTAAATACCCCGCGGGTATTCGGGTTCATTTCGGTTGCTCGGTTCGTAATTTCGTCGCGTATCCGGAAAATTACGCGCAATTTAATTATAATAAATAAAAGAAGGTTGTTTAAATTATTTTGATGAGTTTCAATATTGTAAAATGTTAAATATTATATTTTATTAAATTTATTATCGCTTCGTGTCGTGTTTCGTTTTCGTTTCGTCGAATCGCGTCACCATCGCACGTATTCGTTCGAATCGTCATTCGAACGAACACGACAATGGTTTTGCTTTCCGACTTTTATTTTCTACTTTCCAGTCATCATTTCAGAACGTTAAAATCACAGATATGTTTGTGTGAATCGTCACCCACGCAAACACACTGTCAGTTCGTTATTCTGAAACGACACTGTAATTTAGTTTGAATTGTGTTTCCTCACTGTCGGACTCAACTAAACATCCTGTTATCACATAGTTTTCACATTGAATTGTCGGCCATCTGATTCCTGTCATCAATGGATATCAGATCGCAACCGATTTGTTTCAGTTAATTGCTTGAACACTGTTGTTTCTCATGATCTGTTGAGTTAATTGTACTTAAGTTTTCACTTAAATACACACAACTAATGCTTCAATTGTACGTTGTACTTACTGTATCCAAGTTTACACAAAAATACATACAACGATTTCTTGTATTTAGGAATCTGTTAGTACAAACACTGTTTACAAGCACATATGTACACATAGTTACTGTATGCAAGTACACGTACCGTACGGACTTGCCGGCCGGTCAGGTACTAGTTGTCACATATATACATATATATATATACGTGTTATATATATATATATTTAACATAAAAATGATTTGTGAAATTTATGTGCCTTTGATAAAAGTGGGCCCTAGACATTTGGTCGGCTCAAGCTCTTAGGTGACCTAAAACGATAAATAAAAATAAGGCCCTTAACTTAAATAATATAAAAAACCATTATCTTTATCCGGGTTTTAAACCAACAATTTTCTTTCATATTATACATACCTTATTTAGTAAAGTTGGTTACCAATCACAAATTTTTATTTTTTAAATCTCAAAACAACTTTATATTAAATAATTAATTTTCAGCAAAAACAAACATTGCAAACTTGCCTTAGTGGCAAAAACTTGAGGGTTCTATTTTTATGGTTATGGGTTCGACCCAGTTGCCAGCTTGTTTTTATCTTTTTTTTTATTTTATTTTCTTTTACTTTTTCCTATATACCTTCCTATACTTATATATAAAATTACTAGGTTAAAATCCCGTGTATTACACGGGTTGCCAAAAAAATATTATATATACGTGTCTGGTAAGAAAAAGTTACGTAGCTAAAAAGTATGTATATTGCATAATTTAACTAAACTCATGTTTTATAAAAGTTGTATAAATATGATATAATTTGTTAATAAAAAAGTCATCAAAATATGTTTAAAAAAATTTGATCTATACTTATAAATTATGTTTTAATTTTTAATTTTTTTCAAAATGTAATTGATAAACTTAAATTTAATTAAAGTACTTATTCTTCTTTAAAACACTAAAATTAACTTGACTTAAAATTTATATTGATACATATAACTTGTTTTTTTTTTCAAATTACTTACTTTTTATTATTTCAACATAGTACATGTTTATCACTAAAAGCAACCATTCATATTAAATTTTTTTAAAATTTTAAAATCACTCATAAAAACAATTAGTATCATTAATCTTTATTTTCCAATATATTAATAAATATAATTTGAATATAACTATACTTAAAAGAAAAGTGGTTATCATAAATAATTTCATCTTAATACAATTAATTAATAATATATTAATTATTATTTCTAAGTAAATACTAAATATAGATAATTAAAGAGGAGAGAGAATGTAAGCCCCAAAATTCCCACACGTAAACACGTGTTTAAAAACAACGTCAGAGTTAGGTCCCAGAAAAATCCACATACATGTTTGGTTTACAAAACATGTTTATCACTTAAGACTTTCAAAAACTTACAGTTTAAGGTTTTCAAAACATATGAAAACATTACATACACTCCAATATGTAATTTACACCAAGTATATGTTTTACAAATGATAGTTCGATCCTTTCCTTCCGATCTCGAGCTCGCATCACCCACTTGTATCTATTTAAAACCTGAAAACACACCCAACAATCAAGTGTTAGTTCATAAGAACTAAGTGAGTTCACCCCGCTATAACCCCAAGTGTATTCCATAACACCATATGGAATACAATAATAATATTCCAAACACCATGTGGAAACATTATTCAACCCGAACACAAAACGATTTACTAACCGGTCGTTTTCACCCAAAACCCCTTAAATCTCCAATTCTTGCCCAAACGAATTATATTTATCCTTTGGAACCCCATCAAAGTTGAAATAATTCAATTTATGTCATTTTTAGACATACAGACGCAACATGGGCGTGTTTCGGAGGAACATGGCCATGTCAGAAAGTTTCCAGCATCAGATGTGCAGATACGACATGGGCGTGTTCCAGTGGAACATGGTCATGTCAAAACTGCTTCCATATACATATATTTTCTGTGTTCTCCCCCCCCCTCATCCCTTTTCACCAAGGATTTCAAATTGCACAACCACAACAATATATTCACCACATTAAATTCATATTCATAGCACATTAAGACACCAATAAAGTGCTAGAACATGAAACCACCCAATAAAAGTCAAATTTCACACAATTTCCTTAAGACTTCCTATTTCACCAAGGATTCTCAAGGTAGGTAATCACACCACTTGTGATTTACCTAAACTCCATAAATTCACCATGGGAAGATCACACCACTTGTGATTCAACCCAACTCCAATCTCACACCACTTGTGAATTGTTTGACTATTTTCAGTCAAACTCCAAATAAGAAGTTCACACCCCTTGTGAATCATTCTTGTTTCACCACACCACTTTTTAAACTAACTCCATTTACAATAACTAAGCAAATATAACACCTATTGCATGTTATTGTCACACACCCAATATACATACACCAATTCACCAATTTAATCTCCAAACACCCAAAATCATACATACATCAATTATACACCAATTGATCACCATAACCTCTAAATACACACACACACACCAATTATACACCAATTGGTCACTTATCACCAATAAGTCATGCACTAAAACAAACACCTAACACCCAACATGCATATTCCACATAATTGCATGTTGTTGACCAACACCAGGTCAACATACATTTTAACACATATAATCAATTATACACCAAACCCCAAATTCATATATCTACACACTAATATACATCCAATTTTATCACCATTTGACCAACAACTAAGTCAAATACTCCAATTGCCACTATATGTGGTATTATATACATATACTAACTTAACAACGCATATTCCTCATGCATTGCCAAGTTGAACACCAATTCAATCATATATACACCCATATACACAATATGCACCAATTAAATCTCCAAACACCAAATCAAAACCAATTCATCAAATTCTAGCATATCAATGCATTTTCTACATACATTGATTTTATGCTACACACACCTAGTTTTCACCAATTAGTCAACTTTAACACCCCCATAACAACACTAATATGACTTATGGTTGCATAATTAGTGAGTAGGTGACTCACCTTAGCCCGTAGGATCTTCACCAAAGTCAACTTGGCCTTTTCCGGTCTTTGACTTAGTCCTTGGCTTTCACCACCATCACCTTGTCTCGACAAGTGGTCCACCACCAAAATCTCCTCCCACTATCGTTTCCTATTATCACAACTAATAGGTTCAATACAAGATTTGACTATAACTAGTCAAATTTCATCCAATTGACTATCATCACCAATTACACCTAGGTTATAGTCAAATTACTCCCTAATCACAAAATTTTCACCTTTTGTGATCATAACAATCAATTAACCTCACCCCTCCCTTTGAACACATTATTAGGTAAAAATCAAATTGTTGACATTTCATCAAACAACTTGTGTGCAGGAATTTCACCTACACAATTCAACTACACCCAAAACCCCATCAATCTTCCATTTAGGTTTCTAATCACCCAAGTTCAATAATCACCAATTTTTATATCATTTCAAATGTTAGAAATCATCATATTACTATCTACTACAATCCAACACCCATTTTAACACCCTAATTCATCTTCCTCATGAATCTTACAAAAAACCCATTTCAATCAACTTCATCAAAATCCATGAAATGATCAAAATGTTGTTTCTAGATGATATCCATGATGATTAACAACATATGAAACCATGTAAACTCTTAATTTCGGATTTCACCCATCAAACCCACACCCCTCATGGAGACCCACGAAAATCTCATCAAAACCCACTAAAATTTCTTACCTATGTGTAGTAGAATGCAAGGAGAACACAAAACTACTCTTGCATGAAAGAAGGGATCATGATTTAAGCTCCAATTTGATCAATTCTTCAAAATTTCATGGCTTCCTCCTTGTTCTTCCTCCTCCTCACGTTTACAGACCCACATACACATAGAAAGTGTAATTTTGACCAAGTCAAAACTTTTAACTCCTCATTTTACATCTTTCAGCTAATTACACCTTTGGTCCCCCTATTACTAGTTAACTCTAACTAGTTATGACTAACTAAATTAAGTTAGTAAACACCCACCATAATTTCAAGAAATCAAATATTTATAAAACACCCACCAAATAATATATAAAAATATAATTTTTACACCAATTATATTCGTTTTATAATATTTTATCAAAATGGGTCGTTACAGAGAAGCGGGAAAAAGAAAACTTAGATGTCATAGAAAGATGACAAGTGTCCCAAATTATTTTTATTTATTAGTATAGATAGATATTTTTAACTTCTTATACCGCAACGTATGATGAATAATGAGGTTTTACTTGATATCAATTATTTTTGTATACCGCAACATGCAGTGAAGTTTTTTAGATGTTTTCCTTCTTTTTTCCTTTCGAATTTTCTTATATTTACATACCTTTTTTTCTTTTTTCCTTTAAACTTTCATATATTTATTTCTAAATTATTTTTTAGCTTCTTTTACCACAACATGTGATAAAATGTGGGACTTCACTTGGTACCGCTTGTTGTTGTATACCGCACGTGTGATTTAGTTTTCTTTTTAGTTTTTTCTTTTTTTCCTTTTGAATTTTCTTAAATTTTATATTAAATAAAAATAATTATTCGTATCATAATATTACTAACGTATTTTATTGTCATTAAATATATTTTATATCTTTTTTTTTGTTTTTTATTTCTTTTTTCCTTTTAACTTTCTTATATTTATACATAAAATTACATTTTATTTTAACTTCTTATCCCACAGCATATAGTGGATAATTAACTTTACTCGGTATCGTTTGTTGTTGTATATCTCAACGTGCGGTGAAGTTTTTCATATATTTTTTTATTTTTTATCGTTTGGTCATGTTTATGTCATTACGTGTGAACATTAACGTGACTTTGTCGCTGCAATTTTATACGTTTCCTGTTTGTGCTTAACCACGTTTATATCAACGCTTACCTCATTTATATTTGTTGCAAACTTTTTTAACAAATTTATAATTTCAATGTTTGGTCATGTTTATATCATAAGATATAATGTATAAAAAATGAGCCAGCACAATTTTTACACATCTTTTTTTTTATGTTTAGCCATGCTTATGTAAACACTGGTTTTTTTTAGATTTTATAAAACCAGTCAATTACCCGCCGGGAAACGCGGGCATAACTTGCTAGTTTTTCTGATTTGGCAACTTTTGTATAAAAAATGTGGAGTTAAAACTCCTAAAAATTGCGGCCTTCATTAGAGTCGAGGCACAATACTAGGACTTAAAAACTTTTATATGTGAGCCGGTCTAAGGTTAAATTATTTTACCTAAATTAAAAAATAAAAAAAAAGTCCCACTTTTTCAGCTCTACACCCCCAAGCATATATATGGACAATTGTCATAAACTGGCCCTCGATTCATGGCGTTCACATGGGTGGGGGGTCTTGGGGGTTAATGCCATTATGAATCACATAGGTTAGGGGCATTCTTGTTGCTATATTCGAATTATAAGATGCATGTATCTCAATATTAATTATCTGTTTACAATTACTGTATAACATATATAAAACAGTATAATGCTGACGAGATAAACAAATGTGCATTATTTAGATTGTTAAATCATATATATGACAATTTTTATAAATAGGTAGTATAACACGAAATACAGTTTAAGGTGGCTTTTCTTTCTTCATAAAAATGATTAAATGAAGAAAAAACTATGTTACTAAGAGTATCTCCAACAGTTCCTGGTTCAAACCAGCCACATCACTGCCACATCAGCTTTATTAAAAACCACCTTTTTACTCCAACAATACACCTTCTCAAACCATCTTTATATTTCCACATCATCACTTACTTTTACATTTATTTTAAATAACAATTTCACAATACTATAAAATATTTAATTTTTATATATTTATTTAAATAAATAGCAATATAATAAAAAATTAGCAAAAAATAGATTAACTAGCCGTTAAAAATTTAACCGTTAAACTAGCCGTTACGTAAAAAAATTGGACAAACAAAAAAAATACATAAATTTTTAAATAAATAAAATATATATATATAAAATTTTTTTATATTTTTTTATAAATATAAATATAAGTATATATATGGATTAATATTTTAATAAATATTTATATATGTATGTGATGAGAGTGTGGGGTCCACATTATTTGGTTTTTCTTGGTTTGAAAATTAAAACCACTCTTTGTTCAAACCAAGCCTCCAACAAGAAGGTGATAAATATCTTTGTTCAAACCACCATCAAACCATCCGTTGGAGATGGTCTAATGTACTAAATTGGATACTAGTAGTGCAATATATGACACATGTGCATTCTTTAGATTGTTAAATCTTAGATTTCGTAATATTTAATTTAGACAAACATAAAACTATATATATATATAGGGCAAAGATCATTTGATAACCCACATTTATTGTGTTAACCCGTATAACTTCTCAAGATCAATCATCTTTGACATTTCATTTTATCATCATTTCGAATGCAAAACATTTTCTTATTTTATGAATTACAATTGTTTTAAATCTTAAACGTATGTTAATTTAAGCAAACATATAAATAAGAAAAATGTTCTATTGTAATAATGATACCAAAATTAGATTTATATTGATGTTGGCGAAGTTATACGAATTAACGTTATATATATATATATATATGGTAAGGATCGGTTGTTAACCACCTTAATTGCAGTAACTCATTAACCCTGGCAAAATCAACCAAATTTTTGAATTTTTTTTCATGGCCTTAGTTAATGATCTAATAACTCAAGATCTTTCTTAGGCTGTCGTCTTCTTTTTAGGTTAAGATGATTATTTAGTTTAACTTAACCATGTAGAACTAGATGACACAATTCGCGTGTTGTGCATATTCAACACACTCGTTTCTCTTTGAGAAACAAACCCAAAAGAAAATTTTATATATATATATATATATATATATATATATATAAACAGCTATACATGCAACATTCTGGAAAAAAAAGCAAAAAAGAAAAGAGAAAAAGAAAAAATAATCATTTGTGTTTTGTTACATCAATTAACACACTCTTGTTTCTTGAATCAAAAAGAAAAAAAAACTGGATCAAACTTAAAAGAAAAAAACAAACAAGTAAACACGGAAAAGAAAAAAAAAAGAAAAGAAAAAAGGAGGGGTGGAATCGACCCAGAAAAGGGAATACCACAACCTGGATACTAAAACCACTGCGAGATGACCAAATTATTGCACAAGTGTGTTTCCATTTTTATTATTTTCAAAGACCGGTTTGCAACAAATATATATATAACTTAATTTTAACTTAATTTTAACTAAATTACTCTTTGATATTTTTGTATGATCATTTTGCAACCAAATATCAAATATGTATATACAGTAATGTTCTAAGGTAGCTATACGACTTCTCTTGTAAAATGTCTTGAGTTGATTTATCATAGTTATTTTATTTTTCTTAATCATTTTCTGTACTTTTGAACAATTTTGCAATTGAATAATTTGTGTATCACAATATAACGGCTATTTTTTCGGAGCAATTAAGCATTTTTTTTTTAACGGCGAATGTCTCAATCGTGTGAACCCACTGTTTCCAGGCTATGTCACCAAGGTCTAGTTACCTGGACCTTTCATGAGCCACCACAACCACCCCAGGAGTAAACCTCACTAAGAAAACCCCCTGACCCCATTCAGAGCCCTATTTCGCTGCGGAAAGGATTTGAGCCCAAGACCTCCTAGTTGAAAGAATCTTGGGGTACCATTGAGGCAATGCCTCATCAATTAAGCAAATACCTAGTTTCTAGCAATGAGACGAATACGATATTGGGATTTTTTCCCTAGGATTTCCCATTCCTTAGCCGGAAAGATATGTGGCCATGAAAGGCGAAGGAAGACTGGAATGCCAACAGGCGTCTATTATTGAATTAACCCTAGAATGAAAGGGGTGATCTCGTATATATGTTAATACACTACAATCTTTTCATACAATTGTGGGCATAACTATAATTAGAGGCGTCCTTCACTTTCTTATTAATTATTTTATATTTTCCGAAGTATTACCGACACAATAGATGAAACCATGAATTATTACGACCAACACTCGAAAAGTACTTTTGGTCACACATGAAATATCACTTACATCAAATATTGCTCAGAATTGAGACATGAGATATTTCTAGTTATAAGTTTCCTTCTAGATAAATGAGTCAGATTATCACGCTCTATTTTTTGGGCGGAACGATCATCTATTTGCTAAGGTAAACTCATGTGACCAGCCATTTGTTTTTAAAAAAGGAATATATAAGAATTAGATATATAATTTTAATATGTTTGTTAAAAAGGAGAATAAAAGAAGTGAAAGAATACAAAATTATATAGTAGTAGTAGTAAAAATATATTATTATTACTATTACTATTATATTATTATTATATTTATTTATTTTTAACCAATTTTGGCTATCATAGTTTTGTTTTTACATGATCTAATTAAGGTAGGATTTTTTTTGTTTTCCGTTGATATATTATATTCTTTTGGAGTTATGGAAGACAAGGAAGTTATTTAAACTTATATATGTTAGTATGTGACAAGTCAATATCAATATGAGTTGCCAATTCACATGGAAACATGAATGGGCTATACGACACAATCATCAAAATTGGACCGGGCCCCCTGTAAAACTCCTGCATTACATGCACGTATTCAAATTTGGGCATTTCATATGACCATATCATATTTATCAAAACTTTAACAATACTAAAATAAAATGAACAGTCGTTCTCGTATTAATATATATATATATATTAAAAATCAACCAAATTGAATAGTATAAATATTTATATTTTTATTGAAATAAAATACATAAAAAAGGGATAATAAATAAATAAATATTATATTGAATACGAAATTTAATATATATATATATATATATTAATAGTAATGCATATGTGTCTGATACATGTATTGTCGTTTTATAAATTTATACTTGGACCATCAGAAATTTTTTTAATTTTGAAAATTGGTAAACATAGATAAGAGTATTAAATTTGAGATTTTTTCTTAGAGATTTGAGTTTTTGTTCGTTTGGGGTTAAATTTTTTATTGATAACCGTAGGAATTCACTTGCGTGGTTAACCACCGAGCCTCGTCAATACCCGACTAACCGAGAGGAATAGGTAAAGCGCGGCCGCAAGCAACCAGGTCGATAGCCTCAAAGGAAAATTATTCTAAGTGGGGATTAAACTTGAGATCTCTATATTGTCTCTCAATCACTTTAACGACTTTACTACTTTCTTGGAGGTTAGAGTTTAGGGTTTAGTTCGTAATGAAAGATTTGATTTTGCTATGTAACTTATGCTTTTGAAAATGATATATATTACCCATACTCGGGAGTGTATTGTGATAACCCGCCGCAACGCGCGGGGTGAATAAACGTAGTTCTCTTTTATAGTTCATGGAACTTTGGATTCAACATCATCATTCATTCGGCTTTAATTCATCCACCATTAAACAATTGGAAATCGTAAATAAATAATTAAATTAAGATCGATATAGGTGTATATATTAATTAAAAAGTGAGTAGATGTAGAAACTTACAAGTATTTATTTATTTATTTTTTAATTCTAGTTATAATCAGATAGGGTTTGATATGTGTTGATGTAAATGATGCGTCCGGTTTGACATGCTTCACCCCTTAGCCATATATTTGGAGCGAATTACTTTAGAAAGAACTTAGATGGAGACACAAAGGCAAATACACCAGCAAATCAAGTTAATAACGCGTTCTAGTTAGGCAACGCGTTTTCGTCATAAGGGTGTCCATAAACCGACCGAACCGTCTAAACCGGACCGGACCGAAGACAATTGGTCGGTTTTAGAACTTCATGGTGTGGTTTATGGTTTGAGTATTCTAAAAAACGAGTGATCTGATGTGGCTTACGGTTTGCATTTTTTCTAAACCGTATAAACCACACCAACCGTATACACACACACATACATATATATAGAGGAAAGATCAAATAAAAAGTATATTTTGCATAAAAAGGCTAAGAAGGATTTTTAAAATCTCCAAAACCGACACAAACGAACTCCGATTGAACTCATTTCGATGTCATTGGAACCGTCTCATCAAACCCTACAATATTAGCTTTTAAGTTTTCGTTTTAACAACTAGATTTAGGTTTTAGATTTTAGGGCTTGGTTTTTAGCTTTTAAGTTATATCTTTATGTTAAAGATTTGTTTTTAAAGTTTTGGTTTTAGTATTAGGGTTTATTGTTTATGATTTAAGATTTGGGTTTTAGGGTTCGACAAGCCAGTTCCAATGATGCAAAAATGAATTCAATTGTGGTTTGTTTAAGTCGGTTTTCGAGCTTTTAAAAATCCTTCTTAGCCTTCTTAGGCAAAATATACATTTTAGGGAACCTTACCCTAAAGGCTAAAGTTATTAAAATTTATCTAATTTAAAACCAACAAGTTGCAAACATTGAAAACGAACCATTTATAGCTACATAATTTAATATGTATAAAAGTAATTTTACTTTAAAGTAAATAATGTCACTTTTATGTATTTAAAAAATAGTTCTTTTATTTCTCCATCAACATTTATTCTTAACTAGGTTTATACCCGCCGCGCGTTGCGGCGGGTCATCACAGCACACTCCTGACAACGGGTATTATATGTCATTTGCAGAAACATAAGTTACATAGCAAAATCAAATGTATTATCACGAACTCTATACAAATTTCTTATAAAAACATAAAATCATACAAAATCCATACAAATATGTTACGAAAATGATTAAAAAAAACTGGCAATATCCTTCTCATCTGCAACCAATTGGTTGAATTAAAAAAACCCCAAATCCCTAAGCACACATCGATTTTCTATGAAAACAAACAAATAACAACTACTTTTTTCGAACACCACCAAAACCGTAGAAATGACCACATTTTCTCACTAATCATAGAGAAAAAACCCCTAAACCCTATTTGGGTCGTCGATTTCGAATCTTGAAAAATAAATACGTGGTTCACATTAACCCACATTAAAGCTGATTTGTTTATTCAAAACCAATTTTTTTATTCATATTCAATGCGCACCACATTTTTATTTTCAAAATTCCAAATCAATGGTACAGATAAAGTCTAGGTGACCCATTTTACTATTCCCTTTATCTCTTTTAATAATATACCAGTATATATTATGTGAGAGTGGATGTATATATAATATGTGGGAGTATGTGTAAGAGAAAAAAAAAGGTGGGGCCCACTGTTACTATTCCCCCACCTCTTTTAATATAATAAATAAATAATTTGAACATCTTTCTATACTCTATATAAAAAAAATATGCCAATACGATAAAGTCAGAGTGGGTTATAGGAAGGTAATCATAAACTTAGAAATTTTTACTTAATTGATTTTATTTTGGGGAAGTAGAACCTGTTTCGTTACCAAAAACCGGATAATAATAAAAAGCTTTTATAAATTTCATTAGGCATCATGCATCTATGGTAATAAAGTCTCGTTAATTTGTAAAAAAAAAAAAAAAAAAAAACGGCGTGCGTTGCATATTTAAAGAATTATAAAAAAATGTAATAGAGTTGATTGCTTGTTAAAAAGCCAGACTCGATTAATTAAAATACGGTAATATGTTAGGCCGGTATTAAAAATGTAGGATTAAGTTCAACTAAATAGTAAATAGTCAATTTATCTTAAAAAATGTAAGAATGATTATTAACCAAGAAATTATGAGATCAAATTTAAGAGAAAAAATTTAAAACTTAAGAGGGAAAATTTAAAACTTTAGAGGGAAAAGTTGTTAGATGATAACTTAGTCATAACCACTTTTCCCCTACATTTTTTAAACGTTCATAACTTTTACATACGATATTATTTTTTATAAAAAAAATATATCATAAAAACGAGCATTTTTTTATATTTAAAATGAGTATAATGTTTGCTATAGAATATTAATTTTTTCAACTTATTGTGTCTAATTATCGTCATTGTGTTTTTTATACTTTTGTGTATAATTATCTTTTTTGTGTTTTTTCTCAGATAATTGTGTCTTTTTTAAATATCAATGTGTTATTTGTATTTGTTGATGTGTCATCCTTGTTAAATATTATGTATTCTACAACATCATTGTGTCTTAAATTGTTTTAGAAAACAAAATATTGAGCAAAAACACAAAAGACATAATGACATGTACAAAATTGTACATATTCGTAATTGTGTCTTTTTTACAGGTAATTGTGTCTTTTTTAAATACAATTTTGTTATTTATACCCGTCATTGTGTCGTCCTTGATTAACATTATGTATTATGCAACATCATTGTGTATAAAATTGTTTACTAAAACACAACATTGATCAGAAACGCAAAAGACACAAAGGTCTGTACAAAAGACACAATGACTTGTACAAAAGACACAATGACTTGTACAAAATTATTCATATTCGTCATTGTGTGTTTTTTAAAGATCATTGTGTTATTTATACTCGCCATTGTGACATCTTTGATTGCCATTATGTATTATGCAACATCATTGTGTCTTAAATTGTTCACAAAAACACAACATTAATCAGAAACACAAAAGACACAATGATTGCACATAAGACTCAATGTCATGTACAAAAAGCACATGAACTAAAAAAACAAAATTTTTTCTATAGCAAAATTATACTAACTTTGAAGATAAAAAATGCTCGTTTTTATGATATATTTTTAAAAAAAAATAATTTCATATGTAAAAGTTATGAACGTTTAAAGAATATGAGAGAATTTGATAAAAAGTCAACAAAAGTATGCATGGCTAAAATACCCTTCAACAACTTGATTTAATCATAGCAATTGATTAATGATCTAATAACTAAAGATCATTTTAGGTTTTTTAAGTTAATAGACTTATTTATATGTTGAGGATTGATTAAATACTGGACTCTTTTTTGTTATGTATTTTTTTGGACTACATTTTTCTTGTAATATGTTTTTTGTTTTTTTACTGTATTTTTGTTTTTCTTTTATTGGATTTTATTTTTTTGTACTGATTTTTTGTACTAAATCTTTTTATGTGAAGGATTTTTGTTTTTTATATTAGATTTTTTATGTCAAATTTTATTGATTCTTTCTCTATCTTAGATAAAAATCTCCCCTTATATACGCTATAATTAACTTTGGCATGAATGGGATAAATATGTAAAGGCTACGCCATTATTTTGTTATTTTGTACAATGGGTGTTTTATTTTGAATCCGCTTTACTAATACAAGCAATGTGAAGCATCTATCAATAACATTGTAACGTACCTTAATTTTTTCAAACGGTTTAAAATTATTCTAAATTCATATTTAACCTGGCTTTGAAGTCATAATCTTATAGGAACTAACAAGAATGCTTAATCTGTTAATCACTTTAACAATTGAAAGTAACTTGTAAACTACGCCCCATTGTAACATTACCCGCAATATTATATCATATTATAATATACCTTAATTTACATTATTGGTGATTTTTCAATTTTTTTTTTACTTTTTCTGAATTACACTCAAAACAATAACCGCCCCTATGTGTGTGTAATAATAGTACATGATTGATAGATAATAGTTTTTTAAGTTTTTTGAAAAGCTAAGAGTTTTTTAATGATATTTTTTAATTATATATTAGTTTATAATTCAGAATATTAATGAATTAATAGTACTGAAATATATAGTCGTCGTAACATCAGATAACGACAGTTCAATCATATGGGAATTAGTCTTGGTGTTTCAACTAACATTTACCGTTAAAAAACAAATACTATATATTGAGTTGTCTTCTCAGAATTATTCAAGTTGCCAACTCAAAATGTACGTTTTGGTAAATTTTGCAGATAATTCAAAAAAAAAAAAAAATCTGAACGAAAAATATACTAAATTCTTAATTAATTCTCTATGCAGGTAAATTCTTAAATAAGTCTGTATGAAAAATATACAGTTTCTTATGCCTTATGGTGTAATACGTATATGTAACACAATAAATATAATTAATTTTTGGTAAAATATGCAATACTACATTGATACATAAAAAAATAATATAATATTTTTATGTAAATTATATGGTTGACGGGTTTTCACAAACACATGAGTACGTTTTATAAGAAGGTCTCCCATGTATAATAAAACTAAAAAAGAAAAAGTAATAATAATAAATAAACACATAAAAGTACAAAAATCTGTAATAAATATTTAAAGTTTATTAGTTCTTTTTCAAATTTCTCATATCCATATATTTTGGCTTGGTTCATGTTCTCCTGGCCCCCTCCCTCCCCATCTTAATAATTTCTAGCAACCTTTTATTCATATATAAACCCCAGCCTGCAAATCATCTATACACACACACCAACACACACATATATATATCTACCTTAGCTTACAACACCCAATCGAATAGACGAACCAATATGTTGATGATCGATCACTATGATTATGATTGCAATTAATTAAGATAATTCATATATATAATTGATCGATCGATCGATCAGCTGGTTGTTAATTAATTAGGTTTCAATTAATTAAAACGCACGTAGATAGATATATACATCATATATATGATCAAGAGATTGATAATGGATGATAGGCTGATGATGATGATGAGCTGCAAAAAGAATTCCAGCAGATTGATGAGAATTAGCGGAAGAAGAAGATCAAGAAGAAGAGTGAAGAACAGTAGCCATGGGAGGATGATGAGGAAGGTGAAGAAGCTGCAAAAGCTTATACCAGGAGGAAAAGGGTTGAATGCTGATCAGCTTTTTGTTCATACTGCAAATTACATTATGCATCTCAAGTTACAGGTTGATGTGCTTCAAGCCCTATCTCATGTTTATCTCTCATAACCATCTATCTACCTACAAACTTAATTAAATCATTATATATCTTTTATTACATTTTAAATTATATATTTATATATGTTTTTGGTAATATTTATTGTGTGCTTCATAAGTTAATATGTAATGATGATTGAAACCATTTAATTAATTAAGTTTTCCATGTCATGTATACATGAAATTAACCATCGTTAATTTTATTTATTTGTTATTGTTTTTTCATGATCACTTGATGAAATAGCTCATACATACATATATCATCATTAACATAAATTAACTAATGATAGTAATAACTCAAGTTATAGATGCATGTGGATGGCATTATATATTTCATTTATTGATGATTCGTGGAACTCTGCAAGCACATGGCTAGAGTGGCAACCCTTTTTTGCATAATGCCTAATATTACTATTATTTTCCATATTTCCAAAATTATTTTTTAGGCATATATATATATATATAAGAAATAAGATCGGTTTCTTTTCCAAAACAAAAACAACTGCCAAAAAAAAACCTACGAAAATAATAATAATGAACAGAACTTGTGTCAATATATCTATCACATATATTTTTTTTTGAACAGCCAAGATTTCATTCCAAAACAAAATACACAAAAACCCAGCCAGAAACTGGGTTCGAAGTCAGAAAAAAATATACAAAAATCAGGCTGACCATAGCCGATTTACACCATATATTCTACTATTCTAGTATGTTAACGAAAACTTTGACCTCTATAGATCCATAAATATGACAATTCCTTAATGTCTTCCAAACTTCCACCAACCTAAACCACGAAAAAATTTTCTTTTAAAACATCTTATCATTTCTAGCTTGCCTTATTCTCCAAAGCGTCACCTGAAAAATCATATTTATTAACTTCTTTTTTTTAGTGTTCCATTCTTGCTCCTCAACATAATCTAGCAAATCTTCCACCTTCTCAAAATTTACCGGTATTGGAATCTTCAGCCATCTAGTCCACACAAACTTTGCAACCATACATGTAGTCAAAAGATGATCAGTTGATTCTTCATAACTGATTTACTACTTCAACGATCTTTTTTATAAAATTAACATTTATAATAGTTTTAAAGTTATTTATAATTATTGTTAGGAATAGCATGTATTTTGATAAAGTTATTAGACTTGTATGACTATAGTATAGTTTAATTATATAGTATAGTTTAATTATATAAAGTCTAGTAGCTATTTGTAAATTGTAACCTAAGTGTAATAGTGATTATTTATATCTTCGTTTGATCGAGATAGAAGGGCCCAAGCAGGCAACCTTTGTCAAAAAGGTCGTGGGTTCGATCATAACCACCAACATATATCATTCCCCCTTTTGCTTCCGTGTAAACCCACCCATGTCTGCTTCAATCCCCGACATTTAATATATGATTAATCCAGCAAAGTTAGCCTAGTGGTTAAGACTTGGCATTTCCTCCTTGGAGACCTAGGTTTAATTCTCACTGTTGACACTTTAACGGATACCCAACGAGGAGGGATCTTGAGCTTAATCTCGGCATCTGAACTAGACCTGATAATCTTGACCCATAGTAAGATAAATGGGTAGATATGGGTAAACAATTAGTGTAGTTTGGGTTGAAATGAGTAGCAATATATATGACATTGAGTGGGTTGAGATGGGTAACACCCTAACACAATGGGGGTCAAGATGGGTAACTTTAAATATATTTTAGTATAATTGATTCAAATGGGTAAGAATGATTAGTGATATATTTGTTGTGAAAAATCATGAAAAATTACTAAAATAAACTATTTGTTTCATTACAACTCATTTTAACTTGAAATAAGTTGATATTTTTAGAGTAAATTAGGGTTTTGGCCCATGTGGTTTATGTGTTTTTACTATTTCGGCCCAAAATAGAATCTTTTATCAATTCAGCCCCTATGGTTTACATACCTATCGGTTTTGGCCCCTCAAACTTAATTATTATAACAGTTTTGGCTCAAAGTCTAACTATAGTTAGGGGCAAAAAATGTTACTTTATCTAAACCACAAGGGCTGAATTGATAAAAGATTCTATTTTGGACCAAAATAGTTAAAACACACAAACCACAGGGGCCAAAACCGTAATTTACTCATATTTTTAAAAACAACCCATTTAAACCCAAACTAATTTTGCTTAAAACACATCCTGACCCGCACCCATCCTGACCCGCACCCATCCTGACCCGTTACCCAACCCGCCCATTTTGCCGGGCATATTCTGAACCAATGGGAGGCAAGGGTTTACCTATTCCACGGAGTTCCCGGCATCATGGGATACGGTCTCACGGTCGGCGATTGAGGAATCGATCTTATTTACTAACCGCGCACCATGATAACTGAAGATTCCATGATGGGACCCTCTGTCGTTTTAAAAAAAATAATAATATATGTTCACTCTTAGGCTTCTAAGAGTTCTAACCTTTATCTCTTAGCCGCTTAAACACTCATTAATTACAAAATAAAAGCGATTTGATACTCCTTTGGATCTTAAACAGACCAGCACGAATGACCTGCATATTTAATATGTTTGTTTTAGGAGGTATTTTCCGACATAATTAATTAAGGGATTCATGTTCCTGTTAAAATATAAGAACTCATCAACCGAACACTCGCTGCGTTAATTTGGAGCCCTAATATAGGTGCCGTCGGTTAATAATAAATAAAGTAAATTACACATTTATATCAACTCATTTTAATGATAACATTCTTTATTATAAATAGTTAAAAAAATCATTCTTAAAAATAACAATTTATAATGGATTTCATCATTTTCTTAATATAAATGATGATTTATGTAATTTTAAAGATGAAATACATTATAAATTTTCATTTTAAGGATGTTTTTTGCAACTAATTCTAATATTGGATGTCATCTATAAAAAGAATAAACATAAAGGACGATTTATGTAATTTACTCTGATAAATATTTATACTTGTAAATAAATAAAAATAAACAGAAGATTATATATTACTGATATGGTACTTGTGGTTTGTTATTATTTCACTTTTGGTCCCTATGTTTCATAAATTACCCACATAGTCCCAAACTTTAAACATTTGTAACATATATAGTCCTTAGGTTACCAAACTATCCTCACATGATTGACCAATTACCCTTACATAAAGACTATTTTTGTTACAGATGTTTAAAGTTTGGGAACATATAGGTAACTAGTAAAGTACCTGTCACGCGTTGCTGTTGTATCAAAACGTAAAGGATGAAGAATTTATTTCGCCAAATGAAAACGTAATATATTTGACCCAGGATGTATTCTAAAACAATTTGCGTTAAAACGTAGACCAACATAAAAAGTATATAAAATAAGTACGAAAACATATTATATTTAACCGGAACTCGTATCCGGAAAAAATTTATGCCGAAACGTGTATCAACACGAATTTATACGGACTCTTACCCAAATTAAGCACAAAAAAATTATTATTTTTAGCTAATGAACAAAAGAGGTAAATTAGAAATTTGAGGAAGTTAAAGTAATATTTACAAAGTTTTTTTGAAATTTGAGGTGAAAGCAATAACCTCAAAATCATCATTTGAAGATTTAAAGTTTAAAGATCAGTTGCGACGAAGAAAACCGTGAAAAAAGAAAGATGATGACAAAAAGGGTGGAAAGAAGAATATAAAAAGAAAAATGAGAGAATATGAAAAAAAATCCGTTAGGGATTCGAACCCATCTCCAAGGCACCCAAATAGAAGGCTCTTGCCAGCTCAACCAAAGCAACTACTGTTTCATTTTTTTGAAATTTGTTTTATTTAAAAATAAACAAATACTACAAAGAAAAGCTAGAGTGCCACACAGGAAGCTACGTTTTAACCAATGTTTTCATAACCGGACCGGACTTCGAACCGGTCTCCTTACTAGTCAGAGGTCGGACCGGTCGAACCGGATTTAAGAACCGGATGATTTTATATGCATTTTATAAATATATATATAAAAAATAAAAAAAAATTAAAAAAAAACGGTTCAACCACCGGTCCGACCACCGGTTTTCCGGTCCGACCGCCGGTTCACCCAAAAACGGCCCAGTGCCCCTAACCGGACCGGCCGGTCCGGTCTGGTTTTCAAAACATTGGTTTTAACATGTCTATGTATTACATGGGTTGAATGAATATAATATGTTATAAGCAATATTTTTTTTATAAAAATTTGTATGTAAGATAACATGAATTTCGATAAATTAATAAATTATGAATATTTAGAAGTAATAAATTACAAAATAATAAAATTTTAAGAATTAATAAATTATATTTTCATATATTATATAATTGAAATTTTCTTATCTTTTATTAAGTTTTAGTGATGTTTATAATAAAATGTATATATTTGATTTTTAATTATATAATTTAATTAATTAAAATCATTCATATATTTAATTTATTTAATATAAAAGAAAATTAGCAGTTAATAAGAGAGATAGACGGGAAAAAAATTTCTATTTTATAAGAGTTTGACATGTATCTATTATAGTTATTCTTTTATTAAAATAAAAGTGGGTAATACCAGACAAAAAAAAATAAAAAGAAAAAAACAAATAATTACAACATGAAATTGAAACCCTGACCTAATTCACGTGAATACGACCCATTTTGCCCCACCTTAAAACCCGACTCGACCCAACTTTAATCCCACATTTTGCTGGATCAATGTTATCGGTTACAAACAACCTTATCGCCTATAACGATTTCACAAGAGAATTGGGATGTCAACCTATCAATTTTTGTGATATGTAATTATTATTAAATAATTAATTTGATATGAGACCGCTTAAACCTATGTCAAACCAAACAACTGAAATTGATTAAAAATTGACGAATTTTATTTATTTATTTATTTTGTTTAGGATTAAAACCAAAATCGAATTCGTAATCTAGATTTCAAAATTGATGAATACTTTATATTTTATTTTTTGACTCATACATAATACAACCCAATAAACCGAATACACTACAATTTAAATTTTGCCTAATAAACACCATAAATTAAATGCGGCTTATTCAGTCGAAACAAAAAACAAGCCGAATTCAAAACTGGTCTGGTTTTGAACCACCAAGTCAATTTGAATCAATTTGATTTTTAGTTTCTACCAAAACATTTTATAACCAAATATAAACCAAGATTCGAACCAAGAACAACCCTAATCTCTTTATTACTGCTTTTTTAGTTCTTCCATCACACAAAAACGATGCGTTCTGTCTGCAAAAACTCTCCAACTCATATCTATCTTCATATAATATTAATATCTGTGACACCCGGTATTTTTATGAATGATAATCTGTAACGGTTAGTGTACTAAACTAGATTTATGTAATGCGTAAATAATTTAATATTTATTATTAAATTAATAATGATTAAAAAGTCTAGCACAGAGTGTTATTTAAATGCATGGATTTGCATTTAGTGAAATTTTGAGTTTTCTGTATCGTTCGACGGTGTTTTAACGAGCGTTGGTGACGACTCGATTAACGAATTTAGTAGATATGCTTGGTTTAGCATAAAATGATAAATCATAAATGTATAAATAAAGTTAACGATGAAAACCGTGAACTTTGGTGTTAACCGTTGATTTTACCGAAAACCGACTTTATCTGCGTTTTAGCCGGACGAAATGGAATTAATTATTCAAATAATATTTAAGGTCATTATTTTTGACAAAAATTTGATCGTTTTAGTACGATTAAATATTTTATTAATTTTAGAATAAAAATCGTATTTTTATTAAATTTTCGGTACAAAGTTTATACACCGTAGGACTCAGATAATACCTGTTTATACCTGTTTATGAACCATGAGGAGCCAAATTAAGACAAGTGTGCATCCACTTGTCCATTGTAGGTAGTAAGAAAATACTTTAAATATTCTAAAGATCCTTCAAAAATCTCAACCTACTCATTTTGATCACTCTTGCAAGCTAACTCATCCACTCCCTCACTCTCTCTCTCTACCCTACGCCACTTTCCCCATCTACCAAATCCACCATTTGTTTTTCTTTTTCAAGCTCCATCATTCTTTAATTCTAAGGATTTTGGTGATTTTTGGTGTTTTGGAAAGAACTTTGATCAAGAAACAATATATTCTATCATTACAACTAAGGTAATGTATTCACATTTTTATGGATTTTTATTAAAAGTTTGTTCACCCAAAGAAAGAGTTTGAATCAAATGGGTTTTGAAGATAAGAGATGATAATGTGTATGAATGGGTGTATGTGTGTTGCAATGTATGTATATATGGATGGTGATTTTAATCACATGCATGTTAATATACATGCATATATATGTATGTAGATGTGAAATAAGCTACATGCATGAACATATATGTACATGTATGTGTTCATATGGATGAGATGGTTACATGCATGAACATATAGGTATATGTATGTGTTTGTATGGGTGAGATGGGTACATGCATGAACACATAAGTATGTATAAGTGGGTTTTGTTGACATGCATGTATATATATGTAGGAAATCGTGTGTGTATATGTATATATGAAAGTATGATGATTTTACATACATGGATGCATACATGATTTGATTGTACATGCATGCATGTGTATGTATACATATGAATGTATGTATGTATATGTATGTATGTATGTATGATTATTTCAAGTATACATGTACATGAGGATATGTATATATACATAAGTATATATATGGTAGAAAACATGGCATGCATGATGGTTGTATATGTATGCATGCATGTGTATGTATACATATGAATGTATGTATGTATATGTATGTATGTATGATTATTTCAAGTATACATGTACATGAGGATATGTATATATACATAAGTATATATATGGTAGACAACATGGCATGCATGATGGTTGTATATGTATGCATGCATGTGTATGTATGTAACTTTTTATATAATTATTGAATTTGAAAAATAATAATAATAATTGCTATTTTGTGAAATATATTAGATCTGATCTAAAAGTTGTCATATACTTAAAAATATAAATATTTTTGTGGTAAATGAATAAAGAATGGTTATGTAACTTAGACATAATTTTTATTACTTTAAAATGGATGTTTTGATAAGATAAAAGCTATAAAAATAGAGTTTTCTATAAAAATAATTTGGAACAGGTTATGTAACTATAAAAATAAATTTTATGACATATTTAAAGTATAAAATCAAGTGGTTTTGGAATTGTAACGACATAACGGTTATAAAGGATCGAAAATACGCGTTTTCGGCTATTTTTAACATAAAAATGATCATTTTATGAATCTGATTTTGATCAGAAAAATTTGTAAGTTTTTATGATAAAAATATGTAAATTTTAATGTATAAGTTTTGTAAGAAAAGTAGGAAATGAAATACTTGAAAACTATGTCTAAAAATGGCGTAAAAACGTCGTTTTAAAGCGAAAATTCGACATAACTTTGTGACTGATTTTAAACAGCAACTTTTGAGTAAAAATAAGTATAAAATACTTGTTTTGAAGTACTAGAAGTCACCTAGGTCATAATGCATGTTGATGTGCTTGTATGTTGCGTTGTTGGTTTTATCGGTAAAACACGATAAAATTGTCATTTTTGACAAGTTATTTTAAATAATTAAGTTTGAAGTTAAAAATAGATTTTTAACAAAGATAACTTAATTATTTGGATATAATATGAATTAAGAACGTTAACTTATGATTTATGATAAATAACTAAATTCGAGTCACCAACGGGTCGTTTGTACGAAAACTATTTTCCTTGGTGGAATATTTTCTTAGTCTAAGTTAAGTTGGGTGAACAACTTACATGATGGACTTTTATTTAGACTGTTAATGTGTCCCTTGGGTTTTAGGGCGCTAGTGAGAACAGTCGGGTTATTTGGAAATCTTTGTTGCTAGCAGGAACGCATTGAGGTGAGTTTCACGGCCCCTTTTTAACTATGTTTTGGTTTTTGATAAACCGGGGGAGAAACATACCGGGAAAAGAAAAGTTGTTTTTGTAATGTAATTTGTTTATGTGGTATGTGACTTTGATAGCTCTTGAGTAAGTGCAGTTGGGCATGGTTCTCGTGGATTTGTTCCCGAGTGTTTTTGCGCATGGTTTTGTGCCCGCAGTCGTAATCATTAGTCTCGGGGGAGAGACCGCAAGATATATTGGTAGATCTATCGGGTTTGACAACCCACTCCCCGACCAGGTGTCATGGTCCGTGAGTAACGGGAGCAATATATGTTGAGGGGTGTTCGCACCTTGGTTTTGGTTTGATTATGAGCTCATGGTGTCTATCGTATCGTAGGACCTTGCTAGTCTACGATGAGTTCACTAGCACAACAATGAGGCATTACATTCTTTTCCATGATTATTGATTAAATGTTTTATTATGAAAACCTGTGAACTCACCAACCCGTTTGGTTGACACTTGTTTTAAATTTGGTATGTTTCTCAGGTAAGTAGCAAGTCATTTGGGGAAAAGAAATGAAAACCGGTTCTTGCAAGCGAGCGTATCTCGGATAATTATTATTGGGACCGGTTGTCGAATTGTTGAAACTAATGTTTTATAAATAAGATGTTGAACTAATGTTAACAATTATCGATGACTTTTGTTTATAATTATCTATCTTTTATTTAAATCGTTCGCTTAACTTATGTTGTTGTTAATTACTGTCGACACTAAGACTCTGTTAAGACTTCCGCTGCGGGTCGGGGTGTGACAGTAAAAGTGGCATCAGAGCCTAGGTTATAGCGAACTAGTAAAATATTTTTACAAAACTAGACTATAACCAATAAAATATTATTTTAAGAACGGTTTCTTTCCCAATATGCTGTTGCTTGTGTACTTGCCTGAGAAAATTGATAAACATTAACGTGTCTTTATTAGTACATGACTAACCAAATTTTTATGGATGTACTTCTTTCTCTAGATGGTTAATCATAGAAGTAATATGCATGGCTCCAACAAGGAGTCCGACTCAGTGTACTTGAACGGTTTCGCAGAAGGATTGGACCCCCACAGGCCAGAGGGTTGTGGGTGGTTAGATGAGGAGTCTGTCCCGGTTACTACTTTGGTTGTCCCGACACAGGTTGGGAGCAGGCTACAGTCCCCACCTATAAGGGTGGTATACACTCGCCGGAGACGACGTAACCTCGGTAAGAGGCCACTCGTCGAGGATGATGAGACTAAAACCATTACTAGGGGGAGACCTAGGCTTGGGACCAAAGTACGGGACATGACCTCCGGGGGTATGATCCCTGGTATGGAGCTAGGGGGACCCTCCACTATTCCTACAGAGCAGGTGACTCAGAGGGAGTCATTGCAGGTAGCACTCATTGCATTGACTGCGAAGTGTGCTCAGTATGAGAGCACCATACGAGAATTGCAGGATAAGATACAGGTTCTAGAGGAGATGGCCACAGAGCAGGATGGACGTCTGATGTCCATGGAGGAGGAGCACCTCCTTAACAATAATGCACTGCATCAATTGCACTCTAGAGTGACTGGCCAGGAGACGGCTAGAGTCTCTCTGGATCAGCGTGTGGGCACTCTAGAAACCCAAATTGGACTATTAGGAGGGTGGCAAGCAGCCACTGAGCAGAAAGTAGAGATGATGACTGAGGAACTAAACTCAGTTCAGACTTACTCCAATCTCTGTGGAGCACTAATATTGTCTATTTTATTTAGCGGCCCTCCCACTGGACCTATGTAGTTGGTCCATGGAGTAGGTCTAGATCTTTAGGTTTACGGTTTATTTATGTTGAACTTGATGTTCTTGAATGTGTTGTTTGATGAACTAGATATTTTAATGATGGATATTTAGTTGTTTTGATTTATTATATTATTTTACTTGGTTGTAATATGGATTTATAGAGTTAATGATTGACATTAACTAATCATTATTACTAAAATTTTACAAGATAATAATTCATGGCAACTGGAGGAAGCACTAACTCAACACCACTCCCCACTACTACTGAGGAATTATCACAGATCATTTCACAACATGTTACGGCAGCACTGGCGCAAAGAGACGCAGAGGATGTAGGAAAAAGGCTGCAGCAAGGGTGTACTTACAAAACGTTTCAGACTTGCGGACCGCGACCGTTTACAGGTGCTGAAGGTCCGTTGGGGATTATTCGTTGGATTGAAAGGATGGAATCGGTGATGAATACTAGTGGGTGTACTCCTGAACAAAGAGTGAAATATGCAGTTTGTTCGTTTCACGATGAAGCTCTAACCTGGTGGAACACCCAACTGCAAGCTAGAGGAGAGGTTGCTGCATACAGTCTTTCCTGGGATGAGCTTAAAGAACTACTGTTGCGTGAATACTGTCCTAGAACGGAAGTTCAGAAATTGGAAGAGGAATTCTGGAATCATGTCATGATAGGCGCCGATATCCGAGGTTATACCACTAGGTTCCATGAACTTGCCAGGCTGGTACCTAGATTGGTCACTCCAGAGCATGTGCGAATAGAACGTTATATTTGGGGTTTAGCACCACAAATCAGAGGCATGGTAGCAGCATCCAACCCCACCACTATTCAGAGTGCAATCACTCTTGCTCATGCACTAACGGATGATGCAGTGAGGATGGGAACCTTGTCGGTAGTCGGCAGCCAGGGCAAAAAGGTAGTGGAAGCAAACAAAAGCATTGTTAGCGTTGAGAAGAAACCTTATGACGGAAAAAGGAAGAATTCTGATAATCGTTTTGGAAATCAGAAGAGAAGAAATCAGGGATCAGGAAAATTTTACACAGCAAGTGCTTCGGGGTCAGCAAGGGATAAGTTGGTTTGTGAACGGTGTGGAAGGATGGGACACCTGATCCAGACATGCAGAGCTAGACTGCCAACGGGAACAAGTACGGGAAATAAAAATTGCTTTGAGTGTGGAGCAAGTGGTCATTTCAAGAAAGATTGTCCGAAATTGAAAGCTACTAATGCCAGAGGTCGAGCCTTTGAGATGAATGCGGGTACTGCTCGTGAAGACCCATCTGTAGTCACGGGTACGTTCCTTATTAATAACCAGTTTGCATCTATATTGTTCGATACTGGAGCCGATCTAAGTTTTGTGTCAAGAGAATTTGAACCTTTGCTTGACATTAAATCAAGTAAATTAGATAAGCACTATCATATAGAGTTGGCAAACGGTAAGGTTATTGAGTCTAGAGAAATTATTAAGGGATGTAAGTTGCAGCTAGAGGATCATTCATTTAACATCGATCTCTTGCCTGTAGAACTTGGTAGCTTTGATATTGTAGTCGGTATGGATTGGTTATCTAAGAATAGGGCGGAAGTTGTTTGTTATGAAAAGGTGATTCGTCTTCCCCTTTCAAACGGTGAAGTCCTAGTCATTCGTGGTGAACTAAAGAAACCTCCCTTGAAGATGATCAATGTTATGAAGGCGCAAAAGTTTCTACGCAAAGGATACTCTGCATTTTTAGCTAGTATTGTCGACACAAGAGCTGAGAAATCAAAGATCGAGGAGATACCTATTGTTCGAGAATATCCAGAAGTTTTTCCCGAAGATTTGCCGGGATTGCCTCCGTCAAGACAGATAGAGTTTAGAATCGACCTTGTTCCAGGAGCGGCACCTATTGCGAAGGCTCCGTATCGATTAGCACCTTCTGAAATGCAAGAGTTGTCTAATCAGTTACAAGAATTGTTGGATAAAGGATTTATTAGACCAAGTTTTTCTCCTTGGGGAGCACCAGTATTATTCGTCAAAAAGAAAGATGGGTCAATGAGGATGTGCATTGACTACAGAGAGTTGAATAAGCTTACCATCAAGAATCGGTATCCTTTGCCGAGGATTGATGATTTGTTTGATCAGTTGTGTGGTTCGAGTTTCTATTCAAAGATCGATTTACGCTCAGGATACCACCAATTGAAGATTGTGGAGGAAGATATTCCGAAGACTGCCTTCAGAACGCGTTATGGGCATTATGAGTTTTTGGTCATGCCTTTTGGATTAACAAATGCACCTGCGGCATTTATGGACCTAATGAATAGGGTTTGTAGACCTTATTTGGATAAGTTTGTAATTGTGTTTATCGATGATATACTTATCTATTCAAAAAGCAAGGAAGACCATGAACGTCATTTGAGGTTGGTTCTGGAGTTGTTAAAGAATGAGAAGCTTTATGCTAAGTTCTCCAAATGTCAATTTTGGATTCGTGAAGTTCAATTTCTGGGTCATGTAATAAACGAGAAAGGTATCCAAGTGGATCCCATGAAAATTGAAGCAATTAAGAATTGGAGTACGCCTACATCTCCAACTGAAATACGTCAGTTTTTGGGACTGGCTGGTTATTATAGAAGGTTCATTGAGAATTTTTCTAAGATTGCTCAATCGTTAACACTGTTGACTCAGAAGGATCAAAAGTTTGACTGGGGCACCAAGCAAGAAGAAGCTTTTCAACTGTTAAAGCAGAAACTATGTACTGCACCCATTTTATCACTTCCTGATGGGAATGATGGATTTGTGGTATATTGTGACGCATCACGACAAGGTTTTGGATGTGTTTTGATGCAACGAGATAAGGTGATAGCATACGCTTCGCGACAACTTAAAATCCATGAGAAGAATTACACCACCCATGATCTGGAATTGGGAGCGGTTATTTTTGCACTCAAGATATGGAGACATTATCTCTATGGAACGAAGTGTACTATCTTCACTGATCATAAAAGTCTCAAACATATCTTTGATCAAAAAGAACTAAATATGAGACAACGTAGGTGGGTCGAACTGCTCAATGATTATGACTGTGAAATTTGTTATCATCCTGGAAAGGCAAACGTAGTGGCAGATGCCTTGAGCAGAAAGGTTAGAGACAAAACTTTACGAGTGCGTGCATTGGGATTAACTATCCAAACGAGTCTTACTGCTCAAATTCATGATGCACAGCTCGAAGCACTTAAAGTTGAAAATGTCAAAACCGAAGGCCTACACCGAATGATTAAGGAGTTAATTCCAAAGTCTGACGAAATTTTATATTTCATGGATCGTATATGGGTACCTTGTTTTGGTAATCTTCGTGAGCTGGTTATGGATGAAGCTCACAAGTCCCGATATTCAATCCATCCAGGATCGGACAAGATGTACAAAGATCTGAAAGAATTTTATTGGTGGCCTAATATGAAACGGGAAATTGCCGAATATGTCGGTAAATGTCTAACTTGCTCCAGGGTGAAGGCAGAACATCAAAAGCCGTCCGGACTTTTGCAACAGCCTGAGATCCCAGAATGGAAGTGGGAATGTATTGCAATGGATTTTATAACGAAATTACCCCGAACGTCTAGTGGCTATGATACTATTTGGGTAATTGTCGATCGTTTAACTAAATCAGCACACTTCCTTCCAATCAAAGAGACTGATAAAACGGAGAAGTTAGCAAGATTATACTTGAAGGAAATCGTTTCAAGGCATGGTGTTCCTGTGTCAATTATATCTGACAGGGACAGTCGGTTTACATCAAGATTTTGGCAATCTTTACAAAAAGCCTTGGGTACTCGTTTGGATATGAGTACTGCTTATCATCCACAAACAGACGGTCAGAGCGAAAGAACTATTCAGACACTTGAGGATATGCTTCGGGCATGCGTACTTGATTTCGGCGGTAGCTGGGATGTTCATTTACCGCTAGCAGAATTTTCTTATAACAATAGTTACCACTCGAGCATTAAAGCCGCACCATTCGAAGCTCTTTATGGCAGAAAGTGTCGCTCGCCGTTGTGTTGGGCAGAAGTTGGTGAAAAACAGCTTACTGGAGCTGAAATTATTCAAGAGACAACAGATAAGGTCTTTCGAATAAAGGATAGGTTGAAAGCTGCCATGGATAGGCAGAAAAGTTATGCTGATAATCGACGGAAACCATTGGAATTCCAGATCGGAGATCGTGTAATGTTAAAAGTCTCGCCTTGGAAAGGAGTCGTTAGATTTGGCAATCAAGGGAAGCTTAGTCCCCGTTATGTTGGACCTTTCGAGATTTTGGATCGAATTGGTCCAGTTGCGTATCGACTCAAGTTACCGTCGCAGCTTTGCGGTGTGCACGATGTATTCCATGTATCTAACTTGAAAAAGTGTCTTTCTGATGAAACGACTGTTGTACCAGTTGAAGATATTCATGTTGATGAAAAACTTCAATTTGTTGAAGAGCCTATTGAGATTTCAGATTGGGAAATTCATAAACTTCGACGTAGTCGGATCAAATTAGTGAAAGTGAGGTGGAATTCAAGACGCGGCCCAGAATTTACTTGGGAACGCGAGGATCAGATGAGAAAGAAGTATCCCCACCTATTTCCTTATGAGGTGAAAAGGTCTTAGTGGTTTATAATTTCGGGACGAAATTTCTTAAACCAGGGGAGACTGTGACACCCGGTATTTTTATGAATGATAATCTGTAACGGTTAGTGTACTAAACTAGATTTATGTAATGCGTAAATAATTTAATATTTATTATTAAATTAATAATGATTAAAAAGTCTAGCACAGAGTGTTATTTAAATGCATGGATTTGCATTTAGTGAAATTTTGAGTTTTCTGTATCGTTCGACGGTGTTTTAACGAGCGTTGGTGACGACTCGATTAACGAATTTAGTAGATATGCTTGGTTTAGCATAAAATGATAAATCATAAATGTATAAATAAAGTTAACGATGAAAACCGTGAACTTTGGTGTTAACCGTTGATTTTACCGAAAACCGACTTTATCTGCGTTTTAGCCGGACGAAATGGAATTAATTATTCAAATAATATTTAAGGTCATTATTTTTGACAAAAATTTGATCGTTTTAGTACGATTAAATATTTTATTAATTTTAGAATAAAAATCGTATTTTTATTAAATTTTCGGTACAAAGTTTATACACCGTAGGACTCAGATAATACCTGTTTATACCTGTTTATGAACCATGAGGAGCCAAATTAAGACAAGTGTGCATCCACTTGTCCATTGTAGGTAGTAAGAAAATACTTTAAATATTCTAAAGATCCCTCAAAAATCTCAACCTACTCATTTTGATCACTCTTGCAAGCTAACTCATCCACTCCCTCACTCTCTCTCTCTACCCTACGCCACTTTCCCCATCTACCAAATCCACCATTTGTTTTTCTTTTTCAAGCTCCATCATTCTTTAATTCTAAGGATTTTGGTGATTTTTGGTGTTTTGGAAAGAACTTTGATCAAGAAACAATATATTCTATCATTACAACTAAGGTAATGTATTCACATTTTTATGGATTTTTATTAAAAGTTTGTTCACCCAAAGAAAGAGTTTGAATCAAATGGGTTTTGAAGATAAGAGATGATAATGTGTATGAATGGGTGTATGTGTGTTGCAATGTATGTATATATGGATGGTGATTTTAATCACATGCATGTTAATATACATGCATATATATGTATGTAGATGTGAAATAAGCTACATGCATGAACATATATGTACATGTATGTGTTCATATGGATGAGATGGTTACATGCATGAACATATAGGTATATGTATGTGTTTGTATGGGTGAGATGGGTACATGCATGAACACATAAGTATGTATAAGTGGGTTTTGTTGACATGCATGTATATATATGTAGGAAATCGTGTGTGTATATGTATATATGAAAGTATGATGATTTTACATACATGGATGCATACATGATTTGATTGTACATGCATGCATGTGTATGTATACATATGAATGTATGTATGTATATGTATGTATGTATGTATGATTATTTCAAGTATACATGTACATGAGGATATGTATATATACATAAGTATATATATGGTAGAAAACATGGCATGCATGATGGTTGTATATGTATGCATGCATGTGTATGTATACATATGAATGTATGTATGTATATGTATGTATGTATGATTATTTCAAGTATACATGTACATGAGGATATGTATATATACATAAGTATATATATGGTAGAAAACATGGCATGCATGATGGTTGTATATGTATGCATGCATGTGTATGTATGTAACTTTTTATATAATTATTGAATTTGAAAAATAATAATAATAATTGCTATTTTGTGAAATATATTAGATCTGATCTAAAAGTTGTCATATACTTAAAAATATAAATATTTTTGTGGTAAATGAATAAAGAATGGTTATGTAACTTAGACATAATTTTTATTACTTTAAAATGGATGTTTTGATAAGATAAAAGCTATAAAAATAGAGTTTTCTATAAAAATAATTTGGAACAGGTTATGTAACTATAAAAATAAATTTTATGACATATTTAAAGTATAAAATCAAGTGGTTTTGGAATTGTAACGACATAACGGTTATAAAGGATCGAAAATACGCGTTTTCGGCTATTTTTAACATAAAAATGATCATTTTATGAATCTGATTTTGATCAGAAAAATTTGTAAGTTTTTATGATAAAAATATGTAAATTTTAATGTATAAGTTTTGTAAGAAAAGTAGGAAATGAAATACTTGAAAACTATGTCTAAAAATGGCGTAAAAACGTCGTTTTAAAGCGAAAATTCGACATAACTTTGTGACTGATTTTAAACAGCAACTTTTGAGTAAAAATAAGTATAAAATACTTGTTTTGAAGTACTAGAAGTCACCTAGGTCATAATGCATGTTGATGTGCTTGTATGTTGCGTTGTTGGTTTTATCGGTAAAACACGATAAAATTGTCATTTTTGACAAGTTATTTTAAATAATTAAGTTTGAAGTTAAAAATAGATTTTTAACAAAGATAACTTAATTATTTGGATATAATATGAATTAAGAACGTTAACTTATGATTTATGATAAATAACTAAATTCGAGTCACCAACGGGTCGTTTGTACGAAAACTATTTTCCTTGGTGGAATATTTTCTTAGTCTAAGTTAAGTTGGGTGAACAACTTACATGATGGACTTTTATTTAGACTGTTAATGTGTCCCTTGGGTTTTAGGGCGCTAGTGAGAACAGTCGGGTTATTTGGAAATCTTTGTTGCTAGCAGGAACGCATTGAGGTGAGTTTCACGGCCCCTTTTTAACTATGTTTTGGTTTTTGATAAACCGGGGGAGAAACATACCGGGAAAAGAAAAGTTGTTTTTGTAATGTAATTTGTTTATGTGGTATGTGACTTTGATAGCTCTTGAGTAAGTGCAGTTGGGCATGGTTCTCGTGGATTTGTTCCCGAGTGTTTTTGCGCATGGTTTTGTGCCCGCAGTCGTAATCATTAGTCTCGGGGGAGAGACCACAGGATATATTGGTAGATCTATCGGGTTTGACAACCCACTCCCCGACCAGGTGTCATGGTCCGTGAGTAACGGGAGCAATATATGTTGAGGGGTGTTCGCACCTTGGTTTTGGTTTGATTATGAGCTCATGGTGTCTATCGTATCGTAGGACCTTGCTAGTCTACGATGAGTTCACTAGCACAACAATGAGGCATTACATTCTTTTCCATGATTATTGATTAAATGTTTTATTATGAAAACCTGTGAACTCACCAACCCGTTTGGTTGACACTTGTTTTAAATTTGGTATGTTTCTCAGGTAAGTAGCAAGTCATTTGGGGAAAAGAAATGAAAACCGGTTCTTGCAAGCGAGCGTATCTCGGATAATTATTATTGGGACCGGTTGTCGAATTGTTGAAACTAATGTTTTATAAATAAGATGTTGAACTAATGTTAACAATTATCGATGACTTTTGTTTATAATTATCTATCTTTTATTTAAATCGTTCGCTTAACTTATGTTGTTGTTAATTACTGTCGACACTAAGACTCTGTTAAGACTTCCGCTGCGGGTCGGGGTGTGACAATATCTTTCATTCCACTAATACATGTAAATTAAGAATGAAATGAATATCCTGAAGAGTTCAATCGAGATGGAGGCTGGAGAATATTTTGCAGACAAAATGATGGTTTCGTGTTCACCTTCGTGCAAACGAATGAAGATGATATCAACAAAGATTTTGGAGTAACAGGATAAAAATTATTCCGAGGGTCTTTTTATTATAAAAAGAGAAAATAATATAAAATAATTATATAAGTTTTAAAACTTTAAAGAAATAGATAACGAGAGATATGATAAGAAATTCATGATACATATATAATTGTAAGACAGTTATATTTTTTTTGAACGGCTTGGTACGACACCCAAGACGGGATTTCAACCGTCCCCTCGGATTTGACGCTCTAGGGCGTATGCCGAGCCCACCCCAGGAGGAACCCCACAACTGGGTAAACCCCCTGATCTTGCTTCAGCAAATATGCCTCAACCCTGATTCGAACCCAAGACCTCCCATAGGAAAGTCAAGGGGTAACCATTAGGCTAGAAGCCCTTGGTTTGTAAGGCGAAGCCCTTGGTTTGTAAGGCAGTTATATATATTGCTAAAATAATGTAAAATATAGAGATAAGAACCGGATAAGAAATAGATAATTAGGGATATGATACAGATATGTGATTCAAAGAGTGGGGTTATTGTACAAAACATTAATTTTGTAAAAAGTGTGAGAAACAATCTGGACCATGGATGTGCTAAGATCAAGGGCTGAAATTAATTTTGGAAAAACCTTTTAATTATCAAGTGATTACAGTTATCAAAAGGGTAGTTTAGGGATTTAATTAATTTTGATATGCTGATATCACCCTCAATCGAAAAGATAGGGATTCAGTTGCCAAAATTAAGAGTCAATCCAGGTTAAATTTTAAATTTAACTAACACCGTATAAGGGATGTGCTATTATGTGTTAGTATGTGCTATTACTGAATAATATATTGTGTTGTTGTCTTTTTGTATACATTATGTGAAACATTGTGCTGTTATGATGTTGTAACAGTATTGTTATGCAACATACTGTGTTGTTATGTGTTGATATGGTGTGTGTTTTGAAAACACTGTGTTGTTATGTGTTGTTAATATGATGTTAGAACAATGTTGTTAGTATTGTTAGTAGCTTATAATAAGCATGTGCTACGTTGTGTTGTTATCATGTTTTTTGCTAAAAAGAATTCGTATTTGCTGGTAATTTGTGATTCAAAACCTGCAAAAAAATTTTTTTTCGGTATTTTATAGATTACGAATTCAATTGGTTTTGATATTATGCGTTAAATAATTTAATTATGGAATATGTTCAATGAGTATACTGATTAACAAATTTCCTATTTTAATGCAAGATTTAAAAATCATTTCAAATGCAATTACCTATATTACCCTTTTCTATTAAATACTAATAATGCCACATGTCAACACATTATTGGTTCCTACCATTTTTACAAAATTGTCTATTTGTATGTGAACCTACTCCGTGATTCAAATACATAAATATGGAGGAAGGTTGAAGTAGGTAGGTCTTTTTGTCTAAAAATAATAGAAACCAATAAAAACTAGTTGTATATCCGTTCAATGGCCGGGTATGTTAAACATAAAAATGTTTAGTGTAACAACAAGTGAATCATAACTATTGAATCACGTTTTTTTTTTTACTTTTTAAATGAAAACATTATATATGTAATTTATGAAACATATGTATCAAAAGTGAAATATTAACAAAACTAGGTTTTTCCCCGCGCGCGCTGCGGCGCATTAAACCGCGAAAAACAAAACTAAAAACTTAAAAAAGTTTCAAAATGAAAGCAAAGGACCTAATAAACCTACCTTAGCTATAGGGTGAAACCATTATGTGTAAACATGGAACATTTTAGAGAGTGAAACCTTCTTTCTTTGCAACTCTTCTTGTTATTCATCAATCCATCTTCATAAAAATCTATTATTTTTGTGAAACAATTGTCGATTTAGGGAAGATGATTGCATATAAAATAAGCTCTTTTCAATTCATGTAACAATTTAAAGGATTTACTAATCTACATATGAACTTTAATTAAGATTTTATTCTCTGAACATAGACTTAATATTGATAAACCATATTATTGTCACTAAATACCTGAATTTGAGCTTTACAATTAACAGAAGGTAAATCTTTTCAATATTTGTACCCGTGAACTTTTTGGCAATGATGTTTGCAAGTTAGAGATCCTGTAAAAAAACAAATAAGTATAGTATTATAACTCGTAAACACGAACATACAATCAATATACAGTTGTTGGCAACATAAACATATTCAAATCAATACATATAATGCATTCATAAATATAATTAAAAATACACAAACATAAAAATTCAATCTTAAATAACCTGATAAAGTCAAGCTGGGGTAAACTGATGGACAAGCTAATGAAAGGCACAATGAACAACCTGATAATGATGAAGAACAACAAAAAGAAATAATAAATGGTTACCATACCACCTCTATAATACTAAAATTCACAGGCTGCTTAAATGTTTCAATAAGCTATCTCTTCATATCAGTGAAATGATTAAATCAAAACATAAATTCATCGCTAAGAACAAAGAATAACAGGTAATAATTAAATGTTTTAAGACCAAATCTAGCTGCTATGTACAATAATAAATCAATTCTAAAAGAAATATGGTGTATTCTATACTGCTAACATACAATAACAGGTAATAATTAAAAACAAAAAAGTAGCATTAATCCATTTGATGACATTACAGAGTTAAGGGGCATAATTATTAGCAATGAAATAAAGTTTTAGTTTTCATTGCAGAATCAAAAACGCTAGTTTTGATTATTATAATTCAAGGAGTAGACAAATTATGTATTAGTTTAAAACTAAAAACTACCAATTAAACACATTTGATGTCAATTAGGTTTTATAACATAAAGTTAGGATTGTTTTTAATAACATTGTAATTGTAGATGATGGGTGTGCATGAAGCATGCAAATATCGAATAAATGCTTTGTTAATAGATACACCTGTAACACGTTTTAATTAAACCGTAAATGTTTGGATTTTTGGTGGGTTCTTATAGTGAGCTATTGTTGTTCATTCTGAAGCAAGTTTGCAACAGTCGTCGCGTTCTTTTCAAGAGCAAGTAAGGCGAGTGTTATGTTGATGTGTTACCTTAGTGTATGCTGGCTACCATGAACTCGCTTCTGAATCTATGTAGTAAATTTGAATTGCAATTAGTTCCTAGTAGTCCTTGCAACCAAGTATGAAAAAAAAGATTAGTGAAGGTATTTCAACCTGTCAATGAAAGTAAAATGGGTAAACTCAATCCAATGAATTGAAAGTGACCAATTTTTTTTCATTTGGAAAATTGTTCGAAAACAAAACAACTCAAATGAGTTGAATGTGTTGAAAGTCACTCTAGATGTCCCCATTTTTTTCATAGCAGATGTGGTTTTCTCTAGAATGAAATAGGTATAGCGGGTCATACGTACCTGTTGCTCGTTATCCAACATATGTAAAAATGATTTATCAGTGGGTGTTTATTTTCTTCACATACATTTTCATTTAATGGGCTTTTGATGTGTAAGTAGGTGTAACTTACAATCATCTCTTCTGTCTTGGCTGCAATGGTTGGCAAATTTGTTTGTGAGATGTCTGTTATGTTTTGAATCATGTCCTCTTGTGTGTTAGTTGGTGTTGTGTTTGGCTACTCACGATCTTGCAATGTCAGGGTGAATGTGTACACGCGATGTTGGTGAAGAGGCAAAGTGAATTTTCCCTGTGAAAAGGACATAGATAATATGTATATAAGTTATACTATCTTTTGTTTTGTTTATGATTTCTTACTACCAAAAGAATTCTGTAACCTTCAGTGACGTTAGTGTGGCTGTTACATGGTGGTCAGTTAATGACAATGAGTCCCAATGTACTAAAAGTGCCTCTTCCTTTTACATGAGTGAGTGTATCTGTTTGCTGCTGCAAAAAAAGAAAAGAAAATATATTAGCAATTATCTGGGATTGGCAATTACAACACATACTATCATTAATTGGTGGGTTTGAGCATATTTTTTGACCTTTTGGGTTTTAATGCGTATGCCTAAATGATTTATAAGTTAATGATCTTAATTGCTTATATACAGTGTCAGAACATATAATGGATCATTCAATCTGAGCTGCATACAGCTAGTGTTGTTTGGGGCCACAGAATTCATGATTTGTTCAACGTGATCTGTTGAAGACGACTTGCTTTGCAGCAAGTGAAAATGGCTTTGATGTATTTAAAGATTTAAGTACTTGTTAATACTTCATTACGATTGAAGTGTGTTTTAAAGTGTCATATGGCATGAAGTTGAAGTAGAAGGATTCTTAGTGTCTCTGGATGAGTAGTAACCCTCATGATAGAAGGAGCACGTACGCAAATATTATTATCAAAAGCAACATTCCATCTTCTTTCACTTGAACTTTTCCCAACATGAAACAATCAAAAAATTATCAGATTTGAATCATTAACCAGAAAAATAACAGACATAAACAACTTTAAACAAACCTCAAGCTTAAATATGGTCTTAGAAATAAGTTCTTGACTTTCTTGCATAACCAGGAAATACTATAAATATGAATTCTTACTAACACACTTCAACATAACACACACCTTCAGCTCGACTCTAGAAGCCTTAAGCAATCATTCTACAAACTAAACAACTATAAACCTTAATTATTAATTCAGTTTCTAATTCGGATTCAAGCATCTCTAAAAAAACTCAAGCACATTCCAATTGTGCAGTTTCTAATTAGGTTTCAATCTTCGAAAACTCATCAAATATGTAATGATAAAAAATAATTTACTTCAAAAGGATCCAAAAACATCTTTAACCATTATTGTAAAACCCAAAAAACCCCAAAGAGCAAAAGACCTTTAGGGTTCAAGCAAGAAAACAAAAACGAAAAACAAAAGAAAAAAAGAGAATAGGCACTCACCTTAAATTTTCAAATTGCAAACCAAAAAAGGTTAGGGCAAACTAAGAGGAACGTTAGTTGTGTACTCATAAAAAGTGATTTATTTACCTCGACATATCCGGTCGTCTTCAAGCGGATCAAAGGGATTAAAGTTGCAGGGCGAGAAAAAAAAGTCTGCGAAAAAGATAATCCAAGAAACACCATTGGAGGCGACCGCTAAAATAGAATGGAACCTGAGAAAATGGCGGAAGCTAACCTGGAGTAGTTGATGATCGCGGGTTCTTGACTTCTGCCGGAGGATCTGCAAAAGAAGGAGGCTGATGGTGAAGACGTACATGGATGCGGTGGTGGAGGGTTCTTGATCGTCACCTCTGGAAAAGAACTGGTGGTACGGTTGTGATTGAGGGCAGGTATGGTTTTGATTGCGTACAAGTATGGGTTAAAAGGAAAAAAGAGAGTGTTGAATTACAAAAACCATAAAAACTTCTGTTCTCCACTAAAAAATTGCGTAACTTTCCTATTCATTAGGCTGTGTGTTTTTAATATATAAACTAGTATATAGGACCCGCGCGTTGCGGCGGGGTCTGATATACTGACGTAAAAACAACCAACAGAACATGAGGTTAAAATCGTGTACAATAAAAACATTAATACCTAAATCACAGCTGCTTTGCAAAAATTAACCCTCTACCAATTGTATGAAATTTCAAAACCATTAAGCAACATATCTCAATTTATTATAAACTGAAAGTTATAATCCCATTACAGATTGAAATCATTAAAAACACAAAACCCTATACAACATCTATAACGTAAGCTTTGAAACTAAGAGTTGAAGATTAAGAACTCATTTTATAGTAAAGAATGTGATTACATAAGACTTAAAAAAAAGGCGTTGCGTAAACGTATAATTTATAAACGATAAAAATATTTTAAAATTATTAAATCTAAATTGTATATATATGTAGTATATATAATACTCATGGTTTATAAAATTATTAAATCTTATAAAATTATTAAATCTAAATCGTTTGTGAACTAATTACGATCAAAATGATATAAACGACACAAATATTCGATAATGTACCGACGCGTTGTAGGCATGTGAACAACGCGCAAAATTTCTTTGACCGTTTGGGTTCGAAATTTTTATAAACATTCATGAGGCCACTGCGATCAAATTAATATAATAATGACTTTTATCCGACAACCTAATGACGTGTTAAAATCATGCGAGCATTAAAAATATGTAAGTAAAGTGAGAGTGAGATTTAAAAATAAGAGTTCAAAGTTCAGGGTTATAAATGAAAATTTTTAATTAATTGAAACCCAAGAAAATGAAAATGGCGGCTCCCATACGAAAATGCGGCTCCATTTTTTGTCCAATTTTTGACGAAATTGCCCCTAAAGTGAATAGTAAAGTATGTGAGTAAGAGAATCTTTGATTTTTAATATATAGATAAATGTGTGTTTTTAATATATAAATATATTTACTATTTCAGTTATTTACACGAAACATAATACATGTCATTTTTCTAAAACATGTTCATATTCATTTTTTGTTTGTCTATCATATTAAATAATAATAATTATATTATTAATAACTTTTCAAATATTTTTTTTAAATACAGTAAAAGAACACACTTTTAAAAAATAAAATTATTGTATATAAAATTTGAAAATTTTCAAAAATAAGAAATATTTTAAAAATGTTATTTTTGAAAAATAAAAAAAAATTATAATAGGAAAAAAATTGAAAAGCAAAAATAATTAAAAATTTAAGTTTTTAAACAAGATATTTATCAAAAAATGACATAGTTTTTAAAATTTGTTTTTTTAAACAAAATGTTTTAAAAGAAAAATTAAAAATTAAAAACTATTATTTATTTTATTATTTAAATTCTTTGTGTATAAATAATTTCAATACTATTTTATCTCCAAATATATATAGTATTGTGTAAATTTCCATTACTAACTATTTACTATTTTTCTTTATTCAACTCATATAACATAAAATTACTACTCTACATAGTTGTAAAAGAATGACGTTATTTTTTATTATTTTAATTATTTATTAATTAGAATCATATTTTAATTCACAATTGAATTCATATTTTATATGCAAAAATCATTTTAAATTTTTCTAAATTTTCATTACTTACTTATAATTATTTTATGTTTTTTTCAACCTTGTAATAAATAAGGACTGACTTAGTAATACTTTAAAAGTAAAAATAAAAATAAACATACACTTACAAAGGCAACAAAGGGTGACAAAAGCATACAAACTTAAGCAGCATGTTCTTACTTTTTAATAGGATTTAGGGGAAATAATGAAGACAAACCTTACCCAGTTACCCCTATCCTAGTTGGGATTGAGAGACAACTTCGAAATAGTCTCCGGCTTAAAGTCATCATTTGAAATTTATCATCCCTAACATTTTTAAAGCAATTTTCAGAAAATAAGTAATATAATATTAAATTTAGTGCAAGCAAACATTACATAAAGCCACACCTATGTATTTGGCTTCCGGAGAACCACTTGAAACTCATTTCAATGGCTATAAACAATACCTGTCTTACACAACTGAAATTGTTTTCAACAATCAACACTTCAAATCATTTAAAACCTCAAATCTCCTTCTATATGACAAAATTTGGTTTGGTTACCAACAATCTCATACGATCAACAATTTTCCTTCTTAATGTACAAATTCAAACTGAAAATTCAAGATTGCTACCAGGCACTACCACATCCATCTCCCTCAGCATAACAAAAATATGGCATGGATCATTTTCTTGAAAGAACTTCAGCTTCATAGGTCACGAGGGAAGTTACTGATTTGCCCTTCCTCAAGTACGTCTTTGTTGTTCAATTTGTAACTTATTCGTATGCGCATAACGATTGATTTCTATTGTAAAAAAACATTTGTCATATACCAACCAGTGTGAACAGAAAAATGGGGAAAAAAAAAAAAAAATCAAGTATTGTTGAAGTGACTTATAGTCTAATACCTTGCCATGTTGACTGTTGGTAACTCGTAACTTCTGAGTTATTGACCCGTTATCAATTACAGGAAGAGTATTACTACTTGCAGGCTCTAAATGCAACTGAAGAAACTGTGAAATTCATCAAAAGTGTCAGACAGCATATTATGCTAAAATGCACAAAATAATACATTCACTTGAAATGGGAAAGGCCGACTGATATTACCTTTGGGACTGCTGCCTGAAAAATGAAGTTTGTATAAACATCAGAAGACTTGTTTGTAAAGTTTGCTTCAATTTGGGTGGTTTGTGGACTTCCAGGTTGTTTGGAAAAGTTGAACGTTAGCTTCAAAGAGCTGCTCTCAAAAGCAACTATTGGTGGATAAGCAGGACCATTGCCTTCTGTTATAAAACAAAGGTGGTTAATAAAATCTTTAACAAAATCATCTTTTTTAAACCGATTTGAGTTTAAATTAGCAATACTTACCAGGTAGTGGAGCACTAGAACCAAATCCATCTAACAGATCCATCATAGCTGTTGAAGATGTTTGTGCAGATGGCATTGTAGTTGATGAAAGACTGTCTAAAGGACTAATTGAAGTTTTATTTTCTTGAGTTAATGATAATATGTCAGGTGCAGATGAACTGTTTTGAGGAGGGGGTGACCCGATTGACAGTAAATCTAGCAGAACATCAGTGCTACTCTTTTGAGCCTGAGTGGTACCTGATAAGGAGGTAAAACAAACATATGTTAGCTGCTTTCAACTACTGAGTTATTCTGTTTCATGAGTTAACTCAGTCAGGTAATAAGTGTCTGCAAATTACTTTACTTGTTTAGTTTTATAGCAAATGCATTTATAGAATAATGAATACTAACCTGATTGTGCTGAAAAAGAGGATGTACCAACATCAAGGAGATCCTGAAGAAAGTTACCAGCTGAAGAAGTAGGTGCAGCAGCAGCAGGTTCGTCTGCTCCTAAATCAAGTAAATCTACTAAAGGAGCAGCTGCTGATGCGGCAATTCCATTGGCAGGAGTTAATGAAGTTGTAACAGTTGCTGCTAGAATGGAACCAGCCTTCCTTCCACTGAAGGTTGCTTCATCAAGCACCGGCATCCTTTCAACTAGGGCAGACCTTCACATGTTCATTAGCATCCATTGCATTACATTAGAATTTTTAATATCATAGAGCCACTTTAGAGGTTGTTGTAAAAGAAACAAGGAATTTACAAGTTCATATTGGTTTAATCTTGATTGTTTTACATATGAAGTGGGTTGACAAGTCTTTGATGGGTCAAAACATAGGGGTCAAGTTATTAGTTTATTATGTTAGTAGTTTGATTTTTTTAGTTGATTGTGTTTGATTAAGTTTCCTAATAAGTAGATCAGGGTTTCTTGGTAAAGTTTTTAGTATAAATAGAGGGGTGTAGAGTCATTGTAATGTGTGAGTCTTGTTTTATCATTAATTAGAGAGTAAATTGCCAAGATGGTTTATATGCTTTGCTAGTATTTCACTCTTGATTCCTAGGTTTCATAAATTACCCATGTGGTCCCAAACTTTAAACATTTATAACACATATAGTCCTTAAGTGAGGGTAATTTGGTCAAGCATGTGAGGGTAATTTGAAACCATATCGGTAATTTATGAAACCTAGGGACTAAGTGAAATACTAGCATGCCACATGTGGCATGACCATCTCGGCAATTTACTCTTAATATATAAAGAAGAAGAATCGATCATAGTTTTGATCAAACACTCTATTTTCTTTTTATTATTATTATTTTGGATATGTGCTTTCAATTGGTGTTAGAGCTATTGTAGGCTCGATCCAAAAGATCAAATATAGCAGTAGCTCAAGCTCAACAGCAGCAGCAGCAGCAAACGACTGCTTCTTGTCTGTGCTAAACCAAAGAAGAAAAGGATGATGCAGAAATCAACATCACCCAATCAAATTTATGTGGAATGATTGTCAAGGAACAAGGCGTGTGAACCGGTGAGACACCTGTGTGGTTCAAACCTACTTGATTCAAAGGAGACCTGTGTGGACTGTGGAGTAAGAGAACCTGTGTGGTACAGCAAGAAGGAGAAGAACCTGAGTGGTGTGATAACCTGTGTGGTAAGGTGAAAAAACAGACCTGTGTGGATCAAAATCAAGAACCTGTGGGTTGTATGAGATTAGATCAAGGAGAACGATTTGCAAAACCTGTGAGGAGTTGGAGAGTTGCAAGAGAAAGAAAGTTAATACCTGTAAAGCGAAAGGAAGAAAACAGTGAAGTCATCAGGGAAAAAAGGATGAAGGACAGTAGACTTCCTTTGATCCGTGTGCGTTTTTTCCTGTGTGACAGGAAGCAGCCATGAACGTAGTGAAAACATGGAGTGAAAGAATCATTGTGGTGAATACAAACATTAAACTAGTGTGAGTCAAGAGGCACAATCAGGTACAGCCATGAACTTGAGCAGTAAAGTCCAAAGACCTGTTTGGAAGTGCTATCTGTGTAGTTTAATTATGTGTGAAGAGTAGACGAGATGGCAAAAGATGCAGTCGACACTGGTGCCATGCAGGCCATCAAGTACCTTTGCAATGTCCCAAGTTAACGGCTATGAACTACACGAGTTGGTCAATAATAAGGGAGTTGATCCTACAAACATGCAGTTTGTGGGAAGCTGTTATACCAGGAAATCAGGAACAGAAGAAACAGTTGAAGCAAGGAAGTTCCTAATGGCTAGAGCCTTCGTGTTTCAAACTCTACCTGAAGATGTATAGATTCAAGTGACTAAGAACAAAGATGCAATCACACGAAGGATGTATGGGAAGCACTTTGTGTGAGATTTTTGGAGCCAAGAGAGTTCAAAAGGAAAGGCTACAAACACTTAGAAGTGATTTGGAGATGTTGAGAATGAAAGAAAGTGAGACCATTGATGAGTTTGCGGGCAAACTTGGTGAGATTTCTACAAGATTAAAGAGTATTGGGTCAAGTTTAGGGCATGAACTTGTGGTGAGAAAACTCCAAAACTCAATCTTTAAGAAATATTTACAGATTGTGGGATCAGTAGAGAAATACTTAGATCTCAAGAGTCAAGACAATGCCGTTTGAAGAAAAATTGAAGGTATAAAAAGAATGGATTAAAGATCATGATGAGAAAGAGAACAATCAAGGTAAGTTGTTGCCTTCTTGAGATGAAGAGCAAGAAAGACCAAAGCAAAAACAACAAACCTGTTATAGGCACAGGTAAGGACGTGGGTATAACAATTGTGATCGTGGCAAGAGATGTAGAAGAGGGAACAAACGTGGAAGAGGTTTTAGGTGAGGGAATTTTAGAGACAAAAATAAATTGAGCACTACGAGTGTATACAAGTGTCCTGACGTGAATGGAAAAAAGGAGTCAAACCTAGCTAAAGCTAAAGAGCATGATTAACCAACATTGCTTTGAAAAGACGAGTTTGTATCAAGATTAAGGAGGAAATTGACATGTTGGTATTGTTTGTTTTGTGTTGGTTTAAGTGGTGTGTGTCGTAGATTATATATGGTTAATTGCATGGGTAGTCTACGTTCTGTGTGCTCTACTTACTAGGTACTTGGTTAGTTGGTTAGTCTGCTATGTCGGTTTGATTGCCATATATTTCTCCATGTTTTTTGTTTTTCATGAAGTCTGTTTTTGAAGAAAAAGAAAGAGCCAATATCTTGAGCCGGGGGTCTCTTAAGCAGCCTCTCTACCCTTCTAGGGTAAGGGTAAGGTTTGTTTTCATATCTCCTCCTAAACCCTACTTAAAAGTGGGATTTAACTAGGTATGTTTGTATGTTGTATGCATGAATGTTCTAGTATGAAGTGAGTTGATTAATCTTTGATAGATCAAAACTTATAGGTCAAGTCATTAGGTTATTAGTTTAGCAGCTTGATGTGTTTAGTTGATTGTGTTTGATTATGTTTTGATTTAGTTTCCTGATAAGTAGATTAGGGTTTACTTTTTTTTCTTGGTGAAGTTTTTAGTAATGCGTATGGTTTATCGTTAATAAAAAAAGAGTCAGTCATATTTTTGATCAAACACCTGAATTTCTGGGATTTTTTTTTTTTTTGGTTTTGTGCCTTCAGTCCATACCTTATATTCTGATGCTTTTCGATTATAGAATCAATTTCAATCGATCTCTGCTGCAGTTCAAGCAGAAGGCTTCCTTTAGATTGTGCAACAATATCCTTTATTCTCCTGAAAATAAAACCTATGTTATCATAAACTACATAAAAGTGGGTGCTGAAACCTGATTTTCAAGATTTAATAAATAACCTACTGTGAACAAGAAGGGAAACGAGAAGATAGCTTCAACAAAGCAACCAAACACATAGCTCTGGTGGTAAGATCCGACATGTGGTGTTTAATTGCATTTTCAACAACATCCACAGCATCATTTTCAGTTACCTGTTTATAACAACTAAAATTAATAAATATTCTGGAAGGAGTGACATAATAATTTTAATATAGGAAATGAAGATTCATGGAATGAAAATTCATGCAGCTACGAAGAAGCAAACTCACAGTTATAGGGTCCTCCAAATTAAGCATTCCAATGTTGTTTACCAACATGTCACCATATTCTCCAATGCACCATACGGCCACGCGAACAAGTGTTTCCTGTTCTTGGAAATGATAGATCATATAAATCAAGATCTATGATTAAATTGTACATATTAAGAGAAAGTACCAGTAAAACATTCAGTATATTTCTTGTACCTGGTCAGTTGATTTTTGGATTGCCTTGTAGAGAGCACGTACTGTATATCCATGGAGGTTAGAAGCATTGGTTATCACAACAATAAGAGCATGCCATACCTCATCTTTCACATGATTTCCAGCCTACTAACAACAGAACACAAGATTAGTAGTTCATTAAGCACATGTTAAACAGTTAAACTAGAGTTGATCTAGAGCATGCAATGTGAGAACCATCCTAAATACATGGATTACATCTTATGTCTAAAAAGTTCTTTTATGTTAGCAATTAGCTACTAGTAATGCATACCTCAGAGAGAACCTTGAGCATCTGGTCAATGTACCAAATCTTGTCTGGGGAAAGCCTAAAGCAACAACAAAAGAGGTTCTTCATCGAAGTGTGTAAGGTATTTGGCATGCCATCCACACAAATGATTGGGTAGTTGCAAATAACAGGACAACTATATTGTTTCAAACAAGATGATATGATTATGAAGAATAAAACACTGAACTTACTTCTCAACAATGGAGCAAATTTTGGCAGTAAGATCTCCCTTGAAGTCCTGGTCACTTACTTGTAGATAATCAATTAACTCCTTTGTCAAAGCTTTTACATTGCTCTCATTCACCAAAAGATATATTAGTTCAAGAGCTCTTTTACGAATTGAAGCATCTGAATCCTGAATAATAAATGTACACCATATGAAAGTCTTGAGTGGACAATATAGTAGATATAAATTTGAAAAAACTAATTAGACGTATTACATCAAATCATGGAGAGTTGAAGCAACACTCTTTATTGGCAAGTTTTGTCGCTTTCAAATAAACATGTAGCTTTCGGTGAGAAAATTACCTTTACACATTCTAAGATTGTTGCACGATGTCTCTGAACTGCTTGATCATCAACTGAAACTGCCTTCATCAGCATGTTCAATGCAACATACCTGCCATGCAGGTGGGGTTTATGGTTTACTATAAATCAGCAAATTAAGTGGTGAGACTTATTTTTTAGCTCATGGATCTGACTACTTTAGTAATAAAATTTTTGTTCATGAGCTGAGGGTCTCTTTGAAAGCAGCATCTCTTTCCCCATGGATAGAATTAAGGCTTGCCTACATTCCATCTTCCCCATACCCTACAAATAGTCATGCTACAAGTGGAATTTGCTGGGTATGATTGTTGATGTTGTATGGAAAAATAAAATTTTGAAACTTCTAAAGGGTAGTTGAATAATATTCTTATTTGCTGGTAATATGATGCCTGTCTTACAATTAAAACTGGCACTTTCGGTTCTACAATGAAACATATAAAACACAAAGCAGACACTTAGATAACTATTTGGATAACCAAGGTTCAATCTTCTTCATGTTTGCATAGATTATACAACCTACACAAAATTGAAACCCTTGCACAAACTGACAGGTATACTCGTTGTATAAACACAACCATTAACGCTTGGTAGTTGGTACCACAATAGAATCTTCATAAATATTGCATTGCAAGTCAACATAAGGCATGCAATGTATAATTACCATTGCCTTAAAAAAATTGATATGAACCCAGCACCCTTCCCAACATGATCGGATCCGCCCCGTGAATTACCCGGTCAATAATATCGTAATTAGTGTATTGGCAGGAAGTGTAACAAAAATCAAAGAAGTGTGAGGGTGTCCCAAAAACACAGGAGACTATGGAGTAGGGGCAGAAACTGCCGACTAGTTAAGGGTTATATTTACAAGTTTTGTTTCATTTTAGTTGTCTTGAATTATTATCTTCTTTGCGGGCCGACTATCATGTTCATTCTAGTTTTAATCTAATGAGAATTTCCAGTTTCCTAAGTTTTATAAAGCAAAGGATTTTTGTACGCGACTACGCAAGGCACAATTAATTCAGTCGATCGACCCTTCATTTTTGGGAAGAATTGATGCAAGCTTTGCATGAGCACTAGTGTAAAATAAAGCAATGGGGGCAGCCAAGAGTATAGGTGGAAGTTTAAAAAAACAATCTTCAAGAGTTCAAGACTATCAAATTGGTCTGACCACTGCTTGCTTGGTGTGTTCTTAAATGGGTTGAAGGGGGAATTGAAGGCAAATGTATGGCTTCACAAGCCGATGTCTATGTACAAAGCAATGAGTCTTGTGTTCGACTACGAATCCAAGGTGAACCACATGAGATCAGGGAAAATTGCTAGTTTTACCGCTTCCGAGTCCCGCCAAATCCAAAACAATTCCAACAGTCCTGAATACCCACTGCCAACCAAAAACCCGCTGATACATGTATCACGGACATCGAAAAACACAATGAGTACCTTCAGGAAGAGCATTTTCGTTATGGAGAGAAACATGGCTTGGGAAACCGTTGAAAAACAGTCATATTCAAATTACTTGAAGCTGCGGGTGAGGAAGATACACTAAGCTGCCATTTCCAATGAAAATCACTCTAAGGAAGAAAGGGTTGAAATCAGTATTCACTCCCTTTTCAGAAAGTTAAATGCCACTACAACGCAGATTCCAGGTTCCACCGTTCCACACATAACTTTACCTCTATGTTGGAAAGTAAAATGACTTTGCCGATTCAGCTTGTGGCTTCATTTTGTGTGCAAATTGGAAATGGGGGGACGTTATATGCTGCCATCAAGTTTGTCAGGAGGTGTCATTGCATCTCTCGGGCATCAAAATAACACAAGACTTCTACCCGTTCACACTTGCTGGGCAGAAATTGGTATTAGGCATCCAATGGCTATCCTCTCTCAATACAATCAAAGCAAATTGGAGCAAGATGTTCCGGATTGTAAATTCATGCCGATTTCCAGCAACTGGTGGTCCAATAGTTGGCCCCTGCAATAGTGCAATCTTCGCCCGATGCAAAACATTAGTTTGGTTTATGACACGAGTCAGCAAGCACTTTCTCTACTCCCTTCATATCGACTTGATGACAAGTCAGTTCTTAGAGAGGGAAATATTGATACGAACCCAGCAGCCTTCCCAGCAGGATCGGACCAACCATGGATTACCCAGTCAAGTTATACCATGATTGGAGGGAAAGTGGCATAAAGTGATTCAAAAATCAAAGAAGTGGGGGGTGTTCCAAAAATGCAGAAGGTTAGTGAGGACAGAATTACAGAGACTGCCAGCTAGTTTAGGTTTATATTTACAAGTCTTGTTTAATTTCAGTTGTCTTGAATTATTATCTTCTATGTACTCAATCTCTTGGAGACTAGTCCCTCTCGAATGGGATTGACTATTGTGCTCGCTCTTGTTTTATTATAATTAGAATTTCAGTTTAATCGAAAGTACTTAGATAACAGAAAACAAAATACTCTCACCGTATCTTGTTGTCACGATTTGACAAGAAATCTAGTGAGTTAGAACAGAATTACAGAAACTGCCAGCTAGTTTAGGTTTATATTCACAGGTCTTGTTTAATTTCAGTTGTCTTGTATCATAATCTTCTTGGTACTCAATCTCTTGGAGACTAGTCCCTCTCAAATGGGACTGACTATTGTGTTCGCTCTTGTTTTATTCTAATTAGAATCAGTTTTAATCAAAAATACTTAAATAACAGAAAACAAATTCTCTCACCGTATATTGTTGTCACGATTTGACAAGAACCGCCCCAAAATATTGATCGCTAGAACACGCAGGCCACTAACATCTTCAATGCTCATAATGGTTTCCACGCATTCATAAAGTATTGCATTTCCTGCATTCTTGTTTGACTCGGTTTTTGTTGCCACCTAAAAAGGATATATAGTAAAAGCAGGCGTGAGGAGAATTCATTGCAAGATCATCAACAGACACTATCATTTGACAGCTTTCTATTGCATGTGCCGAAACATAACATATTAACATCCATTCAACTCTAATACATATTTTGAATTAAAAATCATATTAAGCTACAAGCAACAGTTATAAACTGACCTGAGCAAGAATGTCACTCATAGAATCGCTAGCATCAGCATCTCCATGACCCAATACACGCAAAAGGCGAAGCAATCTTATATGGAGAAAAGGATCTGCAATACCTGAAATGTCATATTCAGGAGCATATGGGCTGTTCACAACATCCTTAAGAACTTTCACCAAACCCTCTGTGCATTTCTAGACCAAATGAAAAGAAAAAAAAGAAGATTTTAATAGTAGAATGCAAGATTTCCATAGAATATTAAGTGTTCATAGCACAGATCTAAGCTAGAAAAACTAAAAAACTAAAAATAAGAAGAAACAAGGCTCAAGGAAGGTAAATCAATTTACCTTCCTAAAATACTCAAGGGCTTCTTCACTGTGATTACAGAGATCTGCACAGAGCTGAATTCCAGTTAAAAGAACTCCATGATGCTTTTCTTTAAGTAATGAAACAACGGGGTTCACAAAATTTTCTGCAAGTTCAGGAACTTTCTTTACAATCCTTATTGAGCATAATGCTGCCTGTACAATATAACAACTTATGTTAGTATAATGGCAAGAAGAGTAATATGTGACAATTTTGTAATATGATCCCAGAGATCATTTAAAATATATCACTTTCATTTCGTAGATGTTCATCAACTTACTTTCTTCCGAATATTTGGATCTCGAAATTGTAGCAACCTTTCAACTTCAGGTGCAAGATCACGTGCCATTTCTGCTGAACATATATTCCCCAAGGCACAAAGACCTAGTCCCACAATATATTGGTTTGAATGGTTAAGATCCCTGCAGATGATCACAATATCAGTTTCAAAAGGACCAGATATCCCTTCTTCAACAAGATACATGTGTGTTACTGTGAGGAAAAGAAATGGGAAGGTAGGCGCATACTGTTTTAGTGAATTGGTGACCAACATCAGAACTTCTTGCCTTTCATCAAGAAGCAACATGAGTCCAAGATATCCTATTCTTTTCTCAGGGAAACCAGGAGCTGCTATTAATTTCAGGCATTCCATTTGGCCAAAATGTGTGGGATATCCTAACATGTGAATAAACATGAGTTTTGCTAAGTTACGATGTCTATAATCATTATCATTATCACTGACTGCTGCACGAATAGAAGCACATTCTTTTCTAACAACAGCACGCTCTTCTGCAGCAGTTTTGCAAGCACGTATTGCCCGAATCATGTCCCTACAGTGGATCAATAATCTCCTTTAGATCCAACTGAACAACAGCATGTTATTGATAACCTAAATCATAATGAAATGAAAGCACATAGCTTTTGCTTTGCTTGCTATGTTTCTACCAACTGAATGTTAGGAATCAAGTGGAACAGAAACACCAACACATAATGCACATGAAAAGAAAGAACAGAAAATAAAGAACACAAGGATATAAAGAATTTTGGTCAGGGTTACCTGTGTCCACAGGCTGCAACTAGGATATTTAATTATTAAACTCAGTGACAAAGATCACTATTATATATACTTATATAAATTAAAAAAACTAGGGTTTCCAACTTAGGTCCCAAGAACTCCTCATGGGACAAAACAGGCCCAAAGCCTCTAAGCCTTCATTAAACCCAACACCGAACCCATGTAGTGTAGTGAATACTAAATAGAGTAAGTCAGCTATATACAACATGAATGACATGATTGCCAAGGTGGATCCCTAATATTACCAAGTTTTTTATTATTTATTTTTTGAACGGATAAAAGTAATCACAACAAAGTCATGTTGAGTGAAGGCTTATTAGCCAGCCGAACCTAATGAGCCGTCACTCGGGTTGGGCTTAGCTTGTAAGTTAAGCTAGTAACCTAATTTGTCTCTGTAAATATGTTTCGTTGTTTTACACTTCCTGGAGCACCTAAATAATAAAAACCCTAGTTGACAACTTGACATAGGTCACATCGACCGAAGCACTCAACCGCTTTAGATCTCTTGTGTCGTTTACTGCTTTCGTGTGTGTGTGTGTTTAATACCTCAACAAGTCATTTGTCGGTATATATCATAGGCAAATAGCCATCATGTTCTTCCTACCACAGAAACATAAGTTCAAGTTCTAATTGATGTCATAAGATTTCATCACTTGGCAGTTGGCACAAATAGACCAAACTTCTCCTTTTCTCCAAATAATTTATTTCCTCCTACTGAATATGTTGGAAAGAGTACTTTGAACGCATTACTTACTGAGTTTTGTTTCTTCACCACAAAATATAATCAGTTCAGCATGGATCCTATCAACAGATGATAGACCTAAATTTGTTCTGACTAGTTGCTTTCATATAAAACAAACTATAGACAGCAAGAGGCAAATTATTAGTATTTCTACACATCACTATTAACTGATAACTTCATTGCAAAACTAGTGTTGTTGTTGGGTGTGCGTAATCAATTAATCATGCTGTGAAATGCGTAGAAATATTATGCAACAGATGAATTGATCGCCTTTCTAGAAAACAATGGCAACAAATAATATAAGACAAGCTCACGAAGCTAAATAGAAACAAAACATTGAGATCTGATGCCAGTGAAAATAGCAAGATTTTTAGTATAATCCGGAATGGAGATAAAAATACATGTCTTTGCTTCTGTTAGTTATTTACTCCAGACACATAGTCAATACATTATAACTTTTAACTAGCAAGACATCTAACTTGCAATAAATAATTCATGATTGTGTCCAAAATTTATCCTCAACCTTCGAAAACTAAAATCTTAACAATCTTACAGTTCATAAAAGTATCCTAGTAGTTTCAGTGGCCTGATTAATTCCACAGAATGTACTCAAACCATGCGTTCCAAATAACAACAATCGAATTAGCGTTGAATTATAAATTCTACAACACATTCGTGCAAATTAGGTCAATATGAACAACAACGAGTTAAAAACCGATCAAACAAAAAATGTTCGAAGCATGAATTTAGTCGTGAACAATCAACTTGCCTTAGACGCGTCCCAGAAGAAAAAGGATTCATGATTGGTTCGGTTTTGAAACCGCGAGAGAGCTCGATCAGATCCAGAGATGTTTAGTCCAAAAACTAAGTAATAACCGGGTCGTAGACCGGTGAATTGAGAGGATGAAATCGAGATCTGCGGAAGGTAAATTGAGAGGATCTGAAGATGAAATTGGATCTGTTGCTTATGATGCTAATGATGATGAGAACGCTGATGATTAAAATCCCTAAATTCTTCCGGTTACGCTTCGATGGAAGAGGGACGAGCGAGTGTGCATCTATCAATCTATTGATGTTAATGTAAGTTTCGTTCTTTTTGAAAAGTTGAAGAAAAGAAATTGGAACACCAAACAACTAAACAGGGATGTCTTCTATCGTTTTCTTTCTTCTTTTCCCATTTACATGAGGAATTGATTGCAGTAAAATTAAGTCGGTTGTTTTTTTCATTTTTTTTTAATCACCTAAAAAAAAGCGAAAATTTTACTGTGTAATTTAACATTTTGCATCGAAATGAAAATTGAAAAGTAATATTTGTTTTCAATTTTCATTTTTATTTTGTATATAATTTATGCTTTTAACCTAATTTATATTTTACTAATTTGGTTTTTATCTTATGTAACAAATGCTAACGTCGCGAAGAGTAAGTTCGTTTACTAGTCCACGTATGATGATTTATTCGGTCATGTTATCAGCAGCAGGTTTTGTTTTTTTAATTTAAAGTACAATCAACTTAGCTGAAGATGCAACTTATCAATTAATTTACTAACCAACCGCTACCCACACTGAAAAAAATACGAAGTGGATTTGTCGCTACACCGCATAACAAACCCAAGTTGTCACCGGTTGTCCAATGTCACACCCCCCAATTTTCAACAAACGGAATCATACCGTTTGGGACGTGACAAACCAGGATCTCAGATCATTAGACATAACGAAGACCTCTATATGATTTTCAAAACATACTTTGGTCTAAAACTGTAATATCAAAGTTCTACGTTGCGGAAGCGTTTTTTAACAACCACATTCTTCTGATTCGATAGTAGAACTTCGAATTAATCTATGTTTATGCTTAGTCGGATTCCTCTGAAACTACTGGTAACAATTAATTTGAGAAAAACATTCGTTAATATCAAAATCCCCAAAACCTTTTATGTTCGAAGCCCTAGAATTCGAACTTGTAAAATTCGTTGTTGTTATCTCAAAATAACTTAGGTTTTTCGTTGCACATAACAATTAGAAGCTTTCTGCATAACTTAATTTGATTACAAAACTTGTTTGAGTACAAACCCCCAATTCGTTTTAGACTTAGAACCCTAGAATTCGAGATCACCAAATCCCATAATGTTTGATGCAATTGACTTATGGTTTTCGTTAAATGCTTGATTCCGAAACTTTCTGTACTATTTAATTTCATTCCCAAACCCAATTTAACAGAAACCCCCAAATCGTTAATACGAAGAACCCTAGAATTCAAAGTTCCTACGATTTGATGGTAATACACGAATTGGTCATATGGGTTAGTTTAGTCGGCCGTTTTAGGTGTTGTATGAGTAATCACTTACTTGTTTTGAAGCCCAATTGAGATATCTCGACTTTTAGGTTGTTCTTCGGCCGACCCTTTGATCAAATTCTTCTTCCCGTGGCTTGTTGAATGGAATTTTTAGAGGCTTAAGAACCTAAAGATGCCGACTAAAGTCTCTGAATGATCAATTTTGCGAATTTGAAACCATTTGTGAGACTTTGATGATCCTTTGAACGGTTACAACCTTTTCAACTATCTTTGAGTTAAATTCGATCAATCTTGTACTGATAACGGATGATTAACTATTAATCATCATCATAATGAGTTACTAGAGAGTTTGATTCGGTTATTAACACCAAACTAATACGAATTTAGCATTTTATTTGCAACCATGGCCGAATTTTGACTTTCAAAGTCAAAATTGAGACTTTTATTAAATTGCAACATTAATCCTTGAAGTTTTAACATTCTAAGACTACTTTTGATCAGTTACAACCCCTCTAGTTTGATTTTGAATGATCTCACTTCATTCCAGTTAGTTTCTGGTTAACGGGATTAACCGCGATTTGCCGGATTGTCACATTATCCCCTTGTTGAAGGAATTTTCGTCCCGAAAATTGCTGGATGTTAGAAATAGTTAGGAAACTACTTGTGAGTTCAAATTGTATGTGTTAGTGTGGTGTCTAATCATTCTGTGTGCTTGTGTGTACTCACACACAAAACCCAATGTTTGTAACATCACAACTAAGTGTGATCGTTCTATGTAACTGTTTGCGTGTACACTAGTTAGTACACCTAACTGTGAATGTTTTGTGTTTGATCATACTGTGCTATGTAACCTTGCACATGGTGAGTGTTTGCAACTGTTTGTACTATGTACCCTCGCACATAGCAAAATGTGTGTAACTAATCATGCATGTACTACCATAACATGTAACATATGAAATGTAGTACATAAAATGTAATGTAGCACAATGTTTGTAACAAAACCAATTGCATAAAGTGTTTGTACTTACAGTTTGAAATCTGAAATGTTGATGTGTGAAGCATCACGTCATCCCCTTGTTGAAGGAAATTTCGTCCCGAAATTTAACGTGTCTTCACAGTGTTTGCAGTCGTTGTTTTGAACAGATGAGGATACTTCTTCATCATTTGATCTTCTCTTTCCCATGTGAATTCAGGACCACGTCTTGAATTCCAACGAACTTTGACTATCGGGATCTTGCTTTGTTTGAGTTGGTTGACCTCTCGGTCCATGATTTCAGCTGGTTCTTCAATGAATCGTAACTGTTCATCCACTTGTATTTCTTCCAGTGGCACAATCAATGTCTCATCAGAAAGACATTTCTTTAAATTCGATACGTGAAAGACATCATGAACTCCACTGAGTTCATCCGGTAACTTGAGTTGATACGCAACCGGACCAATCCTTTTCAGGATCTCAAAAGGTCCTACGTAACGTGGACTAAGCTTTCCGCGCTTGCCAAATCGTATCACACCTTTCCAAGGTGATACCTTTAGAAGAACTCGATCTCCTACTTGGAATTCCAACGGTTTACGACGTTTGTCAGCGTAACTCTTTTGTCGATCCCGGGCCGCTGCCATACGGTTCCGGATTTGAACTATCTTCTCTGTCGTTTCATGCACTAGTTCAGGACCTGTAATCTGACTGTCACCAATTTCAGCCCAAAAACTGGTGAACGACATTTACGACCATACAATGCTTCAAACGGTGCTGCCTGAATGCTTGTATGATAACTATTGTTGTACGAGAATTCCACTAACGGTAAGTGGTTTTCCCAGCTATCACCAAAGTCAATTACACAAGCTCGTAACATATCCTCGAGCGTTTGGATCGTACGTTCACTCTGACCATCGGTCTGTGGATGATATGCGGTACTGATATCCAAACGAGTTCCCAATGACTTATGAAGTGATTTCCAAAAGTTGGAAGTAAATCGAGCATCTCGATCTGATATGATGGAAATTGGCACGCCATGTTGTGCTACCACTTCCTTGATGTAAATACGAGTCAGTTTCTCCATCTTGTCGGTTTCCTTGATTGCTAAGAAATGTGCAGATTTCGTTAATCGATCGACAATTACCCATATCGTATCACAACCACTTGGTGTACAGGGTAACTTAGTAATGAAGTCCATCGAAATCTGTTCCCATTTCCACATTGGTATTTCTAGTTGTTGCAGCAAACCAGATGGTTTCTGATATTCAACTTTGACTTTCGAACAAGTCAAACATTTGCTAACGTATCTAGCAATGTCAGCTTTCATATGAGGCCACCAATACAGTGCCTTCAAATCATGATACATCTTGTCTGACCCCGGATGGACTGAATATCTAGACTTGTGTGCTTCATCCATCACGAGTTCCCTTAAACCACCATGCAAAGGTATCCACAGTCGATTAATGAAATAACGAATTCCATCAGGTTTAACATCCAATTGTTCCTCCATTCCCCGTAAGGATTCCTGTACCAAGTTATCCTTTTCTAAAGCTTCCAGCTGAGCACTGCGTACCTTGTCAGGTAAGTCAGTATGTATCGTCATCATCAGTGCGCGAACCCGTCTTGTTCCTGTTGTGTCTTTTCTGCTTAGAGCGTCAGCTACCACATTAGCTTTTCCTGGATGATACTTGATTGCGCATTCGTAGTCGTTCAACAACTCGTCCCATCGTCGCTGTCTCATATTAAGCTCCTTCTGATCAAAGATATGTTGCAAACTCTTATGATCAGTGTAAATGGTACAATTGGTTCCATATAGGTAATGCCTCCAAATCTTCAAAGCAAAAACCACTGCTCCTAACTCCAAGTCGTGAGTAGTGTAATTCTTTTCGTGTGGTCGTAGTTGCCTTGAAGCGTAAGCAATCACTTTATCACGTTGCATCAACACACATCCCAAACCCTGTGCAGATGCATCACAATACACCACAAAGTCTTCCGTCCCTTCCGGTAAGGACAGAATCGGTGCACTGCAGAGTTTCTGTTTCAATAGCTGGAATGCATCTTCCTGTTTATCCGTCCAGTTATACTTCGTTCCTTTGTGCGTAAGAGCTGTAAGTGGTTGAGCGATCTTTGAGAAACCCTCAATGAATCGTCGGTAATAACCCGCTAAACCAAGGAATTGTCGTACCTCGGTAGGGGTATTTGGTGCTTCCCAATTCTTAATCGCTTCAATCTTTGCTGGATCAACATGTATACCCTTTTCATTAACTATATGACCCAAGAATTGAACTTCTCGCATCCAGAAGTCACATTTCGAGAACTTAGCGTACAGTTGTTCTTGTTTCAACAACTCTAGTAGTAATCGGAGATGTTCAGCATGCTCCTCCTCAGTCTGGGAATAGATTAGAATGTCATCAATGAAAACAATGACAAACTTATCAAGATAAGGTTTACAAACACGATTCATGAGATCCATGAATACAGCTGGAGCGTTTGTCAACCCAAATGGCATGACCAAGAATTCGTAATGGCCATAGCGCGTCCTGAATGCTGTCTTCTGAATATCTTCTTCTTGAACTCTGAGTTGATGATAACCCGATCTGAGATCAATCTTCGAATAGTAACTCGAACCTTGCAACTGATCGAATAGATCGTCGATTCTAGGTAACGGATACCGGTTTTTGATAGTAACCTTGTTAAGTTCCCGGTAATCGATACATATACGGAAAGTCCCGTCCTTTTTCTTGACAAATAAGACTGGAGCTCCCCACGGTGAAAAACTAGGTCGTATAAAACCCTTATCCAACAACTCTTGCAGTTGTGTGGATAACTCTTGCATCTCAGATGGTGCAAGTCGATAAGGCGCCCTAGCTATCGGTGCCGCATCTGGTGTAAGGTCGATTTGGAATTCCACCTGTCTGATAGGCGGTAATCCCGGCAAGTCTTCTGGAAATACTTCAGGAAATTCACAAACTACTGGAATGTCTTCAATCTTCTTCTCAGCTATCGGCTTCTCAGTTATAAGTGTTATAACTGCTGTATGACCTTTACGCAGACATTTGTGTGCTTTCATACAAGATATGAGAAGCAGTGGCGTACTGCTCTTCTCACCTTGTACATACAATGTCTCCCCATGCGGAAGAGGTATACGAACGATCTTTTCATGGCATACTATTTTAGCCTGGTGTTTGGACAACCAGTCCATGCCAATGACTACATCAAAATTGCCTAAAGTGATAGGCATAAGATCAATTTCCAATGTCTGACCCATCAAATCAAGGATACATCCTTTAAGGATTTGTTCAACTACAATTAACTTGCCATCAGCTAATTCTACAGTGTATGGATTTTCTAAGGCAGTGGGACTAACATTTAGCAACTTAGAGAATGAACTAGACACAAAACTCCGGTCTACACCAGTGTCAAATAGCATAGAGGCATAGTGATTATTTAAGAAGAACGTACCCGTGACAATGTTGGGATCCTCCCGTGCCTGACGCCCTCCAATCACAAACGCCCTGCCCCTAGCACCATTGTTGTTGTTGTTATTGTTATTATTGGTGCCATTGTCATTTCCGTTGCCGTTGCCATTTGCATCATTAGTCCCGCCTTTCTTTAGTTGTGGGCAATCCTTTTTGAGGTGCCCCAGCTTACCACACTCAAAGCAGCCCTTCTGTGCATTGTTCTGGTTGTTATTCTGGTTGTTGGAATTGTTTTGCAGCTCTCCACGGCAATCCTTAGCTGCATGTCCTCCTTTGCCACACCGTTGGCACTTAAACTTATCACACTGATTCCCAGCATGATGAAATCCACACTTGTTGCACTTTGGGTGCTTACCAATATACCCCCTGATGATGATGACTGCTGACCACTGTTCGAGTTGTGGTAAGACTTGTTTGAATCATGTCTTCGGTTCTGCTGAAACGGCTGTTGGTTGAAATTCTTAGAGTTACTGCTTTCCCACTTCCTCTTGTGGTCTCCCACCTTAGTAGCGGATGTTCGTTTAGGCAGAGTTCCCTGTAACACTGCCTGATCAGTCAGTTGGTGCGCTAAACGAACGGCTTGTTGAATCGTTGTGGGATTTGCAGATGTAACCAGTCCCTGTATCTGAGGCACCAACCCTCCTATGTACCTCTCTATCCACTTACTGGCTGGAGTAGCCATGTGAGGTAGAAGTCTGGCCAGTTCATGTGACCGAGTCGTGTACTCCTCGATGTTTGACCCCTCCATCTTAAGGTGCCAATACTCCTCCTCCAGTTTCTGCATCTCACTGCGAGGGCAGTACTCCTCCTGCAGTAAAGTCTTGAAACCATTCCAAGTTAAGGCATTGGCCTCACCCAATCCCAAAGTCTGAACATTGGAGTTCCACCAGGTCAATGCTGGACCCTCCAACGTACCCGTAGCATACTTGACTTTGTTTTTGTCAGGACAGTTGCACATTTCAAATACTGATTCTGCTTTTTCAATCCATCGAAGGAGTCCGATGGCCCCTTCCGATCCTTTGAAATTATGAGGTTTGCAGTCCAAGAACATCTTGAACGTGCACACCGATGGATTCACCAATCCCCCTGTTGGACCCTGAGGTCCTATCGTGTGTGTATGGGAGTAATTCGTGATTGCCTTCGCGATCCTGTTGTTAATCAGCTCATTGAGTTCTGCAACTGTCATGTACGTTCTCGTCGACCATTATCTTCCTAGTTAAAAGAAATGTTAGAGTGTTATCAAAGTTCAATGTGGAACGCGTAAACAATACAACAAACAACAAACATGTAATGTAGAGATCAACACAACTGTTGGCAATAAGTAACAGTTTTCAATAGATAATAATCTGATTTGTGTACAATACTTTCAAAATCAAAACACAAGTTTTTCAAACATCTAATGTAGGGACACAACCCGCCCCTAATAAGTTTTTAAACAAAATAAAGAAAATCAAGCATCCTCAATAGTGGAATCAGCAGCAGAATCAACATCCTGTACTGGTATCAACTCCTCCTCCTCTTCCTCTTCAGCCTCAGATACAAATTGCTCTTCTAGTGCAATCAACCTCCCCTCAGCAATTTCGGCTCGATATTCTTCCTCTTGCATCCGTGTAGTCAGATGTACAATGTGTGACTCCATCCCCTGAACCACACTATAAAGCTCTGCGTATCGGGCGTTTACATCCCGAAGCTCCTGTGCCATGTGCTCAATCCGATCATTCGCCCACTTTGACTCCCATGTCAATCGGGCGACATCATCTGACTCGAATCGTGGCCTCTTACAGGCACGAAACCTAGGTGGCATACGATATGAAGATTCCTCGGCGGAATCCTCCACAGGTGCTTTCTCTGGGTTTCTCTGTGGCTCCTCCTCCTGTGGGTCATCCTCAGGATCCTCCTGTGGATCCTCCTCAGGATCCTCCTCTGGGTCCTCGTCCGGGTCCTCCTCTGGATCCTCCTCTAGGTCCTCGTCCGGGTCCTCTACGGGATCCTCCTCCGGATCATCCTCATGATCCTGAAATGCTGGAGCTATCGGCTCCTCGTCATCAGATACGATCATGTACGGTGGTGGCGGTGCTGCCATATCTGTTACAAAAGACCATATGTAAATACTAGGCAAAGAAATTGTATAAACAAGTGTCTAATGTCTAACAGTTATAGTATAAGTCTACTAATGCAAACCTAGTTCGCTACTCTGATACCAATCTGTCACACCCCCAATTTTCAACTAACGGAATCATACCATTTGGGACGTGACAAACCAGGATCTCAGATCATTAGACATAACGAAGACCTCTATATGATTTTCAAAACATACTTTGGTCTAAAACTGTAATATCAAAGTTCTACGTTGCGGAAGCGTTTTTAAAACAAAACAAACATAATAGTTTGAAAACTGTAAATTACAAAACAAAATTTCAAATGTTCAAATCCAAATGACAGAAATGTAAAACATGCATGCGACTCGATCTCCTAGTCCATGCCTGCTTGCTTGCTTGTGTACCTTAGCGTCCTGAGAAAACATGTAAATCAAGTCAACACAAAGGTTGGTGCATTACACAGGTTTAAGCATTCACAAATGTTTGAAACAACTGTTTGAACAAAATGTTTGCAGATAGCATAATCACACATGCATAGTCATGATAGCTAGTCATTTATACTATTTACATAAGTGGTCGACACCGAAGCTGATTGTTGCATGTTGTTGCATGTTTTGCCTTGCCATTATTGTCTAGCACAAACAATAGTAATGTGAATTGGCTAGTCAAACACTTGCGTAGATCCCATCTACCAAGTGAGGTTTGTCAAACCTAATAGATCTATTTCCAACTACCACGCTTTGCACTACAGCAAACTAAACGGTTCGATATGTAAGGACTTGTAATGCTATGTTCGCACTTAATGTAAACAGCTAAATCATGCAAGTGATATGTATCTAAAAATGTTTGTTGCACATGTTTTCTCCCCCAAAACAGTTAAAATAAGAAAGGGGCCGTGTACGCACCTTTGAATGTAGCAGAATGATCAAACACACGTGAACTCGCGTAGAAAATCCTCTACGAAGAATCTATGTTTAAACAATAACTTAGTGTTATTCGGGATGTCGTTTTATGCTTGAAATCACATACGTGTCAACACACGTATGTTAGAGTGTTAGGAATATGCATACGTATGTACGCGTACCTTTGAAATCGTTTAAATAAAACCATATATGATTTTATTTAAATAAACGTAATTATACGCGATTACGTTTTCAATCTAAAATGTGAATTTTATTATTCTAATACGTTCGGAATTCCGTTACGGTTCCAACGCAATTCGAATGGGTCCAATCGGAATTAAAATGAAGAAGTTATGATCAAGATACCAAAAACAACATTAAAATCCAAAAACTGTTGGGGCCGGGTTCGAACCCGTGACCTCCAACTCTAAACACACCCTTCCTACCATCTAATCTGTTCAATTTTTATTGACAGATCATGGTGTTTATTAGTTTTAAGCCCAAACAGCTCACTATCCTATTTGTTAATCCTAACCGAATTGTATGGCCCTCAATTGAACCAAAATTCGATCTTGATCAATCACACAACCATAGGGGTTTTATTCTTGAGTTTAAACCGAATCTATGGCAGGTTTTAATTTCATATTTTCATCAAATCTATATGATTATTGATCAAATCTTTACAATTTCGAGCCTTAGTCCAAACCCCAACTCAAACTCATCAAATTCGCTACTGTTAATGTGCCAATACATAGGGTTTTCCTTACTCTAGGAATTTCGAAACTCACTGATTGTTTTAATTTGAATATCACTCACTATTAACCTAAAATCCCCAATTCGTTCATGTTGAAGAACCCTAACAACCACATTCTTCTGATTCGATAGTAGAACTTCGAATTAATCTATGTTTATGCTTAGTCGGATTCCTCTGAAACTACTGGTAACAATTAATTTGAGAAAAACATTCGTTAATATCAAAATCCCCAAAACCTTTTATGTTCGAAGCCCTAGAATTCGAACTTGTAAAATTCGTTGTTGTTATCTCAAAATAACTTAGGTTTTTCGTTGCACATAACAATTAGAAGCTTTCTGCATAACTTAATTTGATCACAAAACTTGTTTGAGTACAAACCCCCAATTCGTTTTAGACTTAGAACCCTAGAATTCGAGATCACCAAATCCCATAATGTTTGATGCAATTGACTTATGGTTTTCGTTAAATGCTTGATTCCGAAACTTTCTGTACTATTTAATTTCATTCCCAAACCCGATTTAACAGAAACCCCCAAATCGTTAATACGAAGAACCCTAGAATTCAAAGTTCCTACGATTTGATGGTAATACACGAATTGGTCATATGGGTTAGTTTAGTCGGCCGTTTTAGGTGTTGTATGAGTAATCACTTACTTATTTTGAAGCCCAATTGAGATATCTCGACTTTTAGGTTGTTCTTCGGCCGACCCTTTGATCAAATTCTTCTTCCCGTGGCTTGTTGAATGGAATTTTTAGAGGCTTAAGAACCTAAAGATGCCGACTAAAGTCTCTGAATGATCAATTTTGCGAATTTGAAACCATTTGTGAGACTTTGATGATCCTTTGAACGGTTACAACCTTTTCAACTATCTTTGAGTTAAATTCGATCAATCTTGTACTGATAACGGATGATTAACTATTAATCATCATCATAATGAGTTATTAGAGAGTTTAATTCGGTTATTAACACCAAACTAATACGAATTTAGCATTTTATTTGCAACCATGGCCGAATTTTGACTCTCAAAGTCAAAATTGAGACTTTTATTAAATTGCAACATTAATCCTTGAAGTTTTAACATTCTAAGACTACTTTTGATCAGTTACAACCCCTCTAGTTTGATTTTAAATGATCTCACTTCATTCCAGTTAGTTTCTGGTTAACAGGATTAACCGCGAATCTATGACCTTCTATATCAATGTAACAATCATCATCAATGGCCTCCGTTACTCTAGTAGATTTACCAAGAGCAGTTTCAATATTAAAGGTATTTTCTATCTTTTTAACATTAGCGCGCAGTTTATCACAAAAAGTAATAGCCACAAAGCTCATACTTGCACCAGAATCAAATAGCACTGAAGCAGGGATATCATTAATAAAAAATGTACATGTCACCACATCTGGGTCTTTATCGGCCTGATCTTTAGTAATAGTAAAGGCACGCGCTTTTGCCTTTTGCTTTTCACCTCCCTTGCTACTTTCAGGTTTGCTGGCTTCCGTAGACATTATCTTTGGTTTAAAACAATTCCTGCTCATATGACTGATTCCACCACAATTATAACATTTTGGCATACTAGGACAATTATTCGAGAAATGTCCAGTTTTTCCACATCGGTAGCACAAAGTAGTCCCCATCCGACATTCTCCTCCATGTTTCTTTCCACACTTAGGGCATGTTTCAATTCCTTCCATTTTAAACCTTTTCATAGGGGGCCCTGGTTTGTCATTTCTGTTTCTTTTAAATCTAGATGACCACTTTTGCTTAGGTTCTTCCTTTATTGGTTCAGCTTCCAACACATCATCCCAGACAATACCGCTAATTTCTACAGCTGATTCAAAAGTTCTGGGAGCATGCGCCTTCACATGTGTTCGGACTTTAGGTGGTAGACCTTCCACATATAACTTCAACCTACATTCCTCTGTGTTTACCAAATGAGGAACCAGTCTTGACATTTCATTAAATTTTGAAGTATATTGCGGTGATTCATACGTCCAGCTTTCAAAGTCAGAAATTCCCGTTCGATTTTATCAATTTCATTCTTTGGACAAAAGTGTTTCATAACTAATTCCTTTAAGTTTTCCCATTTCATGCCCTCCACATCAGCAGTGGTCTTTGACTGCTTGACCGTGTTCCACCAGTGTAAAGCTTCTTCAGTAAATGAATGAGCTGCAAATTTCACAGCTTGATCAACCCGACATTCACTGATCTCAATAACCGCCTCCATAGCCGAAACCCAATGGCAGGTAGCCACGCATCTTTCTTACCATCAAATGGTGGAGGATTGCACCCTTTAAAGGCTTTATAATCACATCCTTTGGGTTCCTTTGTACCCGAACCCTTACCTTTAGCATTGATGATCAATACCTCATCTTCATCGTGCTCTATGTTAGAACTGTTAGCTTTCTCTCCTTCCTTAGTAGCTCCTTTTTTAGTAGTTTCCTTTTCGGCTTTGGTTATATCTGAAGGTAATAGGTCTTTTAAAATTTTATGAACTTCATTAGATATTGCCTTTACCACCACCGGTTCAAGTCTAAGTTCCTCCTCTTCATTTTCTTCTTCAATGTTGACTTCAGTTTCCGCATTATTCACTGGTACTTCCTCAGCTTGCTTCTTATTTTTAGGTGGTCGACCTCGACCACGACCACGTCCACGTCCACCTTCTCTCCCTTCGTCTACCATTTTAGTTTTCTATACATATTGCAAACAACCACGTGTCAATCAAGGTAATAATTCAGGACATAATAAGCATTGTAAATTGTTAATGACGTTGATCAAGTGTAATTAACTATTTACCTCACTTATAAGTTCTAAACATTCCCAGTCATGAACACATTATCATTCGCAACATCATGCTAATTTAATCTATATTTTAAACATAACAAAGCTCTAAGGTCATATGCTCATGGCATCAAACTACCCTTGACTGGCATTCTTATCATTCTGTCCCATTTTCAGTCTAAGTCCAGCCATTAGGGATGACCGGATCTCTCAAACTATGGCTCTGATACCAACTTGAGAGGCCCCGAGCCCCTCGGTTGGCAAACATCATACCCATAGTCCTTAAACCATAATTACGTTATCATAGCAGCGGAATTTAAGGTGATTACTTACATAAAGTATACATATTAAACACACATTAAAACATAACCCACTCTTCTAACAGTCATATAATACAACCAGTCTATGCCAGGGGTAGTCTTCAACGTATGCCATGAGTCTTCCTGGTCTCCTTTCTCAAACTATTCAACCTGATATGCATGTAAAACAAGTCAGCTTTATGCTGGTGAGTTCTAAGTTTATTTCTTAGAAAATCTTTATTCCTTCATGTCATCATATAACATATTCCAAATACATAACATACCTATTCTCATATCATAATTTCATCACATACATAACATCATAACATAATTACATAACATACATATCATCATAACATCATTCATACAGTGAAGGAACTTCACCGTCAACTGCTGACCCTGAGGTCACACAGGCTTGTGCAGCACAAGGCTCTTAGACTATCAACCCGAAGTCGATAACTTACACATGCATAAGATTCCATCAACTGGCGACACACAGTCGGCAGGCCTGTTCTTACGCAGGACTTCTTAATCATCATAAGCAAAAGCGGCTCCTTTCACCGCTGTGCTCAAGTTTTGCCCAACCGCAGTTGGCAAAACCACATTTCCTCCTCGACCTCGGTCGAGTGTCTTATGTTCCTCCTCGACCTCAGCCGAGTGTCTTATGTTCCTCCTCGACTTCAGTCGAGTGTCTTATATATAAAAAAAATAATCATTTCTTTCTCAACCGCAGTTGAGACTTTAAAACATTCGTTATATCTCAGCTGAGACTCTTAAAATCATTTACTTCTCAACCATAGTTAAGACTTAAAACATTCTTTATCTGAAAACATACTTTTTCTGAAAACATACTTTACCTGACCATAATCAGGTTAAAATCACTTTCATACAATAACTTTATACATACATACAATCACTTTCATAAAATAACTTTATAACATGCATGTCAGCCCAAAATGATAAAACATTTAAAACAGGGTTACAAGAACTCACCTGAGCTTAATAAGGCACAATCTGCTAGTTTTCTTCCTTTCCTTACTTTCTCACGTTCAGAATGATATCCTATTAATATGGATATCTTATCATAATTATAACCTTATCATATAATATAAACCCTCTTTTCAGGGTTTCTAAATCGGTAGCACAACGACTATGTTATAGTTATCTCCAATACAAATGTTTAGCTTACTATAATGACCCGAATAATTTTATAAACTTAATATTATTTATCTCAATTAATAATAACTTGAGATAAATTTATAATACTTTTCATGAAGATGCTTAGATTTACGATTACCGCTCGAAACTTCAGCATGTCATAACTTTCAATCGGAGCTTTATTTCAAAATTTCGCTTCCACTCATTTTGACCATTTTTATCTCTACAATATTGCTATGCTTAAAAATTACTTATTTGTTCGGCTTAGATAAGCGTATTCTCTTATTTAATTAATTCGTCTTAGTGTGTTGCTAAACTTACTGCATGATACATGAGTTTAAGGCAACCAGAAGAGTATACATATTATACCCTCAAAAAAACTCATGAAAACCTGATCATTATCTAGATGTAATTGGCCTCCAACCGAATCCAGTTCATCATACAAAATCAAAACTCTATCTAAACATGGTGTTGGTCTCTTTAATCAATCAAGACTAAACTAACATGAGATAAGGATCATGAACACATACCTTAACGATAGATCTATTGTTCTTGATGTTCTTCTCTGCTCGTAAGACTCAGACGTTGATCAGAAAATGTTTACAACCTTCGTTCAAGCTTCTGTTTTACAATTTAATACCAATCTGGAAGTTTGCCGACTTACACCAAAAAATATCTTTGATTTTATTTTAAATTTACACTTAGGCCCTTAAACTTTGAGAACTTATTTTTAAAACCCCTTCTACTTTGCTCACATATTTTTAATATTCACGAACTTATATCTTGTTCATACTTTATCGTATAACGGTCCCGCTTATATTAATGTGATCGTAATCACTTCGGGAGCATTCATAAATATTTCAAACCCAAACGGTCATAGAAATTTTTACACGTTATTAACAGGCTTTATAACGTGCCCATACCTTATCAAATATTTTTATCGTTTATATCATTTTGATCATAATCACTTTACGAACGTTTATATAAAATTTGGACATAAACGGTTAACGAAATTTCGCACGTTTATTAAAAATTTTACAAAATTTTAGGTTGTTACATTCCAATTGACACTGGATCGAGCCTGACCACTACAAAAGTTTTATTTTATTCATAATTGTTGCTATTTATGTTTTATTTTTTATGACTAGCATGATTTCACATAGTTTAGAGGTGGGCAAAATGGTTTTTTTTTTTTGGAATCGGTTTCGGTCAACAAAGTTAATAACCGGTTTCGTTTTTTACCGATTCTGGCTCGGGTTTTGCTAGGTAAAGGGGAAACTGCTTCAGGTTTTTTGGTTCCGGTTCCTATTTCTCTGAGAATCCGGAACCTTCTTTACCCATCGGATCCGTTTTTAGTTCGGGTTGTCGGTTTCGGGTTTTCCCCCACCCCTGCTACGTTTTGCTAGATATTAACAATGTGTGGCATGAGCTTCTATATAGTGTTACGCTTCCAGATACTACAATGAGTAGCGAACGCTTTATATCTATGTTTCTTTTAGGATGTTATGTTAAAGTGATAATATTGTATATGCATGTTCGTGTTTTTTAATGCACTTTTACAATTAAGAATATATATAACCAGACTATATTAAAAATCAATTTACTGCCCAATGCGAAACCTGGGTTTAACACTAGTTTCAAGGTTTATTTTATTATATTTCAAGTAAAGGCTATTTAAACAATGCATATCTATATATCTATATACTATTTATAATGCATATATGAGAGAGAAAGTATAATGTCTTAAATTTAAGAATTATACCACCATTCAAGCTAGATGTACAACTCATATAGCTATGACTCATGCCTGTGAGCTGTGACTGTGATATCAAACAACCAAGCCTTCTAAATTCAAAATCACACCTCCTCTTGAAAACCCTAAACAGAGAGGGAACGAGAGAAGACAATGTCTTGTGGTGGCGCCTCCATCGCTCATCACCCTTATCAACGAACGAAGTCAGTCATAATCATCCCTCGGCTTCTTCTTAAATTGTCCAACAACAAACCATCCTCTCTCTTTCTTCCTCACAACAGTAACAACGAAGGTGATGGTTTTATTGCTTATGACGACGACGGTTAAGATTTTACTAATCTTTTGATTTCTTTTTATAATTGTTACTTCTAATAAGAGCATTGTTGAGTCATTAACCTTTTTTATGGTATTGCAGTTTCTTGGGTGCCATGGTCGTTCTTATGGCTCAATATATGCAACGAGGTACGTTTCATGCCAGTGGGTTTCGTCCTTTCTATCTACTATACTCCAATAGCATCTTCGTAAACACAATTTTCATGTGGAAGTTTGAATTCTGCGTACTTTAAATTGATATCATATACTTTGTGTCTCAGATGGGTTCATTTCATTGTTTTGTTTTACCAGGTTTACTTGCCTTTCATAGTGAGGTTGTGTGTGGGTACCGATTTAACTCAACTTGTCTGTCAATACACATTTAGCTCTTCTCTAGATTTGCTTGAGTTTTATGATTTAGGTCAGGCAATAGTTAATTAGGGTTTAAAAACTGTCATCAAAATCATGTGATTTGGTTATATTTATTGTTTAGTTATAGATGCTAATCAGTGTGTCCCTGAAGTAACGTAGATGCTTATGAATGATGAATCTGCAAGATGAATCTATGCTCTGAATGATGAATATGCAATAGATGCATATGCTAAAGCAAAAGAAGGTACTTTAATTTTTTAAAAATGTTTCCTTTTATCTTTTACACCTTTATATATGTTACACTAAATGTGTTGTCCGTAAATTGCCTGTTGCAGGAAAGGGTATGCCAAGTTTTTGGTTAATAACAACGAATAATTATAAAATATTGGTCGAGGAGGTATAAAGTGTATGTTAATTTATTTTTACTTTGATATTAGTGTTAGATTATCATTTAACAGGAATGGTAATTTTAATTTTTGAGATTAACCTAAACATTAAATGTTTATTCAGCGATACTTTTATAATATAGTTATTGCTTGTTTGATTCATTTCAACCATCTGGGATAAAATAATCCCTCGTGTTGTTTCGTGGTTTACCGGTGAAGCTGTTCAAGAGGATGAGTTTGGACGTATTGGAGATGACACTGATGATGAAATAGAAGTCGATGATGAGGAAGATGATATTGAGGACAATGATGAGGAAGATGAGGACGATGATGATGAAGAAGATGAAGAGGAGACTAAGGGAAAGATCAAAAAGAAGGTAAATCTTCACAATATTTAATTAAATTATTGGGCAAACTGCATGAAATATTAGTTGAAATTTATATATTTTATTATCCATCTTTGTAACTAATTAATTGTCTTTGTTGTTATTTTAGAATGATGGCATAGGATCTTCATATGTTGGATATTTAGGAGGTTTAGGGACTACTGTTGGATGTTGATGTTGGCGATGAATTTTTTTGACATAATGAAGACAGATGTTTTGATGCTAACAATGACTATAATGCAGAGACATAGTGAAATAAGCATGCATGAATTTCACTTTTGATGTCATGTTAATGTATTTTAAGAACAGGAAGGAGCTTTATGAGCTGAACCTTAAATAATAACTAATTTTATTGATTATTTGACCAACTATTTGAATCAAAAACTCTTAGAAAGTGTTGCATAAATGGATAGATCAAATAACATTTTGAATTATTGAAACTATGGCTGCAGAAAGTGCTGGATTTGATGATCAGCAGAATCTGGACTTGGGCCCTCCACCTGAGTTCAGCCTTGTTGTAAGCCTACCATTCTTTCCATGCAATAATTAGGCAATATGTAGTTGTAACTATAGTGTTTGGCTAAACGTATATTTTGTTTCTCATTATATGATTATTCAGTGATCAAGTAATCATTTGGGATAATACACAGCCATATAACTAATTTTTCAAAGTTAATATTAAGTTTACTCATATTTTGGCCTTTTATATTCCTTTCATCTTTCTTATGGTGGTGCCTTCATGCTTCTGGTCCTCTCTAACAAGGTAAGTCATCATGTATTCACGTGCTTTTGTTGGTTTTGAGTGTCTAAGAACACAATTTCTCACATTTGAATGTACAGATCTTAATCTTTTCAGACTTGTATTTGATTACGATTTGGTTTATTGGTGTGTTGGTCGGCATTTTTTTTTTGGCATCACTTGCGATCTTTGGCATTAGATGGTTACAAAAGGCATGCTCATCTTAGAAAGCGTGCAAACAATCACAGTGAAACCATAAAGTATGTCATATGTTTATTAGCCGATGTGAACTTTTGTATTTGAATGTTTTGAAATATATACATATTATGATTTGTATTTTAAATCTGAATGCCTTGGTTTTTGATCCTTTTTACCGATTTAAGATCTGATTTAGTTGTAAGGTTGTTATATCCAATAGATAGTTTTAGCTCTGTATGGTATTTGTTTATTATTTTATGTGAATTTTTGAATCTGAGTGTTGTGATTCTCTGATTTGTGATTGAAGTTGTTAGATTTAAGGTCTGATTTTTTTAGAAAGGATTAGTCTCCATCGTTGAATTTAGGTAGAATGTGACTTGAGCTTTTTGGATCTAATAATTATGATAGTTAGTTATGTGAAACTTTGTGGTTAATTTTTTATGATCGTTTGTTTTTTCACACCTGAAGCTTAATGACTATTTTTTTAAGATAATAATATCTAGGCAATGGAGTTTGCGAAGCCGGTGAATCTATTCCTCTCATTTTCTTCGGCACTAATGGTGATGTTGAAGATTAAAAAGATATTATTTTTTAACATAATCAAGATCACCTTATGGATGATTGTCTATTAGTTATTCTCAAAGATAATTGTGTCCTGTTGTTAAAGAACAAAACATTTTAACAAGCATTGGGGTTCCGAGTTTAGAAACAAATTTTGTTTTATATTTTAGTGACATTGTCTTACCTTGGATTTGTTTCAGTTTTTTGTGAAATTTTCTCACCTTGGATTTGTTTCAGTTTTTTGTGAAATTTTCGATTGCCTACTTGACCAAATCTTCATTCTGGTCCAAGTTTGATGAAGCAGTGGATTTGATGAACTCCTCTCAATTCAAAACTGCTTTTCTCATCAATCCAACTCTGTATGTTGAATCCATTCATCAATTTTGGATGAATGTTGAACTGATAAATGTTGGAACTGGAGTCATCTCTCTTCGATCAACAGTCAATGGTCACAACGTGCATATCAGTCCCGCTGAGCTCAGAGATGTTCTTCAACTTGACGATGCCAACCTAGTTACTCAGTTCCCTAAAAGCGCCACTGACCTCTGTTTTACAAGTCATGAATACCAGGGCGATTTGAGTGACTCAACACTTTTCAAGAAGCACTTTAATGATCCAGAGCGTCTGATATTCCATATGATCAACATATGCCTGGCTCCGAAGTCTTCTTCATGGGATCAAATGTCATCTCGTTGGCAACAGGTATTGTACTCTATTCTCGAATCTCAAAAGCTAAATTTTTCTCAAATACTTTTTTCTGAATTAACTGAACATGCTGGTAAGCCTGTTTCATCTAGATGGTTACTCTATCCTCGTTTTATTATGGCCATCATAGAGAAACAGCTGCCACAAACAGGCCTTGTTGGTCAGGGGATCCCTGCTCCAGCAGTTTTGCTGGAAGTATATTCCCGACACAACTCCAACCTCACTTTAAAAGAGGCTGCCCGGAAGCTCAAACCCAAGCAACGGGAACCCTCAGCCTCATCCTCAAAATCCAAATCCAAAGTCCCCACTAAACCAAAATCCACTAAGCCCAAAAAGGCTGCTCAGGGAAATGAGTCCCCTGAGTCTGCCCATGCCTCACCAAGGCATGAACTGACCACTGGTAGTAGTCAACCAGTGGTTCATCCGACTCCACCGGCTCAAACCGCCCAGGTTTCCTCTCAACAGGAACCTGGTGCAACCTTTGTAGGGGACACCACATCACTAGAACCTATTTCAGTTGAAATGGTTTCTATTGAAAAGCACCAATCTCCCCGGGTGCATTCTCCTTCAAACCCACTTTCTATAGAAACCACCACCAATAGCCCAACATTTGTTATTGATCAAATCCTGAATCAGCTGAACACTCCTATCCCCTCCCAGACACCTATCACTACTGGGATAAGCTCCAACATTGAGGGGGAGGACCAAAGTGTCTCTGATAACCCACAGGATCATGACTACAACATCAGATCTCCTAGTGTGGAACGAGAGATTCTGATATCTGACAAGGCTGCTACTTCATCACCTCCATCATTTGGAGTGATTGCTAGTGGTACCATTGCTAAGACCTTGTCAGAGGCAACAACTGATGAAGGGGTTACCCCTGAGGTTGGAAGTCCCCAGTACCAAGACAAAGGGGCACCTGAATCTGTTGAGCCACACTCAACTCAGGTAAATCCTGAGATTCTCAGGAGGTCAGATGATGTAGCTAATGCTACTGATGACCAAAGATCAGTTGCTGAGCTTGTTCAGCAAAACCAACTCCTTGAGGCTGAGGTATGTAGACTCAATGAGCTACTCACCAAAATGTCCAAGGACAAAAGACCATCTTCCCCACTTACCCCACAGATGGCACCTTCTCATTCTGAAGGTCACCCAAACACTTCCCCCACTCCTTCACAATTTGAAAAGCCACCAGCCACTGTTTTTGGCACTAATCCTTTGGGTTCAAGCCCCCCAGAGGCATTAGCTGCTGCCTTCCTACAAATCCTCCCTCTCATCACTCCATTATTGAAATCCATTATTGTTCAAGCCCTTGATGAGAGGTTACCTTCCCAAACTCAAATTCAACAAATGGTTGATGAGGCTGTGACTGCTAAACTTTCCACTCTACATACTCCTTCTTCCCCTGCAGCCAAAAAGGGGGAGTTAGAAACTGAATCAGTCACATCTTCAGCTTCCAAAAGGCCAAGGTCTGAAGAGGTTGCAGTTGAAAGGTCTCCTGTCATTCAGGTAACTTATAAGAGACAGAAGAAGAACAAACCTGTTGAAATTATCAACAGAGATGATGTGGAAGTTGAGCAGGAAATGATTGATAAAGAAATTGAAGTTAATGCTGAACAATTGGAAGCCACAACATCTGATGTACAAAAACAAGTCAAAACCTCTGATGTACAAGAATTGGCTACAACTTTTGAAGTTCAAACACAGGCTACAATCTCTGAAGTTCAAGAACAAGCCACAACTTCTGATGCACAAGACACTGAACTAGAAGGGGTTCAAATTCCAGAGATTCAGACTCAGGTTGAGACTCAGGTTGTTGAGGTAAGGGCTCCTCCAAAGAAGAGAAGGCAACTCAGAATTCAAGAGGAAGAAAGTTCTGATGAAGAAGACAGGTTGCCTATCTCCACAGTCATCAAGTCAAAAGCTCAAAACCCTGCACCTTCAACAACTGGGGTAGATCTGACAGTTCCAAAGAAGAAAATTACTCTTCCTGCCAAGTACATTCCTGAAAAGCCATTAGTTTTCGGTCAACAGCCAATTATTACACCAGAGGCTAGGATGTTGGCAGTCAAAGTAAAACTGGAAGAAGAAGAGAGCCAAAGGAAACATGATGAGCAATTCCTCAAGTTGGTGGATAAAGATTATCCTCAGACTTCAACTATCACTGCAATGAAAAAGGAAGCTCAAAGATTGTATGCTCTGAAATGGACATTCAAATATACAAAAGAATTGATTAAGATGTGGCCTGACCCAAGGGTTCTTCATAGGATTCACAAGAGACAGCCCCCAGCAACTTATGCAAATAGGATCAAAAGGGTGTTGAGTGCTGAAATCATGCTTGGGTCAGTGCTTGATCCTTGGGAAATCATTAATGACTTCAAGAGTGTCTACAACTCGGGTGCAAAAGCTCCTAACTTCTTAGAGAACAAAATGATAAAGAAGGGACTGGTGTATAGGAGGCTGGAACATGTTCAGCAAGAAGAACTATTTTTGTTTTTAGAGGGTAAGCACCCTGATGAGTTTGTGTACAGGGAAATTACAAGAGTAGAACTGAAGGATGGGACTACGGCCAGATACTTGTCTGAATTTTATGGGCCTGAGTCCTTCTTCGAAGGTGAACCTGAAAGATTGACTCCAGAAGAGAAGATGTTACTACTTGAAGCTTATGTCCGGGAGTCTTTCAGGTTAGTATACAATCAATAGCTTCAATGAGAGGGGTTAATGCTCATAGTCCATTTCCCCAATGGAGTTCCCTCTCATATTTTGAAAGTTAGAGTTTTTGGAAGCTGTTGGTTATCAGGCTTATACTTTAACTGGTCAATTTTGATACTGATCTCAAAGAAAAAGACATTTCTTTCTGCCTGGGAATAAATAAGTGAGACCTTAAATAAGTTAGAGGTTTTTGGCTGCATTGGTTCAGGGGGAGTTTGTTGGACTAAAAGAACCAATGAGCCTGATCAGAAAAATCTCTAAGTCTCACAGCATTACAACAACTGAAGAAGAACACAAAGGCTGATATTCAAATGTGCAGAAGTCACAAGATCTGAAGACATGTACAACAGCTGAAGTGTAAATCATCAGGTGTTGTAGTGTATAGTTAGTCTTCAGTAGTTTTCTTTTTTTTTTTTGTTTGTTTGTAAAAGTCTGATGAGTAGTTTACTCATCAGATGTTTTAGTATTTTTGTACTTCAGTAGTTTTGTTCTTCAGTAGTTGTAGAGTTTGTCTTCAGATGTTGAAGACATCCTCAGTAGTTTAGTTATTTTCAGTTGTTTTGTTTTGTCTGTTAGATGTCAACATCATGTGACATCATCAGACGTCACTGCCTTCTATATATAGGTAGTTGACATGATTGTAATGTAACGAAGTTAATGAATTGAATGAGATATTCCTTTTACAGAAAACTTTCTCTCTATATAACAAACTTGCGTTACTGTTTGATTGAAATTGTTCTTACTTTACTTATGCTAATTCTGTGTTGAATTCCGCTGCCATACTTTACTGATTTATCAATTGAGAACATCTGATCCTACATTTTCTTACCTTGGATCACAAATTTTTAAGGGGTAAAATGTATAGATTTTGACCTTCTGTGGTCAAATTGGTTACAATTTAAGTTGAAAAAATGGTCATGCCAATGTTGAGTGACGGATGTTCTTGGCTGCTAAACTCTTGGTGTTTCTGAAGGTTGTTACCTCCTACCATATGAGACATATAAAGAAGATGGCATTGCATTGTTTCGAGTTCAAGGCTCTCTACTTGAAAATATGCAATCAATTCAGCTATAAGTAAAACAATACTCATTTTTTATTTGATGAATTATAATTCCACAAAGACATGATTTTATATCTAATTGGCTTATGTTGCTTCACCCTTGAACCCATCTTATTGTTATATATATATATCCACTTATCTTTGTTTGGAACGGAAGCAAAACATCAATAGAGGACCATGAACATGCTGAGAGGCAACACAGAATGGTTAAATACTTCAAACTTTTTGTTGAAATAGCGTGATTGTGTTGACAAAAATAAAGGTCAAAGTGTTGTATACATAGATAAAAAATATTTCAAGATAATTTTGTTTTTAAACTTTTGTTTTTATTTTTGTATATAAATTTAGTGGATTTTGTAAAACTCGTGTCATGGATAGACCATACCGAACTGCATACAAAGAGGAAAATTATCAAGAGCAATTTTTATATCACGAAAACAATGATAAATTAGCAAAAAAAACGAACACCGCGTTGTATATTCGTTGCCGCCACTGCATCGCGCGGGTTTCCGACTAGTATATATATAGCCATTGAGGGCATGCATATATTAGAAACCCCCTTGAGATAAAGAAACTTTGCAAACCCAATACTTGTTCCACAATTTGCCACCTCATTATTTCCTTTACCTATAATTATTTAATAGAAGGGCATAATTGTCTTTTACTATATTTGTACCTTTACACTGTATTTTATTAATTTACCACATTCGCTCTCATCAAATTTAAATAATAAACAAAATAAATTAGTTTTTAAATTTCCCCCCTTTCATTTCCCACAAGATTTTTTGCCACATGAATATTTTCGCCTTTTATTTACTAAATACAAATTGCATCGTGTTACATCTAATTTACGTTATTTGATTTCAGCTAAAAAACAAAAGATTTTCAATTTTTAAATATTTCATACCTTTTATTTCCACATTTTATTTTCTCACCTTTAATTTTCCTACCTTTTTTCCCACCATTTGTTTTCCCCAACTTTTTTAAATATTACCCCCTTTGATTTCCTACCATAAATTCTGCTATATTAAAGTTTTCGTCTTTTCCTTATTGTATACAACTGATTTCTTGTTACATCAAAATTACGATTTTTTATTTCAGCTCAAAATTACGAGATTTTAATTTTTCCCACCTTTTATTTTCCCACATGCTTTTCTCACCATTTGTTTTCTCCAACTTTTTAAATATTTTCCCATTTTCAAATGGTGGCTTGCTTTATATAACTGTTGTATATGTTACATCAATGTTACGTTTTTCGAGTTTTTTTCCCAACTTTAATTTTCCCACCTTTTTTTTCCACCATTTATATATTATTTTTCAAACAAGTAAAAATCATTTAAAAGTTACATTGTTACGTTCAGTTTACACATATTTGCAGAAACCATATTTTTTTTGTTTATCATTTTATATTTTTGGAAGAACTTTAACTCATTAATAGTTGTCTCTTTAAAAAAGGAGTTAAAAAATATTGTTGAGTTAACATACATAAAGCTAGTATACAAGCATTTAAAGTTTGCTTTATCAAAAAGATAAATCATATATTTTAAATTGTACTTTGTACTATTATTTAAAATAGTCAACCACATTCTCTCTCATCAAATTTAAATAATAATCAAAAGAAATTAATTTTTAAATATTCCTTCCTTTTCTTTTCACACAAGAAAAATTTCTTGATTTGATTTTTTTTAACAATTTGCAGGTTATATATAATTGCTGTCGTGTTACATCAAAGTTACGGTGGTCAATTTCAGCTCTAAAACAAAAGAATTTAATTTTTAAATATTTCAAACCTTTTATTTTTACCACCTTTTTTAATTTAAATCAATTGACTGCGTAATAATACACATAGTTTTAATGTCTCTTCGTTTCTTCTTCATTAGTATTTTCTTTAATTATTGCAACCTGAAACATGTTACGCTGATGTTACATTATATACTTTGTTTTGTTTATCATATCTTGCAAGCTGAAACATATTACACTTATGTGTATATTTTTATATTAACTTTGAATTACTGTATAATAAATATCATTACTTATTTCATAATTTAAAATGCAAAACTTTCCATCAATTATATTATTGTACTCTTTTGGTTTTTTAATGCAACATGAAACTTCTTACAGTGAATTTTCGCATCCGAAATTTGAACAATCATGTATTCATGTGTGTTTTCAATTTTTACATTGTTACAATGATGTTACACAATAAATTTTAGTACCAGATTGTTTACATCTTTCCTTTTTTTTATTTGTTGCAGGATATACGTGTTACATTAATGTTACATTATATATATGCAGTTACATTATCCTTGAAACCGTTTTTAAAATTTTGAACATTTTTTTACAGTGTTAGCGTGATGTAATGCAATACAATACAAGTATCATGTCACTTGAAACCTAAAACCGATTTAAAACCAGTTTCTAACTTAAGATCCGACAGTGATTCAGGTAATTGATTTTTCAAGCATAGTTACACATAGTGTAACATATTTGTAACACCATGTTATATATTTGTAAACATAAAATATTTCAAAGATATTCAAAGTTATATATATGTAAATTTTATGTAACAACTGGTTACTTATATAAAATTAATAAAATGGAACTATGTTACGTATACGTTACATATCTTTACAAAAAATGTTACATAAACGTAACAAAATCAAAGTGACTTCAAATTTAATTAGGATCAAATGCATACATAAATTAACATAATGAAAATTTATAAAAGAAATAAAAATAACTTGTGTACTATCACGATTGTCCATTTGATGATGAATGGGTTTTGAATTACCAATTTGATGATTATATTGTTCAAGATACATTGCCATGTAAAGAATATCACCTAAAGAAAGATTTGTTTATTTTCAAAAACCAACATACTCTTTTTCCAAACGAGAAGAAGATGCTATGTCTACCTGTTTTGTTGAATCATTAAACACTCTAATTGTAGATATTTATAACATAGTGTAGTAGTTACACTAATTGTAGATATTTGTAACATAGTGTAACATCATGTTAAATATATGTAAAAGAAAATATTTCAAATACATTTAAAATTACATATATGTAACTTTTATGTAAAATCTATGTATCAGTCGGTTACTTGCAAAATTAATAATAAGAAAGTCGGTTACTTGCAAAATTAATAATAAGAAACCATGTTACATGTATGTTACATACATTTACAACAAGTGTTACATAAATGTAACAAAATCAAAGTGATTTCAAATTTATTAAAGAACATATACAAACATAAATTAGCATAATAAATCGTGTGAATTCGATGTAACATAATACAAATAAAAATACGTAACTGAAATAATTTTGAATCATGAAAAGGTGTTGTTAACACATAAGTACGTTAGGTGTAATAAAGTTGCTAAACCTAAAAGTAAAAGGAAATTTGATTATTTGGTAGAGTCATAAATGTTGTTAAACCTCAAGATCAAAGCAAATATAAAGGTGATGTTACACATACAATACATTTCAATTCTAGATCATTTATGACTTTTATTTTTTTGTGTTACTTGTTGCTGGAAGTACATGTTACCTTGATGTTACATTATATATATGCAGTTAATTTATCCATGAAACCGGTCCTATAAATTTAAATATTTTTTATCTTGTTACAATGATGTTACACAATACAATTTAGGTTTCAGACCACTTAAAAACAAAAACAACTTTAAAAATTGGTTTCTAACTTGTTAAGAACCGATACTGTTTTAGTCTACTGAAATTTTGTGCATCTGTAGTTACACTAATTGTAGATATTTGTAAAATAGTGTAACATCATGTTAAATATATGTAAAAGAAAATATTTCAAATTATGACATTCAAAATTACATATATGTAACTTTTATGTAAAATCTATGTATCAGTCGGTTACTTACAAAATTAATAATAAGAAACCATGTTACATGTATGTTACATACATTTACAACAAATGTTACATAAATGTGAAAAAATCAAAGTGACTTCAAATTTATTAAAAAACATATACAAACATAAATGAGCATAATAAATCGTGTAACTTCGATGTAACATAATACAAATAAAAATATGTAACTGAAATAATTTTGAATCATGTAACTTCGATGTAACATAATACAAAATGCATTAAAAGATCATTCTGGAAAATAAATGTGCTAAAAGTACATGTTTCTCCATTGCAGTGGTGATTTACCAAGAACATCACCAATAGTTGGCTCATCATATATCTTTACATTTTTTCCTTTAAAGACAAAAATATGACACCATCATCGTCGATATTGTGACAATCCGACTTTTCAAGTTAACCTTGTTAACCTTCACAAGCCCAACAAGGCCAATGAAGGCCCAGTAAAGCCAAAGAAGATCCAGTGAGGTCAAGGAAGACCCAACAAGACAAATCAGGCTCAATGAAGTCTATGAAGGCCCAACAAAGTCTAGTAGGCCCAATAAGATTTATTTAGGCTCAAGGAAAACAAGGAAGGCCCATTAAGGCTCAAGTAGGCCAAACAAGGCCAAAGTAGGCCCAAGGTAGGCCCAACAAGGTTAAGATAGGCCCAATGAATTTAAGATAGGCCCAATGAATTCAGGATAGGCCCAATTGTATTTGAGAAGCCCAATTAGTTTAATTTAAGCCCAACAATGTTCAATTAACCCGAGTAGTGACAATTCGGGATTTTTAGCTAGATTTTGTAAACCAAAATGTTGTGTAATTGAATAAAATCAAATCTGAGAGATTTGAATTTAGAAAAATCAAGTCTAGAATACTTAAATTAGGAGATTTTAACTTGTAAAGGAGTAGAAGAGTAAATTTTGACTTTCATGAGTCAAAATTCGTACTTAGTGGCAATTGGATTCGAATTGGATATTGAAACCAAGTTAAAACCGAAATTTATTAACCTTAATCATGCTATTGATGATTATTAAACAGTAAACATACGTTATTAGAGCATTAAGTCGTGGAATTAAACTCAAATGATATTCAAGAGGCGTAACCGTTACCCCTTTGTATCAAATGTGTATAACCTGATCATAATTCACGAAATTGGAACCACAGAGCTTCTAGTCGGCATCATTAGGTGCTTTTACATCTCACAATTCGATCACAGAAGTCCAATAAGACGAGTTGGGTCGTGGGTTAGCCGAAATTCAAGCTTCAAGTTGATCTCCATCGATTTAACATCAAAACAGGTAAGAATTCGTTCCTAAACCTTCTAACAGGGCCGACTAAGGGTTATCCTAAATCAATTTCAACTGATATCATCGTTTTCATAAAGTTCAAGTGATTAGGGTTCATATCAAAACTGATTTGGGGGTTTTGATCTTAAAGAGTTTAAGAATCAAATTAATGTTCATGGTTAGTTCCAGAAGGTCTCGACTAAGCTAAAACATGCATCAATTTTAGTTAGTTACAACGAATTGATAGATTTCTTATTCGAGGGTTTGTTCTTGGACACGAATTGGGGGTTTCGATCGAGATAAGTTTTAAAATCAAATTAATATGAATGGATAGTTTCAGAAGCTGCCGATCATGCTAACTGATGTATCAATTTCATATCAAAACTTCGATTTAATCGATTTCGAATTCTAGGGTGTGTTATGATAAGTGTTTTGGGGATTTTGTTGTAAACTAGATTAAAACTCAAATTAAACATGACTGATAGCTTCGAAATTTGTTATCAGATGAAAACCCCATGGTCGTAGGATCGATCGGGCTCGAAATCGAGACAAATGGGACTCGTTTGTATTCGAAATACATATGGACAAGAGAACTCGATTAGGCTTTGATTTAAAACTATTTAGAAATGGAACCAGTAACGATTGTGAGGTAGATCAGTTGGTTGGATGTGTGGTTTCAGTTCCAGGGGTCGCGGGTTCGATCCCGGTCCCAACCATTTTTGGGCTTTTAAGGTTATTTTGATATTTTAATCATATTTCGTTCGTTTGAACTCCGTTTTAAACCATTCAAGTTGCGTTGGAACCGTAACAAGAATACGAACGTATTAGAATAATAAAATTCATATTTTAACCCGAAAACGAAATAGCGAATAATTACGGCTATTTAAATAAAATCAAATGCGATTTTATTTAAACGATTTCAAAGGCACGCGTACTCACGTATGCGCATTCTTAACACTTTAACATACGTGTGTTGACACGTATGTTATTTCAAGCACAAAACGACATTCCGAATAACTTTAAGTTATTGTTTAAACCACAGATTATTCGTAGAGGATTTCTACGCAAGTTCACACGTATTTGATCATTCTGCTATTATCAAAGGTGCGTACACGGCCCCTTTCTTAATTTAACTGTTTTGGGGGAGAAAACATGTGCAACAAACTCTTTTTAGATACATATCACTTGCATGAGTTAGCTGTTTACATTAAGTGCAAACATAGCATTACAACGCCTTCTCTTTCGAACCGTTTAATTTGCCGGAGTGCAAAGCGTGGTAGTTGAAGATAGATCTATTGGGTTTGACAAACCTCACTTGGTAGATGGGATCTACGCAGGTGTTTGACTGACCAAACACACACATTGCTATTATTCGTGCTAGACAATAGTGTTAAGGCAAAAACATGCTATAGCATGGCAACTCGTCAGCTTCGGTGTCGACCACTTGTGTAAATAGTTTATATGACTAGCTATCATGACTGTGCATGTGTGATTATGTTATCTACAACTTGATATTCAAACTGCTGTTTTGAACATTGTGAATACTTAAAACCTGTGTTATGCACCAACCTTTGTGTTGACTTGATTTACATGTTTTCTCAGGACGCTAAGGCGCGCATTAAAGCTGGCATGGACTAGGAGATAGAGTCTCATGCATTATAAACACTTTGAATATTTGAATTTGAACATTTAAGTATTTTGTTTTGTAATGTTTACTTTCAACTGTTTATGGTTTTTAAACGCTTCCGCAACTTTTGTAAACTCTGAATGTTATGTTTTAAAAGACCAAAGTATGTTTTGAAATTCATATAGAGGTCTTCGCTATGTCTAGTGATCTAAGATCCTGGTTTGTCACGTTCCCAAACGGTATGATTCCGTTAGTTGAAATTGGGGGTGTTACAGATATGTCAGATCTATAGATGTAATTGTTGGATATAATTAATTTGACACCATCAACCTTGTTTTTTTCTTTCTTACATGACTGAACAATTTAAAAAAATACAATCAAACATAGAAAAAAGTCTTTTAGCTCAATAAATGTAAAGAACATGTTCATACAGGATTTTTGATAAAAAGTTGAATTTTATAAAATAAAATATACAAAGAAAGAAAAGGAATAAAAAACACCGAAGGCTTGAGAGGTGCACAATCGACGATGGAGATGGGTTTCACCATTATTCTTATCATGAACTCTCTATCATTTCGTCTTTCCTCTTCGTCTTTGCTTTTTCCATTGTACACCATCACCATATTTAGTTGTATTCTTTTATCTCTGACTAGATTAATATACCGTGTGTTACACGGGTTAAATACAAAAATAATATATAGTCATTAATAAAAATATTTATAATATAAGTCGGCTTTTTAAAATAAAATACGATTAAAAATTTTGAAAAATTTAATACTTTAAGTAATAAAAAAATCATATTTATTTTTAAATATTAATTTTTCAAAGTTTTTTTAAAACATTTTATTTTAGAAAACCATTTTCAATATTTCTTATTTTATAATAATTTTGCTTTTGAAAAAAAAAATGTTTTTTTATATTAATATATTTTTAATGTCTTTAAGTATTTTCAATTTAAAAATCTAAAAATGTGTATTCAATATTTAATAATACTATTTAATGTATGATGCATTAAATAAGATAGAGAAGCGGGAAAATTATTGTGAAGATAGTCTAAATTTGTGAGATGTGTCCTTTTTTTATTTTGATTTATTATATACTAGGTTAAATCCGTGTGTTACACAAGTGAAATAAATGAAATATTATGCTTTTATAATACTTGTATATATTGCACTACGTTATAAATTAACCTGTGTATTACACGAATTTAATATAAAATATTAAATTAAAAAACATCATTGGATGATAAAAATCTCATTGTTTAAAAAATCCTTTTATAATATATTTTATTTTTACAAAAATCATTTTTTAAGATAACTTTTTTTTTTACATAAATTTTGTTTTTTGAAAATAAAATATTTCTTACTTTAAAAGTTTTGATTTTAGAGAATTTCATATTTTATAAAAAAAATTTAAAAGTGTGCTCTATAATAATAAGATAAATAATATATTAGTTATTACTATTATAATTATTTATTTAATAAGAGAGAGAATATAATTATTTAATAGGAGAGAGAATTAAGTAATTTTATAAGGTGTTGACAAGTGGCAATTGTAGTGTAAGAATGTGACATGTGGCATTAGTGGTGTAAAAATGTGACATGTGGCAAATTTGTTACTCTTTTATTATAGAGTATATAGATTTGAACAATGAAGAAAAAATATGAAATTTCAAGAAAGTTTGATTTCTTGGATGAAAAAAGGAAAAAGACGAGAATTACAAATAAAGTAGTACAAATGGTACAAAATAATACATTCCCTTTTTGTCCTTCTGGTACTTTTTGTCCATTTTTTCTCATATATTAATTTGAAAAGGTCAAGATTGTTTTTCTTATTTAATTTATACCATCCATCATAATAATCAATGGCTATAATTAGGTTTTCAAAGTTTTTACAACTCAACTAGGTTTTCAAAATATCCTTCCCCTAGCTATTGATTATTTATATTTTTCATTGTTGATAAAAAAATTAAATTAGCCAAATCATCCTAGCTTGCTTTTAATTTGGAATCTGAAATTAGTTATATTGTTTTGATGTGTGATATATTTTTTGTCATCTTTGTGTGAATAATTTTTTTTGATATAATGTAATGAAACTTTGATGTGCAAATCGGCAACACATTAATAACAAACATTTAAGAAACATATATAGGATTATGACATAAATTCAGAATTAACTTTAGATTCTATCACTAATAAGACAACATTTAACATAACACTAGTAAGAATTACATACATGTACACTAATGGGTTGTTTAATTATCTTTTAATGATTTTATTAAGAGATTACTCTTATTGGATTAGAGGTATGACGGTTTAGTATAATTTTAACGACACATCTGAATCGGTCAACATGTCTTTTAATGATATACAAAAACATATAATAAATCATTTTAGACATGCTATCTATTAAAGAATTATTCGCCAAACAACTCTAAGATATTCAAGTTCCCAGTTCGTTTATGTACATCATTATCAATTATTGTACACATAAACAATACATTCGTTCTACATTGTTTTTTCAAACAACCATTTGAAGTTGTGGACCTCACTCATGAAAGTTAATGGTTTTTTTTCTAACTCTAAATGAAGTTATTTGACTCCTCTGCATTTACAAACTCGAAATCCATATTGAATTTTCCCCATAAATTTGAACGAATCAGCACAGAATGGTCACAAAATTGGTCTCCCGAATCACAAGAAACTTAAATTGAAAACCACATGTTGTGTCTCCTGAATTGCAAAATTGTTTCTTCCGTAAATCAAGGTGGTATCCTTTTTAGTCGGTTCCATTATATTCGGAACTAGTATTTTGACCGGCCGCATGTCATAACGGTTAGTAATTAAATTTATACTATCGACTAAAAACATATAGGGATAGACTTTTAAGTGACGTCTTACAAAATTTATGAATGGAACGTAAAATTATAAGAGTTAATCATAAAAGTTTTAATATTAAGTGTATAAATAAACTTTTAACTCTACAAACTTAAGGAGGGTCAAATCGACGCTCTACGAAGTCTAGGGATAGAGCATAAAAGTTTAGAAGTTAAACATAAAAGTTTTGATATTGAGTGCAAAGGTAAACTTTAAATTCTAAAAGGTAGTTGTTATAAATGTGTTCGATTGGACTAATGAGTATTCGATTTTGATAGTATACTCCTAAGGAATATGAACTCAATACACAAATTGTTAATTTATAAAACTAAACCATAAAAAAGTTACGTTTCTCAATTACTATTATCATTCTCTGTTTAGAAATATTTAATTATTATTATTATTATTTAATTATTAGTATTATTTAAATATTTTTATTAGGTAAATAGTTTGTGAATTAATTACAAATAAAATAAGTGAATATTAAAAATATGTGAGTAAAGTATGAGGGAGCTTTAAAAATAAGAGTTCAAAGTTCAGGGTCAAAAGTCTAACTTTTGATTTAATTCAAGTTTGAGACCACCTTTGTTGCGGCCTGCGGTCGTAATATCGTTGCAACCTTTTGAAGCGCTTTGATCAACAGTCGTATTTTGAAGCGGTTCATTTAAAAGGAAAGCACTCCAGAAGTAGACACGGATGTAAGAAAATTTTATTTTTAGTTAAGTAACAAAAGAGGTAAATTTGAAATTTGAGGAAGTTAAAGTAATATTTACAAAGTTTTTTTGAAATTTAAGGAGTTTTAACTCTGAAATCATATGATGAAGATTTAAAGTCTAAAGATCAGTTGCAACTGGAAAAAAAAGTGAAAAAAAGAGAGATTATTAAAAATAGTTGGGAAAAAGATGGAAAAATATGAAAAAAAGGTTAAAGATAAAAAGATTAGGTTAAAAAATGATGAATTAATTAAAATGAAAATGCAATTAAAATATTTAATATAAAAATATAAAGAAGAAAAAGGAAAAAAAAAGGAAAAAAAAAGAAAAAAAATCCACGTCGGGTGGCCACCGACGTTGGTTTATATATATATAGGTAATGGGAAAATGAGTTGTTGAAACCGAATAAAAGTTGTTGGTTTCAATTATTCTCAAGTTTTTGTTTAGTATGATTTTTTTGGTTAATTGAGTTCATGTTCAGTTAATCCAGCTTTCTACTAGAATTATATCGATCGTTAGAAAGGATTAGGATTTTGCAAACTCCTAGCGAGGATCATATGTGTACAAGGAAACAATTGAAGTCGTGATTCTATTAAAGTTTTGAACTATATGTGATGAACCAAATTATAGCGGATTTGGTTATCGACAACACAAACAAGGCCTAGATGATGAACCAAATTATAGCGGGTATTGGTTATGAAAGACACGAGCTATACTCAGATGATAATCTTATTGAATGATTGGCGGCATTACAAACATGGAATACATTAGAGGATACAAGGGATCAAAGGGAGAGCATTTTTCCGAGTATTATTAACAAGAAAATAGTACAAGATATTAGCTTTCAAGAAGTTTCGGGCTCCGTTTCGGGTGTAAGGACCTTCCTGCCAGTCTGGTAACGAATTCTCTCTTTAATGTTTGTTGTATGAGTGGTTGGTTAGTATTCCATTCCCCTTTGATGCTCTTATCTCCTCCCTTTATAGTTCTTTTCTCTGGTCCTTCCCCATAAGTCTTTCTGTATGCCTTCTGGGTTACTGCCCTCCGGGTAAGGACCTTTCGCCAGTGCTTCTGATTGATGGGTAGCTGGCTTTCTTTTCATCTGCCGGATACCATGCCTTCTCATTGATTAGCCATGGTCTTCATTTAATGCTTCATCAGGTTATAATTACGCTTATTTAATGCAAGCATGCTTTATTTATGGCGGTAACCCTATGTACCGTCATCAAGTCCCCCCAGTTCAGGTGGTGCCCCTCTTTAGGGGTTACTTCCTGAACTCTTAAGGTCCATCCCTGTACACTCTGCGTTTTACCTGTCTCTCTCTTTTCTTTTCTTTTTTGTAAGTGAATATGCACCTTTTGTGTGGCATTGGCATGCCTTTGATCACTCTAAGGTTTTATGCATTTGATTTTTATATTTCTTTGTGTACGTACGTTGTCGGGGACCCTTTTCTAAAGCCGGTTACCCGTTGCCTCTTTTTCTGAGGTATGCATGCTTTTTTCTTTTTTTCGCGCGAGTGTTGATGGGATTGATTCCTTCCCTGAAATGCATTCAGTTTCATTTTAAATGAGACTATTGTTGTCCCTTTTCTTTGTGTTCCGGTTCGGCTAGCCTTACAAGGCTTTCCACCGCTTTCACCCTAGTTTGGGTGTTTGGAATTTCACCAATAGATTTTCTTTATTTTGGTGTTATTGGGTGACCCTTACAAGGATTTCCACCGTTTTCACCCTACTTTTAGGTGTTTCAAATTTCACCAATGGATTTTCCTTATTTTGGTGTTATTGGGTAGCCTTTACAAGGCGTTGCACCCTTTCACCCTATTTTTGGGTGTTGCTTTCTTTTTATAGAAAGTCTTTAAGTTTTTAACTTTCCATATGGCTTTTTAAAGTGTCAACATGAGACCTTGCTTTCTTCTTTAGAAAGTCTTATGTTTTTTAGCTTCTCAGAAGAATACTGCACTCATATATAAGGATTCATGTATTCGTATGTAGGGGTTTATGGCCGGTGTTGATGCGACATGCCATGATCGCCAATTTAGGAAGCATTGAACTTATAACATCAAACTAAATTGATCAATGGTGTATATATTTATGTATGCTATTTCGTATTAGAGTATGTTTTGTTTTGTCCATATTTTGAACACAAATATTCATTTAAAAAAAAAAGAAATAAATCTTTAAATAAAGTTAACATGACAACATATTGTTGTCGAATACTCTTTTTTTTTTATTCCAAAGTATTAGTTGTAGCATTTAGCTTAAAATAGATTTATATAAATCTTTTGAGTATAATGACCGGATGGGCTCTGCCCTCTTCGGTTGTTTTGTAGTTAAAAGAAGGGAATACAACTGCTTATTTGAACCATGCTCTTGCAACCATTATGATAGTAGGTGCTACTACTTTTTCGAAGTGAGACATTTACGAGTAAAAGTATCATGAATTAGATATTTACATATGAATATCAGTATGAGTAAGATCCATAAAACCTTATCATTATATATTGCTTGTATTGTTTTCAACCCTCTTTTTTATTCTTCATTTAGTTTGTTTTATGCTTTTCTTTATGTTTCCCTTTTTTTCAATATAAATTGGTCTATATGATTTGTAAGATATCACAATCCTTGGTGAGTTGGTGTAAGTGGTTTCTTTTCTTTTCTTTTTTTTTTATAGTGATAGGTCACCTCATAATTTTTTATTATGAAACTTTCTTTCATTGCAAGATGGTTCAATTAATAATATATATATATATATTTTTATTGATCATAAGATAAAACAAAAACCACTGAAAAAATATATTAAGTTGGTTTAGTGGTTACAACCTGGCGTAAGGAGCTTGAGATTAGTTAGAATTCTTGAAGAAAAGGCTTTGTATCCTGTAAGGACCTCGTGAATGCCTCAAAATATTGACAAATCTTCTCTGATCTTTAACAAAAAGTTAAGTTATGCTTCTCATAAGGGCTTGAGAATATAACCAACATATCCATGCATCGATTTAGTGAATAAAACCTCGTAAGGGTCTCATAAGGGCCATAACTTCTTAATAAAATACTTCATAATCCGTAAGGACGTTAAGAATGTCTCAATATACAACATATTTGCCTTGAATCTTCAAAGAGGAGCATACATATGCTATTTATCTGCATTTGAGAGCACATATATGCCTAAAAAATCTTCATTTTTGTGCATCGATCGTTAATACTCGTTTGGACCATCGGTCCATGACGCAGACTGCCGATTAATGGTCTTTACACATGGTCGGATGTGGAAAAACTCTTCTTCCGATCCTTTGGTTATTACGGGTTGAGAATCCAGGGTGTTCCCCGTCGGGAACGATTCCTTCCTACCCGAGCCTTTAATGATCAAACTCTGAGGCGTCGGACGAGTGTTATCATCAGCCATGTTGTGAGATTGTGCGTGTCAACTGATGACCCAAAACGGGTCCCACGGATGGCGCCAAATGATGAACCAAATTATAGCGGATTTGGTTATCGACAACACAAACAAGGCCTAGATGATGAACCAAATTATAGCGGGTATTGGTTATGAACGACATGAGCTATACTCATATGATAATCTTATTGAATGATTGGCGGCATTACAAACATGGAATACATTAGAGGATACAAGGGATCAAAGGGAGAGAATTTTTCCAAGTATTATTAACAAGAAAATAGTACAAGATATTAGCTTTCAAGAAGTTTCGGGCTCCCTTTCGGTTGTTTTGTAGTTAAAAGAAGGGAATACAGCTGCTTATTTGAACCATGCTCTTGCAACCATTATGATAGTAGGTGCTACTACTTTTTCGAAGTGAGACATTTACGAGTAAAAGTATCATGAATTAGATATTTACATATGAATATCAGTATGAGTAAGATCCATAAAACCTTATCATTATATATTGCTTGTATTGTTTTCAACCCTCTTTTTTATTCTTCATTTAGTTTGTTTTATGCTTTTCTTTATGTTTCCCTTTTTTTTCAATATAAATTGGTCTATATGATTTGTAAGATATCACAATCCTTGGTGAGTTGGTGTAAGTGGTTTCTTTTCTTTTCTTTTTTTTTTATAGTGATAGGTCACCTCATTGATTAGCCATGGTCTTCATTTAATGCTTCATCAGGTTATAATTACACTTATTTAATGCAATCATGCTTTATTTATGGCGGTAACCCTATGTACCGTCATCAATATGAAAAGCACGAAACAATAAAAATTTCAATATTAATCATGTATAGAAGGAGAAGCTCTTATATTTGAATCAAAGAAATATTTGAAGTAAATGTAATATAGCATACTGGAATTTTTGATATTATTTTGAGTTATCTTTTAAGCATTATACTCATTGTTTCAAGCATTGTAGTTCTTTAGTAAAGTAACAACCTTAACTTTATTTTTTAAGTATTATATTTATACTTTCTGATCTAGTGTAGCTCTTTGATGAAATTTGAGCATATGACCTCATATGAAGCAGCATCATACTATCAATTTTAAATATTTTTTAACTCAAATAACCTTTTCAATTAATGAAGATTTCTTTTAGGTAAAAATGTTACGTTTCATCCCAAACCTCTCTAAACTAATAAAGGAGTATATTTAGAAGACACTTGTCAATTTTTTAGCATTCCAAATTTTAATTTTCCTGTCTATTACTTAACTCAAGAAATCTCTTATTTTAGGTTTTCAATAAATTAAACACAAATCATAATTCTTGTATTAAGTGATTTTTATTTGTAAAAATTTTTCTTTATATAAGATTATCTCATTTTTGATTATATATACATTTAAAAATTTTATGTTTTCTTATTATCCAACTCTTGTAATACACGGGATTCTAAGCTAGTAAATAAATAAATAAGAAAAACGAAGATGCTAATAATTTGATTTTAGAAAAAAAAAAGAAGAAATATAGCCCCAAAAGAAAAGTTTCAAATGTCAAATTACCGTGAGACTAGCCCACTTGACAGAGGCTTGCCTCTTAAAATGGGAGGTCATGGGTTCAATCCCATGCAAGAGTGTAATTTAGGTGGGAGTAATTTTAGCCGTTCAAAAAAAAATGGTCAAATTACCGACTACGTGTACACTTCATTTTCCACATAACTTCCACGCTTCTTGAGAAAAAAATTCAAATACATAGCATGCACTCTGATAGCAAGCCTTAACTACGGCTGCTACAGGTTAGGGGGTAGGTACCGTTTTCGGCATCGACTGCAAAATCTCACCGTTGACCAATTGAATTATGAAATAACACTACAATTGTGTTTCCTCACTGACGGACTCAACTAGACTTTTTATTTTCACATTGTTTTCGTACTGATTTATCGGCCATCTGATTCCTGTCATCTATGGATATCAGATCGCAACTGACATGTTCTTGTTGTTTACGTGTGCACTGTTGTCATTCTTGATTCGTTGTATTAACTGTACTTAGGTTTTCACCTAAATACATACAACTGTTGTTTATCGTGAGTTGTTGTACTTACAGTATTTAAGTTTTCACATAAATGCGTACGACTGTTACTTGTATTCTGACTTACTTCTGTTATCACAAACACTGTTCATGCATTGTATTTACACACAGTAAATAGTGAAAGTACACACACCGTACGGATTTTCCGGACGATGAGGTACCGGATGTCACACTAGTCCCGACTATCCGATCAGCCCGATTAGTTGGCCGATTAATCCTTAGTCCCCACTCCACCGACCAACTAGCGATTTCTACAGCATTGCAAAAAAATGTCATATAGATCTCGTATCAATTACCCTTGTGTCTAACATAAATAATTTTGCTATTTTTGGGTTTCGTTTAAAATGTTTAATCTGTCGCATAGCACGGGTACATATCTTCCATGACATGTTCCCGTTGACACTGGATCGAGCCTGACTACTACAAAAACTTTTATTTTATTTATTTTTTAAAATTATTGCTAAGGTAATCCAGCGAAAACTTTACGGGAGAAGGGTTTGTTCCTTCTCTTACTCTCCCACCTTTTTTTCTTTCTCCTTTTACTTTATGTTTTATTTTTTATGACTAGCATGATTTCACATAGTTTGGTGGACAAAACTATGTTTTTTTTTCATAAGCTTCTATATAGTGTTACACTTTCAGATACTACAATGAGTACGAACGCTTTACAACTATGTTTCTTTTAGGATGTTATGTTAAAGTAATAATTATGTATGTGCATGCTCGTGTTTTTTAATGCTCATTTTACAATTACGAATATATATAACCAGACTATATTAAAAATCAATTTACTACCCAATACGAAACCTGGGTTTAACACTAGTTTTAGCTATATATAATGCCCAAGGTTTATTTTATTATATTTCAAGTAAATACTATTTAAACAATGCATATATATAGCCATTGATTATTTATATTTTTCATTGTTGATAAAAAAAAATTAAATTAGCCAAATCATCCTAGCTTGCTTTTAATTTGGAGTCTGAAATTAGTTATATTGTTTTGATGTGTGATGTTTTTTTTGTCATCTTTGTGTGAATAATATTTTTTTTATATAATATAATGAAGCTTTGATGTGCAAATCGGCAACACATTAATAACAAACATTTAAGAAACATATATAGAATTACGACATAAAGAGCTCAGAATTAACTTTAGATTATATCACTAATAAGACAACATTTAACATAACACTAGTAAGAATTACATATATGTACACTGATGGGGTTTTTTAATTATCTTTTAATGATTTTATTAAGAGATTACTCTTATTGGATTAGAAGTATGACGGTTTAGTATCATTTTAATGACACATTTGAATCAGTCAACATGTCTTTTAATGTTATACAAAAACATATAATAAATCATTTTAGATATGCTATCTATTAAAGAATTATTCGCCAAACAACTCTCAGATATTCAAGTTCCCAGTTAAATTATGTACGTCATTATCAATTATTGTACAAATAAACAATACATTCGTTCTACATTGTTTTTTGAAACAACCATTTGAAGTTGTGGACCTCACTCGTGAAAGTTAATGGTTTTTTTTTCTAACTCTAAATGAAGTTCTTTGACTCGTCTGCATTTACAAACTCGAAATCCATATTGAATTTTCCCCATAAATTTGAAAGAATCTGCATAGAATGGTCACAAAACTGGTCTCCCGAATCGCAAGAAACTTAAATTGAAAATCACATGATGTGTCTCCTGAATTGCAAAATTGTTTCTTCTGTAAATCAAGGTGGCATCCTTCTTAGTCGGTTCAGTTATATTCGAATGGGAAAATGAGTAGTTGAAACTGAATAAAAGTTGTTGGTTTCAATTATTCTCAAGTTTTTTGTTTGGTATGATTTTTTTGGTTAATTCAGTTCATGTTCATTTAATCCGGTTTTCTACTAGAATTACATCGATCGTTAGTAAGGATATGGATTTTGCAAACTCCAAGCCAGTATCATACGTGTACAAGGAAACAATTGAAGTCATGATTCTATTAAAGTTTTGAAATATACGAAAAGCATGAAACAATAAAATTTTCAATAATAATCATATACTGAAGGAGAAATGTAATATAGCATACTGGAATTTTTTATATTATTTTGAGTTATCTTTTAAGCATTATACTCATTGTTTCAAGCATTGTAGTTCTTTAGTAAAGTAACAACCTTAAATTTATTTTTTAAGCATTATATTTAGACTCTCAGATTTAGTAAATGTAGCTCTTTAATGAAATTCGAGCATATGACCTTATATGAAACAGCATCATACTAGCAATTTTAAATCTTTTTTAACTCAAATAACCTTTTCAATTAATGAAGATTTCTTTTAGGGAAAAAGGTTACGTTTCATCCCAAATAAATAAATAAATAAATAAGAAAACACGAACATGCTAATAATTTTGATTTAAAAAAGAAAGAAATATAGCCCCAAGAATAAAAAAGTTTCAAATGTCAAAATATATGATTTTAGAAATTTAGTTAACCAATGATATATTGCTATAGTGGTAAGATGAATGTGTTAGGAAAGTGATAGGAGACCCTATGTTCAATTATTGATCCCACTCAGTTTAACCGTCATTTTAGTATCGTGTATTTGGGCGGGTGCTTAGTTCGATTTTTCTTCAGGAATTGGCGTCTGGTGGACCAGAAGTCAAGGACTCTGTTCTTTTGAACTAGTGGCCAGCTCGAATATTTTTAACAATTGGGGGCTATATACGAAGTAACATGCGGTTGATTATTTGGTCGTTAAAAAAAAAACAAAACAAAGAAATTTAGTTAATAATTTGGATCCGGGCCTTTTCAAATCTCAACAACCTACTACGTGTACACTTCATTTTCCACCTAACTTCTTGAGGAAAAAAAAAATCAAATACATAGCAAGCACTCATGATAGCGAGCCTTAACTACGGCTGCTACAGGTTAAGGGGTAGGTACCGTTTTCGGCAATCGACTGCAAAATCTCACCGTTGACCAATTGAATTCGCGGTTGCCGGTGAACGGAGATGAAGGAATACGTGGGCATGGTGGCAACACAGGTTGCACAAGTATTGCTGATGATTGTGAGCAAGTCCGCCATAGCCGACGGCATGTCCAGTTACTCATTCATCTTTTACTCCAATGCCATCGCTTCACTCATCCTTCTTCCTCTTTCTTGTCTCGCCTTCCACCGGTAACTTACTTCCATCGATCATCTTCTTCAATTACGCTCCTACCATTTGAATTTGATCTCGTATGTCGTTGATTGCCGTTGCAGATCGCCTAATCGACCTCCAATTAGCTTCAGCATCGTCTGTGGATTCTTAATTGTTGGTCTTTTCGGGTATGTGATGAGGGTTGTCAATCTATCAACCTGTTTTCTTTTGTAGTCAATTGTTGTTACATTCGGATTCTTTTGTAGTTTCTTTGCACAGATATCTGGTTATACTGGTGTTTCATACTCCTCTGCAACTCTTGGAACGACATTGCTCAATCTCATCCCAGGTTTTACATTCATACTCGCAGCCTTATTCAGGTGATGAACATCTCTTTATGTTGCTGCATGCTCTGTGGCATAAAGTCTCATTTGATATAGATTGGTGGTTTCAGGATGGAAGCAATCGACATCAGACGCTTAACAACACAGGCGAAATTCATCGGCACTGTAGTATCGATTGCAGGCGCCATCATCATGACTCTTTATCAAGGCCCCTCAATCATACCTTCTTCTTTAAAAGCAACCATCTCTAATCATCTTGTTCTAGGACAATCATCAAATTGGGTACTTGGAGGAGTTCTCTTAACAATTGATGCCATTTTTGCTTCTTTGTATATAATTTCACAGGTACATCAATAGCTCATAAATGATATAAACATCTGTGCCTTATCTTGATAACTACATGTTTCTTGATGTTTGCAGGCAGTTGTGCTTAAAAAATACCCTCTAGTGATCAATCTGATGTTCTCCTATTGTCTCATATGCACCTTCTTATCAGGTCTAGCTTCTTTTGTTGTGGAATCTGACCTAAGTAGCTTCAACTTACAGCCGAACATGAGGTTGTTTTCTGTCCTTTACTCGGTGAGTTGATAAGCTCAATGTCAAGGTTAATCTTAGTGGTGTGACTTCTCTATGTTTTTCACATGTTATTAGTACTATTTGTGGAAATATGTAGGGGATTTTTGGGTATGCTTTTCTAGTCACAGTTCAGTCATGGTGTGTACGAAGGAGGGGGCCGCTTTTTGTTGCTATGTTTCATCCTGTTGGAATTGTGATTGCGAATTTGATTGGTGTCATCTTTTTAGGCGATGGTTTCTATCTTGGAAGGTGAAGATGTGTTCATACATAATTTTTTATATTATTTCACTTCACATGTTTCGTGTATCTAGCTTATTACATTGCACATTAGTAATATGAAACAGTGTTATATATGTGCAGTTTGTTGGGATCAATTATTGTTGTCATCGGGTTTTATACTGTGATGTGGGGAAAAGCCCAAGAACAAAAGATAGCAGCGGATCACTCAAGTGTGAGCTCAAAATTGGATGGTGAAACAGCCCCTCTCTTGCAAGATGTTGAGGAGCAGAGTGTATCTTCCACACCCTAAACTCTGATGTGAGGTACAAAGAATCATATTTATAAACCCATACATTGATCCAGTCAACCTCCAATGTAATTTATGATCCAAGATTCTACATTTTCATTAGTTCATAGAAATTAGACCTTCAATTTAAAATGTTTCAGTACTGTGAACGTGTTTTAGCCTTAATGTTATAGTGAATTTATTCATTTAAATGTCATTGATGTCAAATGAACTTTTATTAAAAAGGGAGACTTTATTGATTGATTAACATCATTCATAAACACATATCAACTTAGGTAAACTAAAGTTGATATTTTTAACATGCATTGAAGACTTGTAATTTATGCTTTAAGGAGAAAATCATCAATCTGCTTGAAGTTCTTGGCAACTAAGTCTCTGGTCATTTCAGGACCAGGAACCTCTTCACTTGCTTTCTCGAACTCACAAAACCATTTCACAAGGCTTCCTTCTCCGTCGGGTATCACCTCAACACTAGACTTGAAACTCTTAAAGTATTGCGTCATATCCCCATCAATCATCCTATATGCCACTTTCTTCTTTGCTTCATCGACCTCTTCAATCTTCTCTTTCACCAATTTCACACCCGCTGATCCTGTTTTATAATCAAACAGCTTGTTAGTTCTGCACCTTAGTGTTACCTTTTTTTTGTTATTTGGACAGCAAACACACACCTCCATCTATTCTGCTCTTAATCTATATCACAATTCATAACCTGCATCTGCTAGGATTTGAACCCTTCACCTCAAGGATTGAGGAGAGGCATCTTAAAGACCAGGATGTCCCCTTGAGGAAGCATCTTAATGTTATTAAATTGACAATACTAACTTTTAAAAGATTTCAAGATCCCAGTTTTAGTTTTGTAAATTTGATCAAAATGTGTTATTTTACCTTCGGTAAAGTGAACCACACGGACAGATCCAACGCTCCGTCCATTGCCTTCAACGACTTCTATGGCTTTGTAGATATCAGAGCAGGCTTTAGGGAAGATGTTGGCAGAGTCCAGAATGGCTTTCCAGAAGTTATCTGCATCAGATTTCACCTTTATTTCAGCATTAAGCTTTCCTGTTTTTGCCATGAAAGAAGATAGCAGGTTTGACAAAAGTCAAACAGAATTGGAATATAGAATGTGAAGGTGATTAAAAATCGTATTGAAAGTGTGAAAATGTTCATGATGTCGACTTGCTTAAATAGTAACAATGGGTTAAATGCAAGTTTTAAAGTTTTGGTCGAGGATGGTTGGCAATTGCATTTACTATGGAGGTCATTTATGGGGATGGAATGGTTAATTATTCTGTTTACACCTTTGGTTAATCCGTTTCGTGGGGATGGAATGGTTAATTATTAAAGTCTGATATGTGGTGCTATTAAAATCCCCGCTTGCATTTACTAGGTGGAATTCTTTGTCATTGGAAGATTGGCGTAATTTTGCGTTCTAAACCATGTTTGTTCTTATGGGTGTTTTGTTTATTGTTTTCAGTGTTTTTACTCTATTTGTATTTGGTGTCCTAGTGAGTTGTTAAGCGCCTTGCTGGCTCTCTTGGGGTTTATATTGATAGTTGCCGTTCAAAAAAAAAAATTTGGTGGCTTTGGGTTTAACTCTTGCAAAATACAATTTTAAAAGGGGTGATATTAAATATAACAAACGGTCAACTTATTTGTGTCTTCCCCTAGCAATAAATGCCATCATATTATACAACAATAAATATAAATTCAGTTATTCATTAATTAACACTCTATTTCATTAATTAACACCCTCATTTATTAAAATTCTTTAATTATTTATTAAATATTACACAAGTTATTATGACTTAATAATATTTTATAATTATTATTTAAATAATATATCTTGTGAATATAATTTATATTAAAAATTTATTTTTAATATTTTAGATTTAGTTTTTCTATTAAAGTATTTTAAACGATGTGCATTCATGTTCTTATAAGTGATGCTATACACTAGTTTTTAAGTTTTATCGTGATTTTAGCGGTTTAGTTATTCATAAAGTCTCACTGAGAGCCTTCGTCGAACATGGATGCTCAAATCAACTCCTAGCCATGGTCCTTAATGGTTTGAGGTGTTAGTGTACACAAGAATAATTTTCAGGTGACTAGAGCTCGAAGGGAAAAGGTTTGCAACCGGTTTTAAAGGTGGTATAACAATGAGTTCGAAAACCCTAATTTTCGGAAGGTTTGCAGCTCAATACCTAGAATTTATGTGGGTTTTGCTCTAGATCGGTTGTACTTCATGTAGAGGAGATCAATACCTTCGTGTAGGTTCAAGAATCACTCAATTTCGTTAAGAAATGAGTGAGATATGATGATTTCAAGTTTGAAAATGGTGGTGGGAGGCACAAACCAAGAATAGGGTTTTTAGAGAGTAAGAGAGAAGAAAGAAATGATGGAAATACCCTCATTTAGGGTATTTATACCCCGAGAGGGTTCGGGTTCGTTTTTGTTGCTCGTCTCGCGTATTCGTTGCGTTTCCGGGACGTTACGCGCACATTTACGAATTTTAAATACAGTTAGTTTCTTTATTTATTTTTGATGAGTTTCAAAATTGTAAAACATTAAAATATTTTATTTTATTGAATTATTGTCGTTCGTTTCGTTTTCGTTTCGTGAGAACGCGTCACCATCGCGCGTATTCGTTCGAATCGTCGCCCGCACGAACACGACAATGGTTTGGCTTTCTGACTTTTGTTTTCTACTTTTCAGTCGTTATTTCAGAACGTTAAACTCACAGATATGTTTGTGTGAATCGTCACCCACGCAAACACACTGTCAGTTCGTTATTCTGAAATAACACTGCAATTGTGTTTGAATTGTGTTTCCTCACTGACGGAATCAACTAGACTTTCTGTTTTCACATTGGTTTCGTACTGATTTATCGGTCATCTGATTCCTGTCATCTATGGATATCAGATCGCAACCGACATGTTCTTGTTGTTTACGTGTGCACTGTTGTTTCTCTTGATTCGTTGTTTTAACTGTACTTAGGTTTTCACCAAAATACAACAACTATTGTTTATCGTGAGTTGTTGTACTTACGGTATTTAAGTTTTCATATAAATACGTACAACTGTTTCTTGTATTTTGAATTCTGTTATTACAAACACTGTTCATATACTTGTATTTACACACAGTAAATAGTGAAAGTACACATACCGTACGGACTTGCCGGACGATCTGGTACTGGATGTCACCGTTCGGGTTTTGTTGCATTTGAAACAAACACTTTCGGATTGTATCCGGGTCGTTCAACAAGTTGAAATCGGGGTTGTTTGAGTTTGGGTTCATCTTTTAAATAAGAGTTTATATGATTTTAGAGAGTAAGAATTGTTGTTTTTAGAGTGATTTTTTATAAAATATGAAAAGGTTTATAAAGCGGATAAAAAAGTTTTTTTTTTTAAATTCATGACATTTGGCAACGGTCAAATGGGAAATTTTTATTCCGCTAGGGGGCGGTGTTCCCGTCGGAGGCCGCAACCCTGCGTGACCCCATTTGTCCCGCGACTTCACCATTACGGGCGGTCTAAGGGAGAACGATTAGCATGTAACTGATCCGGGAAAGGAGGAGGCGACATGTTGAGTGTTGAGCGTTTTCAGACGATATAGCTTTAAACCTCCGGTAACTGTAACATTTCAGGAGGGGGTGTAAAACTGCTCTGAACTGCTCTATTGGAGGTTTTGAAGGACTTTAAATGGTTCAGATTTAATATTAAAGTAGATTTTTCTTCACTAATGATGTATTGTCCTAGTGGTAAGATAGAGATATGAGGGAAGTGATAAGAGACCTAGGTCTTTGGTTCGATCCCTGATCCCACCCGGTTTTACCGGCCTTTCACCGCCGTACCTTTAAGCGGGTGCTTGGGTCGGGTTTTCCCCGAGAATTGGTGGCTGGTGGGCTAGGGCTTCGTCCGTCTGGACTAGTGGTCAGCTCGGGCATCCTTTAGCAATTAGGGGCCGCGTACGGAGTACCCGGTAGTTGATTAGTTAGCCGTTCAAAAAAAAAGATAGTTTTCTGCGGTATTTGGCCAGCTCGATAACTGCAACAAGAAGAGTGTTTGTTTTTTAATGTCTGTTGACTGTTAAAATAAAATGGCAGTAGTGTATAGACGATGGTGGTGGTGGTGGCCGACGGTGGTGTTGGTGGCAGGGGTGACCGCAGGTGACAAACGGTGGTGGCCGCCCATGGTGGTGGCGGATGGTGGTGGGGGTGACAACCGGTGATGGTGGTGGTAGACAGTCTGTGGTGGTGATGTCCGCGGTAGCGGACGGTGGTGGCCGCCGGTGGTGTTGTCCGGCGGTGGTAGTGGTGGTGGCTAATGGTGGTGGGTGGACTCTGCAGAACTTAGAAGATCCTAAAAGTGGTTGGGCCATATCTGCACCAAGAAGAGCACGCGTAGATGTTTTTTAGTGAAACATTTTTGAAAAAACAAACAGTCTACAGATGTCAATATTTGCACGTGATCTGCGCGACGCAGACAAAAGAGGCTGCGCAAATTTTTTCCTAAAAAACAAACAACACCCTAGTTTTTAGTTTTAGTTTATAACCATTCAAGTTTTGTTGCAATGTTGCATGCCTTTTATCTTGCGGTCCATTAAAAGAGAAGGTTGTTGCCAACTGAATGACATAGTCACAAAAACCATCTAGACTATAAAAAATCCTACTATGATTAGGGCCATGATCCTCTAATTTTGTGTTGAGAATTAACGGGCAAAGCAAATAGGAGACTGAAGAAGTTTAAGGGGTTTTTTGATTGCTTCTTAATGATTCTATCAAAAGGTTTCCTTTGAATCACTTAGAGACCAAAATTGTTTGTTTCACTAAAAAACATATTCTAATTAGTCAGTCAGCCACATAACTATTAAGCTTTACACATAATCTAAAGGATTCATATATTTTACTGATTCATTATTTAACAAACCAAACAATTCCTAAGACGAACACGTATTTGTGGATAACAATTGACAAAGGCCTCGTAATTCATAAATGACTGCCCTTATTGTGGATACAAATTGACAAATGCCTCGTAATTCATGAATAACCGCCCTTATTATGGATAAAAATTGACAAATGCTTCGTAATTCATAAATGACCGTCCTTATTGTGAATAAAAATTGACAAATGCCTCGTAATTCATAAATGACCGTCCTTAATGCTCTGGCCAACTATCCCTCATCAACTTTAGACCATTACATTTACATTTTCTTTTTATTGTTGTTGTTGTTGTTAACATCACCCTTACATTTAATTAACCCAAGCACCTTTTCCATAAAGTATCAACTAACAGCGGATACCCAATTAAATTACCAAATTCTCAAATAGCTTATAGATGAAATGCCACTATATGATTTTTAAAATCTTATATTTTACAAAATACTACTGATATCATCACTAAAAGTGATATTTTAAGAAAAACTAACCTCAAATATTCAACCAAAGAATCTATACCATATAAAGTTGAACGATAACATTACAAGATTCAAAATGTAATATACTTTTTTCATTTAAAAAGAATAAAAATGTAACATGAGAATGCTCCATCCTTATTTTTTTTATTTCTTTTACATAAAATGTAATATGCCCTTATCATAATTCGATCTTATCAGAGTGTTGTAATCGAGTCAACATTGAGAAACTATATAATAGTTTTTGAAGAGAAACTGTAATATAATTATATCATATGTTATATGAATGTAATTGTTTTTGGAAAACAAATTTTTAATCCTAAATGTCACCTAATCCTACATTTACAATAATTTAAACCCTTAATCCATGTAATTAACTCATATTTTTATCTTTTTTCACCCACAAACACGCTTCTTAATTTATACATATCTTACTTTTAAGGGAGGGGATAAATATACCAACTCTTTTGGATAAATAAACCAAAAAAGTCAAAAAAGTTACAAAAATAATCAAAAAGATGAATTCATTAATTGTAATGATTAATTAATTATACCTCATTAATTATTATTATTATTATTATAAACTTAATTTTTATGTTATTTATTTTTAATTTAAAAAAAATAAAAATTCATGAAATTAATGTACTTATATGACAACGAATAATAGAAATACAAGAAGAATAAATAAAGATACGGAACTTTAATAAAAATAGTAGATTTTCTAACACTAAAATAATTAATCACTTAAATCGACAAAACCACTTTCACGACGATAAAGTTGGGTATATCGTTCTAGACGTTTAGGGGTGAGTAAAAAACCGAAAAAACCAAACCGAATTAACCGAAAAAACTGAAGCTAAAAAACTGAACCGAATGAATAACCGGGAAAAACCGAACCAAAAAAAACCGAAACCGAATTTTCCAGTTCGGTTTCAATTTTTCATATTATAAAAACCGAACCAAACCGATTTCTAATTCGAATGGTGTCACACCCCCAATTTCCCACTCATGGTGTCAGTCCACGTGGATGTGACGTGGCCATAATCACAGCTCAAGGTCATATAGAACATCTCTATATGCGTTTACAAATCCAATGTTTGACACATACACTTAACAAAATAGTTTGCAGCGGAAAAGTAATTCATATTGCAGCGGAAAAATATAGTTATCATAACATGCAGCGGAATGTAATAAGTTTAATACAACATTGTTTAACATAATAAAAGTTAAATTGTTTTCAAAATGACACGACAGAATGCATGTAGATCCCTAATGCTCGTCCCTTAAAATGTGCATTCCTGTCTTCATGCTAGCCACGCTAGTTACCTGAGAATACAAGTTAGAAAAATGTCAACACAATGGTTGGTGAGTTCACAGGTTTTGATAGATACATATAATAATAAAACGTGTGTCATGCTGTTTATCAATGTTAGTACCGAGCCCTAGGCTCCAAGTGTCAGTGCGTCACTACCGAACTAGACTTGTTTGTCCTTGCCTCCACTGTGTCTCGTGCACACAGTAAGTTAGGTCAGAGTTTCACGGGTTATGACACTGAGTCAATATTGTGCCTCGTGGGGTTAGTCACACCCAAACGGATCCATTCAAATCTACCACGTTGTTCGTACATTAACGGTAAGACTTTGTGAGAGCTTGTTACGAGTTCAACACTTAATGTTTGTCTAATAAACCAGCATACACAAAAATGTTTGTAATAGCATAATTGTTTGACTCGATGCAACTAGTATTCTCCCCCTATTTAAAAACGTTTGAAAAGAGTAAAGAGGGGCCGTAAACTCACCTTAGTGATCAAATAAAATATTGCAAGCGTAAGCTCCCGTGTAGTCCGCGCGTTGGTCACCGGCAACCTATATCGTATACCGTACGTGAGTTTGTGTAAGTGACCGTGCTAGTGTTATTGTTAGTGTTAGTGCTTGTGTTTGTGCTCAACAACTCTCGGTTGTTTATGTTTGTCCGTGTCGGTCCACAATGACCGTGTTTGCTCGTGTTGGTCCACTTTGACCGTGTTTGACCAATGTTGACCGTGTCAAGTCAACGACCCGTTGGTGAACCGTGTGACGGTTGTGAATCGTGTAGCAATCGTGTAAGTGCCAGTCGTGTGCAAAACGCGTAAGTCGCGTCCATGGACAACTTACTATTTATAGTAAGTTTCCATTTATGGAAAGTTCACAAAGCATAACGGTTTTAAAGTTCTAGCATGCTCGTTAGTCCTACGTGATCATGTTAACACATAACACATCATCATACGAAGTCACATAAGTCATTTTCATCAAGTTTACACATAAAAGTTTCCTAAAATGGAAAGTTTCCATTTATAGCATACGTGTTATCGGAAACCATCTAACATAGCATTCATTTATCATATTACAACATAATAAACCACTTAGCATGCTCGAATCATACAAAATGTTCCTAAGTCGGTTTTTGTAACAATAAAGTTACTATAAATAGTAACTTTGTAGTTTTTCATAAAAATAACTATTCTAACATTTCTAAACTAATTTTCATATCACCAATCATCATAATATGCTACTTAGCATCATTTTAAGCATACCAATATAGTCAAATCATCTCCTATCATCAGTTTGACTCGAAAAGTTACTAAATATAGTAACTATGTCAAAAATGACCATAAACATTATCAAAATCACATTTCAAGTATTCTAATCATCATAATATCATCCCTACAACATATCAAGATACATGCATGTTCATCATCTTAGCCATTACACCATTTTTCGAACAAAAAGTTTCTAAAAATAGAAAGGTTCCTAAAAATCATAGTTTTAGCTATTTTAACCAAATTTAATCATGTAAAGATCTTCTAATATCATCAATCAAACTTCTATAACATCCAAAATCATTCCAACATTCATGGATCATACATGCATGCATTCATAATGTCATGAATCATCATTTTAAGCAAAAAGACTTATACCCAATATCTTGGATCATCATAAAACGCCATATAATCATCATGGATCATCAAGGAATACATCTAAATCATCAAACCCAGATCCTAATCTCGTGCATGTGCACTATAGGTGCTTGCATGTGAGATTTACACATGCATGTGTGTGTAATAGTGTGAAAAACGAATTTTAGTCATGAGAACTACCTCCAAAGCTTCTAAGATCTTGAGATGAAGGTGAGAACAGTCTCTGGAGCTCCTGGTTTGTTGGTCTCGTTAAGAACAAGGAGATGGTGTTAATGGTCAAGCCTCTAGGAAGTCACCAAGCTTTAACCCTTGCAATCTTGAGCTCCAAAATGGCCTCTAATGGTGGAAAATGGCTGAGAAGTGGTGTAGAAGACGAGTTCAGTCAAGGTGATGCGTGTAGAACCGGGTGAAATGATGAAAAGAGTAGTCTAGGCATGATTTGTCTTGGATTTATAGGATTTTGTCGACTGGACGGCGTCGCGTACCGCGGTGGGGCTCCCAGATCCTCTCCGCGTACCACGGCGGATTTCGGGAGTCAAACCCCCGCGCCGCATGTCACGTACCGATACAGGGCTTCCTGTTGGGCCATCGCGTACCGCGATGGGTCCCTGAGGAGCCCAATAAGCCCAATTCAATGGGTTTGATCCGTTCGTCGTCGTTTTCACGTCTACGAACTATCGTTTGGCCTCGTTTGAACTTCCAAGTTCACTGTGTGAGTGTTTTGTGAGGTTTCAAGTGTTGTGTTACACGATGTGCTAAACGTTCACCAACGTTCGTGTGTTTTGACACGTGTGTGCCGTTTGCCGATAATTCATCGAATTATCCTGTTGTGTGTCAGTGTTCGTACTGTCGTGCCACGTGTCACACTAAATTAAACTAATTCTAGTGCCACGTGTGCAAATAGCATTTAAATAAATAAAAGCTGACCTGGAAATTACGGGGTGTCACATCCTCCCCTAGTTAGAAAGAATTTCGTCACGAAATTCAACTCGTGTTGCCAGTGTTTGTCTGTTCCCCGAACAGGTGTGGGTACTTTTGTTTCATCTGGTCTTCACGTTCCCACGTGAATTCCGGTCCATGGCGCGAGTTCCATCGCACCTTTACAATCGGTATTTTGCTGAGCTTGAGTTTCTTGGTTTCCCGATCCATAATTTCCACCGGTTCTTCAATGAAGTTTAACTGCTCGTCGATCTACATCTCCTCAAGAGGAATAACAAGTGTCTCATCAGATAGGCACTTCTTGAGGTTGGAGATATGAAATACGTTGTGTACACTGCTCAGTTCGTTTGGCAGGTTTAGCTCGTAGGCCACCGGCCTATGCGTTTTGTGATCTCAAAGGGTCCGATGTAACGAGGGTTCAACTTTCCTCGTTTGCCAAACCGAATAACTCCCTTCCAGGGCGAGACCTTGAGTAACACTCTGTCTCCCACCTAAAATTCTAGCGGTTTGCGTCGCTTGTCAGCATAGCTTTTCTGTCTGTCCCGAGCTGCTGCCATTCGTTTGCGTATTTGCACGATCTTCTCAGTCGTTTCGTGCACTAGTTCGGGTCCGGTCAGTTGGCTGTCTCCAACTTCCGCCCAGCAGATGGGTGATCGACACTTACGACCGTAAAGTGCCTCGAATGGTGCAGCTTGTATGCTAGTGTGGTAGCTGTTGTTGTACGAGAACTCAACTAACGGTAGGTGAGTCTCCCAGCTACTGCCAAAGTCAATAACACATGCTCGGAGCATGTCTTCCAATGTCTGTATAGTTCGCTCGCTCTGCCCATCGGTCTGTGGGTGATAAGCGGTACTCATATCCAATCTCGTTCCCAAGGCCTTATGCAAATACTTCCAGAAATGCGACGTAAATCGACTGTCGCGGTCAGAGATAATCGAGATTGGTACTCCATGTCGAGTAACTACTTCCTTCAGATAAATCCGAGTGAGTTTGTTCAACTTGTCAGTCTCTTTGATGGGTAGAAAGTGTGCAGACTTCGTTAATCGGTCTACGATAACCCAGATGGTATCGCAACCACTTGCCGTCTTTGGCAATTTAGTTATGAAGTCCATGGAAATCTGCTCCCATTTCCACATAGGTATTTCAGGCTGTTGAAGTAAACCTGATGGCTTCTGGTACTCAACCTTGACTTTTGAGCATGTTAAACACTTACTTACGTAAGTTGCTATCTCCGCTTCCATGCTCGGCCACCAGTAAGTTGTCTTCAGGTCATGATACATCTTGTCAGAACCTGAATGTACCGAAGACCGGCTCTTGTGTGCTTCATCCATCACCATATCCCTCAGTCCCCCGTAGCGTTGATGTAACATCAGTGCCGGAACCGGCACCGGAACGGTGATCGCTACAGTAAAACGAACAGTAATCAGGTACGAACTATATGTGTTTCATTGTTTATAATATTCATATCATGTTTCAAAGTTATTTCATGTCATCAACGAACAAAATTCAGAATCAGTTCAGAAAACGAAGTTCAGAACAATGGTTCGTAAGTCAGATAATTATCTGGCGACACAGAACGATCATGTGGTTATTTGTTAGGCTGTTATTATGTATAAACGTATGTGAGGCTTTACAGAACAAAACAAAACGGAGGTCGTTATGTGAATGCTAAATCGACGGATTATTCGTATAGGTGACGATCTGTACAAATACATCTGAAAGTTTAACGTTCTGAATGATATCCGATAATTAGAAAACAATATTGAAAAGTATAGTTATCGCCGTGTTAGTACGGATGACGATCCGAACGAATACGCGCGATAACCGTACGATTCGATTTTGAACAGTAAATTAAATATTTTTGAAAATTTAAAATAAATAAAAGATATTTAGTTAGTTTATTAGGAATCACAACCTAAAATAATTTTAGGAATTCTATTTTAGAACCGAGTCGTTTCGTTACGAAAACGACGAGAAACCGACGTTTTTACGCGAAACCACGCGAAACCGAACGAACCCGGGTATTTTTCCCTCATTTAATGAGGCATTCAAGCCCCATCTACCAGCCACCAACCTCCAAAATTCGTTCATCTCTCTCCCAACTTTCTCTCTCTAGAACTCACACCATCTCTCTAAGTTTTCTCACTCAAATCTCCACGAAATCGACCCATCTTGGTGTCTAAACGACCACCACGACTTGTAGATTTCGAAAGTACAACAGATCTAAGAGTTCAACCATCACATTTGAGGTAAAAATCAATTTTTAGTTCGGTTCTAGGGTTTTGAAAACCCTTAGGATCGGTCACCTTTAGAACCGGTTTTAGACTTCTTCAACCACTAGGATTCACACTAAATGCACTTAGGAAGAAGTAGGAACAAGTGCCATACAAATCCTTAGTCGATTTACTTAAAAACCATGGTTGCACTTGGTTGGGATCCCGAGTGGCCGAATGGCTGAGCTACAGCCTGTCGAATGAAGCCTAGCCACATTCGGCCGAATGTGCCTTAGTGGAGAATGAAACCCCATTCGCCCGAATCAGATCTTTCGACCTGGACTCATGCGGCACTCCTTTCGGCTAGCCCTTCTTCGGTCGCCCGAGCTTCCTTCGGCCAAGCAGCTTCGGCCAATGGTCATTCTCTCGGCCCACATACGGCTTAGGCCATTCGCCCCACTCCTTTCGACTAGAGTCTTCATTCGGATGACCAACTAGTCTCGGTCAGCACGCTTTTGGCCCAGATGCTATCCACTCGGCCCAGCACTTATTCGGCCCATTGTTAGGTCCAAGCCCATATCAACTTGACTAGGACCGAGTTGTTTAATAAGTATTAAGGTGATGAATTGCATGGGATGTAACCAAGTATGTGTGTGGGCATGCACCTTATAGTGTGTGTGTGCATGCATGGGATAACATTAGGGTGTTGTATCCATGCAAACTAAACCTTGAGGTTTAATATAGAAATTCTTTCAAGAAAACATGGAGTAGGATTCTTTAGAATCTGAAATCTCATAATCAAAGGAAATCATAGAAACATTTGAGAAATCATAAGGGATCCAAATGATAATCTAAGGTGTTGAGTGTTGATTATTATTAACACTCGAATCCTCAGGAAAATCAATAAAAACACATAACTAACCTAGATGGTTTATCTAAATCATCCAAGATTAGTAATCAAAACAATGAAGGAAATCAATTTGAAAGCAAAGTTTAATAAGCGGGCCCGAGGTTGGCCCAATGGGCTTAACTTAAGCCCATTGTATGTTGATTATTTTCATATAAATTAAACATATTTTAATAGAAGAAATTAATTTGTAAACTACTTTTAAAATAAATGATTTTCTAAATTAATGTTTAACTAAAATGGGTTACTTTAAAAACATGATAATCAAGAACATATTATGATTAATCGGGGAATATGGGTTACTAATGAGTAATAAGGTTAGTCTGGTTAGATGAAATCTTAGAAGCACATTAGTAATCTAGGACACTTAGTTTCACACCGAGACCCAAAACCCTAATTTGCGTCTACTATAACGACTTATTATATTCGAATCCTCTTAAAACAACTCAGGTACTGAAGATACTTAGGTTACAACAACGAGCGCGCATTTTGTGGTAAATCAGTACAAAGCAACACAGGTGAGTTCATTGCCCCTTTTCTAAACGTTTTTGTTTTAAAACGCGGGGCTGAGAAGCATGCGTAAACTGTTTTATTTAAATTGTTTACTTAAGTGCTTTTAAATTGTATATGCTTATCATGTATAACTGTTTATTTTAGACTTTGTCTAGGTAAACTGTTTATTGAATTTAAGAAAAGTTATCTATTCATCATGAGTAAATAACTTAGTGAATCAAAGAACTAATTTCAAAGAACTAAAGATCTATTTCAAAGAACTAATGATCTATTTCAAAGAACTAACGATCTAAATTCAAAGAATTATTTCAAGAGGGTGTTGTCAAAGAACTAACGATCTAATGAACTATTTACAAAGAACTATTTTGAGGAAAATCTGGGAAATATTCAAAGATAGCATGTAGAACTATTTTGAGGAAAATCTGGGAAATATTCAAAGATAGCATGTGAACGGTCAATAACGGTCAAGAACGGTCAATAAAATCCTATTACTCGAAAGATGTCCTAGCTAGACTAATTGAGTATAGGTCGCATGCTTGATGATATTTACAGATCTCCTTTACTACTAAGTACCTGATTGCTAGACTAGTCTACTCGAGTATGACCAAGGCCCAATCATTAGGACTTAGATTTTATTAGATGTTTATTTATTTATTTAATTAAGCGTTTAATTCACTGTTTGTACAATTGATGTGGTTGATCATATTTGTGTGATGAACTTAATGAATCAATAGAGATTTCAAAGTGTTGTATTTACAGGAACAAAGAACTGAAGAACAATGGGTTAATGGTAGGGGTAAAACGTTTAATTATCACTAACAACAATGTCCTATGTGGATTAGTATGTGGTGGGACGGCGTCTGGGCGGGTTGTAGGCTCGACTCAGGGGTATGCCCTATATATAAGCATACCGATCTGGATGATACATGTGCTTTTAATGAGGTTAAGGTTGTTACTCGAGGGTTTAACAAATGTTTTGAGAGTACATTAGAACTATAGTGGAATGGAAGTGTATGGTAGGTAAAAATGCTTAATTTTCATTAACAACAGTGTCATATGCGCATTAGTATGTGGTGGGACGGCGTCTGGGCGGGTTGTAGGCTCGACTCAGGGGTATGCCCTATATATAAGCATACCGATGTGGATATTACATGTGGTGTTAATGAGGTTAGGGTCTTTACCGAAGAAGGTTTTCAATTCATTTTCAATTACTAAACTATATGAACTCACCAACCATGTGTTGACTTGGTCTTTTTGGCATGACTTCTCAGGTGACGAACAGGTCAATTAAGAAGCTTATGCTTTTTGGACTAGGACTTCAGATAGAAGACTTAGCATTTTTGGACCTGCATACTTTTGGAACATCATCATACAATTATTTTGTATATCTTGTATAGTTACAAGATAGAAACTTTATGATGTTTATGGTAGATTTACATTGTTAAATTATAAACGATACTGATGTAATTTAACTTTGTAATTCTATTCTATTTAGCATTTCTCATTTATATCATGTGCAATGTGAACAATCTGATCATTTCGATTATCACTCACGATATCGCGCCCCGGGAACCTTCCGCCCGACGGGGAATCCGATCCAACCCCGCCGGCTCGGGGTGTGATAGTGGAATCCAAACTCGATCCATTAAATAATAAGCTCCGTCGTCCTTTTCTTTCATTTGTTTATCCATGCCACGCATGGCTTCAAGAGTGAGGTTTTCAGTTTTCAGAGCTTCTTGTTGTGCGATTCGGATCTAATTTGGTAATTCAGAATGAATTGTGAGTTGCAGTGCACGCACGCGCTTAGTTGTCTCTTTCCGACTTAGCGCGTCGGCCACTACATTTGCCTTGCCAGGATGGTACTTGATAGCGCAATCATAGTCGCCAATGAGTTCAACCCATCTTCGTTGTCTCATGTTCAACTCTTTCTGGTCGAAGATTTGTTGTAGGCTCTTATGATCGGTGAAGATAGTGCATTTTGTGACGTATCGGGAGTGTCACCAGATCTTCAAGGCAAACACCACGGCTCCCAATTCGAGGTCATGAGTTGTGTAGTTCTTCTCATGAACCTTTAGTTGTCGTGAAGCGTATGCGATAACCTTCTCGCGTTGCATCAACACGCAACCGAGTCCTTGTTTCGAGGCATCACAATATACCATGAAATCATCGCATCCTTCCGGCAAGGATAGTATGGGTGCTGTGCATAGCTTCTGTTTCAGCAGGTTGAAAGCATCTTCTTGTTTCTCTCCCCAATCGAACTTCTTGTCTTTGTGAGTTAAGGATGTCAGTGATTGAGCGATCTTTGAAAATCCTTCAATGAATCGTCTGTAGTACCCGGCCAGACCTAGGAATTGTCGCACCTCAGTTGGAGTCTTTGGTGCTTCCCAGTTCTTAATGGCTTCGATCTTGGCTGGGTCTACATGTATCCCTTGTTTGTTAACCACGTGTCCAAGGAATTGGACTTCGCGAATCCAAAAGTCACATTTGGAAAACTTCGCGTACAGCTGTTCTTTTCTCAGTAATTCCAAGACTAGCCTCAAATGTTCAGCATGTTCTTCCTGATCCTTCGAGTAAATCAGGATGTCGTCTATAAAAACTATTACGAATTTGTCAAGATAAGGTTTTCACACTCTATTCATGAGATCCATGAATACTGCGGGCGCGTGGGTCAGTCCAAAGGGCATAACCAGAAATTCGTAGTGTCCATACCGTGTTCTGAAGGCAGTCTTAGGAATATCATTTTCCTGTATCCTTAGTTGATGGTAACCCGATCTCAAATCGATTTTTGAATAGTAGCTTGGCCCTTGCAGTTGGTCAAACAAATCGTCTATTCACGGCAGTGGGTATCGATTCTTAATCGTCACCTTGTCCAGTTCCCTGTAGTCGATGCACATACGGAATGATCCGTCTTTCTTCTTTACGAACAAGACCGGTGCTCCCCAAGGTGGGAAGCTCGGTCTGATAAATCCCTTGTCTAACAGTTCTTGCAACTGGTTAGACAGTTCCTGCATCTCAGCTGGTGCCAGTCGGTATGGAGCTTTAGCAATCGGTGATGCTCCGGGAGTGAGGTCTATCTGAAACTCGACTTGTCGTTTCGGTGGTAGTCCAGGTAAGTCCTCGGGAAACACTTTGGGAAAATCGCGGACTATAGCAATGTCCTCAATCTTCCTTTCTTTCTGCTTCTACCCGAAAGAACATCGGTTAGCATACAGACTGAACGTACAAGACACAATGCAATCTTAAATCCTATGTTATCTATATGATGGTCCCTAAGTTATAGTCTAGTCCAAACCATTTAAGTAAATGACCTATTATTCTCTATAACCTTGAGCTCTGATACCAATCTGTCACACCCCGAGCCGACGGGGTTGGATCGAAGTCCCCGTCGGGCGGAAGGTTCTTGGGGCGCGATATTGTGAGTGATAATCATGATGATCAGATTGTTTACATAGCATCAATGATTAAGAATAACTAAAGCACAATCAAATATTAAACTAGGATTACAAAGTTAAATTACAATATCAATGTTCTGCAAATTAACTAAGTAAGCCTACAAAAGAATCAAATGTTTATATCTTGTATATGTACAAGATATCAAAAATAAAAAATGATGTGTAATATCCACAAAAGATGTGCTTCCAAAAGTCAACTAGGTCCTCTATCTAGGCCACCTAGCATGCAATCCAAAGCCTTAGCTTAAACCTGTTCTTCACCTGAGAAAGCATGTAAGAAAACAAAGTCAACACAAAGGTTGGTGAGTTCATGTAGTTTTCAAGTTTAAAATAGCTTTAACAAACCTCTTTCGGTAAACCTTAACCTCATTAACTCCACATGTACTATCCAAATTGGTATGCTTATATATAGGGCATACCCTTGGGTCGAGCCTACGACCTGCCCAGACGCCATCCCACCACATACTAATTCGGATATGACACTGTTGTTAATAATAATTAAGCATTTTACCTACCAATCAACTCATTCCTCATCATAGCTTTTGTTTTCTGTTTCAAAGTTTGCAAGTCTATAGCATTCATAAGTATTAGTTTCAAAGTATGTTTAACAAGCATCATAGTTTCACACGCACATAGTTTAGCTGTCCCTAATCTCATGCGTGAGTACAAGCTCTGCACTAGCAGTCGTTTAGCAATTACGTAGCTCACGGATAGATACAAGCTCTGCACTAGCAGTCGTTTAGCCATTACGTATCTCATGAATTAGTTAAGCTTAGTCTAGCAATTACGTGTCTCCTATACAAGATACAAGCTCTGCACTAGCAGTCGTTTAGCAATTACGTATCTCATACATAGACCCAAGCCATGCATACACAAATAATCCAGCAATTACATATCTCATATAAGCAGACAAAAGCTCTGCACTAGCAGAAGTTTAGCAATTACATGTCTCTTATATAGATAATAGCTTAGCCTCGTCATGGTTTAGTTTAATCCAGCAATTACATACCTCATATAAACAGACAAAAGCTCTGCACTAGCAGTCGTTTAGCAATTACATGTCTCCTATATAGGTAATAGCTTAGCCTCGTTATGGTTTAGTTTACATGTATCTCAATACATAGGTACAAGCTCTGCACTAGCAGTCGTTTAGCAATTACATAGCCTATGATTAGATACATGCACAATGTTTCATGCGCAAATAATAGTTTCAAGCACATAGTTTCAAGTGTCCACACATAGTTTCATCATGAATTCCATGGTATAGCATCAAGTCTCATGTTTAAGCATATAGTTTCACAAGCATAAGCATCAAGTCTCATGTTCAAACATATAGTTTCATAAGCATAAGCATCAAGTCTCATGTTTAAGCATATAGTTTCATAAGCATCCAACATATAGTTTCAAGCCTCAAGTTTGAAGTATAAGTATCAAGTTTATTGCTTTTTAAAGTATACTAAGTTCCAAGCATAAGCATCAATATAAGCATCACGTTTAAGTTTAAAAGCATTAAATAACATTTCAATAGTTTATTAAAATGTTTAACATGCTTCTCAGTCCCGAAGTAAAACAAATAAGTTTGAAAAGGGACAAATAAACTCACCTTGTGTCCGAGGTGATTGACTAAGTAGAATAAGAATATGCGCGCTCTTTGTTGGTACTTGTTATGATGTTCACGCTCCTGTATTGATTTCATAGTGTTGTAGTTTATAAGTATAAGTTTGTAAGAAATTTGTTGTGCGTGTACATGCTAGTGTTAGCCCTAAGTTGGCTAACACTCGCAAATCGAGGTTTCCATTCAGCCCTGATTGTTAGATATAATTTATAATTGTATATCATCTATTCAATTTGAGTTCAACATTTCCCATCATATGTTGTCATTAACTTGATCTAACTTTCTTATATGTAAAATCTTGAACTTCTATAGTTCATAATTATACAACTCAAACTTTCATTTAAATATTATAAATCTTTACAATTTATAGTATTCTGAATAATTGATTTCATAGTTAATAAATAACTATAGAGTTATCCTTGTAAAGCCAAACGGTTTAGTCACCATTTAGGCTTGGATCAATTACAATTAACGTGGGTCGAATAGTGACCATGGGCCGACTATTGGGCCAATTATAGATTAATCTAAGTGTTGGGTTAATCACCTGGGTCGAGATTGGGGTTGGGCCACCGGTTGGGCCTCATGTAAATGATGTGGGCCGATCCCTTCCGTTGGGCCGAATATACCCACTGGGCCAGTTGCTAGATATGTGGACAAACATATGGGCTACCTAGAAACCGTTTGGGCCAAAAGTATGTCATATGGGCCGGCTAAGTTATTGTGTTGAGCGTCTATGGTTTCAACCGAGGGAAAGAAAGGAAGGTGAATCCTAGCCACCTGTGCAGCGAACCTCTAACTCACTGGCCAAGGTTCGTTCCCACTTGAAGGTTCGGTGCCTAGGTTCAGCAGGAGTCCAATGGTTCTGCCAGGGTTCGGGGTGTAGTGGGGTTCGGCTGCGAGGAGTTGGGGTTCAACTACAGCTCACTGGTTCGTGGGATGATACGCCCACAGGTTCGCATGCATAATGGTTCGGTTGGCCAAGGGAGGTTCGGTCAAGGTGTAAAGACTCGGCTGAGGCATGCATGAACACAAGGTTCGGCTATATTCGAAGGTTTGGCAACCGACATACAAGGTTCGTTGAGGATAAAGGTTCGTGGCTAATATGCAATAAGGTTCGGTGGCAGGTGGTGTGCCGAAGGTTCGGCTTCATCCAGAAAAGGTTCGGCCATCATGTATAGCATGCATCAAGGTTCGCAGTGGTTCGCCTCTGTAATTTGGTTCGTGAAACATGGCAGGTTCGCCAAGTGCTAGTAGGGTTCGGCCAACTGCATCACTCACGAACCCTGCGTTTCACCTCCTTCCTCGACTCCTGAATCGGTTGCACAGTCGTTCCTAGAGTATGTGGGGTGCGACCGTCGGCTCTCGATCGGCCAAGGTGTGGGTGTGTATAAATCTTGTACCGGTTTCATGCTTGAGTCGAACAACAACATAAAAACCCTACTTTCCGGAAGTTTCAAGCTTGAATACCTTGAGTTTGACCGGACAAAACTTCAGATGAGTTGTACTTTCGTGTAGAGGGCTTCAAGATGGTCGTTTAGACTCCAAGAACACGCGATTTGGCCCAAGAATGATCAAGTTATGAAGGTTTTTAGTGGTGAAATCTAGAGAGAGAAAGAAGTGGCTGTGGTAGTGGGTTAGAGAGAGAGTAAGATGAAATAAATGAAGTGGTTAGCCTCATTTGAGGTTTATATACCCCGGGGATGTTCGGGTTCGTTTCGGTTACTCGGTTCGTATTTTCGTCGCGTTTCCAGGTTGTTACGCGCGTTTTTCGTAACTTTAATAAAAAGAGTTTATTTTAATTATCTGGATGGTATTTAATTTTAATAATTATTACAAATTTCGTTTAATTAATTTATTTATCGAATTATATATATATTTTTACGCGTTTCGTTTATTTGTTCGCGAATTAATAAAATAGTCTCGTTTAATTTTATTTATGATGAGTTTCAAAATTGTATAATAGGAAATATTATATTTCCTTAAAATTATTATCGTTCGTATCGTTTTTCGTGTTCGTTTCGTCAGAACGCGTCGCCATCACGCGTATTCGTTCGAATCGTCATTCGAATGAACACGTCGATGGTTTGGCTTTCTGATTATTGTTTTCTATTGTTCAGTCATTAATTCAGAACGTTAAACTCTCAGAATCATTCGTACAGATCGTCATCTATACGAATAACTCGTCGGTTTAGCATTCCGTAACAACAACCGTTATAGTTTTGTTTTGTTTAACCTCACATACGTTTATACAAAATAGTATCAAATCAAGTATTTATGTTTCAACACTGTGTTGTCTGATATATTTCTGACATGTTAGACCCTAAGGTTTTAGTCAGATTCAGACAATCGCATAATAGTTTCATGTTAATCATAATGTATCAATAGCATAACCATAGTTTCACGAAATGTGTACCTGATTTACTGTACAGTTTACTGTTGCGATCACTGTTCCGGCACGCGTCCGGCACTAATGTTACAGTCTCCCCTTGTTAGAGAAATTTCGTCCCGAAATTTAAGACTCGTTATTCGGTACGGCTTCCTTTGTAAAGAGTTGGGGATACTTGTTCTTCATGTGATCTTCACGTTCCCAAGTAAACTCGGGTCCGCGCCTTGTGTTCCATCGAACCTTAACAATCGGAATACGGCTTCGCCTCAGTTTCTTAACTTTGCGATCCATAATCTCTAAAGGTTCTTCAACAAAACGTAAGTTTTCATCCAATTGAATTTCTTCAACCAGTATGATAAGAGTTTCATCAGCAATGCATTTCTTCAAGTTTGAGACATGAAACACGTCATGTACACCACTAAGTTCACCCGGTAGGTTTAATCTGTACGCCACAGGACCAATGCGTTCGATGATTTCGAACCATCCCACGTACCGTGGTGTTAGTTTGCCTTTCTTTGCAAAACGGACTACGCCCTTCCATGGGGAAACCTTTAACATGACACGGTCTCCCACTTGGAATTCCAACGGCTTGCGCCGTTTATCGGCATAGCTCTTTTGTCTACTCCGAGTTGCTTGTAACCGTTGTTGTATCTGAGCTATTTTGTCTGTAGTTTCTTGAATAAGTTCTGGCCCTGTTATTCGATCTCCCACTTCCGACCAACAGATCGGGGACCGACATTTCCGACCATAAAAAGCCTCGAATGGGGCACAACCGATGCTGCTGTGATAACTGTTGTTGTAGGAGAACTCGATTAGTGGCAAATGAGAATTCCAATTACCACCGAAGTCTAGAACACAAGTCCTTAACATGTCCTCCAGGGTCTGAATAGTACGTTCGCTTTGACCATCCGTTTGTGGATGATAAGTTGTACTCAAGTTTAACTACGTCCCAAAGATTTCTGCAATGATTGCCAGAATCTTGATGTGAATCTGCTATCACGATCTGAGATGATAGACAATGGCACACCATGGCGTACCACTATCTCGTTAATGTAAAGCTTCGCTAGTTTATCCATCGTGTAGGTTTCTCGCATCGGCAAGAAATGAGCAGATTTGGTTAATCGATCAACGATAACCCAAATGGTGTCATGTCCACTGAAAGTGCGGGGTAGCTTAGTAAAAAAGTCCATAGCTATCTGCTCCCACTTCCAAAGTGGAATTTCAGGCTATTCCAGTAAACCTGACGGTTTCTGGTGTTCCACCTTCACTTTAGCACACGTAAGGCATCGACCAATATACTCAGCTATATCTTTCTTCATACCCAGCCTCCAATAATATGCACGTAATTCTTGGTACATTTTATCAGCACCGGGATGCACAGAGTACTTGGTCTTGTGTGCTTCATCGAATACAAGTTTCCTTAACTCATCTACTACAGGAATCCATACACGATCCTTGTAATAAACGAGTCAATCAGGTTTCGTTTCCAAATGTTTTTCCACACCGCAATCAAGTTCTTCCTTCAAATTTTCACGTTCAATAACCTCCTGTTGTGCTTTCATAATGTTGTCGTGTAAGCTTGTCTGCACAGTCATTTCCATTGCTCTGACGCGCAAGGGTTTGACTCGTTCCTTCCGGCTCAAGGCATCAGCTACAACGTTTGCCTTGCCCGGATGGTACTTGATTACACAGTCGTAATCATTCAGAAGCTCAACCCAACGCCGCTGTCGCATGTTGAGTTCCTTCTGATCGAATATGTGTTGCAGACTCTTGTGATCAGTGAATATGGTACACTTGGTGCCATATAAGTAATGTCTCCAGATCTTTAAGGCAAATATAACAGCTCCCAGTACCAGATCGTGAGTAGTGTCGTTCTTCTCATTATTTTCAGTTGTCTCGAGGTATACGCGATAACATTGTCTCGCTGCATCAGTACACAGCCAAGTCCCTGATGGGATGCATCACAATACACAACAAAGTCATCACAACCGTCTGGGAGAGATAAGATCGGAGCATCACACAACTTTTGCTTCAAAGTCTGAAAGACTTCTTCTTGCTTTTGTTCCCAAATAAACGGCTCGCTCTTCTGTGTTAGCTTTGTGACTTTTAGGATTTTTCGTACATACTTTTAACCTGTAATCGTTCTAAATTTTTAATAAACTAAATTTAATTAGGATTTTTAGGTTGATTTCGTACACACGTGCGTATATAACAAAGCATACATACATACATACATACATACATACATATACATGACGATATAAAATAAAATCCTATTAGGAATTAAGGAAATTATTTAATCTTAATAAAATAAAATACTTGGTAAGATTCTCATAGACTTTGTTATATACATTTACAAATTAATTAGGTATTTTAATAAGATTTAACATAATGTAAATTTCAATAAAATAAAACAATTCAAGCAAGAATTAGATAAAAATTATTCTAAAGTTTTTAGGAATATATAAAGTTATAAACATCTTATGATAAATTTTATAAACCTATCATCAAATTTTATAACATAAAATAATAGATCATAAAATAAATGGGGCAAAAAAAATAAAAATGAAACAATTGAAACTCCGAAAATCAAGCTTTGAACAATTAAATATGGAAACAAACAACTGTCAATTGCTATAATCATGATCTAAAACTTAAATATATAACCAATTGTAATAATAAACTTGATTTAAGGTGTAAATTTTGCACCGTAATCATCATTCAAAAAATTAAACCACGTGAGATCAAATTACAAAGGATTCATCAAAATTGAACTCACGAAACCTGTTGCGAGATGATTCTGAAGCAACTGATATAAGAAGCTATACCAAAAAACAACTCCCTAATTGATGGCATCCAACTCAAGAACGAACCGACACTCGCGTGTTACTCGAATGGGTCCAATTTGAATTAATTTCAGGTAATAATTTGTTCCATGTTACTCGGTTATAAGTTAGAAACAAAAGCCCTATACTTGTTTGAACAATCGTGGGATGAATCAAACCAATTTGAATCAAATCAATTTTAGGGTTCATTGGAATTTTGGGGATTTTCCATAAAATCTTGTTAACAATAATTTAAAACAGCAATGAGCTCACAGCTTAGCAGATAAGCCGGTATGCTATCCTTTCCAGTCAACGGTTCTAAACCAGACACAATAGGTTTTGAACAATTTTATTTTTATTTAAAAATAAAAATAAGAATAGTAAAAGAAATAATAAATTATCTCCTATAAACATTTAAAAAAAACGGTAAAATCTTATGACATTATTCTTTTTTTTTTATACTCAATTTAACTATCCTATAAATGATTTAAAATGCATTTAAACTAGAAAAATATATATACATAAATCAGAAAATTATTTTACAAACTATGAATGATTCGTGTAAACTCAAAAACTATTTATTTTGTTTAAATAAAAACAATTAAAATGACTTGATGCATATAAATTTGGAATACTTTTATAAATATTCTGGAATTTATTTACTAAATTTATAAAATATTTTATTTAACTTATTTAAATAAAATATTATTAAACTAATATTTGCAATATTGTTATACATGAACGTTCTAAGACTTTATAAAAAATATAAAAAAATATAATCATAATTCTTATAAAATAAAGTCTAAATTATAAAAAGTCAAAACCCAAATTTCCCAAACACGACTAACTATACTTGTTATGAGAACTCTTAAACTAGGATCCAATACTCGAGAGCTAAAAACACGAAGTCACATTCTTTATACTTATTTAATCTCGTATTCAAATCAGGTTATCGTTGGTTTTTCGAATTTTCGGTGTGTACCGTGTATTCACAACTTACATAAGTTGTAAGATTCATATCGCAAATTAACTTGTGAGTAATTCTATACTCCCTCTTTACATTTTTGTACTTTTGGGATGTTACATATGCCAGTATTCAAAATTCAAGTTATTCTAAATTCAAATTCTATAGATGCAATGCCTTTAGTCTATTTGGTTTAATTCTTTGCTATGTGATACTACTTGCTTTGTGATTCTGTGTTATTCTATGTTACTCTATGTTATTCTATGTTATTCGATACCGAGTAGCCTAAGGTGTGTTAGATACCACCTTCGCTTTGACTTAGGTCAAATGTGCTAAAAGGGCGAAAAGTACAATCATGGGCAGACTTATGAAAATACTTAGCTTTGTGCTTTGTATTGGAACGAGTTTGGAGACGATATAAACTATTGCAGACTTGTAGATATATTAAGCTTTTTAGCTAAGTATTGATACGAGTTTGGAGACGAGATATTCTAAAAAATTAATTGCAAACTAGTAGGATATGCATGCTAGAATTTAAACTTTGTAGTCTAATTGAATTGCATTAGTTTTCTTACGTATACTATAAACTGTATGGGTTACTCACCAACTATACAAATAGTTGACAAAAATCTTTATTTTGCATATGTAACAGGTTAGATGGATGCTCTTCAAGGAAGACATAAGATAGGTTTATGTTAGTAGACCTAGATTTAAATTTAAAACAATGTTAGGCTATTTCATTTATGTATTTTGGTTTTTTTTTAACTATGTAATTGAATGATTGTTGATTTGAATGAATTTATGTTTGAATTACTTAAATACAATTTTTTTAATTATTGAAACTTATAACATAGCACCATGAGTAATGAACAGTCGAGCTCGCGCCCCGACGTGTTCCACCGTCAGTCGGGGTGTGACAGATTGGTATCAGAGCCATGGTTATAGGGAATTAGGTTATTAGAAATGGTAACCTAAACTATAACTAAGCTACCCTCTTATATGAACCAACATATAATAGATGTTAGGACCATTACATGTTTATGTGCTACATGCTTCATATGATACTTTTTGCTTCACATATATGTATACCATGTCTTTGACTAAATGAACTTTAGACTCTAAGTGACATAGTAAACATTTTCTTAGTGAACTTACATTATGAACTTTACTTTAGTGAACTTTCGTTATGAACATTTACTTAAGTGAACTTCCATTATGATCCTTGTTTTAGTGAACTTTTATTATGAACCTTTGCTTAGTGAACTTCTATTATGAACCTTGCTAAGTGAACCTCCATTATGAACCTTACTAGTGAACCTTTGCTTTTGTAAACCCCCATTATGAACCTTCATTATTGAACCTTCTATTAACTCTCATTTGAACCTTTGTTATAGAAACCTAAGTGAACCCTCAATTCAAACCCTGATTCTGAACCTTCTACATTCTCGTAAGATTTATGGACTCTTCGTAGACTTTAGGGATTCGATATTCTTTAATTCCTTCTAAACCCCTATACATATGTAAATCTTTGTGATTTTATTCACGTTAGAACTAAGTTTGTAAGACAGATATGTATTAACTGGAAGGGCGTAATACTGTTAGTCGAGATTCCTGTCTAGGAAAGCAATTCGCATAAATCCCCGAGTTAATTATGTGACCCGTTTAGCTTTCATGAGGACTCTCGACGGAAGTATCTTCACTTATAGGCTAAAGCATGTTATACCAAACGTCTCGCAAGCGACAAAGTTCTAATATGTCAAAAGTATTCGACTTTGGATACCATTCCTTAATGCCTAGACACCTTACACCTGTGATTATTAAGGGTGATTCCTTATTTCATTTAAGGTATAAAAGTGTCACAAATTCTAAAAATTCCATAATACTCATACTATGATTCCATGACATTTAATCTATGATTTTGTGAGGGTGATTCCTTATGATATCTAAGAAGCTATAATGTCACTCACTTTACATCTTATACATATCAAAGAAATCTTATAACATTATATCTATGGTTAGTGAAGTTTATTCATTACTAAACATAAGATATTACAATGTTACATACTTATACATTCTATACTAGTTAAGAAAGTTCGATGACATTATTCTATGATTAATAATGATTATTCGTTATTACATCTAAGATAATAAAAATGTCACACGCATTATATATATATAATCATAATTCTAAGATATTATACCTAAGATTATTAATGGTGATTCATTCCTACATCTAAGGTACTATAATATCACCTACTAAATACATATTTTGTCAAAATTCTAAGATATAATCCCCATGATTAGTGATGATCATTTATCCCATTTATCTAAGGTTATAATATAAGTATGTGATATCCTCTCCTCATTCATAACTAAGCTTACACAAAACATAGACATTACTACTTGTGTAAGACTTCCATTTTCATACTAAAAACTAAAATTCCAAATCTCTAAGACATTATACTTATGATTATTGATATTTATTTATCATTTTAATCTAAATTTCTATAATGTCACATTTCACATATTCGAATACTTAAACTACAATTCAAAATCTCTAAGATACTTAACGTAGGTGATACATGTTATTATCTTAACCTTAAGATTCATAAACGTCTTATCCCACCTATTCTTCCATATGAAACAAAATATTATCATATTAGGCTTATGATTCATGATATTTCTTTATCATTGTAATCTAAGTTTCCTAATGTCACAACCATCTTTAATACCCTTTGATATCCAAACCATACATACACTAATACTCATAAGCAGAAGAATCTATTTGAACACAATTAACACGAATTACTATACATATACCTATCCGAGTAGAGTAACAAGTGAAAGACTTGAAATAATCTATATGGGTTAAATCTTGTTACTTTAGAACGATATGTGAAATGCAAAGAACTCTTATGTTATCTTGTAAAAGGTCAATCAGGTCAAAGTTTATGGTTCTATGGGATAGTCTTCTTCAATCTGATCAAATGAAGTTAGACATCAATCTAATAATTTGATCAGACCAGTTTACACTCTATTAAGTTCTAAATCAACCTTGTGTGCCAAGCTCAAGGATAGGGTGATCGTGGGAGGTAAAATATTGTTGCGGGTGCACACGTAACGATAATTTGCAGTACATGAGAATCCTATAACATGAGATAATGGACACCATCGTTGTGGAATTTTGAATATAAATCTTTAACTCATTCAAAATTCCTTTCCAGAATTCAAAACAAATATGTATGTTCAGATTCTTTCAAACATAAGATCAAGTCTCCAAATTTCAAAATTCAATTCATGTTTACAGTTAAAGTTGTGTTAATATTGGTAAGTGATTGGTATGCCTTCAAAGTATTAGTGGTGTGGTGGGTTGGCTGCGGTATACCCTATATATAAGCACCAACAATACATTGAGTGTAGAACCAAAAGCTTGACCAAAGAATTGAACTCATGTATCCAACATTCGTTTACAAGAAAGCTATTATCTCGATACAGCTATTCAATGAATCCACTACTACTTACATACTAAGATTGAGTGTGTTTCAATGTACTGAGTCAGTCAAAAGTGTTATTCGTACATCAAGACCAGTAAACTATCATTAACCCAAAACACTATGAATACAAACTCTATAAACAAATACGTTATTCTTATACTCCCTATTACAAATCACCAAGCTTCACGACCTGCGATTCAATACGTTAGTCTACGATTTGAAATCTCGACTCTATTTACCGAAATTCTTTGACTCGATTTATAATGATCATAAGCCCTAGAAACCATTTCGATCATATCCTATTTATCACATCTATATTTGATTGGAGATATGGAACGAATACGAAATTCCAATTAATTGAAATAATACATCATAATAGAACCAAAATTTTCATAGGATTTGACTAGGGAAAGTTATCAGGTATTAACAATGTGGTGGATTGGTGGTGTTGGGTTCGCCCTACACATATCCTATCCATAAACATTTATGATATTATGGTAGAATATACCTAGTTAGAAATTATGAGAATTTGGTGGTAAACAAAATTTAAAATCTTAAATAAATGAAATTTTAGCAACCTATAATACAAAAGGAATCTTTGTATGAAAACCTACGACGTAACAACCCAACTGAAATAGAAAAGAGTGTGGTATGCACATCTTTTCCAAGACTGTTATAATTAACAAACACAAACCATAGTAAAAATAAAAATAAAAAAATTAAATAAAACCTCGACAACGCAACAAGAACCTTGATGTTGTTCTATTATTATCTACAATCTTTTAACTCCTATTTATAATCATTACAAACACATAAAGTTAATGAGACACACTTCGCAACCCAAACTAAATCAAATTCATGATTTCATTCTTTTGGCATAGTTTGATTCATCCGCATAGTTTGATTCATCCTTGGTTTAAATCTAATCATGAGCATATGATAAAACCAACTATAAAATATGTTAGGAATTTAATTACTCAACATCCTAAATCATGCTTCATTTAAAAGTACGCCAAACTACGTTCCTAAATCATAGTAGAACCTAAAATTTTCGTTATTCTATTCTTTCCAAACGCATAAACTTTTATCCTTTTACTAAAACATTTCATCAAGCAATAATCTACAAGGTACGTGAAAGAACAAGAGTAGTAATTTGCAAATTTCAATATACATACATATATATATATATATAATAAATAATAAATCAATCAAATAAATAAATAAATTTCGAGACGAAATTTTCTGAACTAGGGGAGACTGTGACTTTTAGGATTTTTCGTGCATACTTTTAACCTGTAATCGTTCTAAATTTTTAATAAACTAAATTTAATTAGGATTTTTAGGTTGATTTCGTACACACGTGCGTATATAACAAAGCATACATACATACATACATACATACATATACATGACGATATAAAATAAAATCCTATTAGGAATTAAGGAAATTATTTAATCTTAATAAAATAAAATACTTGGTAAGATTCTCATAGACTTTGTTATATACATTTACAAATTAATTAGGTATTTTAATAAGATTTAACATAATGTAAATTTCAATAAAATAAAACAATTCAAGCAAGAATTAGATAAAAATTATTCTAAAGTTTTTAGGAATATATAAAGTTATAAATATCTTATGATAAATTTTATAAACCTATCATCAAATTTTATAACATAAAATAATAGATCATAAAATAAATGGGGCAAAAAAAAATAAAAATGAAACAATTGAAACTCCGAAAATCAAGCTTTGAACAATTAAATATGGAAACAAACAACTGTCAATTGCTATAATCATGATCTAAAACTTAAATATATAACCAATTGTAATAATAAACTTGATTTAAGGTGTAAATTTTGCACCGTAATCATCATTCAAAAAATTAAACCACGTGAGATCAAATTACAAAGGATTCATCAAAATTGAACTCACGAAACCTGTTGCGAGATGATTCTGAAGCAACTGATATAAGAAGCTATACCAAAAAACAACTCCCTAATTGATGGCATCCAACTCAAGAACGAACCGACACTCGCCTGTTACTCGAATAGGTCCAATTTGAATTAATTTCAGGTAATAATTTGTTCCATGTTACTCGGTTATAAGTTAGAAACAAAAGCCCTATACTTGTTTGAACAATCGTGGGATGAATCAAACCAATTTGAATCAAATCAATTTTAGGGTTCATTGGAATTTTGGGGATTTTCCATAAAATCTTGTTAACAATAATTTAAAACAGCAATGAGCTCACAGCTTAGCAGATAAGCCGGTATGCTATCCTTTCCGGTCAACGGTTCTAAACCAGACACAATAGGTTTTGAACAATTTTATTTTTATTTAAAAATAAAAATAAGAATAGTAAAAGAAATAATAAATTATCTCCTATAAACATTAAAAAAAACGGTAAAATCTTATGACATTATTCTTTTTTTTTATACTCAATTTAAGTATCCTATAAATGATTTAAAATGCATTTAAACTAGAAAAAGATATATACATAAATCAGAAAATTATTTTACAAACTATGAATGATTCGTGTAAACTCAAAAACTATTTATTTTGTTTAAATAAAAACAATTAAAATGACTTGATGCATATAAATTTGGAATACTTTTATAAATATTCTGGAATTTATTTACTAAATTTATAAATTATTTTATTTAACTTATTTAAATAAAATATTATTAAACTAATATTTGCAATATTGTTGTACATGAACGTTCTAAGACTTTATAAAAATTATAAAAAAAATATAATCATAATTCTTATAAAATAAAGTCTAAATTATAAAAAGTCAAAACCCAAATTTCCCAAACACGACTAACTATACTTGTTATGAGAACTCTTAAACTAGGATCCAATACTCGAGAGCTAAAAACACGAAGTCACATTCTTTATACTTATTTAATCTCGTATTCAAATCAGGTTATCGTTGGTTTTTCGAATTTTCGGTGTGTACCGTGTATTCACAACTTACATAAGTTGTAAGATTCATATCGCAAATTAACTTGTGAGTAATTCTATACTCCCTCTTTACATTTTTGTACTTTTGGGATGTTACATATGCCAGTATTCAAAATTCAAGTTATTCTAAATTCAAATTCTATAGATGCAATGCCTTTAGTCTATTTGGTTTAATTCTTTGCTATGTGATACTACTTGCTTTGTGATTCTGTGTTATTCTATGTTACTCTATGTTATTCTATGTTATTCGATACCGAGTAGCCTAAGGTGTGTTAGATACCACCTTCGCTTTGACTTAGGTCAAATGCACTAGAAGGGCGAAAAGTACAATCATGGGTAGACTTATGAAAATACTTAGCTTTGTGCTTTGTATTGGAACGAGTTTGGAGACGATATAAATTATTGCAGACTTGTAGATATATTAAGCTTTTTAGCTAAGTATTGATACGAGTTTGGAGACGAGATATTCTAAAAACTTAATTGCAAACTAGTAGGATATGCATGCTAGAATTTAAACTTTGTAGTCTAATTGAATTGCATTAGTTTTCTTACGTATACTATAAACTGTATGGGTTACTCACCAACTATGCAAATAGTTGACAAAAATCTTTATTTTGCATATGTAACAGGTTAGATGGATGCTCTTCAAGGAAGACATAAGATAGGTTTATGTTAGTAGACCTAGATTTAAATTTAAAACAATGTTGGGCTATTTCATTTATGTATTTTGGTTTTTTTTAACTATGTAATTGAATGATTGTTTATTTGAATGAATTTATGTTTGAATTACTTAAATACAATTTTTTTAATTATTGAAACTTATAACATAGCACCATGAGTAATGAATAATCGAGCTCACGCCCCGACGTGTTCCGCCGTCGGTCGGGGTGTGACAAGCTTTGTGAGTGGCAGGGCTATTTTAGAAAAATTCGAGATGAACCTTTTGTAATAGCCTGCTAAGCCTAGAAAGGAACGTATCTCCGTAGGTGTCTTCGGAGTGTCCCAATCTTTTATTGCCTCGATCTTAGCAGGATCATCGTGTATTCCATCATTGTTAACAACGTGGCCTAGGAATTGAACCTCATTTAACCAAAATTTACATTTAGAGAATTTGGCATAGAGCTTCTCTTCCTTTAACAGTTCCAAGATCGTTCTGAGATGTTGCTCGTGTTCTGCTTTGCTTTTTGAATATATCAATATCTAAATACGGCTTACACACACGGTTCATGAGATCCATGAAAACCGCGGGTGCATTCGTCAACCCAAAAGGCATCACCATAAACTCGTAATGCCCGTATCTGGTACGAAACGCCGTCTTGGGTATGTCTTCGTCTTGTACTCTAAGCTGGTTCTCCTGGTCTACGTATCTAGTTTAGCTATGATTCTCGTATAGTTTTAGGCATTCATACTTTCTTAACATTCTAGAGCCAAAGTTCTCTAAGTCAAGTAATTTGAGTTCTATGAAGCCTAGGTGGTAAGTAAAAGTCTACCTTCTAGTTTTGGCATTTTGAATCCTTTCAGCTTTTAGTATTCTAATTAGATAAGGTACTCTTCCTATTTACAGTAGTTAAACTGCACTTATGAATTACTCTATCTTTATTTAATCATTTAATGTTATTTGTTCTAAGGCTCCCTTAGGTTACTATTCTGATTACCTTGTTGACACCGAGTGGCTTATGGTTACCTTAAATTTATTGTTTCTAAGATCACTACAGAATATGCATCCCAAATTAGCATACCAATAAGTGATTTAATGTAACATGATGGAGTTTGCATACCTGTGGGGTCATACCATCCCAAACTTGTATCAAAAGTTGATAATGCATCCATTTCCTCAGAATGTACAGGATTTGCTGAAGATACCCTGACGGGGCAATCTCGTGCAATGTGTTCGGACAGTTCGCACACATAGCAATCCTTGCTGTGTCGAGGAAGGGGATATGTAGTGTTTCCAGGGTTCTGGTTATGAGTCGGGGGATTATTACAATCACGACTCCAGTGTCCCTTTCTCCCGCAGTTCAGGCAATGTTTGCACAGTTTATTCTTAGCATTTTGAAGACCGCACGTGGCACATAAAGGGAATTTGCCAGTCTTCTGTTTGCACTTTAATTTCATCAAAGATATGCATTGATGATCCCAATGGTTCGTCTCACTGCAATGGGTGCATTGTTTGCATGGGAACTCAGCACGGTGATGATAGTGACAGTTAGTGCAAAGGGGAGCTTTTCCAGCATAACACTTACGACCTTCTGATTCAGGAGCAATGGCCATTTGGCGAAGGGGAATAACCTCAGTGTAGATTTCAGGGTCTCTTGATTTCTTAAGACGACACCGTTTTCGCTTCTTGCTTGTCTCTCCTTGTACAACTCCTTTAGTTCCCGTAACTGTCTTCGGGTAGCATCGTGTGTTCTCGTCACCGTTCATGACTTCAGTGATGATTCCAGGGAGAATCGTCATCAACTGTCCAGTGATCAGAGTTGCGAGTGCATCAACCACTGGGTCTCCATCTTGTGGTGGAGGAGGGGGTGGTTGTCTCTTGGTGTCATTCTGCTTCTACCCGAAAGAACATCGGTTAGCATACAGACTGAACGTACAAGACACAATGAAATCTTAAATCCAATGTTATCTATATGAGGGTCCCTAAGTTATAGTCTAGGCCAAACCGTTTAAGTAAATGACCTATTATTGTCTATAACCTTGAGCTCTGATACCAATCTGTCACACCCCGAGCCAGCGGGGTTGGATCAAAGTCCCCGTAGGGCGGAAGGTTCTCGGGGCGCGATATCGTGAGTGATAATCGAGATGATCAGATTGTTTACATAGCATCAATGATTAAAAATAACTAAAGCACAATCAAACATTAAACTAGGATTACAAAGTTAAATTACAATATCAATGTTCTGCAATTTAACTAAGTAAGCCTACAAAAGAATCAAATGTTTATATCTTGTATATGTACAAGATATCAAAAATCAAAAATGATGTGTAATATCCACAAAAGATGTGCTTCCAAAAGTCAACTAGGTCCTCTATCTAGGCCACCTAGCATGCAATCCAAAGCCTTAGCTTAAACCTGTTCTTCACCTGAGAAAGCATGTAAGAAAACAAAGTCAACACAAAGGTTGGTGAGTTCATGTAGTTTTCAAGTTTAAAATAGCTTTAACAAACCTCTTTCGGTAAAACCTTAACCTCATTAACTCCACATGTACTATCCAAATTGGTATGCTTATATATAGGGCATACCCTTGGGTCGAGCCTACGACCTGCCCAGACGCCATCCCACCACATACTAATTCGGATATGACACTGTTGTTAATAATAATTAAGCATTTTACCTACCAATCAACTCATTCCTCATCATAGCTTTTGTTTTCTGTTTCAAAGTTTGCAAGTCTATAGCATTCATAAGTATTAGTTTCAAAGTATGTTTAACAAGCATCATAGTTTCACACGCACATAGTTTAGCTGTCCCTAATCTCATGCGTGAGTACAAGCTCTGCACTAGCAGTCGTTTAGCAATTACGTAGCTCACGGATAGATACAAGCTCTGCACTAGCAGTCGTTTAGCCATTACGTATCTCATGAATTAGTTAAGCTTAGTCTAGCAATTACGTGTCTCCTATACAAGATACAAGCTCTGCACTAGCAGTCGTTTAGCAATTACGTATCTCATACATAGACCCAAGCCATGCATACACAAATAATCCAGCAATTACATATCTCATATAAGCAGACAAAAGCTTTGTACTAGCAGAAGTTTAGCAATTACATGTCTCTTATATAGATAATAGCTTAGCCTCGTCATGGTTTAGTTTAATCCAGCAATTACATACCTCATATAAGCAGACAAAAGCTCTGCACTAGCAGTCTTTTAGCAATTACATGTCTCCTATATAGGTAATAGCTTAGCCTCGTTATGGTTTAGTTTACATGTATCTCAATACATAGGTACAAGCTCTGCACTAGCAGTCGTTTAGCAATTACATAGCCTATGATTAGATACATGCACAATGTTTCATGCGCAAATAATAGTTTCAAGCATATGGTTTCAAGTGTCGACACATAGTTTCATCATGAATTCCATGGTATAGCATCAAGTCTCATGTTTAAGCATATAGTTTCACAAGCATAAGCATCAAGTCTCATGTTCAAACATATAGTTTCATAAGCATAAGCATCAAGTCGCATGTTTAAGCATATAGTTTCATAAGTATCCAACATATAGTTTCAAGCCTCAAGTTTGAAGTATAAGTATCAAGTTTATTGCTTTTTAAAGTATACTAAGTTCCAAGCATAAGCATCAATATAAGCATCACGTTTAAGTTTAAAAGCATTAAATAACATTTCAATAGTTTATTAAAATGTTTAACATGTTTCTCAGTCCCGAAGTAAAACAAATAAGTTTGAAAAGGGACAAATGAACTCACCTTGTGTCCGAAGTGATTGACTAAGTAGAATAAGAATATGCGCGCGCTTTGTTGGTACTTGTTATGATGTTCACACTCCTGTATTGATTTCATAGTGTTGTAGTTTATAAGTATAAGTTTGTAAGAAATTTGTTGTGCGTGTACATGCTAGTATTAGCCCCTAAGTTGGCTAACACTCGCAAATCGAGGTTTCCATTCGGCCCTGATTGTTAGATATAATTTATAATTGTATATCATCTATTCAATTTGAGTACAACACTTCCCATCATATGTTGTCATTAACTTGATCTAACTTTCTTATATGTAAAATCTTGAACTTCTATAGTTCATAATTATACAACTCAAACTTTCATTTAAAGATTATAAATCTTTACAATTTATAGTATTCTTAATAATTGATTTCATAGTTAATAAATAACTATAGAGTTATCCTTGTAAAGCCAAACGGTTTAAGTGTCATATCATTTTAGGTTATACTCAAATCGAATGGGCCGAATGTAGATGGGTCGTGTAGTCACCATTTAGGCTTGGATCAATTACAATTAACGTGGGTCGAATAGTGACCATGGGCCGACTATTGGGCCAATTATAGATTAATCTAAGTGTTGGGTTAATCACATGGGTCGAGATTGTGGTTGGGCCACCGGTTGGGCCTCATGTAAATGATGTGGGCCGATCCCTTCCCTTGGGCCGAATATACCCACTGGGCCAGTTGCTAGATATGTGGACAAACATATGGGCTACCTAGAAACCATTTGGGCCAAAAGTATATCACATGGGCCGGCTAAGTTATTGTGTTGAGCGTTTATGGTTTCAGCCGAGGGAAAGAAAGGAAGGTGAATCCTAGCCACCTGTGCAGCGAACCTCTAACTCACTGGCCAAGGTTCGTTCCCACTTGAAGTTTCGGTGCCTAGGTTCAGCAGGAGTCCAATGGTTCGGCCAGGGTTCGGGGTGTAGTGGGGTTCGGCTGCGAGGAGTTGGGGTTCGACTACATCTCACTGGTTCGTGGGATGATACACCCACAGGTTCGCATGCATAATGGTTCGGTTGGCCAAGGGAGGTTCGGTCAAGGTGTAAAGACTCGGCTGAGGCATGCATGAACACAAGGTTCGGCTATATCCGAAGGTTCGGCAACCGACATACAGGGTTCGGCAACCGACATACAGGGTTCGTCGAGAAAAAGGTTCGTGGCTAATATGCAATAAGGTTCGGTGGCAGGTGGTGTGCCGAGGTTCGGCTTCATCTAGAAAAGGTTCGGCCATCATGTATAGCATGCATCAAGGTTCGCAGTGGTTCGCCTCTGTAATTTGGTTCGTGAAACATGGTAGGTTCGCCAAGTGCTAGTAGGGTTCGGCCAACTGCATCACTCACGAACCCTGCGTTTCACCTCCTTCCTCGACTCCTGAATCGGTTGCACAGTCGTTCCTAGAGTATGTGGGGTGCGACCGTCGGATCTCGATCGGCCAAGGTGTGGGTGTGTATAAATCTTGTACCGGTTTCATGCTTGAGTCGAACAACATAAAAACCCTACTTTCCGGAAGTTTCAAGCTTGAATACCTTGAGTTTGGCTGGACAAAACTTCAGATGAGTTGTACTTTCGTGTAGAGGGCTTCAAGATGGTCGTTTAGACTCTAAGAACACGCGATTTGGCCCAAGAATGATCAAGTTATGAAGGTTTTTAGTGGTGAAATCTAGAGAGAGAAAGAAGTGGCGATGGTAGTGGGTTAGAGAGAGAGAGTAAGATGAAATAAATGAGGTGGTTAGCCTCATTTGAGGTTTATATACCCCGGGGATGTTCGGGTTCGTTTCGGTTACTCGGTTCGTATTTTCGTCGTGTTTCCGAGTCGTTACGCGCGTTTTTCGTAACTTTAATAAAAAGAGTTTATTTTAATTATCTGGATGGTATTTAATTTTAATAATTATTACAAATTTCGTTTAATTAATTTATTTATCTAATTATATATATATTTTTACGCGTTTCGTTTATTTGTTCGCGAATTAATAAAATAGTCTCGTTTAATTTTATTTATGATGAGTTTCAAAATTGTAAAATAGGAAATATTATATTTCCTTAAAATTATTATCGTTCGTATCGTTTTTCGTGTTCGTTTTCGTTTCGTCAGAACGCGTCGCCATCACGCGTATTCGTTCGAATCGTCATTCGAACGAACACGTCGATGGTTTGGCTTTCTGATTCTTGTTTTCTACTGTTCAGTCATTATTTCAGAACGTTAAACTCTCAGAATCATTCGTACAGATCGTCACCTATACGAATAACTCGTCGGTTTAGCATTCCGTAACAACAACCGTTATAGTTTTGTTTTGTTTAACCTCACATACGTTTATACAAAATAGTATCAAATCAAGTATTTATGTTTCAACACTGTGTTGTCTGATATATTTCTGACATGTTAAACCCTAAGGTTTTAGTCAGATTCAGACAATCGCATAATAGTTTCATGTTAATAGCATAACCATAGTTTCACGAAATGTGTACCTGATTTACTGTACAGTTTACTGTTGCGATCACTGTTCCGGTACGCGTCCGACACTGATGTTACATGGTGAGGTCAGATGCAGTCACCATGCTTTGGATCTGTTCGGGCAGCCCACTGATGAACTGCTCGATCTTCTTGTATTCCGGCGTCACCATCATCGGGCATAGCTTACACAGCTCATGGAATCGAGTGCAGTATTGCTCGATCTCTGAGCCCACCATTTTCAGCACCCAAAATTCGGCTTCTAGCTTCCTGATCTCATCACGAGGACAGTACTCCTCTTGCAGCAGTCGGGTGAAGTCAGCCCATGACATGGAGTTGGCACCGTCCAAACCCAGGGTTTGCACATTGGTGTTCCACCATATGAGGGCCGGTCCCTCCAGTGTACCGGTTGCATACTTAACCCGGTTTTCATCAGCACATTCGCACATGGCGAATACAGATTCCACTTTCTCCACCCAGCGGAGCATTCCGACTGCTCCTTCTGTGCCCTTGAATTTGTGTGGGTGGCAGTTCAGGAAGGATTTAAAAGAACATCCCTTGCTATTGTTGCCGTGCGATCCTGTTCGTCAGAAACCAGTGTCACGTGTTAGTATCGTGTTAGCTACACTATGTTAGTCATGTTAGGCGAGTGTTAGTACCGTAGTTGTTCCCACTAGTTTCAGTGTGTACGCGATTTGCTTCATACTCCGCGAGTACCTTGTTGACTCGACGGTCAACCATCATTTTGATAACAGCAGCATCTACCGTTCGCCTTGGGTGTCGCGCATAGGTTCCCCTTCCCGCCATAGGTGATTCCTATACGGATGGGATAGAATGTTAGTCAGCATGAGTTAAAGTGTTAGCCAAATGTCATGTCAGATGTCAGGGTAGATATCAGGTCAGATGTCATGCCAGATATCATGTCAGATGTCATGTTAGCAACAACCATAGTTAGAATGCAATAAATAAAGTAAATCATCATTCTCATTAATATAAGATTTGAAGTACAATAATTTTCAAAAGGGAAACAATAATACAAGTTCTTCGAGCACATCCCGCTCGTCTAGGCAAGTACAAAAGAAATACCAGATAAAGTAACCTATCTAATAAGAGTCTATGGGGCATGTGAAATGTCACTATCGGCTAGTCATCGTCCTCGTCCTCGGGATCCTCATTGGGATCCTCATCAAAGTCTCCCTCCTCGAGGTCATCGACCTCGAATTGTGGTCCGTCCTCGGGTGGTGGCTCAACTATAAACTGCCCGGCCCATGCATTAAGCATGGCGTCACTAGCAAGGATCATTGAGTGGTTTTCCTCAATGGCTACCCTATTCTCAGTAATGCGCCCGTCATGCTCCTGCATGACATCAACTATCTGCCAGTGCTGACTCATCAGCTGGGCCACCTGGAGACGTAATGTCTCCACCTGCTCCTCCAGTCTGTCATTACGCCTCTCGAGGCGATCGTTCTTCTCTCGAAGAACCCGGACCTCGTCCGACAGCTAGCCGTTCCTCATCGCCTCACGTCGGGTGAAGGCAACGTGAGCTGCAAAAGCCTGCTCCAGTGGCGCTCCGAGTGATGGCAGTCGACGGCCTGCCGATGTGTCGCCAGGATACCATGGCGGAGGTACCCGCTCTCCCACGATCCACTCTTGTATAACCATGGGAAGCCAACCCCAATACCGAGCTCGCATCGCCTGCCGGGCCCGCCTATCCATCTCGGCGTCCACCTGTGTCACTATGTCGTCGACTCTCCTCAGTCAGGTCGTTAATTACCGGGCGCTTGCCCGGGTTCCTGTTAGCATCTCCGTTGTTGTCGGCCATCCTGTAAGTCTCAAGTTAGTAAGCAACAGTTCAATAGTAACAATAACAATAGCAGTGTGCGAGTTCTAAGTGTAGTGTCTAAAGTTGAGCAATGGCAATAGTGTAAGTTTACTACATGCAAACATAGTTCTCTATAACCAAGGCTCTGATACCAGTCTGTCACACCCCCAATTTCCCACTCATGGTATCAGTCCACGTGGATGTGACGTGGCCAGAATCACAGCTCAAGGTCATATAGAACACCTCTATATGCGTTTACAAATCCAATGTTTGACACATACACTTAACAAAATAGTTTGCAGCGGAAAAATATAGTTATCATAACATGCAGCGGAATGTAATAAGTTTAATACAACATTGTTTAACATAATAAAAGTTAAATTGTTTTCAAAATGACACGACAGAATGCATGTAGATCCCTAATGCTCGTCCCTTAAAATGTGCATTCCTGTCTTCATGCTAGCCACGCTAGTTACCTGAGAATACAAGTTAGAAAAGTGTCAACACAATGGTTGGTGAGTTCACAGGTTTTGATAGATACATATAATAATAAAACGTGTGTCATGCTGTTTATCAATGTTAGTACCGAGCCCTAGGCTCCAAGTGTCAGTGCGTCACTACCGAACTAGACTTGTTTGTCCTTGCCTCCACTGTGTCTCGTGCACACAGTAAGTTAGGTCAGAGTTTCACGGGTTATGACACTCAGTCAATATTGTGCCCCGTGGGGTTAGTCACACCCAAATGGATCCATTCAAATCTACCACGTTGTTCGTACATTAACGGTAAGACTTTATGAGGGCTTGTTACGAGTTCAACACTTAATGTTTGTCTAATAAACCAGCATACGCAAAAATGTTTGTAATAGCATAATTGTTTGACTCGATGCAACTAGTATTCTCCCCCTATTTAAAAGCGTTTGAAAAGAGTAAAGAGGGGCCGTAAACTCACCTTAGTGATCAAATAAAATATTGCAAGCGTAAGCTCCCGTGAAGTCCGCGCGTCGGTCACCGGCAACCTATATCGTATACCGTACGTGAGTTTGTGTAAGTGACCGTGCTAGTGTTATTGTTAGTGTTAGTGCTTGTGTTTGTGCTCAAAAACTCTCGGTTGTTTATGTTTGTCCGTGTCGGTCCACAATGACCGTGTTTGCTCGTGTTGGTCCACTTTGACCGTGTTTGACCATGTTTGACCAAAGTTGACCGTGTCAAGTCAACGACCCGTTGATGAACCGTGTGACGGTTGTGAATCGTGTAGCAATCGTGTAAGTGCCAGTCGTGTGCAAAACGCGTAAGTCGCGTCCATGGACAACTTACTATTTATAGTAAGTTTCCATTTATGGAAAGTTCACAAAGCATAACGGTTTTAAAGTTCTAGCATGCTCGTTAGTCCTACGTGATCATGTTAACACATAACACATCATCAGACGAAGTCACATAAGTCATTTTCATCAAGTTTACACATAAAAGTTTCCTAAAATGGAAAGTTTCCATTTATAGCATACGTGTTATCGGAAACCATCTAACATAGCATTCATTTATCATATTACAACATAATAAACCACTTAGCATGCTCGAATCATACAAAATGTTCCTAAGTCGGTTTTTGTAACAATAAAGTTACTATAAATAGTAACTTTGTAGTTTTTCATAAAAATAACCATTCTAACATTTCTAAACTAATTTTCATATCACCAATCATCATAATATGCTACTTAGCATCATTTTAAGCATACCAATATAGTCAAATCATCTCCTATCATCATTTTGACCCGAAAAGTTACTAAATATAGTAACTATGTCAAAAATGACCATAAACATTATCAAAATCACATTTCAAGTATTCTAATAATCATAATATCATCCCTACAACATATCAAGATACATGCATGTTCATCATCTTAGCCATTACACCATTTTTCGAACAAAAAGTTTCTAAAAATAGAAAGGTTCCTAAAAATCATAGTTTTAGCTATTTTAACCAAATCTAATCATGTAGAGATCTTCTAATATCATCAATCAAACTTCTATAACATCCAAAATCATTCCAACATTCATGGATCATACATGCATGCATTCATAATGTCATGAATCATCATTTTAAGCAAAAAAACTTATACCCAATATCTTGGATCATCATAAAACGCCATATAATCATCATGGATCATCAAGGAGTACATCTAAATCATCAAACCCAGATCTAATCTTGTGCATGTGCACTATAGGTGCTTGCATGTGAGATTTACACATGCATGTGTGTGTAATAGTGTGAAAAACGAATTTTAGTCATGAGAAGTACCTCTAAAGCTTCTAAGATCTTGAGATGAAGGTGAGAACAATCTCTGGAGCTCCTGGTTTGTTGGTCTCGTTAAGAACAAGGAGATGGTGTTGATGGTCAAGCCTCTAGGAAGTCACCAAGCTTCAACCCTTGCAATCTTGAGCTCCAAAATGGCCTCCAATGGTGGAAAATGGCTGAGAAGTGGTGTAGAAGACGAGTTCAGTCGAGGTGATGCGTGTAGAACCGGGTGAAATGATGAAAAGAGTAGTCTAGGCATGATTTGTCTTGGATTTATAAGATTTTGTCGACTGGACGGCGTCGCGTACCACGGTGGGGCTCCCAGATCCTCTTCGCGTACCGCGGCGGATTTCGGGAGTCAAACCCCCGCGCCGCATGTCGCGTACCGCTACAGGGCTTCCTGTTGGGCCATCGCGTACCGCGATGGGTCCCTGAGGAGCCCAATAAGCCCATTCAATGGGTTTGATCCGTTCGTCATCGTTTTCACGTCTACGATCTTTGGCCTCGTTTGAACTTCCAAGTTCACTGTGTGAGTGTTTTGTGAGGTTTCAAGTGTTGTGTTACACGATGTGCTAAACGTTCACCAACGTTCGTGTGTTTTGACACGTGTGTGCCGTTTACCGATAATTCATCGAATTATCCTGTTGTGTGTCAGTGTTTATACTGTCGTGCCACGTGTCGCACTAAATTAAACTAATTCTAGTGCCACATGTGCAAATAGCATTTAAATAAACATTTAAATAAATAAAAGCTGACCTGGAAATTACGGGGTGTCACAAATGGACAATTAGTTTTTTTTTTTTTGTGATAGAAACTTTAAATGAATTCCTTAATTTTATTTTCACCGCCACAATCACATCTTAGTACATCCTTGTAAACAAAGCCACAAGGTCTTTTATTCGACCTTTTAGTGACGATGACAATACCAAGTGAGTATGGCAAGTTTTGTACCCAATCCAACATTTCTTCACGAGATCCGAACACCTACAAAATAATTAGCACTCTATTTCATTAATAAAAAAATATATATTATAAAGGTATTATTTTAATGTTTACTGAAAAACATCATTTTTAAGCATGATTGTATTTATACCAACAAATCTTATTCAATAATAATATTAATAATATTTATATTTTTTTCATGTTAGAAAACACATTTTAAGTAACACACTTTTTGAAAAAAAAATAATTTTTTTACAAAATATGAAATATTTATGAAACAACAAAATGTTTTAATAATAAAATATTGAGTGTTAATTAATGAATAACTGAATTTATATTTATTGTTGTAGAATAGGATGGCATTTATTGCTAGGGGAGACACAAATAAGTTGACCGTTTGTTATATTTAATATCACCCCTTTTATAAATAACTAAACCGCTAAAATCACGATAAAACTTAAAAACTAGTGTATAGCATCGCTTATAAGAACATGAATGCACATCGTTTAAAACACTTTAATAGAAAAACTAAATCTAAAATATTAAAAATAAATTTTTAATATAAATTATATTCACAAGATATATTATTTAAATAATAATTATAAAATATTATTAAGTCATAATAACTTGTGTAATATTTAATAAATAATTAAAGAATTTTAATAAATGAGGGTGTTAATTAATGAAATAGAGTGTTAATTAATGAATAACTGAATTTATATTTATTGTTGTAGAATAGGATGGCATTTATTGCTAGGGGAAGACACAAATAAGTTGACCGTTTGTTATATTTAATATCACCCCTTTTAAAATTGTATTTTGCAAGAGTTAAACCCAAAGCCACCTAATTTTTTTTTTTGAACGGCAACTATCAATATAAACCCCAAGAGAGCTAGCAAGGCGCTTAACAACTCACTAGGACACCAAATACAAATAGAGTAAAAACACCGAAAACAATAAACAAAACACCCATAAGAACAAACATGGTTTAGAACGCAAAATTAGCCAATCTTCCAATGACAAAGAATTCCACCTAGTAAATGCAAGCGGGGATTTTAATAGCACCACATATCAGACTTTAATAATTAACCATTCCATCCCCACGAAACAGATTAACCAAAGGTGTAAACAGAATAATTAACCATTCCATCCCCATAAATGACCTCCATAGTAAATGCAATTGCCAACCATCCTCGACCAAAACTTTAAAACTTGCATTTAACCCATTGTTACTATTTAAGCAAGTCGACATCATGAACATTTTCACACTTTCAATACGATTTTTAATCACCTTCACATTCTATATTCCAATTCTGTTTGACTTTTGTCAAACCTGCTATCTTCTTTCATGGCAAAAACAGGAAAGCTTAATGCTGAAATAAAGGTGAAATCTGATGCAGATAACTTCTGGAAAGCCATTCTGGACTCTGCCAACATCTTCCCTAAAGCCTGCTCTGATATCTACAAAGCCATAGAAGTCGTTGAAGGCAATGGACGGAGCGTTGGATCTGTCCGTGTGGTTCACTTTACCGAAGGTAAAATAACACATTTTGATCAAATTTACAAAACTAAAACTGGGATCTTGAAATCTTTTAAAAGTTAGTATTGTCAATTTAATAACATTAAGATGCTTCCTCACGGGGACATCCTGGTCTTTAAGATGCCTCTCCTCAATCCTTGAGGTGAAGGGTTCAAATCCTAGCAGATGCAGGTTATGAATTGTGATATAGATTAAGAGCAGAATAGATGGAGGTGTGTGTTTGCTGTCCAAATAACAAAAAAAAGGTAACACTAAGGTGCAGAACTAACAAGCAGTTTGATTATAAAACAGGATCAGCGGGTGTGAAATTGGTGAAAGAGAAGATTGAAGAGGTCGATGAAGCAAAGAAGAAAGTGGCATATAGGATGATTGATGGGGATATGACGCAATACTTTAAGAGTTTCAAGTCTAGTGTTGAGGTGATACCCGACGGAGAAGGAAGCCTTGTGAAATGGTTTTGTGAGTTCGAGAAAGCAAGTGAAGAGGTTCCTGGTCCTGAAATGACCAGAGACTTAGTTGCCAAGAACTTCAAGCAGATTGATGATTTTCTCCTTAAAGCATAAATTACAAGTCTTCAATGCATGTTAAAAATATCAACTTTAGTTTACCTAAGTTGATATGTGTTTATGAATGATGTTAATCAATCAATAAAGTCTCCCTTTTTAATAAAAGTTCATTTGACATCAATGACATTTAAATGAATAAATTCACTATAACATTAAGGCTAAAACACGTTCACAGTACTGAAACATTTTAAATTGAAGGTCTAATTTCTATGAACTAATGAAAATGTAGAATCTTGGATCATAAATTACATTGGAGGTTGACTGGATCAATGTATGGGTTTATAAATATGATTCTTTGTACCTCACATCAGAGTTTAGGGTGTGGAAGATGCACTCTGCTCCTCAACATCTTGCAAGAGAGGGGCTGTTTCACCATCCAATTTTGAGCTCACACTTGAGTGATCCGCTGCTATCTTTTGTTCTTGGGCTTTTCCCCACATCACAGTATAAAACCCGATGACAACAATAATTGATCCCAACAAACTGCACATATATAACACTGTTTCATATTACTAATGTGCAATGTAATAAGCTAGATACACGAAACATGTGAAGTGAAATAATATAAAAAATTATGTATGAACACATCTTCACCTTCCAAGATAGAAACCATCGCCTAAAAAGATGACACCAATCAAATTCGCAATCACAATTCCAACAGGATGAAACATAGCAACAAAAAGCGGCCCCCTCCTTCGTACACACCATGACTGAACTGTGACTAGAAAAGCATACCCAAAAATCCCCTACATATTTCCACAAATAGTACTAATAACATGTGAAAAACATAGAGAAGTCACACCACTAAGATTAACCTTGACATTGAGCTTATCAACTCACCGAGTAAAGGACAGAAAACAACCTCATGTTCGGCTGTAAGTTGAAGCTACTTAGGTCAGATTCCACAACAAAAGAAGCTAGACCTGATAAGAAGGTGCATATGAGACAATAGGAGAACATCAGATTGATCACTAGAGGGTATTTTTTAAGCACAACTGCCTGCAAACATCAAGAAACATGTAGTTATCAAGATAAGGCACAGATGTTTATATCATTTATGAGCTATTGATGTACCTGTGAAATTATATACAAAGAAGCAAAAATGGCATCAATTGGAACTTGTCATGGAAGATATGTACCCGTGCTATGCGATAGATTAAACATTTAAACGAAACCCAAAAATAACAAAATTATTTATGTTAGACACAAGGGTAATTGATACGAGATCTATATGACATTTTTTTGCAATGCTGTAGAAATCGCTAGTCGGTCGGTGGAGTGGGGACTAAGAATTAATCGGCCAACTAATCGGGCTAATCGGATAGTTGGGACTAGTGTGACATCCGGTACCTCATCGTCCGGAAAATCCGTACGATGTGTGTACTTTCACTATTTACTGTGTGTAAATACAATGCATGAACAGTGTTTGTGATAACATAAGTCATAATACAAGTAACAGTCGTACGTATTTATGTGAAAACTTAAATACTGTAAGTACAACAACTCACGATAAACAACAGTTGTATGTATTTAGGTGAAAACCTAAGTACAGTTAATACAACGAATCAAGAATGACAACAGTGCACACGTAAACAACAAGAACATGTCAGTTGCGATCTGATATCCATAGATGACAGGAATCAGATGGCCGATAAATCAGTACGAAAACAATGTGAAAATAGAAGGTCTAGTTTAGTCCGTCAGTGAGGAAACACAATTCAAACACAATTGCAGTGTTATTTTAGAATAGCGAGCTGACAGTGTGTTTGCGTGGGTGACGATTCACACAAACATATATGTGAGTTTAACATTCTGAAATAATGACTGAAAAGTAGAAAGCAAAAGTTAGAAAGCCAAACCATTGCCGTGTTCGTTCGGGTGACGATTCGAATGAATACGCGCGATGGTGACGCGATCTGACAAAACGAAAACGACACGAACGATAATAAATTAAAGAAAATATAATATTCCACATTTTACAATTTTGAATCTCATCAAAATAATTAAAATTAATTCTTTTTATTTAATTACGTAAAATACGCGCGTAATGTTCCGGAAACGCAACGAAAACGCAAACCGAGCAACAAAAACGAACCCGAACACCCTCGGGGTATAAATACCCTAAATGAGGGTATTTCCCTCATTTCTCTCTTCTCCTTCACTCTCTAAAAACCTATTCCCGGTTTGTGCTCCCACCACCATTTTCAAGCTTCAAATCCACATATCTCACTCATTTCTCAACGAAATTGAGTGATTCTTGAGCCTAAACGACGATCTTGATCTCCTCTACATGAAAGTACAACCGATCTAGAGCAAAACCCACAGAAATTCGAGGTATTGAGCTGCAAACCTTCCGAAAATTAGGGTTTTCGAACTCATTGTTATACCACCTTTAAAACCGGTTGCAAACCTTTTCCCTTCGAGCTCTAGTCACCTGAAAATTATTCTTGTGTACACCAACACCTCAAACCATTAAGGACCATGGCTAGGAGTTGATTTGAGCATCCATGTTCGACCAAGGCTCTCAGTGAGCCGAATGGCCTTATTCGGCCGAATGGCCAAGGGTTGGCCAACCGAACCACCACCTTCGGCTACCTCATTCACCCCTCATACTCCCACTCTCATTCGACCACCACCACCCTCCAGCCATTCAACAGCCACCTCAGTCGCCAGCCACCCTCATTCGGCCATGCTAGTCGCCCATAACCACATTCGGCTAAGCACCTTGTTCGGCCACCATATTCCTATTCTACCGGAAATCACTGTGCGGCCAAGAAACACAAGACCAACAATCCTTTCGGCCCAACAGTGGCCCAACACCCCACTCGATCCAAGATTCACCTACATTCGGCCCAACACACTATTATAACCTCTACAATTCTTGCAACTCAATAGTGGGCCCACACATATATACGACCCATATATATTATTCGGCCCAATTGATTTGCTCGGCCCACTTGGGTTTACTCAGCCCACACAACCAATTGGCCCAACTCCACGTTGGTTTGGCCCATCTAATGGGTTGGCCCATGTGAATCAATCGGCCCAAGTTCATACCTTGACTCATGTGAAGAATCCGACCCAAGTAATTAAGATGTAAATAAAAGTATTTCACAAACAATCCATATGGGAGCTTTACATGGGAATTGATAATAATCAATAAATAATACAAAAGTGATGGGTGTTTAGGTTAATGAACCTAACAAAGCTTAAAACCTTACTTTTTATAAAAATGGTGACATAATTATTTACTAATCATGTAACCATGTTTCAAGACTAACAAGGATGAGATGTGGGATTCTAAATCATAGGCTTAAGCCATATATATGATTTGGGTTGGTTTATAAGAAAGCCTATCAATACAAACAATGGGCACATAATGATCAAGTTTTGAGATTTCAAGAACGAGTCAAATTCAAACCCATAACATAAAGACATAAGGTAGTAACGACCTATAACAATAGAACCGGGGGCCGAATGATGACCAAGACTTACGTGTGTTAGCCAACTTTAGGGCTAACACCTACACGCACACAAATCACCTACACGCACACAAATCACCTAGAACTTATATTTATAAGTGACAAACAACGTGAAATCAATACAGGATCGTGAAAACAATATCAAGAACGATAAAGAGCGCGTGCATTCTTGTTTAGACTAAGTCAACTACAACAGCTACAAGATGAGTTCATACGCCCCTTTTCTAATCTTAACTGATTTTAAATTCTCGGGGCTGAGAAACATGCTTAACTTTTATTTATTAAAAGTTTTTATGTTTAACATATTGATTATACTTTGATTAGATAATATTGCTTTACTTATTATCAGTTATCATTGTATGCATGCTTGTATGATCATGATATGACAGGAACAATCAAGATGAATATGATAACATAATTTCATAATTCAGCAACACAATAGAATAACATAGTTGCAAGATTTTATCTTACAACCCTTAGTTATTCTTACAAGAACAAACATTGAAATAATGACAGGTGAACATGATGACAAGAACATAACACATGAATGATATGAAGATAACACATCTTTATAACATCATTCAACACTAGAGTTAACTAAGTGTAATAAGTCAAGTGCTTATAACACTTAGAAACTTAGCTTGCAACTCGGAACATATTACAAGATAACATGGAACGACTATCATCCACCACCTGAGTCGACTAAGTGTAGTAAGACTAGCTCTTACAACAACTTAGTGACAACATGGTGACTTTATGGTATAACAAGGAATGATAATCATGATAATGTAACTTTATGATAACAACATTATTCACACAACAATTAACATAATTTAATAAGACAAGATCTTATTTAACTTTGTTAACAACGAGAACATACAACAATGAGAACAAACAACATTGATGAACACAATACAATTGATTACTATTGAACTGTTTACATTATATCATTTCAATCATGTGCCATGTACTCAAGTTTGATCATGGTAAGTCCCTTTCACGAATTGCTGACCAGTTTATTTGACGTGACTAAACCGACGATAGCATAGTGGTACCATAGGTCTGACAAACCTCTAGCTTGTAGGGCTAGTATGTTGATCGTATTTATCATTGGCCGGTAACGTATGACTGGTGACAGGGCAACAACAGTCAGGGTCTGGAAAGTAACACATGGTGATATTAATCTACTGTGAAATTGTAATTAATCCATCGTTACCTGTTGACTAGTAGACTGAGGAATTTACTTTCTCTCAGGTCATAAATACTAGTAACCGTTTCGATGAGGCCTACGGTAATACAAAGTGATAGAGGTAAATCGGATGCATTGTAATCTGATTACGTGAGGATTGCAATGGATTCCTTTTTGCCTCTATACACTTCAAGTTGAGAACAAATATCAATTGGTTAACTAACACTCTTATATTCTAAAAGTGATTAACAGTTAACCCCACAAGAAATAGAATAATAATAAGGATCAGATTTAATTAATCTAATCTCCTTAACACATTGAGGGTTTATCAGAACTTCGGTTTGATAACTAAAATGCTCTTATTATATTATTCTACATATGATAAAACGGGTGATGAACACAGACGGACGAGTGAAATGAAATGTATATCTATAGTTGTATTGCAAGTAGTGTGGAGTTCTATTAGTTAAGTGGTGGGATGTTGGCTAGGGCTTGTTCCCTTACATATGCCCTATATATAAGCATAACTAATAGGGTAATATATTTCTTGCAAATATAACTATGGAGAGGCCATTGTATGAACGGGTGAATCAAACAACTCACAAGTAACATGAATGACAGTGTGATTGTGCATGTGAATAAATCAAGGTTTTCAATATTCAAACTTATGAACTCACCAACCTAGTGTTGACTTTGTTTAAATGCATGTTTTCTCAGGTGACGAACATGTTTAGTCACCAGACATCAAGAACATAGCTAGTGGACTTTTAGAAGACCTAGCTACATTTTGTGTGATCATACTTTTGGAATTACAAAACAATGAATCATATTTTGTAGATTTTGTACAGTTACAAGATATAAACACATTGATTCTTTTAGATAGATTTACTTAGTTAAATTATGAACGATACATTGTAATTTAACTTTGTAATTCTATATCATTGTCATGTTAGCATTTCTCAATTATATATCACGTGCTATGCAAACAATCTGATCAATTCGATTATCAAACGATATCGCGCCCGGGAACCTTCCGCCCGACGGGAAAGTCGATCAAGCCCGCCGGCTCGGGGTGAGACACGAACACTCAATGGCAACAACCGAATCCTAAAACGAGTTTTTGTCTTTTGCACAATCGGGCTTTCAAGCGGGTTTTTCATCATTCACGCAACCAGGTTTTCAACAAAGTGCGCCTCAATTCCGACATTAACCGGATTTCGTGTCTAACGATGTCGTGCTCGAAACTCAAGAATCACAAAAAAGGAAGAAAAAAGGGAAGCGAACGAAAGACACGGAAACGGGCGGAAGTAGCGGCCCAATGTCACCAAATCCATGAACTCATGACGAAGAAACCGCGCTCGGAAGATGTTACATCGATCATTCCGAAACAAGACCAAAGATAATTCACAAAAGCGTGAAAACTTTTGGAAAAAATTAACCGGAAGTTGGCACGAGATGATGGGTTATACCGATCAAGAATGCCGCACATATCAACTAAATTCAAAATGGAAGGATATGAGCGCGAGATTGATGCGGTTTAGTGGCATCTGTAGCAACTGTGCCAACAATCGCAAAAGCGGTATGAACGACGAAGGTGTGTTAAAATGGGCGGAAAAAGAATATCGACTAAAGTAGAATGACCATACATTTAACCACTATCATGTTTGGGCCGCGATAAAAAATGCTCCAAAATTTCGCGTTAGTTTTCAAGAAGCTAACGATGGCCAAACTTCTTCAAAAAAGACTAAAAATCTCGAGACGAACGAATATTCACCGGGGGGGTTCAGATGCACATACGGTTAACCTCCAACAAGACGAGGAAGACGATGAATTCGAAATCCAGGAACCTTTTAGACTTGTTGGACGGGATACGGCAAACATCCTCCTCTATCCAGACAACTAATGATCTCGCTCATCAACTTGAAGAGTTCATGAAATTTCAAAAAACAAAACACGAGGACTGACTTCTCTGAGCCGACCTCAAAGTTTGGGTACTGTGCCTCCCGAAGAACTCAGCGACGAAGAACGAGAGATTATGAGAAAATTAAGAGCGAAAATATTTGATAGATATCGTTAATTTGTTTTTTTAGTTAGCAATGTAACGTTTTTATTTTTATTTAAATGTTAACGTTTTTATTTTGTTATTTATTTTATTTATTAATTTATAACTTGAAAAAATAACAAATAAAATTATAAATTGGTGATGATGTGGCTCAGTGAGGAAATGTTTTTTAGTGGGCGACTATTAGAGCATTAGCAATAAGGAATTCTTGGAGATTTTTGTAGTCCACGTGGCTGTTTGTAGCATCTATCTCTATTGGGGATAAAAATTTGTGAAAGTCAAGTTCTTCCATATGAACACTTTTTTAGGTGTTTTTGGGTTTTCTTATTGTAATGATGTGACAATGTTTTTATGTGTTTTTGGGTTTTTTTTATTGAAAAGGTTTTGAAGATTTTAAAGAATGAGTATTTTTATGATGTGACAGCTGACGTGACATTTTTTTTTTTTTTTTGGATGTTTTTAATGATTCCTAGATGCTCTTAAATGGTTTTAAGATTTTTAGCAGGCGACAGACTCTGTGAGTATTACAGATAGTCTTCCAAATAGTCTTCGTTGGGGGATTTTGATGTTGAAATTGGATAGGCTTGTAATGGAAGAAAGATTAACGCTCTCATGGTGTCTTTTTTTTTTCTTCTTCCTTCCAAATCAAAGTTAGTGTTACAAATTCAGGCAACTTTCGTTATTCTCAGGCTTTACAGAATTCCAGGTATTAATTCTTTTGTTTCAGGTTTTTCTCATGCTTTGATCGGTTCCAAATCTGAGCTAGGGTTGCAGATTCAAATATTGCGTACAAATCTACCAGTTTGCAAAATGATTATTGTTGTTTGTTATCAGATTGCAGGTGTAACGTATTGCTGCAGACTATCAGTGTAACAACGAATGCCCACCATCGCTCCATCAAATTGCAACCCTAAACTCACTCTTACCTCCAGTTCTTGCTGCTTCTCACATTTTCAGCAGCTACATGTTCTCCACGAACCTAAATTGAAGATTATAGCCTTTATGGGTTACTTAGGTTGAAACTTCATTCACCAAGGTTAGATCTGTTTGCATTCGTTGAAGTTTTTTTTTTCATGTTCCTTGCGTGTAAATTTTGAGTATGTTATCATATCTCATGTTAACTTTGGAGTTTGATTTTTATACAGATTGAATTTATTAGGTTTTTGCTAATTGATGTTCGATCTCTAATTTTTCAATTGCAGGTGTTTCAGGAGTGACAGAAGCACTCTTCTTTACCAGACAGTTTGCACTACCTAAAGATTAAAGAGAAAAGTAAGGTGAATGAGCCACTGATGCAATATATACATGTGGCCTTTTTCAATGTTGTAGATATCGCTAGTCACTAGTAGGTCGGTGGGGTGGGGACTAGGGATTAATCGGGGTTATTTGGGATTGATCGGCTAACTAATCGGCCTAATCGGATAGTAGTGCCTAGTCGGCCTTAGAGGACTAATGATTAATCGGCCTAGTCAGGGATATAGAAGTTAAAATGCTCATGCTCGGCATCTAAAATCTAGGTTTAATTGTAAGTTTGTAACTACTAATTAATTTTACATATTCATTTTTCTTAAACTGAATATCTAAATTACTGGTTCAACTTTACAAATTTATTAACTTGATTGCTAACTTATCTTTTTAATGATTATAATCAACTTCAGGACTAATAGCCTTTTTTCTTTGTTAGCCTTTATTTTCAGTAGATCATGTATCCTTTTTTAAAGATTGAAGAAAAAGTGCATTGATGATCTTCACATTTGATTTGATGTATGTGTTTATTTGTTGTTACTCACTCGGTGCCCCAAAAATTGAAGCAGGAATAGAAACCGGTGAGACTTTTTACCCAGCACCATATCAAAACTAGTAGGAAATTCTGACTGGCTCATTCATTTATTACCAAACATTACCTCAAAATTTGCCAAAAGTTTTTACGTTCCATGTTTTTTCTTTCTTTCTAGAGTTTGATACATTGTTAGCAACATACTGATAGAGATTCAAATCACAACTCATATTAAAATACGAATTTCATGAAATCAGAATGCAATTCCAATTGAATATGAAGGATATGATCACAAGGATCTACAATTAACCAACTAGTGGTCCCAGGGCTATGCCCTCCTCAATGTAAAACACCGAGTCTAACAATCTAACAATAATCTCTCCTCCCTCTCACAAGACCACTGGACTTTATTTATAGAATTAGAAACTACATTTACCCCCCTCCCACAATTACAAAATACTATTAATAACCCTAGAACTATATCTCTATCAATACTCCCTCCATAACCCAAGACTTGTCCTCAAGTCTTGATGGGATAATCCACCGTCTGTTGAAGAGCATCATCCGAGCGATCATTGTGCCCATGCTCTAACTGAAAATGTAATCCCTGAGATGCATCCGATTCATCATCGCCCAATAACAATACACGAAGGTGACCCTCCGGGCACTTATGTGTTGGACTATAAGGTTGACCACACTTATAACATAAGCCTTTTTTGTCTCGTTCCTCCCATTCGGTTTTGGATAAGGATCGCACACCCCTGTCTTTGTGAGAACCCTGTCCTCCATCCAGTGTAGAAGAATTTAAGGTTTTTGGAGTCATTGGCGAACGTGGATTTTCCTGTTGAGAGTAAAAGGCCCGATCAAAACCTTTTGGGCTTAAAAAACTTTTTGTTTCAGATTGGCCCACTAAGGAGGATCCATCTGAAAAACCTCCCGCATCCCCTCCGAACGAATGTAGATACCGAAATCGGGAACTGGCCAGATTTCCTGCAGATGAATTGGGACGAAGCATCCCTTCCACATCCTTTGCTAAGTACATAGCATCCAATCGAGAAAGAGGACGGTGGAGACGAACCCACTGCTTCACATCATCTTTCAATCCGGCGATAAAATACCCCAAGGCTTGCGATTCTGGTAAGCGAGGGACCAGTGAGAGGAGGTATTCGAAATCATCAATATAATCATGGATTGACTCTCGTTGTTTGATGGTGGCCAATTGTTCATAGGGATTTTGGATCTCCAATCCACTAAAACGTTGAAGCAACTCAGATTGGAAATCGACCCACGAAAGAGAATCACGCACCTGAGTAATGATTGTGAACCAATGTTGCGCCACACCAATCATACTTAATTGAGCTAGGCGAATTCTCAGATCATCCGGTGTGTTGTTTATATCAAAATAGAGATTGGCTTTTTTAATCCAACCTTGTGGGTCGAATCCAGAGAATTCTGGTAACTTTACCTTCTTCACCGCCCATGGCAAAGGAGGCGGATGATGATCCACTGGAGGAGGAGAATGATCATACGGATTGTTCACTTTAGGACCAGAACCAGATCCCAACGAATCATCAGGGCGCTTCTCGAATTGCTTCATCCATGCGATCATCATTTTACGAAATTCAGTGGATTCCGTGGGATCTTCATTTATCAATTGTTTAATCTCAGAAACATCCGACTGAAGTTGTTTGATCTGTTGTTCATGCGTATCCAACCTAGAATTTTGATTACGAGTTTCCATGTGAAAAAATCGAAGAGGTACGGAATTGAAGGAGAAATCGACGATCGGAAATGAAATTGCAGGAGAAAAGCGACAATCAGAGGGGAAATCGGAAGAGAAAACGAACGGAATTGAAAAAAATCAGAGAAAAATGTGGCGATGAACGACGATCAATTGTGAAATTGGCGGAGGAGAGGAAGCGGCAGGTCGGACCAATGATAGAGATTCAAATCACAACTCATATTAAAATACGAATTTCATGAAATCAGAATGCAATTCCAATTGAATATGAAGGATATGATCACAAGGATCTACAATTAACCAACTAGTGGTCCCAGGGCTATGCCCTCCTCAATGTAAAACACCGAGTCTAACAATCTAACAATAATCTCTCCTCCCTCTCACAAGACTACTGGACTTTATTTATAGAATTAGAAACTACATTTACCCCCCTCCCACAATTACAAAATACTATTAATAACCCTAGAACTATATCTCTATCACATACAAATTTGCCTTCATCTATGTTTATATATTGAAGTTTGCCCTTAATCTAACTTTATTTACAACCCTATAGTGAAATCAAATGGAAGAGCATAAGACATTTGTGTGCAAAGGGGAATTTTAGACAACTTATAACATATAATATGAATCATAACACACATCCATCTTGATAACTATTTTCCGTTTTAACAAATGACTTCATGAAAATTTATATTATCCTCATTCTTTACTACAAAATTTGACATGGGATAGTATCTATGTTTGCATCAAGCTTGTACTGAATTACTGGCCATTTAACAAATTGATAGAGAAAAACACTTAAAAAAACAATAGAGCATACATCATGCAGATGAGAACAACCGATATATCACTATTGGGTCTGTAGACATTAAATAATTTAACTAAAATACAACTAAATTATGTAAAAGATTACTATAAAAATTTAACTTTGTTCTTCAGGCACTTTGTATGCTTGCATGCTGGGTTGAAGATCCAAATGGTGTTTGTTTCATTATAACACCTTGCTCGAATCCCCAGATTATCTGTGGGTTGTTAAAGATGGAATGAAAATACAGGTTTGATTGGAAGGTGTTGCTAAGAAGTTAAAACTGGAGGAGACAATAAATATTGTTCGAGGGGTAAATAACTCAACTCTTTTAATACTTGCTTGAAAAGGAGTTGATATTTTTATGACCTTTTTTTGTCTCAAAGGTAAAAGAAGTGAAATTTATTTATATACATATACACATCACTCAAACATGTCGAAATCACTCAGAGAGTATTTACTTGCTTATTATCTTATCTAATGGTTTGTTCAAGATAATTAGATTATTATATACTTTCAGCACGGTTTTCTTTTTATATGCAAAAAAAATGTTTGTTCCATTATATGTTACTGGTTGATTATTTGAACAAGTGTGTTTTTTGTTGTTAAAGAAATCGTTTTTTTCATATGCGGTATAACTCAATAAGAAAATAAAGGCATTAACATACCCGGCCATTGGACGGGTATACATCTAGTTCATTGATATTGCCAATACTAAGGTAAGCTTCATGGTTCATTTTTAAAAGTTGTTTGTTTAGTTCATATAAATTAGGACTTCATTTTTAAATACTTCAGTACTGTGAACATGTTTTAGCTTTAATGTTATAGTGATTTATTCATTTAAATGTCATTGATTTCAATTGAGCTTTAAGTAAAGAAAGGAGACTTTATTGATTGATTAACATCATTCATAAACACATATCAACTTAGGTAAACTAAAGTTGATCTTTTTAACATGCATTGAAGACTTGTAATTTATGCTTTAAGGAGAAAATCATCAATCTGCTTGAAGTTCTTGGCAGCAAAGTCTCTGATCATTTCAGGATCAGGAACCTCTTCACTTGCTTTCTCAAACTCACAAAACCATTTCACAAGGCTTCCTTCTCCGTCAGGTATCACCTCAAGACTAGCCTTGAAACTCTTGTAGTATAGCATCATATCCCCATCAATCACACTATATGCCACTTTCTTCTTTGCTTCATCGAGCTCTTCAATCTTCTCTTTCGCCGATTTCACAACCGGTGATCCTGTTTTATAATCAAACAGATTGTTAGTTCTGCACCTTACTGTTACCTTCTTTTTTGTTATCACAACCTCCATCTATTCTGCTCTTAAATATATATCACAACCTGCCTCTACTAGGATTTGAACCCTTCACCTCAAGGTTTGAGGAGAGGCATCTTAAAGACCAGGATGTCTCCTTGGGGAAGATTCTTAATGTTATTAAATTGACAATACTAACTTTTAAAGATTTCAAGATCCCAGTTTTAGTTTTGTAAATTTGATCAAAATGTGTTATTTTACCTTCGGCAAAGTGAACCACACGGACAGATCCAACACTCCGTCCATTGCCTTCAACGACTTCTACGGCTTTGTAGAGATCAGAGCAGGCTTTAGGGAAGATGGTGGCAGAGTCCATAATGGCTTCCCAGAACTTATCTGCATCAGATTTCACCTTCACTTCAACATTAAGCTTTCCTGTGTTTGCCATGGAAGAAGATAGCAGGTTTGACAAAAGTTAAGGTCAAAAGTCAAAGGGAATTGGAATTTAGAATGTGAAGGTGATTGAAAATCGTATTGAAATTGTGAAAATGTTCATGATGTAGACTTGCTTAAATAGTAACAATGGGTTAAATGCAAGTTTTAAAGTTTTGGTTGAGGGTAGTTGGCAATTGCCTTTACTATGGAGGTCATTTATGGGGCATTAAAGTCAAATATTCTGTTTACACCTTTGGTTAATCCGTTCCGTGGGGATGGAATGGTTAATTATTAAAGGCTGATAATGAGGTAAAATATGAGTTGACTGAATGGGACATTCAGCTTAAGGTGATTTCATTCCTCAATTTAGTATTTGCTGGGTAAAAAAGATAAAAATATGAGTTAATTACATGGATTATGGGTTTAAATTTTGTATTACAAGGTCATATTACATTTTCTTAAGAATCATAAAGTGACACTTGATCTATAAGCTATTTGAGAATTTAGTAACTTAATTGGGTATCCATTTTTAGTTGATACTTTATGGAAAGGTGTTTGGGTTTATTAAATGTAAGGGTGCTGTTAAAACAAAATAATAATATGTAAATGTAAGGGTTTAAAGTTCACGAGGGGGGTAGTTGGCCAAGGGCATTAAGATTGGTCATTTATGAATTATGAGGCCTTGTCAATTTTTATCGTTGAATGCTTTCATTCATGAAGGTGTCGGTAGGATTTATAATACATGTATATTTGTTATTATTTTTAAACGGCAACATCCCATTTCAACAAACCAGAGCAAGGAGTTTGCCTAGGAAAAAACAATTACATCGTGCTATCTCCTATTAGTTGTAACAAAATCAAAATTACACGATGACCTTCAATTCAAGTACGTGTTCGTCTTAGGAATTGTTTGGTTTGTTAAATAATGAATCATTCAAACTATGTTTAAAACTTAATTGTTATGAGGCTGACTGATTAAAAGATGCTTTTATAGTAAAACAAACAACTTCAGATTGAATCAAAGGTTACCTTTTGATAGAATCATTAAGAGTTTATCAAACAATATGTTAATGTTCTTTAGTCTCCTATTTGCTTTGCCCGTTAATTCTCAACACAAAACCAGAGGATTATGGCCCTCATCATATTACGATTTTTTATACTCTAGGTGGTTTTTGTGACTATGTCAATCAGTTGGCAACAACCTTCTCTTTTAATGGACAACTTACACCGACCTGGTTGCTTGCAGCCGCGTTTTACCTCTTTCTTCTCGAAAGATAAACTAATAGAAAGTGATGCACAACGGGGTGCTTACGGCCGCACTTTACTTATTCCTTCTTGAAAGATAAACTAATATAATATGATGCACAACTTCATTTACAGTAATGACTAATGGGTAAAGGGTTTGCCCTTCCTTACAAAGGTCATACACTAACTCACTTTCTAATTTCTATACGTTGCTCACTTCCGCCAAGCCCAAATTACCAAAGAATGGATTGCAGAGGACATTATAACTCCGTTTTTGTTATATTAAAAAAAATCTAACGAACATAACATAGATTAAAATTTCCTGGTGGGTTTTAGAGCCATGGTAGGAGGGATGAGGTTTTAGCACTGACTATCAATACGTACCGATATTATACCGATAGATTTGGTACCAGTAGCGGTACTTGATTTTCTTATATTTTGGTATCAATACTAACTAGTACCATTATATACCAAAAATTCCCGAATTGGTAGTAGTATCGGAATATAGATAGTTTTTGATTATTTACCAATCTAATGTAGTTTAAAAAATATTTAGCATAATGTGTTCAAAGGACTATAAGTTAGTTTTCTTTTGGTTGCAATTCTTAGTTTTGTAAACTTGATTTTTCTTATTATATGTTCTTATAATGCATCTATATTCTTAGATTTTTTTTTATTTTACTTATAACTACGACATAATATCAACAATAAACTGATTGCTAATATTTTATATCTTCATTCCAACAAAAATGTTTAAAAAATGTTACAAAGTCGGTAAAGTACCGAGAATACCAGTATCAAACCGGTATTATACCTATGGTTTCAGGGCCGGCTCAACCAATTTAAGGGCCCTAGGCGGCGTTAAAATCTGGGGCCTTTTATCCTTTCGAGAACTTACATTCTTCCCCAATGTCTCTCTAATTCATTTGTTTCCTTACAAGCTTAGGCAACCCTTTATTAGCGTGTTTGTGGATTGGTTTTTAGGTGAAACCGTAAATAACGGTTTATGAATAACGAAAATTAAAACCGGACATTTAAAAATAAAACCAAATCAAACGGTTATTAACCATTTGGTTTCTATTTGGTTTTATGGTTTGAGCTTTCTGAGTTTTGACATTTTGGTTTTGGGATTTTTGATACAGTTTGATATTAAAACGAATCAAACCTAACCATTTTACGATTTGAGACGGGATAATCATATTGCAATCCCAAATATAATTTTTTTATTGAATAACACGTAAATCATCAACCTTACACATAAATATATACATAATACATACATACATATGTATGTATGTATGTATGTATGTCATGCATAAACATGCACGGTCCGGTCCTATTTTTAGTGAAAACCGCAGACAAAACCATTCATTACGGTTTCAAACTTTTGAAACCGATCAACTAAATGTTTGAGGAAAAAATCGACCGCAAAACCGAACCATTTGGGGCCCCAAAAAACATAGGGCCCTAGGCGATTGCCTATTTTTTTTTCTAAAGAGGGCCGGCTCTGTATGGTTTTGGTACAGGTGTTAATACCTGCTTTTATGGAATTTGTAGTGACCTGGTCCTTACTTAGGAGCTCTTATTCAATAAAGTATTTTGCTGTAAAAAAAAGAAGATAATTTATTTATTATAAAATTCAAATTAAATATTTAATAGCAACACCAAAAAGATATTTCATGATCTTTTTTTCCGAAATAGGAACGAAACTGATGAGTGCTGCAACGGTTTTGAGTTTGGACACTCGTCATCGACAATACAGCTTTACGATTCTTGGACTTTAGTACAACTGGATGATATACGTTTGGCTCAAAATAAAACCTATAGGCTCCAGCATGTGACATTAGGTCACACAAAGCTAACATTATATGATATTTATCCTTTTTGAAGAAGATTCTTTGTTAGGTAACAAAATGCAGTTACTTTTGTAATGCATACCACGTGTTCGACAATTTGTTTCACCGAATCTCATTTCCCATGTCCCTTGTAGGTAAAGTTTTGATTTTTGATGCCATACCTAGTACTCTCAGAACTCTAATGAATACAGAAATTGTATAATATTTTCTTTTTTTTTGAACGGCTTTAGGCTGAACGACTGATTTAAGCCAAAAATGACACATATTCAAAGGCATGACCAGTCATCATCTCTTTACCCATCCGATAAGCGGAACCAGATAAAACCGTAAACTCTCTCCCTTGCTAAGATTTGAACACCTAACCTCAATGAGGTGCAACTTATCACCTTCATTGCAATAACGTTAGACTAGAAGCACTTTGGTTTATAATATTCTCTAGCCAAGCAAATTAATTCTACGTTTACCGATAGGGAATCTCTACAGACTGTGGGTTGTGAGTTCAAGTTTCTAAAAACATCGTTGGATTATATTTTGACCATGAAAAGGAACATAATTTTGACCAATTGCAATCATAAATCATGAGGCTTTAATTTCCTACCATATATACTGGTGTTAGTAGGGAAAATGTCATACAAATGTAACCAACTTTCAGTTTTGTTTCACTTAGGTCACTCATACTTTTTTTTTGTTCCGATTAAGTCACTCATACTTTTTTTGTTCCGATTAAGTCACTCATACTTTTTTTTGTTCCGATTAGGTCACTTTACTTTAAAATAGTGTTCTAATCACAAACATTTTACTTACAATATGAGTGACCAAATTGAAACAAAATTAAAAGTAAAGATACATAATCGTAACAAAAAAAAATATGAGTGACTTAATCGGAACAAAAAAAGTATGAGTGACTTAATCAGAACAAAAAAAAGTATGAGTGACTTAATCGAAACAAAGCTGAAACTTGGTTACATTTCTATAAAGTTACCCTTTAATAGTATTGTTCAACCTTAAGTAAAGTTTCTGAGGCTGAAGCTGGTTGTAAAGACTACGGTTTCATACATTCATGAGAGGTTACCAAATAATTATAGTAACTGGTTCATTTCCGAATTTATATCAAGTTAAAGACTGCCCGTAGTTGGTCCATTTATTTCTATATTTCGTCCCACCCTCCCAAATCCTAGTGATTAGTGTGAGGTGACTGAGTATGTTTGTTGTTTTTGTATAAAGTTTGAATCTTTGCAAACCCTTAAAGTACTGATTGATAACAAATATGATAGTATGGTTCAAGCACATTTTTGTATCACAGTTAAAGCAAAAGATACATAAGGCATGAACATTGACAAAATTACATCAATTTTGCAGTTTCTTGCTTATAACAACGTCATTGAAGTGCCTTGATTTGGATAATGTGGGCATTTTTTGTTAGTTGTAAAATTAATGTGGGGGAATATTGTTCTTCACACGCATAAACTTGGGTTAGTCTTGAGAGAGACTGTTGATAGGGACCTCACCAGTTAAGCCATGGGACCAATATTATTTGGTTGCAGAGCTGTTGATTGATATTATTAGCTTGGCTAGTTTTGGTTTTTGGACTGAAAATCATGCTCAAATTACAAATATATTGATTTCAAGCTTCAACAATCATAGATTTCATTTTGTTTATATGATACGACAAACGTCGCAACCCGATTATGCCTGTTGAGATGGTAATCTGGTTATTTTCTGGACAAAGAATCGGTTACAACGGTTGTTTGCTGTCATTTACTGATCTAATATATGTAACGGATGGCTCAATTAAACAGAATTCAGTCACGGTTCTTTGTTGCCAAGAAATTGTCATTTCATTGCATACAATGATTAAATGTCTTCATCATACTAAGTAGCACAAAAAAGAAGATATATGCAAATTACTGATACATTATACATTCAGAAAATTAATTTACACACACGGGGGAATGATCCGTTGTTAACCATCTTAACCGTCTTTGTTTTACTAAACCAAATAATCCGTCAAAATCAACTCAAATCTTTTGTTTTTTTTTTCCAATTTTTTTTACATATATAAAAGTATGTTCTTTTGTGTTCAGGCAAATTCTTTACACTTGGAATGTCTCATGGTAGCCTGCTCCAGTCCCCTTACGAAACTTTCGTTATTGGGTTAGCCATACACTTCACCAATCAGAGATCCTACGTCACTTTAAGGAACGGTGATATAGGATCTCAAACGAAAAAGAATTTATCCGAACACATGAAAGAAATACTCTTGTACACGCAAAAATAAATATTTTGAAAAAAACAAAAGATTCGAGTTGATCTTGCACTACAAATAAAATGCCATTTAGTGGCACACATTTTTAGCGGCTTTTAATTTTTGTACCACTATTATAGGATTTAGTGTCACTTTGAGAGTGCCACATTTGTTTGACCCATATATTTAATGGCACTTATTATTTATGCCTTTATATTATATTTTTAGTGACATTTTAAATATGCCACACTTAATTAACATGTATTTTTATGGCATTTAAGTTATGCCACTAAATCAATTTTATATTTTTCAAAAATTTTTACTAAAATTAATTCCATCTCATTCCCTCCTAAAACTAATTAATATAAATTTTAGTAAAATTAATTCCCTCCATGCCTTTTACCAATTCCCTCCATAATTCTAAACCCTAATCTTCATTCACAACTTCTGTTGCCATCTTTCCCCCATGAAATTCACGACTTACATTCATGTTTCATAAACCGACATCACAGTAGGATACGTTCTGGGGCAATTACATCAGGTTACATCAGGGGCGACGACTACATCAGGGGCGATTACATGAGGGCGACTACATCAGGGGCGATTACATCCTGTCTTCCGATCGACACTCTTGCAGTGCCGACACCATTTGGTGTTTTCTTCTTGATTCCTTATTTCTACCGAGTTAAGGTAATTTGGTAGCTGCTTAATTAGATAAATGTTTTGTTTGAGTTTGTAAGTGATATAGATTTTCATGGGTTTTGAGAAATTTGTATAATGTTTGGTTTAAATGAAGTTAGGGTAGGGCTGAATGAAGTCAGATGCCCTGTATCATAGTTTAACTACCTGCATCTAATTTAATTCATATTGTGTGCATATGTGCATCAGATTGTTAGAATATATGTTTGGAATGACATATTAGTCTCTATATGATATAAGAACCTATTTATGTGACCAAGCAAAAATTGATGAAACACTAGTCAACATTTATACCAAAAATAAATACATTATGTGTGCCTAACACTTATATGCGTAGCCCTCACATACTTGTCAAGAAACAGAAGTATTTAGTAAAGTTCATGTTGAATTTGGGAGGTTTTATGTTGAGTCATCTTGACATGTATTTGGGTGTTTTAAATTTATGAATTCATCTATTATGTATGCCTTGTATTATCTAAAATGATAAGTAATTGGGTTGATAGTATGATTAGTGGGGCAACACTTGGTCTCTTACTTGTACTACACATAAAATAAAAGTAACTAAATAATAAGTAATAGTTATAACACATAATAATAATAATAATAATAATAATAATAATAATAATAATAATAATAATAATAATAATAATAATAAAATTAATAAGAATTGGATACTAACTATTAACGAGAATTGGAATTCTAATTTAGAGCTCAAATTACTTCATGTAGATCTTTTGCACACGGTGGAGTTTTGAGACTTTTGAAGCCATAGACAATCATTCAGGTACGGATGTTCTCCTATATTTATAGTGCTTGCTAAATTTATGCTCTTTTTGAAAGTTTGATCCGTTGGTCTAAGATCTGATCGTATTATCCGCTTCCTATTATTTTGTTAAAATTGTTATGAAGTAAATCTGATTTATACAATGCAATGATAAAATTTCTTTAATTCATACAATAATCTGAAGTAAATCTGATCTTATTTACGTTAGAAAGCAATGATTCCAATATAAATGCATGCTGGATTTAAGTTCGAATCATGTGATTCTCTAAGGAAGTGGTGTATTAGTTTAAGTGATAAAGTAACAACCTATAGGCTACCAAGGACAATTTTCTTAAATGACACCAATCTGATTGCATGGTTTTGCGCGGCCGGCACTTTGCGAGTCCTGAGTCCCTTTGGTAAATCAGGTTTTGTCAAGGATCCAATGTTTACCACTTGATTTTTGTTTGGGTCTTTTATCATTTGATTGAAATCATTTTGTGTTAGTTTAGTTAATAAAAGTTAAATCAGGTTTAATTCATTGAAAAGTTTACAAAGAAGGAATTTAAATTCAAAATATATGGATGTGCTTTTGCTTTCAGCATTCATAGTTGCTAATGATTGTAGTTACAAAAGTAACAAACCCTTATGTCCTTGCTTTTCTACAACTTACATATGCTTTACCCATATATTAATTTGGTTCTTAGCAAAAGTTAGGATATCCTCACAACTTTGTTGACTTTGGCAGTTAATATAAAGCCAAACTGTGAAGTCATGGATAGATGTTGGATGTATGATGCACCAAGATCAAGTCAACTTTATGTTGACGGTGTGCAAAACTTCTTGAATTTTGCATTTGAGAGAACATGCAACAATGGAGGGATGATAAAGTGTCCATGCACAAACTGTTTAAATATGTTATATCAAAATAGGCAATGTGTTCTAGATCACCTCATATGTTCAGGGTTTCGGCCAGAATACTTGAAATGGGTATATCATGGTGAGGACACAACGGTGGCATCAACTAGCACAACCCTTAACGAAGAAGAAGAGATACTTCACCATGAAATGCGTGACTTGTTGAATACTTGAAATGGGTATATCATGTTGTTCATTTCATATCTGATTTTGCTTACTTGAGTTGATCACTATCTAACTGTGCTCACATATAATGATTAAATTGTGTTTTCATGAATTCCTCACAGATTAACCAATGTAAAAACAAACGTGATTGTTTACTTAACCAAATGTAACCCAAATTTTAGTTCCTTTGATAGTTTTATTTCCTTTTAACGGTTTTGAATTTTATAAAATATTATACGAAATCTGTTTTGTTTTTATTTTTATCATATTCCAAATATCACAAATGAACAATAACAAATCTGACATAGAAATAAAAATATTTTTAAAAGTATACTGTAGTATTCAATTTAAAGTTTGAACACAATTGATTAAATGATTAAGTGAAAAAAATATATTTAATAAGGTGGTTAACAAAGTTCAAAGAACTAAACGAAAAACAGGTGCATAGTAAATGGTTCGTCCATAAGATTGAATTAGTGATCGAAGGTTCAAATCTCATTTAGGGCTGAATACAGCTGCAATTCAGCCCTATAACAGCCCCGTTACAGTCCGATAACTGCCATGTTTTGTCGTTGTTACAATCTTGTTGACCCGCCCAAATTGCAACTTAATTGAAGATATTAAAACATTCAAATTAAACTGGTTTAGGGCTGATTACAGCCCTGGAACAGCCATGTATCAGCCCTCTATCAGCTTTGGTATAGTCTCGTTGACCTACCCAAATTGCAATTTAATTTAAGCTATTAACTCTTCCAATTTAACCTGGTTTAGAGCTGACTGCAGCTCTAGAACAGACATGTACTAGCCCTGATAAGGACCAAAAAGTAAGATATTATGCGAGTTTAAATATAAACATGCCTTTAGTTAATGTTGCTTACATATATTGGTAAATATACAGCTTCTTATACTGAACAATCTGACCAAGTTGTCATTGTGGCTTAACCAAAAAATATTGTAGCTTAGCAAATCTGTAACCCCTTGTAATGATCTGCTCAAACAAAAACATATATTATTAGAAAACAAGTATGTTGTTCAGCTTACAAAAAAACATATTTGAACTAAAAAAAACAACCATTTACCCTTTAAGTGGATGATGATGTTCAAGATGACGAGTCTCAAGAAATAAGTGATGCGCTACAAAGAAATAATCAATATGAGAAAGAAATGGCAAAATGTTCTAAATCAAAAAATAATGGTGTATGTAAGCGCAAAAGGCTACAAATGGTAACAAGTTCTACCGTATTCAGCGAGCATAGTAGAGACCTTGTTGATGATGACCATGTTGAAGATAACCAGGTATCTGAAACTCAAGTTCATCAAAATAGTGATATAGGAGGTATGACTACAAACAATTTGTAATGATGTTAATACATGTAAACTGTGTTATTAAAATATTTTAATACATATTTTGTTATATTGAACTTGTTAGATGCTCCTAAAAAGGTTAGAGGCTATACAACGAAAGCTGAAACTTGGAAAATGGATAGTACTCAAAGAATAGTTGTAAGGTTCAACAAGTCAGTTTCTTGGGACGCTTGTGAGGATGCCTGACCATGTTTCCATTGAGTATCCTGACTGGAGAAAGGTTCCCACACAAAACAAAGAGGCCATGTATTCGCTTGTTAAGGTATGTCTTTATCAGGTTTCTAAATGTATAAAAAAAGCAAAAACAATTATGTTGTCCAGGCACCTGGGCCACACTACAGGCACCCCAACATGTCACCCAGGCCAAGCATCAGGCCACCAAGCCCTCTTGCCATGCCATCCAAGCATAGATCCAGCCCTCTCATCCCTAGAGTCCCTACCAATCCGAACCTCACTAGGCGCACACATCATATTCCTATAACAATGCAACCAAGGTTTGACCCATTATAAAGTCAACATAGTAGCCATAATTACCCCACCAGTAGACTATAGGTAGACCCTCAATATAGTCAACATACCAGCCACCCTTGACCCACCAAAAAGTCCACATAAATTCATCCATTGACCCAAAAATAGAACACAGCCAAACAGCAGGCAAAACAAGAAGCATGTTGGCTCCACCCTCCACCATATCAGCAGACCAAACACACCACACAGCCACTTCGCTACCTTTAGCAGCCCCCCTTACAGCATTCCAGCCCCAGACCATCTGTGTAATACAACAATCCAGACAGGAACCCCAGCACCCATGTAAACCCATATCACCCCACAAACCAATCCAACCTGGGACCATCTGCAAATCACCTATTATCCAGCCCCAATAATCTTCAAACCAATTAAGACCATATCCTTTCCACTTAAGATGACACCACCCCCTGAACAGCCTATAGAACACCCACAAGGCAGGAATCCCCCACAAACCCTCCAAGCACATAACCACCCAGCCCTCAAAAACCTGATGTTGAAGGGTCTCCTTCTGCTCACCAGACCAAGAACCAACCACATCAAGCCCAAAACTACTACTCAATCCACAACAGCCCAAAAAAAAACAGAAAAACTGAAAAACTAGCAGCCATATAAACACAAAAACAAAAAGAAGGAACACCCCAGAAAAACACAAAGAGAAGAGCCTTAGAACTGGCCTGCCATAAAGGCAGCCATACCATTAGCCTCCTCTTCCATGTCTTCAATCGCATACGTAAGGTCAAGGCCTAAAGCAACAACCTGTTCCTTAAAATAAAACCATTCAGCAACCGACCAGGCCACCATGTGTTTAGCCTTAACGGCTTTAGCAGGAGACTTGAGGGCTTTCAGAATAGCAAGCTTTTTATTCTCAGTCAGGGGCTAAATGCTCTGGATATCCACAAGGTTATCCTCCAAAAAGTGTTCAGTATCCACCATCAAATACTCGGGATCATTTCCTGATCTAAGACATTGATTAGAGAAAAAATTCCACTCCTCAATAGTCCAAGCCTTAGCTACCATAGTAGGGACAACTCTATGCTGTTAATATAGCCCATAATGACTGACTTTTTGTACTCCGACAAGGTAGTAGTTGGGTGACCAGCCCCGGAAGTAGAAGCAATCATAGAAGCGGGGAGGATATTACCATGTTCTTTTTATACACATGTTCTTTCCCACCTTGTTTCATTCCACATTTATACTCTTAACTTAAAACTATGTTGTGGGTTTATATAAATATATTTTGCTAATGTATAGATATATTTTGCAGACTAAATTTGTTATTCATCCAAATGAAACGAATGATATCAAAAAATGGATTTTGTATAGCATGGGAAAAAAATGGAGAGCGTGGAAAGGTTCCTTAAAGGCCCTTTATATGATCCAAGCCTTACTGTTGATGAAATTGTGGCACAACAAGTTAAAAATGACAACAGAGTGAGTCAAACTCAGTTTAAGGAACTTGCTACTCGTTGGTTCACTCCAAAATTTCAGGTAAAAATGATTTATAACTTTGATTTGTTATATAATATATTTAATTATTATATTAAATCAAAAGTTCTTATCATATATTAAGCTATCGTTAACCACAGAGTACATGCGAGGCTAAACGAGTGAGCCGTTCAAAGATGAAAGAGCCTCATGTTAGTGGGACAAAGTCTTTTGCGAGACTTGCTCATGAGATGGTATTATTATATCTATCATTAACATTTATTGTTTTTTCCCTTACTAACCATCAAACTTAAATTGATAGGCGTTGAAGAATGATGGTGTATATCCAACTAGAGGAGAAATGTATATAAAAACTCGAACCCGTAAAGATGGAATTATTGTTGATGATGAAGCTTCTCATGTTGTGGTAATGTATTTTAATGTAATTATAAATCATTAACAACATTAATATATTACATGGTTAAATATTTGAATATGTTTTTAGGCTGCATTAAAAGATATTGCAAATGATTCTACGAACACATCTGATGATCAAAATGATATTACAAAGGATGCTTACTCAAAAGTTAAAGGCCCAGAGAAAAGAGGATACATTCGATTAGTTGGAAAGATGCCAGCCGAAAAAAATTATGGTCCATCATCAGAATCAGAGACTATTAATAACCTAAAGAGTGCTGTTAGTGCTTTGGCGATGATCATTCAAGATCATATCCCCAATGCAAACTTGACACCAGTCCTGAGCAATCTAAATGTAAAGGTACTTTCAAGCATGAACCATTATTTATTCTTTTACAATTACGTGTATATGTACTGCCATTTTTTTTCATTTATATGCTTTAGGTTCCTGGCATTGCTTCTTCGTCCGGTAAGAACTCTTTATCAGTTAATCAAAAATCTTCTTCAAGAAGTCAAAATGATAACGGTAACTTGTTAATTTTTAACTATGTTGAAGTATTATATGGATGTGCTTATGTGGTTTCTTGATATGAAATTGATTAGCCAAAACTCTCCATTTAACAGGGCAAGATAGACATTTGGGCGACTAGTTTTTCAAATTCTGTAGACATTGCAGTTTAGGTAAATTATTCTTAAATTATTAAGTCCAACTCTTGTTGTTTAACCCATTTTAATGACTTGAATATCATAATATAATAATATATGTATATATATACACACATAGCGAGAGTTTTTGAGATGCATAAATTAACAATGCTTCTTTATATGTTTGATGATGGCAGGGTTAATGTCATGAGAAGTTTTCGAGTTACGTCATATGGCAGTGGAATTTTCATCAATGATTAATTACGTGTGATGTGTAAACATTTGAAGATCGAAAGATGTTGCTTATTACATTGCTTAAATAATTTTTGTATTATGTTTCGGATCAAACTTTTTAATGTTATTATTTACAAGCTTATTCAACTTTTGTTTATATTTATATAATTATAATGTGTCTTTGTAACAACGAACGATAGGTAGTTTTTACCACCACAAAATTCGAGCCTTTAAAGGTGTTTTTATATTGTGGCAAAATAAAAGTGCCACTAAAACTAACATAGATATGTAACTAAAATTAATTTTTAGTGGCATAAAAATTGTGCTACAAAAGTCTCTTTTTATTTTGTGGCATTAAAAAAGTGCCCCTAAAAGTTTAAAAACTTTGTGCAGCACAATGAAAAAGTGCCACTAAAAGGCTTTAGCGTCACCACTTCTAGTGGCACTTTTTTTGTGTGCCACACAAGCTTCAAGGGCCTTATAGTGGCACTTTTTTAGTCTTTTGAAGCACTTTTTGTATGCCATTAAATGGCATTTTATTTGTAGTGTTGGCGGTGTTATTTGGGTTAGTAAAATAAAGTGGGTTATTATTTGATGCAGATCCTACACACACACATATAATTTGAAAACCCTTACTTAGTGTGAAAACTATAAAAATCATGTAAAATTAATGTAAAAAAACATTTTTTTGAGTTTTTTAAATGGTTTGTAACGTTATTTAACACATTTTTATAAAAAAAATGAAAAAACGCCGAGTGGGTATTTTAAAAAAATTGTAAAAACAAGTAAAACATACGTAACATCTGGGCGCAGTGTTACGTATGTTTTACGTGTTTTTACAAAATATTTTTTAAAAATATTCAGTCGGCATTTTTTATATTTTTTTATAAAAATGTGACAAATAACGTTACAAACTTGTAAAGAAAAGTTAAAAAAAAACGTTTTTTATACATAATTTTCATAGTTTTCACACTTAGGCCACTCGGAGTGGAGGCCGAGGAAGGCTCGGGGAATCCTTTTGCCGGCCGGGGTCTCAAGGGAACACCACCCCCCCCCGGATTCGGGGTGGGGTAGATCGGGAAGACCACACCGATTCAAGCCGAAGTGAGGGGTAAAAAAATAACCGTTGCACAACGGTTGAATTTTAAAAAAAAAAACCAATTTTTTTTTCTATTTAAACAACTCAAAAACCAACCAAAATCTCACACTTTTTTCTCTCATCTTCTATAAATTATACACCAAAATTTATAAAATTTTCAACTAAAATGGAAGGAGTTTCATTACGTGGTGGGTCATCAACCAAGAAATTTAGAAAACCACGACAAAAAAATGTTCAAACGCCTCAAATAAACCCGTTCAACACACCCGGGTATCATCCACAAATGCCATCTCCGAATCAACTGTCACACCCTGGTCGTTGCGGAAGCGTACGGTGTGACGTCAAAGTTTCACAGCCATGATTTACAACAAAAGACATACATGTTTCTACATTACAGAGCGATATTACAACTACATTAGACACAAGTCTAATGTAATAACAGTTTTATCAGAGTTTCACAAATATATATGTATTGCTATTACACATATATATACTATGCGTTATATCACACTGTTGAGTCTATCACTAATAGACTCTGCTATACGACTCCCAAGCTTGAGCTCCCAGCTCCACCCCCTGTATCACTACATCCCCTGTATCACTACATCCCCTGTATCATTTGGCATCTGAGAAAACATAGTTTTAAACAATCAGCATATCGCTGGTGAGTTCACAGGTTTATTTGTTAAAGAAAACTATCAAAATGTATACAATGTATCACCAAAAATTTAAATGTTTGCATAAAAAGAGTTCAATAATGTTAATGTCCCAAATAGGGTATCAAATATTGGTATTCAGTGCAGACATTGTTCCTTTCAACAATGTCGTGTTTCTCAGCTCTGACCAGCAGTCCAATTATAACTCCAGGGCTCCCGTAACCGAGCTGACGAGTTCAGTGTTTGCCCCTTCCCAATGTCCTTGTCGCAAGACATTGTGTGTTTAGCCTTATTGAGCGCCCGCTCGACATCCAGTCGTGGTTTTAGCTACGAACCACGGGCGAGGATTGTCAATCACAAATAGAATCTATTCTCAATAATCACGCCCCCCCACGGTTAACGGTTACAGAATAGGGGACTTAGCGACAAATGTTCAACCCGAGAAATAACGACAAGCCTGGTCATATGTTTTCTCCACTGTCTCGTGTTTCAACCAAATGTTTTACAACATATAATGAAAGCGTTTCAGAATTCCACCCGATCTCAAATCAGGCATCATGTTTCACAAAACAGTTCACTAGATGTTTCAAAGTTCCACCTGATCAAATCAGGCATCACGTTTCACAAAACAGTTCACAAGATGTTTCAAAGTTCCACCTGATCAAATCAGGCATCACGTTTCACAAAACAGTTCACAAGATGTTTCAAAGTTCCACCTGATCAAATCAGGCATCACGTTTCAAAGCTTCATAATAATCCAAATGTTTCAAACACGTTTTTATGTTTTCTCATTCCCCGAGTTCAAAACCAAAATACAGAAAAGGGGATTCGTGAACTCACCTGTGTTATTTCAGATCACTAACAAAGCACAACGTGAGCCACTAGTTCTTGCGCTCAAAACCTGTATGTCATTAGAGTTCTATAAGTTACTTGAGCCTAATCTGACTCTCAGAACTATCCTTAATTCAACACCTCATCACATGTGTTCACTGAGAACCTATAATGATTTAGGTTCTTATTAAAATACTTGTAACTTGTTGGTTTAATCAGGACATTTCCCCAGATTAACCAAATTAGTATTGTTGTTGGTTATATCACCAAAACAGTTCCTCAATGAATTCCAGGTTTAGGAACAGTTAATCCTTGTCATTGATCATTCCCAAAAATGATCCGAACCATCACAACCATTTTTGTAATCACATGATTAAAACCATTGTGATCTATGATATGGTTTCATGATAATCGGGCATTATAACGGCTCAAAACAAAGATTTAACCGTTAACCTGTCAGGTTTTCCATTTCTAACTATTTCTATCCATTATCTAGGCAATAATCAACAACAATAACCATATCTTTACGTTAAAATTCAAGATTTGATCAATCAAAACCAAACTAGAAGGTTAAAATGGATCATTACCTAATCTGACGGAGTTCTGTGTGTAAAATGACGATCTGGACTTGCAGAAACGTTCCTGGACGCGATCTAACTGTCCGGAAAGCTTTAGAATTGAGATTTGAGGGTGTGAAAGTTGGTTTTTTCGCCTGGAATGGCCGAGTTCGTCGAAATGGGATAAGATTTTGAGTTTCTAGATGAAAAACGACTTTTTAAGCAAATGTTGCGTCATCCTGACCCCAGGCGCATCGCCCCAGCCGGGAGCTCCACGCTAGGCGTACCGCGCGGGTGCCAAAGCTTCCAGACGTTTTGTCGTGATCCGCGCGCATCGCCTGACATATTCACACGACGTGGGGCGTACCGCCCCAGGGCTTTTTCGTCCATTTTTCGACGGAAACTTCGTTTCTCGATTCCGGACAATCCGTAATTCCGTTTCGCGCACGGTTTTCGCCCACGTTCATCATTTTTCACATACTATCCCCCTGTAATAATTAAAATCATCAAATCCCCATGGATTTCAAGAACAACCAAATGTGATCTCGTTATTGATGACGTACCTTTTTACTGCAGTTATCACAGTCTCCCCCCGTTATTGGAATTTCGTCCCGAAATTCAGTTTATACTTCTCCAGACTAATTTTCATCAAACAGTTGGGGGTATTTGAGTTTCATCTGATCTTCGCGTTCCCAGGTAAATTCAGGTCCTCGTCTTGAGTTCCAACGGACCTTTACAATCGGAATACGACTTTGTTTCAACTGTTTTACTTCCCTATCCATGATTTCCACTGGTTCCTCTATGAAATGTAATTGATCATCAATTTGGATTTCTTCCAACGGTATCATAAGCGTTTCATCTGACAAACACTTCTTAAGATTCGATACATGAAACGTGTCATGCACCCCACTGAGTTCCGGAGGTAATTTGAGTTTGTATGCAACTGGTCCCACCTTTGCAATAATTTCAAACGGCCCTATGTATCAAGGGTTCAATTTACCACGCTTTCCAAATCTTACTACACCTTTCCAAGGTGAAACTTTCAACATAACCCAGTCTCCAACTTGGAATGATAATGGTTTACGTCGCACGTCAGCGTAGCTCTTCTGGCGATCTTGTGCGGCTCGTAGTCTGTCTCGAATTTTGAAAATTTTATCGGTTGTTTCTTGAATGATTTCTGGCCCCGTGAGTTGACTTTCACCAACCTCGATCCAGCATATAGGGGATCGACACTTACGACCGTACAACGCTTCAAATGGGGCTGCCTTGATGCTCGTGTGATAACTATTGTTGTATGAAAATTCAATCAAAGGCAAGTGTGTATCCCAACTTCTTCCAAAATCAATCACACATGCTCGAAGCATGTCTTCCAGAGTTTGGATAGTCCTCTCACTCTGACCATCCGTTTGAGGATGATATGCTGTACTCATATCCAAACGAGTACCCAATGCATCATGCAAGGTTTTCCATAAACGTGAGGTGAATTTGCTGTCTCGATCTGAGATAATAGAAGTCGGGATTCCATGACGAGAAACTACTTCCTTGACGTAGAGTCTTGTGAGTTTGTCCATCTTATCGGTTTCCTTCATAGGCAAGAAATGTGCAGATTTTGTGAGACGATCAACAATTACCCAGATAGTGTCATTGCCACCCGAAGTTCTAGGTAGTTTAGTGACAAAGTCCATTGTAATCTGATCCCACTTCCATTGTGGAATCTCCGGTTGTTGTAACAATCCTGATGGTTTTTGGTACTCAGCTTTAACCCTAGAACATGTTAAACATTTGCTAACATAAAGTGCGATGTCAGCCTTCATGTTAGGCCACCAATATAGCTCCTTGAGGTTGTGATACATTTTGTCGGAACCCGGATGTACAGAATATCGAGACTTGTGAGCTTCATCCATCACTAAGCTCCTTATATTTCCAAAGGTTGGTACCCAGGCTCTATTTGCAAAGTAGCGAGTTCCGTCGGTTTTGACCTCAAATTTCTTATTCAAGCCTCGCAATGATTCATTTTGCAAGTTTTCTTCCTTAAGAGCTTCAATTTGGGCATTTCGAATTTGAGTAGTAAGGCTTGTTTGAATAATCATTCCCAACGCCCGCACTCGTAATGTCTTGGTCCGCTCTTTTCTACTCAAAGCATCTGCGACAACATTTGCCTTGCCGGGATGATAACGAATGCTGCAATCATAATCATTGAGTAACTCAACCCAGCGACGTTGTCTCATATTCAAGTCTTTCTGATCAAAGATATGCTGAAGACTTTTATGGTCAGTGTAAATAGTACACTTTGTACCATAAAGGTAGTGTCTCCAGATTTTGAGTGCGAACACTACAGCTCCTAGTTCCAAATCATGCGTAGTGTAGTTCTTCTCATGTGTTTTGAGCTGTCGGGATGCATATGCAATGACCTTGTCTTTCTGCATCAGTACACAACCCAATCCTTGATGTGATGCATCACAGTATACAACGAAATCATCTGTTCCTTCAGGTAGTGATAAAATAGGTGCACTGCATAGTTTTTGCTTTAACAATTGAAATGATGCTTCTTGTTGGTTGCTCCATTCAAATTTCTTATTCTTTTGCGTCAATGCAGTCAATGGTAAAGCTATCTTGGAGAAACCTTCAATGAATCTTCTATAATATCCTGCTAAACCGAGAAATTGACGTACTTCTGTCGGAGTCTTGAGTGCATTCCAATTCTTGATAGCCTCAATCTTGGCAGGATCAACATGTATTCCCTTTTGATTTATTATATGCCCAAGGAATTGTACTTCTCTCATCCAAAATTCACATTTGGAAAATTTGGCATACAACTTTTCCTTCCTTAGTAATTCCAAAATAAGCCTGAGGTGTTGCTCATGATCTTCTTTGGTATTGGAATAAATAAGTATATCGTCAATGAACACAATAACAAATTTATCCAGGTATGGTCTACAAACCCTATTCATAAGGTCCATAAAAACTGCCGGGGCATTTGTCAATCCAAACGGCATAACCAGAAACTCATAATGGCCGTACCGGGTTCTAAAGGCAGTGATTGGAACATCTTCTTCCTTGACCCTTAGCTGATGATACCCTGAACGCAGATCGATCTTTGAATAGAAACTGGAACCTTGCAACTGATCAAATAGATCATCTATCCTTGGTAACGGATATCGATTCTTTACTGTCAGCTTGTTCAACTCTCGGTAATCGATGCACATTCTAAAGGTTCCATCCTTCTTCTTAACGAACAAAACAGGTGCTCCCCACGGTGAGAAACTTGGTCTGATGAAACCTTTGTCCAACAACTCTTGTAGTTGGTTAGATAACTCTTGCATCTCCGATGGGGCTAGTCTGTACGGCGATCTAGCTATTGGTGCTGCACCAGGCACCAAATCAATTCGAAATTCGACTTGCCTGTTAGGTGGTAATCCAGGCAGATCTTCTGGGAATACCTCTGGATACTCTCGTACAATCGGTATATCTTCTAGTCGTTTATCTTTTGACTTCCTTTCCATGACGTGCGCTAATATAGCTTGACATCCCTTGCGTAGGTACTTATGGGCTTTCATACAGGTGATGATTTGTAACGCCTTACCGCTCTTTTCACCTTGAATCGAGAGAGTCTCCCCACTTGGAAGTGGTATGCGGACTACCTTCTGATAACATACTATTTCAGCATGGTTTTTGGACAACCAGTCCATGCCAACAACCACATCAAAACTTCCCAGTTTCACCGATAAAAGATCTATATCAAAAACATAGTCCCCTAATTGTAACGTACACCCCTGAATTAGCTCACTAGTTTCAATCAATTTTCCATTGGCTAATTCTATTGTGTATCTATCATGTAATGCAGTTGGATTAGCTCCAATTAATGTGCTAAATTCAGTTGACATAAAGCTCTTATCTGCCCCAGTATCAAATAGAACAGAAGCATAATGATTATTGACAAAGAACGTACCCGTCACGAGGTTTGGATCTCGTTTGGCATCCCCAGCTGCAATAACAAAGGCCCTACCTCGAGCATTGTTGCCACCTCGATTCATTAGCTTTGGGCAATTCCTCCGAATATGACCTATTACTCCGCATTCAAAACAACTCTTATTATCCCTGTTACTATCAGTCACCGATGTAGGTACAAAGGCTCGACAATTTCTCGCCAAATGTCCACGTTCCCCACATTTGTTACAAATGAAAGGCTTACATTCCCCCACATGATGATACCCACATTTCTCACACTTGGGAAGTTTTCCCTCGTAGAATTTCTTATCAGTTGTCATAACAGTGTTCACTCTAACATGAGTCGGTCTCTTTTGTGGTTGATTTAGTGTATTGCTATTCCATTTTCGCTTATTACCAATGTTTTGCTTTTCTTCAGATACCTTCGTCCCCAAAGTTTCCCGACGAACTGCCTGATCAATCAGGCGATGAGCCAACCGAATTGCACTTTGTATGGTATCTGGCTTAGAAGAAGTCACCATATCTTCAATATTTGGAGGAAGCCCTTTCAGATACTGCTCTATTCGTTTATATTCGGGAGTGACCATCGTTGGACAAAGTTGTGCCAGCTCATGAAATCTGGTAGTATAACTGGCAATGTCATTCCCTTGCACTTTCAGGTTATAAAATTCTTCTTCCATTTTCTGGATCTCACTTCGTGGACAATATTCATCCATCATCATTTGCTTCAGTGTTAACCAAGGAATCTGATAGGCTTCATAATGCCTAAACCTTGAACATGGTTGTTCCACCATGTAAGAGCTGCTCCATTCAGAGTACAGGTGGAATACTTGACTCGGCATTCCTCAGAACAATTACTGACACGAAATACCGTTTCCATCTTTTCGCACCATCGGATCAGTGCGATAGCTCCATCGGTTCCATTAAAACTAAGAGGCTGGCAATTCAGGAAATCCTTGTAAGAACATGCCTTTGGTGCAGATCCCATGGTCCCAGCAGATGCACTACCTCCTGCAGCACCATTTCCACCTACAGCTCCACTGCCACCTCCGGCATTGTTGCCGGTAGCACCAGATCCTCCCTCTCCTGTGTGTTGCTGATTTCTGTAGGTGGCCATAGCATCAGCCACTCGTCTGTTTATAAGCTGATCCATCTCTGTTGAAATAACAGGTTGCTCAATTTCAGGATTACCATGTGGATTTTCTTGCGGATTTCCCTGAGGATTTCCTTGTGGATTTCGCCTCGGTCTTCCTCTCGGCATGTTTCTGAACATGCAACAAATATGTTTCGTGTTAGAGTCATATGGCTATAGATTAGGTCTTAGTCATGCAACCTAATTCGCTATAAACCAATGTCTCTGATACCAATCTGTCACACCCTGGTCGTTGCGGAAGCGTACGGTGTGACGTCAAAGTTTCACAGCCATGATTTACAACAAAAGACATACATGTTTCTACATTACAGAGCGATATTACAACTACATTAGACACAAGTCTAATGTAATAACAGTTTTATCAGAGTTTCACAAATATATATGTATTGCTATTACACATATATATACTATGCGTTATATCACACTGTTGAGTCTATCACTAATAGACTCTGCTATACGACTCCCAAGCTTGAGCTCCCAGCTCCACCCCCTGTATCACTACATCCCCTGTATCACTACATCCCCTGTATCATTTGGCATCTGAGAAAACATAGTTTTAAACAATCAGCATATCGCTGGTGAGTTCACAGGTTTATTTGTTAAAGAAAACTATCAAAATGTATACAATGTATCACCAAAAATTTAAATGTTTGCATAAAAAGAGTTCAATAATGTTAATGTCCCAAATAGGGTATCAAATATTGGTATTCAGTGCAGACATTGTTCCTTTCAACAATGTCGTGTTTCTCAGCTCTGACCAGCAGTCCAATTATAACTCCAGGGCTCCCGTAACCGAGCTGACGAGTTCAGTGTTTGCCCCTTCCCAATGTCCTTGTCGCAAGACATTGTGTGTTTAGCCTTATTGAGCGCCCGCTCGACATCCAGTCGTGGTTTTAGCTACGAACCACGGGCGAGGATTGTCAATCACAAATAGAATCTATTCTCAATAATCACGCCCCCCCCACGGTTAACGGTTACAGAATAGGGGACTTAGCGACAAATGTTCAACCCGAGAAATAACGACAAGCCTGGTCATATGTTTTCTCCACTGTCTCGTGTTTCAACCAAATGTTTTACAACATATAATGAAAGCGTTTCAGAATTCCACCCGATCTCAAATCAGGCATCATGTTTCACAAAACAGTTCACTAGATGTTTCAAAGTTCCACCTGATCAAATCAGGCATCACGTTTCACAAAACAGTTCACAAGATGTTTCAAAGTTCCACCTGATCAAATCAGGCATCACGTTTCACAAAACAGTTCACAAGATGTTTCAAAGTTCCACCTGATCAAATCAGGCATCACGTTTCAAAGCTTCATAATAATCCAAATGTTTCAAACACGTTTTTATGTTTTCTCATTCCCCGAGTTCAAAACCAAAATACAGAAAAGGGGATTCGTGAACTCACCTGTGTTATTTCAGATCACTAACAAAGCACAACGTGAGCCACTAGTTCTTGCGCTCAAAACCTGTATGTCATTAGAGTTCTATAAGTTACTTGAGCCTAATCTGACTCTCAGAACTATCCTTAATTCAACACCTCATCACATGTGTTCACTGAGAACCTATAATGATTTAGGTTCTTATTAAAATACTTGTAACTTGTTGGTTTAATCAGGACATTTCCCCAGATTAACCAAATTAGTATTGTTGTTGGTTATATCACCAAAACAGTTCCTCAATGAATTCCAGGTTTAGGAACAGTTAATCCTTGTCATTGATCATTCCCAAAAATGATCCGAACCATCACAACCATTTTTGTAATCACATGATTAAAACCATTGTGATCTATGATATGGTTTCATGATAATCGGGCATTATAACGGCTCAAAACAAAGATTTAACCGTTAACCTGTCAGGTTTTCCATTTCTAACTATTTCTATCCATTATCTAGGCAATAATCAACAACAATAACCATATCTTTACGTTAAAATTCAAGATTTGATCAATCAAAACCAAACTAGAAGGTTAAAATGGATCATTACCTAATCTGACGGAGTTCTGTGTGTAAAATGACGATCTGGACTTGCAGAAACGTTCCTGGACGCGATCTAACTGTCCGGAAAGCTTTAGAATTGAGATTTGAGGGTGTGAAAGTTGGTTTTTCGCCTGGAATGGCCGAGTTCGTCGAAATGGGATAAGATTTTGAGTTTCTAGATGAAAAACGACTTTTTAAGCAAATGTTGCGTCATCCTGACCCCAGGCGCATCGCCCCAGCCGGGAGCTCCACGCTAGGCGTACCGCGCGGGTGCCAAAGCTTCCAGACGTTTTGTCGTGATCCGCGCGCATCGCCTGACATATTCACACGACGTGGGGCGTACCGCCCCAGGGCTTTTTCGTCCATTTTTCGACGGAAACTTCGTTTCTCGATTCCGGACAATCCGTAATTCCGTTTCGCGCACGGTTTTCGCCCACGTTCATCATTTTTCACATACTATCCCCCTGTAATAATTAAAATCATCAAATCCCCATGGATTTCAAGAACAACCAAATGTGATCTCGTTATTGATGACGTACCTTTTTACTGCAGTTATCACAGTCTCCCCCCGTTATTGGAATTTCGTCCCGAAATTCAGTTTATACTTCTCCAGACTAATTTTCATCAAACAGTTGGGGGTATTTGAGTTTCATCTGATCTTCGCGTTCCCAGGTAAATTCAGGTCCTCGTCTTGAGTTCCAACGGACCTTTACAATCGGAATACGACTTTGTTTCAACTGTTTTACTTCCCTATCCATGATTTCCACTGGTTCCTCTATGAAATGTAATTGATCATCAATTTGGATTTCTTCCAACGGTATCATAAGCGTTTCATCTGACAAACACTTCTTAAGATTCGATACATGAAACGTGTCATGCACCCCACTGAGTTCCGGAGGTAATTTGAGTTTGTATGCAACTGGTCCCACCTTTGCAATAATTTCAAACGGCCCTATGTATCAAGGGTTCAATTTACCACGCTTTCCAAATCTTACTACACCTTTCCAAGGTGAAACTTTCAACATAACCCAGTCTCCAACTTGGAATGATAATGGTTTACGTCGCACGTCAGCGTAGCTCTTCTGGCGATCTTGTGCGGCTCGTAGTCTGTCTCGAATTTTGAAAATTTTATCGGTTGTTTCTTGAATGATTTCTGGCCCCGTGAGTTGACTTTCACCAACCTCGATCCAGCATATAGGGGATCGACACTTACGACCGTACAACGCTTCAAATGGGGCTGCCTTGATGCTCGTGTGATAACTATTGTTGTATGAAAATTCAATCAAAGGCAAGTGTGTATCCCAACTTCTTCCAAAATCAATCACACATGCTCGAAGCATGTCTTCCAGAGTTTGGATAGTCCTCTCACTCTGACCATCCGTTTGAGGATGATATGCTGTACTCATATCCAAACGAGTACCCAATGCATCATGCAAGGTTTTCCATAAACGTGAGGTGAATTTGCTGTCTCGATCTGAGATAATAGAAGTCGGGATTCCATGACGAGAAACTACTTCCTTGACGTAGAGTCTTGTGAGTTTGTCCATCTTATCGGTTTCCTTCATAGGCAAGAAATGTGCAGATTTTGTGAGACGATCAACAATTACCCAGATAGTGTCATTGCCACCCGAAGTTCTAGGTAGTTTAGTGACAAAGTCCATTGTAATCTGATCCCACTTCCATTGTGGAATCTCCGGTTGTTGTAACAATCCTGATGGTTTTTGGTACTCAGCTTTAACCCTAGAACATGTTAAACATTTGCTAACATAAAGTGCGATGTCAGCCTTCATGTTAGGCCACCAATATAGCTCCTTGAGGTTGTGATACATTTTGTCGGAACCCGGATGTACAGAATATCGAGACTTGTGAGCTTCATCCATCACTAAGCTCCTTATATTTCCAAAGGTTGGTACCCAGGCTCTATTTGCAAAGTAGCGAGTTCCGTCGGTTTTGACCTCAAATTTCTTATTCAAGCCTCGCAATGATTCATTTTGCAAGTTTTCTTCCTTAAGAGCTTCAATTTGGGCATTTCGAATTTGAGTAGTAAGGCTTGTTTGAATAATCATTCCCAACGCCCGCACTCGTAATGTCTTGGTCCGCTCTTTTCTACTCAAAGCATCTGCGACAACATTTGCCTTGCCGGGATGATAACGAATGCTGCAATCATAATCATTGAGTAACTCAACCCAGCGACGTTGTCTCATATTCAAGTCTTTCTGATCAAAGATATGCTGAAGACTTTTATGGTCAGTGTAAATAGTACACTTTGTACCATAAAGGTAGTGTCTCCAGATTTTGAGTGCGAACACTACAGCTCCTAGTTCCAAATCATGCGTAGTGTAGTTCTTCTCATGTGTTTTGAGCTGTCGGGATGCATATGCAATGACCTTGTCTTTCTGCATCAGTACACAACCCAATCCTTGATGTGATGCATCACAGTATACAACGAAATCATCTGTTCCTTCAGGTAGTGATAAAATAGGTGCACTGCATAGTTTTTGCTTTAACAATTGAAATGATGCTTCTTGTTGGTTGCTCCATTCAAATTTCTTATTCTTTTGCGTCAATGCAGTCAATGGTAAAGCTATCTTGGAGAAACCTTCAATGAATCTTCTATAATATCCTGCTAAACCGAGAAATTGACGTACTTCTGTCGGAGTCTTGAGTGCATTCCAATTCTTGATAGCCTCAATCTTGGCAGGATCAACATGTATTCCCTTTTGATTTATTATATGCCCAAGGAATTGTACTTCTCTCATCCAAAATTCACATTTGGAAAATTTGGCATACAACTTTTCCTTCCTTAGTAATTCCAAAATAAGCCTGAGGTGTTGCTCATGATCTTCTTTGGTATTGGAATAAATAAGTATATCGTCAATGAACACAATAACAAATTTATCCAGGTATGGTCTACAAACCCTATTCATAAGGTCCATAAAAACTGCCGGGGCATTTGTCAATCCAAACGGCATAACCAGAAACTCATAATGGCCGTACCGGGTTCTAAAGGCAGTGATTGGAACATCTTCTTCCTTGACCCTTAGCTGATGATACCCTGAACGCAGATCGATCTTTGAATAGAAACTGGAACCTTGCAACTGATCAAATAGATCATCTATCCTTGGTAACGGATATCGATTCTTTACTGTCAGCTTGTTCAACTCTCGGTAATCGATGCACATTCTAAAGGTTCCATCCTTCTTCTTAACGAACAAAACAGGTGCTCCCCACGGTGAGAAACTTGGTCTGATGAAACCTTTGTCCAACAACTCTTGTAGTTGGTTAGATAACTCTTGCATCTCCGATGGGGCTAGTCTGTACGGCGATCTAGCTATTGGTGCTGCACCAGGCACCAAATCAATTCGAAATTCGACTTGCCTGTTAGGTGGTAATCCAGGCAGATCTTCTGGGAATACCTCTGGATACTCTCGTACAATCGGTATATCTTCTAGTCGTTTATCTTTTGACTTCCTTTCCATGACGTGCGCTAATATAGCTTGACATCCCTTGCGTAGGTACTTATGGGCTTTCATACAGGTGATGATTTGTAACGCCTTACCGCTCTTTTCACCTTGAATCGAGAGAGTCTCCCCACTTGGAAGTGGTATGCGGACTACCTTCTGATAACATACTATTTCAGCATGGTTTTTGGACAACCAGTCCATGCCAACAACCACATCAAAACTTCCCAGTTTCACCGATAAAAGATCTATATCAAAAACATAGTCCCCTAATTGTAACGTACACCCCTGAATTAGCTCACTAGTTTCAATCAATTTTCCATTGGCTAATTCTATTGTGTATCTATCATGTAATGCAGTTGGATTAGCTCCAATTAATGTGCTAAATTCAGTTGACATAAAGCTCTTATCTGCCCCAGTATCAAATAGAACAGAAGCATAATGATTATTGACAAAGAACGTACCCGTCACGAGGTTTGGATCTCGTTTGGCATCCCCAGCTGCAATAACAAAGGCCCTACCTCGAGCATTGTTGCCACCTCGATTCATTAGCTTTGGGCAATTCCTCCGAATATGACCTATTACTCCGCATTCAAAACAACTCTTATTATCCCTGTTACTATCAGTCACCGATGTAGGTACAAAGGCTCGACAATTTCTCGCCAAATGTCCACGTTCCCCACATTTGTTACAAATGAAAGGCTTACATTCCCCCACATGATGATACCCACATTTCTCACACTTGGGAAGTTTTCCCTCGTAGAATTTCTTATCAGTTGTCATAACAGTGTTCACTCTAACATGAGTCGGTCTCTTTTGTGGTTGATTTAGTGTATTGCTATTCCATTTTCGCTTATTACCAATGTTTTGCTTTTCTTCAGATACCTTCGTCCCCAAGGTTTCCCGACGAACTGCCTGATCAATCAGGCGATGAGCCAACCGAATTGCACTTTGTATGGTATCTGGCTTAGAAGAAGTCACCATATCTTCAATATTTGGAGGAAGCCCTTTCAGATACTGCTCTATTCGTTTATATTCGGGAGTGACCATCGTTGGACAAAGTTGTGCCAGCTCATGAAATCTGGTAGTATAACTGGCAATGTCATTCCCTTGCACTTTCAGGTTATAAAATTCTTCTTCCATTTTCTGGATCTCACTTCGTGGACAATATTCATCCATCATCATTTGCTTCAGTGTTAACCAAGGAATCTGATAGGCTTCATAATGCCTAAACCTTGAACATGGTTGTTCCACCATGTAAGAGCTGCTCCATTCAGAGTACAGGTGGAATACTTGACTCGGCATTCCTCAGAACAATTACTGACACGAAATACCGTTTCCATCTTTTCGCACCATCGGATCAGTGCGATAGCTCCATCGGTTCCATTAAAACTAAGAGGCTGGCAATTCAGGAAATCCTTGTAAGAACATGCCTTTGGTGCAGATCCCATGGTCCCAGCAGATGCACTACCTCCTGCAGCACCATTTCCACCTACAGCTCCACTGCCACCTCCGGCATTGTTGCCGGTAGCACCAGATCCTCCCTCTCCTGTGTGTTGCTGATTTCTGTAGGTGGCCATAGCATCAGCCACTCGTCTGTTTATAAGCTGATCCATCTCTGTTGAAATAACAGGTTGCTCAATTTCAGGATTACCATGTGGATTTTCTTGCGGATTTCCCTGAGGATTTCCTTGTGGATTTCGCCTCGGTCTTCCTCTCGGCATGTTTCTGAACATGCAACAAATATGTTTCGTGTTAGAGTCATATGGCTATAGATTAGGTCTTAGTCATGCAACCTAATTCGCTATAAACCAATGTCTCTGATACCAATCTGTCACACCCTGGTCGTTGCGGAAGCGTACGGTGTGACGTCAAAGTTTCACAGCCATGATTTACAACAAAAGACATACATGTTTCTACATTACAGAGCGATATTACAACTACATTAGACACAAGTCTAATGTAATAACAGTTTTATCAGAGTTTCACAAATATATATGTATTGCTATTACACATATATATACTATGCGTTATATCACACTGTTGAGTCTATCACTAATAGACTCTGCTATACGACTCCCAAGCTTGAGCTCCCAGCTCCACCCCCTGTATCACTACATCCCCTGTATCACTACATCCCCTGTATCATTTGGCATCTGAGAAAACATAGTTTTAAACAATCAGCATATCGCTGGTGAGTTCACAGGTTTATTTGTTAAAGAAAACTATCAAAATGTATACAATGTATCACCAAAAATTTAAATGTTTGCATAAAAAGAGTTCAATAATGTTAATGTCCCAAATAGGGTATCAAATATTGGTATTCAGTGCAGACATTGTTCCTTTCAACAATGTCGTGTTTCTCAGCTCTGACCAGCAGTCCAATTATAACTCCAGGGCTCCCGTAACCGAGCTGACGAGTTCAGTGTTTGCCCCTTCCCAATGTCCTTGTCGCAAGACATTGTGTGTTTAGCCTTATTGAGCGCCCGCTCGACATCCAGTCGTGGTTTTAGCTACGAACCACGGGCGAGGATTGTCAATCACAAATAGAATCTATTCTCAATAATCACGCCCCCCCACGGTTAACGGTTACAGAATAGGGGACTTAGCGACAAATGTTCAACCCGAGAAATAACGACAAGCCTGGTCATATGTTTTCTCCACTGTCTCGTGTTTCAACCAAATGTTTTACAACATATAATGAAAGCGTTTCAGAATTCCACCCGATCTCAAATCAGGCATCATGTTTCACAAAACAGTTCACTAGATGTTTCAAAGTTTCACCTGATCAAATCAGGCATCACGTTTCACAAAACAGTTCACAAGATGTTTCAAAGTTCCACCTGATCAAATCAGGCATCACGTTTCACAAAACAGTTCACAAGATGTTTCAAAGTTCCACCTGATCAAATCAGGCATCACGTTTCAAAGCTTCATAATAATCCAAATGTTTCAAACACGTTTTTATGTTTTCTCATTCCCCGAGTTCAAAACCAAAATACAGAAAAGGGGATTCGTGAACTCACCTGTGTTATTTCAGATCACTAACAAAGCACAACGTGAGCCACTAGTTCTTGCGCTCAAAACCTGTATGTCATTAGAGTTCTATAAGTTACTTGAGCCTAATCTGACTCTCAGAACTATCCTTAATTCAACACCTCATCACATGTGTTCACTGAGAACCTATAATGATTTAGGTTCTTATTAAAATACTTGTAACTTGTTGGTTTAATCAGGACATTTCCCCAGATTAACCAAATTAGTATTGTTGTTGGTTATATCACCAAAACAGTTCCTCAATGAATTCCAGGTTTAGGAACAGTTAATCCTTGTCATTGATCATTCCCAAAAATGATCCGAACCATCACAACCATTTTTGTAATCACATGATTAAAACCATTGTGATCTATGATATGGTTTCATGATAATCGGGCATTATAACGGCTCAAAACAAAGATTTAACCGTTAACCTGTCAGGTTTTCCATTTCTAACTATTTCTATCCATTATCTAGGCAATAATCAACAACAATAACCATATCTTTACGTTAAAATTCAAGATTTGATCAATCAAAACCAAACTAGAAGGTTAAAATGGATCATTACCTAATCTGACGGAGTTCTGTGTGTAAAATGACGATCTGGACTTGCAGAAACGTTCCTGGACGCGATCTAACTGTCCGGAAAGCTTTAGAATTGAGATTTGAGGGTGTGAAAGTTGGTTTTTCGCCTGGAATGGCCGAGTTCGTCGAAATGGGATAAGATTTTGAGTTTCTAGATGAAAAACGACTTTTTAAGCAAATGTTGCGTCATCCTGACCCCAGGCGCATCGCCCCAGCCGGGAGCTCCACGCTAGGCGTGATCCGCGCGCATCGCCTGACATATTCACACGACGTGGGGCGTACCGCCCCAGGGCTTTTTCGTCCATTTTTCGACGGAAACTTCGTTTCTCGATTCCGGACAATCCGTAATTCCGTTTCGCGCACGGTTTTCGCCCACGTTCATCATTTTTCACATACTATCCCCCTGTAATAATTAAAATCATCAAATCCCCATGGATTTCAAGAACAACCAAATGTGATCTCGTTATTGATGACGTACCTTTTTACTGCAGTTATCACAGTCTCCCCCCGTTATTGGAATTTCGTCCCGAAATTCAGTTTATACTTCTCCAGACTAATTTTCATCAAACAGTTGGGGGTATTTGAGTTTCATCTGATCTTCGCGTTCCCAGGTAAATTCAGGTCCTCGTCTTGAGTTCCAACGGACCTTTACAATCGGAATACGACTTTGTTTCAACTGTTTTACTTCCCTATCCATGATTTCCACTGGTTCCTCTATGAAATGTAATTGATCATCAATTTGGATTTCTTCCAACGGTATCATAAGCGTTTCATCTGACAAACACTTCTTAAGATTCGATACATGAAACGTGTCATGCACCCCACTGAGTTCCGGAGGTAATTTGAGTTTGTATGCAACTGGTCCCACCTTTGCAATAATTTCAAACGGCCCTATGTATCAAGGGTTCAATTTACCACGCTTTCCAAATCTTACTACACCTTTCCAAGGTGAAACTTTCAACATAACCCAGTCTCCAACTTGGAATGATAATGGTTTACGTCGCACGTCAGCGTAGCTCTTCTGGCGATCTTGTGCGGCTCGTAGTCTGTCTCGAATTTTGAAAATTTTATCGGTTGTTTCTTGAATGATTTCTGGCCCCGTGAGTTGACTTTCACCAACCTCGATCCAGCATATAGGGGATCGACACTTACGACCGTACAACGCTTCAAATGGGGCTGCCTTGATGCTCGTGTGATAACTATTGTTGTATGAAAATTCAATCAAAGGCAAGTGTGTATCCCAACTTCTTCCAAAATCAATCACACATGCTCGAAGCATGTCTTCCAGAGTTTGGATAGTCCTCTCACTCTGACCATCCGTTTGAGGATGATATGCTGTACTCATATCCAAACGAGTACCCAATGCATCATGCAAGGTTTTCCATAAACGTGAGGTGAATTTGCTGTCTCGATCTGAGATAATAGAAGTCGGGATTCCATGACGAGAAACTACTTCCTTGACGTAGAGTCTTGTGAGTTTGTCCATCTTATCGGTTTCCTTCATAGGCAAGAAATGTGCAGATTTTGTGAGACGATCAACAATTACCCAGATAGTGTCATTGCCACCCGAAGTTCTAGGTAGTTTAGTGACAAAGTCCATTGTAATCTGATCCCACTTCCATTGTGGAATCTCCGGTTGTTGTAACAATCCTGATGGTTTTTGGTACTCAGCTTTAACCCTAGAACATGTTAAACATTTGCTAACATAAAGTGCGATGTCAGCCTTCATGTTAGGCCACCAATATAGCTCCTTGAGGTTGTGATACATTTTGTCGGAACCCGGATGTACAGAATATCGAGACTTGTGAGCTTCATCCATCACTAAGCTCCTTATATTTCCAAAGGTTGGTACCCAGGCTCTATTTGCAAAGTAGCGAGTTCCGTCGGTTTTGACCTCAAATTTCTTATTCAAGCCTCGCAATGATTCATTTTGCAAGTTTTCTTCCTTAAGAGCTTCAATTTGGGCATTTCGAATTTGAGTAGTAAGGCTTGTTTGAATAATCATTCCCAACGCCCGCACTCGTAATGTCTTGGTCCGCTCTTTTCTACTCAAAGCATCTGCGACAACATTTGCCTTGCCGGGATGATAACGAATGCTGCAATCATAATCATTGAGTAACTCAACCCAGCGACGTTGTCTCATATTCAAGTCTTTCTGATCAAAGATATGCTGAAGACTTTTATGGTCAGTGTAAATAGTACACTTTGTACCATAAAGGTAGTGTCTCCAGATTTTGAGTGCGAACACTACAGCTCCTAGTTCCAAATCATGCGTAGTGTAGTTCTTCTCATGTGTTTTGAGCTGTCGGGATGCATATGCAATGACCTTGTCTTTCTGCATCAGTACACAACCCAATCCTTGATGTGATGCATCACAGTATACAACGAAATCATCTGTTCCTTCAGGTAGTGATAAAATAGGTGCACTGCATAGTTTTTGCTTTAACAATTGAAATGATGCTTCTTGTTGGTTGCTCCATTCAAATTTCTTATTCTTTTGCGTCAATGCAGTCAATGGTAAAGCTATCTTGGAGAAACCTTCAATGAATCTTCTATAATATCCTGCTAAACCGAGAAATTGACGTACTTCTGTCGGAGTCTTGAGTGCATTCCAATTCTTGATAGCCTCAATCTTGGCAGGATCAACATGTATTCCCTTTTGATTTATTATATGCCCAAGGAATTGTACTTCTCTCATCCAAAATTCACATTTGGAAAATTTGGCATACAACTTTTCCTTCCTTAGTAATTCCAAAATAAGCCTGAGGTGTTGCTCATGATCTTCTTTGGTATTGGAATAAATAAGTATATCGTCAATGAACACAATAACAAATTTATCCAGGTATGGTCTACAAACCCTATTCATAAGGTCCATAAAAACTGCCGGGGCATTTGTCAATCCAAACGGCATAACCAGAAACTCATAATGGCCGTACCGGGTTCTAAAGGCAGTGATTGGAACATCTTCTTCCTTGACCCTTAGCTGATGATACCCTGAACGCAGATCGATCTTTGAATAGAAACTGGAACCTTGCAACTGATCAAATAGATCATCTATCCTTGGTAACGGATATCGATTCTTTACTGTCAGCTTGTTCAACTCTCGGTAATCGATGCACATTCTAAAGGTTCCATCCTTCTTCTTAACGAACAAAACAGGTGCTCCCCACGGTGAGAAACTTGGTCTGATGAAACCTTTGTCCAACAACTCTTGTAGTTGGTTAGATAACTCTTGCATCTCCGATGGGGCTAGTCTGTACGGCGATCTAGCTATTGGTGCTGCACCAGGCACCAAATCAATTCGAAATTCGACTTGCCTGTTAGGTGGTAATCCAGGCAGATCTTCTGGGAATACCTCTGGATACTCTCGTACAATCGGTATATCTTCTAGTCGTTTATCTTTTGACTTCCTTTCCATGACGTGCGCTAATATAGCTTGACATCCCTTGCGTAGGTACTTATGGGCTTTCATACAGGTGATGATTTGTAACGCCTTACCGCTCTTTTCACCTTGAATCGAGAGAGTCTCCCCACTTGGAAGTGGTATGCGGACTACCTTCTGATAACATACTATTTCAGCATGGTTTTTGGACAACCAGTCCATGCCAACAACCACATCAAAACTTCCCAGTTTCACCGATAAAAGATCTATATCAAAAACATAGTCCCCTAATTGTAACGTACACCCCTGAATTAGCTCACTAGTTTCAATCAATTTTCCATTGGCTAATTCTATTGTGTATCTATCATGTAATGCAGTTGGATTAGCTCCAATTAATGTGCTAAATTCAGTTGACATAAAGCTCTTATCTGCCCCAGTATCAAATAGAACAGAAGCATAATGATTATTGACAAAGAACGTACCCGTCACGAGGTTTGGATCTCGTTTGGCATCCCCAGCTGCAATAACAAAGGCCCTACCTCGAGCATTGTTGCCACCTCGATTCATTAGCTTTGGGCAATTCCTCCGAATATGACCTATTACTCCGCATTCAAAACAACTCTTATTATCCCTGTTACTATCAGTCACCGATGTAGGTACAAAGGCTCGACAATTTCTCGCCAAATGTCCACGTTCCCCACATTTGTTACAAATGAAAGGCTTACATTCCCCCACATGATGATACCCACATTTCTCACACTTGGGAAGTTTTCCCTCGTAGAATTTCTTATCAGTTGTCATAACAGTGTTCACTCTAACATGAGTCGGTCTCTTTTGTGGTTGATTTAGTGTATTGCTATTCCATTTTCGCTTATTACCAATGTTTTGCTTTTCTTCAGATACCTTCGTCCCCAAGGTTTCCCGACGAACTGCCTGATCAATCAGGCGATGAGCCAACCGAATTGCACTTTGTATGGTATCTGGCTTAGAAGAAGTCACCATATCTTCAATATTTGGAGGAAGCCCTTTCAGATACTGCTCTATTCGTTTATATTCGGGAGTGACCATCGTTGGACAAAGTTGTGCCAGCTCATGAAATCTGGTAGTATAACTGGCAATGTCATTCCCTTGCACTTTCAGGTTATAAAATTCTTCTTCCATTTTCTGGATCTCACTTCGTGGACAATATTCATCCATCATCATTTGCTTCAGTGTTAACCAAGGAATCTGATAGGCTTCATAATGCCTAAACCTTGAACATGGTTGTTCCACCATGTAAGAGCTGCTCCATTCAGAGTACAGGTGGAATACTTGACTCGGCATTCCTCAGAACAATTACTGACACGAAATACCGTTTCCATCTTTTCGCACCATCGGATCAGTGCGATAGCTCCATCGGTTCCATTAAAACTAAGAGGCTGGCAATTCAGGAAATCCTTGTAAGAACATGCCTTTGGTGCAGATCCCATGGTCCCAGCAGATGCACTACCTCCTGCAGCACCATTTCCACCTACAGCTCCACTGCCACCTCCGGCATTGTTGCCGGTAGCACCAGATCCTCCCTCTCCTGTGTGTTGCTGATTTCTGTAGGTGGCCATAGCATCAGCCACTCGTCTGTTTATAAGCTGATCCATCTCTGTTGAAATAACAGGTTGCTCAATTTCAGGATTACCATGTGGATTTTCTTGCGGATTTCCCTGAGGATTTCCTTGTGGATTTCGCCTCGGTCTTCCTCTCGGCATGTTTCTGAACATGCAACAAATATGTTTCGTGTTAGAGTCATATGGCTATAGATTAGGTCTTAGTCATGCAACCTAATTCGCTATAAACCAATGTCTCTGATACCAATCTGTCACACCCTGGTCGTTGCGGAAGCGTACGGTGTGACGTCAAAGTTTCACAGCCATGATTTACAACAAAAGACATACATGTTTCTACATTACAGAGCGATATTACAACTACATTAGACACAAGTCTAATGTAATAACAGTTTTATCAGAGTTTCACAAATATATATGTATTGCTATTACACATATATATACTATGCGTTATATCACACTGTTGAGTCTATCACTAATAGACTCTGCTATACGACTCCCAAGCTTGAGCTCCCAGCTCCACCCCCTGTATCACTACATCCCCTGTATCACTACATCCCCTGTATCATTTGGCATCTGAGAAAACATAGTTTTAAACAATCAGCATATCGCTGGTGAGTTCACAGGTTTATTTGTTAAAGAAAACTATCAAAATGTATACAATGTATCACCAAAAATTTAAATGTTTGCATAAAAAGAGTTCAATAATGTTAATGTCCCAAATAGGGTATCAAATATTGGTATTCAGTGCAGACATTGTTCCTTTCAACAATGTCGTGTTTCTCAGCTCTGACCAGCAGTCCAATTATAACTCCAGGGCTCCCGTAACCGAGCTGACGAGTTCAGTGTTTGCCCCTTCCCAATGTCCTTGTCGCAAGACATTGTGTGTTTAGCCTTATTGAGCGCCCGCTCGACATCCAGTCGTGGTTTTAGCTACGAACCACGGGCGAGGATTGTCAATCACAAATAGAATCTATTCTCAATAATCACGCCCCCCCACGGTTAACGGTTACAGAATAGGGGACTTAGCGACAAATGTTCAACCCGAGAAATAACGACAAGCCTGGTCATATGTTTTCTCCACTGTCTCGTGTTTCAACCAAATGTTTTACAACATATAATGAAAGCGTTTCAGAATTCCACCCGATCTCAAATCAGGCATCATGTTTCACAAAACAGTTCACTAGATGTTTCAAAGTTTCACCTGATCAAATCAGGCATCACGTTTCACAAAACAGTTCACAAGATGTTTCAAAGTTCCACCTGATCAAATCAGGCATCACGTTTCACAAAACAGTTCACAAGATGTTTCAAAGTTCCACCTGATCAAATCAGGCATCACGTTTCAAAGCTTCATAATAATCCAAATGTTTCAAACACGTTTTTATGTTTTCTCATTCCCCGAGTTCAAAACCAAAATACAGAAAAGGGGATTCGTGAACTCACCTGTGTTATTTCAGATCACTAACAAAGCACAACGTGAGCCACTAGTTCTTGCGCTCAAAACCTGTATGTCATTAGAGTTCTATAAGTTACTTGAGCCTAATCTGACTCTCAGAACTATCCTTAATTCAACACCTCATCACATGTGTTCACTGAGAACCTATAATGATTTAGGTTCTTATTAAAATACTTGTAACTTGTTGGTTTAATCAGGACATTTCCCCAGATTAACCAAATTAGTATTGTTGTTGGTTATATCACCAAAACAGTTCCTCAATGAATTCCAGGTTTAGGAACAGTTAATCCTTGTCATTGATCATTCCCAAAAATGATCCGAACCATCACAACCATTTTTGTAATCACATGATTAAAACCATTGTGATCTATGATATGGTTTCATGATAATCGGGCATTATAACGGCTCAAAACAAAGATTTAACCGTTAACCTGTCAGGTTTTCCATTTCTAACTATTTCTATCCATTATCTAGGCAATAATCAACAACAATAACCATATCTTTACGTTAAAATTCAAGATTTGATCAATCAAAACCAAACTAGAAGGTTAAAATGGATCATTACCTAATCTGACGGAGTTCTGTGTGTAAAATGACGATCTGGACTTGCAGAAACGTTCCTGGACGCGATCTAACTGTCCGGAAAGCTTTAGAATTGAGATTTGAGGGTGTGAAAGTTGGTTTTTCGCCTGGAATGGCCGAGTTCGTCGAAATGGGATAAGATTTTGAGTTTCTAGATGAAAAACGACTTTTTAAGCAAATGTTGCGTCATCCTGACCCCAGGCGCATCGCCCCAGCCGGGAGCTCCACGCTAGGCGTGATCCGCGCGCATCGCCTGACATATTCACACGACGTGGGGCGTACCGCCCCAGGGCTTTTTCGTCCATTTTTCGACGGAAACTTCGTTTCTCGATTCCGGACAATCCGTAATTCCGTTTCGCGCACGGTTTTCGCCCACGTTCATCATTTTTCACATACTATCCCCCTGTAATAATTAAAATCATCAAATCCCCATGGATTTCAAGAACAACCAAATGTGATCTCGTTATTGATGACGTACCTTTTTACTGCAGTTGTCACATCAACCATCATTTTTCTACGATCCAATGAACCCGCCTCCATATTTGCAATATTCACCGGGCACTCAACAACAATTCAACCGGTGGGAGCAATCGTATCAACAAGACCAACAAAATTTTCAACAACAATCTCCATTTCAAGGTATTTTTTATACGTTTATTTTTATATTTTATTTTGTTTATTTTTATAAGTTTATTTTTTAAGTCTGTTTTATTTTGTATGTTTAGACTATCGTGACCATAATCAAGACGACTCGGATTCAAGCGAACATGTTCAAGTCGAGTCGGAAGAAGAAGAAGAACAAGAACCGGTTAGGCGACCGGGAAAGAAACCAGTTGGAAAGAAAGCACCGGCCAAGCGTTGGTCCGATGAAGAGGAGGTTGCGTTGGCCAGAGCTTGGCTAACTATTTCTGAAAATCCCGATGTTGGTAATGCGCAAAAACGGGATGGTTTTTATAGAAAGGTATTTTTTAACATTATTTAAGTTAACAAAAAAAGTAACGGTTGATGCTTAAATTTATTTTCTTTATATGTAGGTAACCGAACATTTTCACCATCTCGTGAAGGACAGGTCGAGGACTGTTGATCAAATCTATTCCAAATGGAACGATATGAACGCTTCCATGAAGAAATGGAATGGTTTTTACCAACAGTGTTCCATGAATCGCAAAAGCGGTGAAGGGGACGAACAAGTTTTGAAAACGGCCATGAAAAACTACAAAACCTTGGTCAAATCAAAGGGATTCGATCACATCCAAGCGTGGGATGTGGTCCGCTATAGCCCTTTATGGTGCGACATTCCACCAGTAGGTTGTGACTCACAATCTACAACAAAAAGGCCGAAGCCAAATGAGTCAATGGGTAGTGCGAACCCCCACATCGACATCAACCTTGATGATGACGAAGACATCAACATCAACCTTGATCGTGATGGCCCACGCATTTATTATGAACCGGATAGGCCAACAAGAAAGGGCAAAAGATCGGCCGCGTCCTCCTCGTCGCATGACGATTTAATTCAACAAATGGCGGAATTCAACTCGTTGAACAAAGAGGACAACGAAAAAAGAGAACGCCATCGAGTTGAAAAACTCCGTGTTTTGCAAGAGGAGAAAGAAGCACGCGTTGCATTAATACGACGACAACAACAGGCTTTAGACGAACAGCAAAAGGCTGTAGATTTAGAGTTTATGATGAAAGACCACTCAATTTATCAAGAACCAATGCTACAACTGATTCTCGATCGTAAACGAGAAATTGCTGCTCGTTGGGGATGGCATTGCCCTTTCTAGGTTTTTAATTTAATTTTTTAGGTTGTACTCTTTTTTTTTGTACTCTTTTTTTTTGTTGTATTTTTTTTTAGTTGTATTTTTTTTTTGAATTCTTTTTTTTTATTTTAAATTTAATGAATCTTTTTTTATTTTATTATATTTATTGTTAAAATAATTAATTAAAAATAAGATTTGAAAATGTGGAAAAGTGGGGAAAAGTGGGACGACACCGTGTAAAATGGGGAAAAGTGGGGAAAAGTGGGGAAAGCTGATGTGACGCTGATGTGGCAACGGGGAAAAGTGGGGAAAACCTAGACCACTCCTTGTGGCCTTAGGAGGAGTTTTCAAATTATCTTTTTCATATCTTGTCTTATATTATCTTATCTTATCTTACTATACTAATAAAATAAAATATATTTTGACACTTGTCATATTATTATAACACTATAGACACATGTCAAAAAATTCATTTAATTCTCTTATATTAAATAATTATATTCTTTTTATTATTAAATAATTATAATGCTAATAACTAATAACATTATTTATCTTTTTATTAGAACAAACATTTAAAAAAAGTTTATAAGAAATGAAATTTTTTAATATTAACTTTTTTTAAAGTAAGAAATATTTTATTTTCTAAAAATCAAAGTTATATAAAAACAAGTTTTCTATAAAAATAAATTCTTTTATAAAAAATAAAATAAACAATAAATAAGAGATTTAAACAATATGTCGTTTTTCTAATTTATTTAAAAACCAAAGTACAAAAATGATAGATAAAGTTACATTTTTGTCCTTATGTTTGACGTTATTTTTAAACTGAGTCGTTTAAATTTTAATAATTACATAAATTACATTTACCTTCTTGATTTATAAAACTTAGTCTTTGATAGAATATAGAATGAATTTTTTTATTATTAGTTAGTTTAAAGATAATAAGTGTTATAAAATAAAAGGATATATATATATATATATCATTTGTATAATTATTAAAGTTTCAATTCTTGTTTTATTACTTAAAGTATTTATTAATATGTAAATTAAACATTTTTCTTTAAATATCCTTTTAAAATTTTTAAAATTTTATTACGAACTATTTAATATTTTATATTAAACCCGTGTTATACACATGGTATGTATATATATATATATATATATATATATATATATATATATATATATTTATAATCACAAAATCATTTCAAAATTGTTATGAAAGGCCGAAAGGGTATAATATTCCTCAACATGATGTTTTTTTAGTTCTTTACCCAACAACAATTATATACTATATTAAAAGGCAAGTGAAATTGAACAACGAATTTTTGTTTCTTAAACTTTTGGCTTTTCGTAGATTTTTAATCTTTATTTAAGTCACATTGAAAGAGTCACACAACCATGAGATCCCATATTTGTATATATTAAAAGGCAATGAAAATAAATAAATATGTATGTATGTATACAGTGAAAAAAAACATAGTTCTTATTAGAGTTTCAGTGGTGTTCAGAAATGTAACGTGATTTATTTGTTTTCATAGAAAATTGATGTTTACTTAGATATTTGGGTTATTTTTAATTCAACCAATTAATTGCCGGTGAGAAAGATTTTCTGAGTAATTTTTTCTATTATTTTCGTAACATATTTGTATAGATTTTGTATAATTTTATGTTTTTATGTGAAATTTGCATAAAGTTTGTGATGAAATATTTGATTATCCTACTTCCACAAATGATATATAATACTCATTATCGGGAGTCTGCTGTAATAAACCGCCATTAATATTTGATTATTGTATGACCACCATTAATATCTGGTTACTGTACCTAATATTATAATATATATTTCAAAATTAAAACCAATTCTGGCTTTTTAAAAAATAAAATAAAATAGTAGTTCTTTGTATTCGTATGACACTATGTTTAGGGAACTAGCTTTAGATAATTGATTAATTAACGAATATTTTTAGTTCAAAAGCTTATCCATTACAAAACATAACTGTCATTTGTTTAATGAATTAGTGCTCTTAGCAATTAGCATAACTTTGAACATTCCACTTCCTTGACTCATTAGTGAGGCAATCATGAAGGATCATCAAAGATTGAAGGGTTTTCTTTCCTTTTTATCATTTCACTTTGAATGTATTATTTTAATCTATCCAACCTAGTGCCGGCTCAAGTTTTCTATGAGCACAAGACAAATACAAAAATTGTGTTCTTTTCTGTAAGTAATATTAAGTTTGAGTAATAAAATAATTATAATACTAGAAATGAAAATAAGTAAAACATATCTTAGGAAAGCAAAGTTTTGATATGTGCCGTGAGTTATTTATATGTTAAAAATATAAACATAAAGATTTATCCTTTTCTAAAATTTATATTTAAATTACTGATCAAATACATACGTATACGTACATACATAAATACATACATACATACATACATACATACATACATACATAGAGAGAGATGATCAAGAAGATAAATAGAAGTTTTGACATTTGCAGAACAATTTATTATACTGCATTTTTATTTATTATACTAAACTTTATGTTTTATATCGTATTTTTTATTTTTTGTATTAGATTTTAGTTTTTTTATGCTATATTTTGTTTTTTGTAATGACTTTCTATTTGTATGTTTTGGGCATGTCACAAGTCAAACTCATTTCTCTCTCTCACACACGCATACATACATACACACACACACACATATATATATATGAGAAATATTAAATAAAAATAGTTTTTTGTCTAAAAAGAGTAAAAATTAATAAAAGTTTGACATGTTAAATGCTAAAAAATAAATAAAAGATAAATTTTGAATTGTATTTTTATTATTTTTTGCTAGTTTTTTTTGCTCTTTATTTTTTTGTAGTATATTTTTATACTGTATTTTGTTTTTTTACAATATTTTTGTATTGATTTTTTATACTAGATTTTCATTTTTTGTACTTTATTTTTTGATTTTTTGCATTAGGTTTTATTTTTGTACTAGATTTTCTTTTTTTATTCAATTTTTGCTTTTATGTTTTTAGTATATCACATGTTAAATTTTTATTGATTTATACTCTTTGTAGACAAAACTTTTACTAATATATCCAACCCTTGTATATATATACAAGTCTCTAAAAATAAAGAAGAGAAGATTCATGTCAATCCATAACAAGGGGTCACAAATTGTTTCTTTGAGCGAAAACTGATCGAACTCCGAAAAGTATTATGACCAGTCAACTTCTATAAGAATCATAATAACTATTCAAAGTATTCAATAACTCAAAATCGGACCCATCTCTATTTCTCCTTTAAATTTCCCATGTTGTATATACAATACATAAACAATTAAATATTGAATAATTAATTATTTTTATTGGATAATCAAATTAATATATATGTATATGGATAAGCAATAATATTTTATTACTCACTAGGTTATGGCCCGTGTATTACAAAGGTTTAAAAATAAAAATTATGTAATTTTATGAAGTTTTATTAAAATTACACACATAATTAAAATAATTTATTATATAAAAAATATATAATAAAAGTGCAACTGCAATTTAAATCAAGTTTGTTATTTTATTTGGAAATTAAAATTTTTGATAGAGATAATATTTAAAAAATAACAAACTTTGATACAATTTGATATAAAACACTATACATGGTTGAATATTTTTATAAAAAATAAGATTAATAGAAATTAACATTATACTAAATTAAGTAGAAATTTTTTTTGATCAAAATCTCCTAAAATATGATTTTGTTAATAAAAGGAAGTTTAAGTTTGATTATCATTTAAACTAGGTTTTTCCCCGCCACGCGTTGCGGCGGGTTATCGCAGTGCACTCTCGATAATGGGTATTATATATCATTTGCAGAAGCATAAGTTAAACATTAAAATTATATCTTTCATGACGAACTCTATACTAATTTCTCATTAAAACATAAAATTATACAAATATGTTACAAAAATAATAAAAAATTACTCACAAATCCTTCTCATCGATAAAAATCAAAATCTCTAAGCAAACACTGATTTTCTATTAGAACAAATAAATCACCGTTACACCACCAAAACTTTAGAAAGAAATACGTTTGTTTCGCTATATATGTATATATAATATTTGCTATTCAATAATATATATATATTTATATATATATATATATATATATATATATATATATATATGGTGAGGTTATAGTAAAAAAGGTTAAATTGGTGAGAAGTGTGAGAATGATTATAGGCCTTAGATCTACAATTTAATGGTTAAGATTAAAGTTGTATTAAGAAAGTTAGTGGAAGGGTATTTTAGTCATAGACACTTTTGTTGACTTTTTATCATGTTCCCTTCATTTTTTTAAACGGGCATAACTTTTATATACGATATTATCTTTTTAAAAAAACTACACTAAAAAAACGAGCATTTTTTTATCTTTAAAACGAGTATAATATTGTTATATAAAAATAAAAAAAATTACGTTTTCCTTCACCTTTGATATTTTGCAATGCGTCATTGTGTCTTTTGTCTGTTATTGTGTCTTTTTGTTCGTGATTGTTTCTTTTTGTTATTCATTGTGTCTTACTATTTTTTTTATAAAATGATGGCTTTAAAAATAATAATGCGAAACCACACAATCACGTACTTTTTATGTATAAATCATAATGATAAAACAACAACAAATTTATCTAATACAAAAAAAACAATGATAAGATGTAATCAAATTGTCAAAAACATAACACAATGACCTGAACGTAAAACACAATGATAAGCATATTACACAATGACCTGAATGTAAAACATAATGATGCGTATATTACACAATGACATGAACGTAAAACAAAATAATGAGTATATTACACAATGACCTGAACGTAAAACACAATGATGTGTATATTAGTATATTACACAATATAAAGATAAATATAATGATGAATATATTACACAATGACCTGAACGTAAGACATAATGATGAGTATATTACATAATTTTCTGAAAATAAAACACAATGATAAATATATTACACAATGACCTGAATGTAATACACAATGATGAGTATATTACACAATCGTATAAAAATAAAACACAATGATAAATATATTATACAATGACCTAAACATAAAACACAATGACCAAAATTTATTTTTCAAAAAATAAAGACAATTTATGTTTTTTAAAGTTATGAGTTTTAAAAACATAATGATGAAATAACACAATTATGTACTTTTAATACATAAAACATAAAAAATAAATAAGAACAATTTATTTCATGCATAAAAACAATAACAAAATACCAAAATATGATATAAAAAAATTAAACACAATAATAAAAAAATTAAACACAATGACATGAAACATTAAACACAATGAGCTGAAGCATTAAACACAATGATTTTAAGTTTTAAACACAATGACCAAAATACCCTTTTTATTAAATTAAAGAAATGCCACTTGTCAATTTCACAATCCTTCTCACCATTTTTACCAATCTCATCCTTTTTACTTGAACCTAATCCTATATATATATATATATATATATTATTCATACTATTTAATATAATATATATTTACTATTTCAATATAATATACATATTGATACTATTCATTTTGGATGCAATTTAATATAAATAAATGAAATGACGTTTAAAGTAGTGTAATTTTACTTTGTTCATTAAAGGTCCACACATATATACATTATATGCATGAACCGCAAATGTGACGTAAGAGAAAAATGATATAATTGGTGATTATTCATGTATTCAGTTTGGGTTTGTTTTAACCCCACCCCAGCCGTTCTCTCTTTCTCAAGTTGTTAGATACAATGTAACAAGTTATACTGAGCACCCAAATACCCAATTGATGAACAAGGCCACAAGGGCCATACCAGATAACTTTATTCACATCATAATTAGCTTGAAACTGAATCTAAAGCTACTTATCAAGGGAAAGCAATAAAACTTAACATAGAAGCTCACTTATAATTTCATTCTAACACCGTTTATTGATTTAAAATACATATATATTTCATCAATTGTATATATAATTATATACGTAACCATCAATTTTTCCTTCTTTTTGAGATGTGATTTAATTTTGCACCTAATAAGTTTCAAACATTTGTGCATCAATGATTATATTCCCTCCACGTCCATAGTCATTAACCATCATTTTGTAATTGTTAGTGTCATTATCCCCGTTTTCTTAGAACCACTTGTTTTTCCTTGTATTTTTTTTCATTTATTATAAACTATGATCTTACAAACGCAAGAGAACAATATAATTGGTATGGAACAATTAATTTAGATCTCCTAAAATTTTTTCGAAACACATGGTGGTGTATAGATGTGGCAACAAGAATTATCATGTTTTATATCTTATGGAATTAAATTTTTAACCTAAGTCATTAATAAATTAATAATGCCAATCATATGCATCGTATAATTGTGGGAAACTTCATACTAATTTCATAAGCATGATTTGATTAGATGTACTTTTGTACTTGTACTATCTTATTTGATTCTTTATCCTAATGCACAACAATTAATTAAACCCAAAATCTTTAATTTTGACATCGTTATATAGGGGGGAAGAATGTGTATAATGACATTTTAAAAGGCAAAAATCCATTAAACAAGAAGGGACATAATACCTACTTACAAGACAATGTCTCTTAACTCCAATTTTGTTTGGTTGAGAGCTTTTAACATGAAATTTAGAATGTTTTAATGAATAGGCAAAGACAATCAAGACCTAATTTATGAAGTCCCCACAAGGGACAGAATAAGTTCAAACACATTTCTATGACGAATGATGTGGACCCTTGTCTTCTTATGAATTACACTTTCAACCCTTTGAAGTCTATGAAATACATTTCGAGACCCCTCTTCACTTCAAGGTATTCATGATTGATATGGACGGAATTTTTGATGGGATGATCCGACAAATTTATGGCTGTTCGTACACGTCTTCCTCAGAGAGGCCAAGTTGAGACTAATACACCCAACCTTTTGTTTTGTTGTCAAATTCGGCTTTATGGTTTGTAACGTGTTTTGGAAGCACAATAAATATATGATGTTGTTTTCTACTTGAAATATTTATGTAATTTGGTAGACTGAAGATTTTGAATGCTTCAATGCAAACAAGTTATAACTTATAGATACTTCACTAGCTAGATGCAAAATATATGTCGTCACAATAGAAGCCAAATGTCGTCACAATAGGTTATAGCGACGACTTGTCACCACAACAAAGTCGTTTCTATTGTTTAGTCACTATAGGTTTGAAAACATGTGGTCGCTACAACTTTTTCAATAGGTGGCAAGTATTTGGTCAAAGCCCCCTATTTCTTATTGGCCCTATGGAGGCTATGTGTCGTTGCTATAGCTTAAAAAAGTCAAAAAAAATATATTTTCGGCCTATAGAGGCTATTTGTCGTCGCTACAGAGGGATTTATAGGAACGAAAGGTTGTCATCCCTATTGGGGTAGTCGCCCTAGATCCAGTTTCTTGTACAGATGAGTTAGATAGAGCATGTTAATAACCATGTTGTCTATCCTTTGTATCATTATATATAATTATAATTATTGTAAATGTTATCAATATACATCTTGTTTTTAATAAAATTGTGAAAAACCGAAACCAAAATGTAAACATTATTAATTCGTTTTTATATCTTTAATGGTTTGATATGAGTCTTTTGGTGCGAATTGAATAGAATCCCATTAAGTTTGGATATAGAAATCATCCAATGACTTTACACAATTAACTCGTTGTCGTCAAATAACAAAAGCAACTTTATTTCTTCGGATCTTTGTAAACTTTATTTATTCCAAGAAAGTAACTACTGTTAAGAAATGAAGGAGCTTGGTGTAAATGTGTATTGTGAAGTTTTTAATTAGGCGGTTATTATTATTATATTTTTTTGGACTGTAGGCAAAGTATCTTCGCGTGCTAGCCACTGGAACCAGACGATAAAACCAAAGTTGATTTCTTGATCACAACAAGATTGTATCCCAGATAAACGGAAACCGGATCAATCCGTAAACTTTTGCTCATGCTTATGTTTGAACCTTTGACTTCAGTGATATGTAGTTTGTTCTCTTCATTGCAGTACCAACTGGTTAGAAGCACGATGGTTACTATTAGATTAAATGGATAAAGTGGTATATGGGTTGAGAACATTAAACTTTAGGGAGTGAAGTGCAATTCTTCTATAATATTAATAATTTGCACATTCCATGGTTGTAACAAGCGAAGGCCTCCCAAACATTATTGCCCCACTAAGGGGACAACACATTAAGAAAATTTATTAATTTAAAATTAGAATGGATATTGAAAATTCATATGGATGATTGCATTACTTCGTGACCATAAATCATAACGTCAAGCCTCTTTCACAGAAGATGGTATCGGATACTATTGCATGAATTTTAAATATATAGACACACACACATAAAATTTTTTATTAATTAAGATATACTTTTGGTTAAAATCTTTTTTTTTAACTAATTTATAGAATCAAACAAGTTAAAATGATCTCCGAAAAGATAATTAAATATTTATATGTCTGGCAAAATGGGCGTGTTAGGTTGGATTGGGTAACGGGTTAGGATGTGTTTTAAGAAAAATCGGTTTGGGTCTAAATGAGTCGCTAATAAAAACATCAATTTAGCTCAAGTTTAATGAGTTATAATGAAACAAATAATTTATTTGAATATTTTTTAATGATTTTATCATTAAATATACTATTAATTATTTTTATTTGCTTGAATTCATTATATATATTCATATAGTTTTTAAGTTACCTATCTTGATCCGTATTGTGTTAAAGTGTTACCCATCTTAACCTATTTTATGTCATAATATTACCCATTTCAACTTAAAATAAAATAATTATTACCTAAATCTACCCATTTTTTACTATAAACCAAAATTGTCATGTCTAAATATTTAAATAGGTGTCTCTTCCAATGGTCATAGATTTCACATTTCAGGAACAAAAAATAATCAATTTAAAAAAAAATCATTACTATAAATTATTTTTAAATATCTACCATTGTTGTTTTCTTTTAGTTATCACTAGGTACAAATATATTGTGACCCATTTAAGAATTTATATATAAATACACTAGCCTATAAACAGGTATACTACACGAGTTAAATAATAGGAAAACATGAATTCTTAAATGTATATATAATAATAGTTGAATAGAGAATATTTAAAAAAAACATACAAGTGTAGAACCACCGAATATCAACATTAAGTTTTGCGTTAAGTATATTGAAAACATCAACTATGGAATAAAATGGGTGTCTATTAGGTATAAAAAGATTCGTATAAAAATTAGTTTTGGGTCAAATAATGGGTTGAGAAACAAGATGCTGGAATGCTAAAGAATTGCCAAGTGTTCATAAATATACTCTTTCATTAGTTTAAGAAGAGAAGACATTTGTAATAAAAAGATAAAACTAAATGCCGTATATTTTTCATTAGCACAGGAAATTTAGTTATCATATATACTATACTTGTAGTTTTTGTGGGATGATGACATAAGAACATAATTTTGTCCAAAAGAGTAAAAACAATCATAAAAGCGTCATTTGAAATCACTAACGGATTTCATGCAGTAATACAGGATGTGTTGGAAGCATCTCATTGAACTATACAATCTTAGCTTACATGGTTTGGAAATTATTTTTTTTAATTTAGTTTATCGTTTAGATTTAGTTTTTAAGTTTATCTTTCGGGTTTAGAGTTACTTTTTAGGGTTTAGAGTTTAATTTTAAGGATTAGGATTACGGTTTAGCTTTTTGCATTAGTGTTTAGGCTTAGCTTTAAAATTTAGATTTAGTTTTCAACTTTAGTTTTTACCTTTAGAGTTTAGGGTTTAGCTTTAGAGTCTAGAGGTAAGTTTAAGTTTCAACGAGATTGTTACAACGCATTCGAAATGAGTTCAATCCGAAATATTTTAAATTGTTTTTAGGCAAAATTTTGTTTTTAGTGAAACTTACTCCTATAATTTTCTAAATATGGGTATAGATAATTTGAAAACATTTTCTTAATGCAAAAACTTTGAAAACCCACTTTCTAACCATTGATTTCATGCTTGTGTGGTTGAGATTAATCCATGGTTTTTTGATTTATTTTACTGTTTCATTAAATGTAGGAAAAGTACAGAAAGGGTAAACTTGTCATTTACACTTTTGTACTTGAAATGAATTATTAATCTCAATAAAGTACAAGATTATCTCTTTCATCCCAACCCACCTCCCATTTACCCCATCAAACACTCAAATTTCAAAATCAGAACACTCAAATTTCAAAATGAATTCGGTCATGTGGTCTAAATCGAAACCCGCAAGTATCCAAATCAAGCCTCATGAACGTCATTCTCATGTTTTAACATCGTAGCTTCAGGTGGCGTTGGTGACGTGGAAGACAACAACCACTAACGACGTGAAATAGGGGTTCCAACCGTCCAACCGTAACGACTTTCAACGGTAACCGGCGTCGTAATAACGAAAGCCAACATCAAAGAAAGGTTAGGCATGTGTTTTACTATGTTTGTTGTTTTTGGGATGTAAGAAATGTTCATGTTATTGAACTAGGTTAGACTCTTGTGTTTATTACGTCATTGTAACTGTTATGTAACAGTGGGATAACTACTGCTTTAACTGGTCATGGATTTATTTAGTTAGCATGTTGTGTTTATTACGTCATTGTGTTTAATACGTCATTGTAACGCAAAATGTAACTGTTATGTAACTATGGGATAACTACTGCTTTAACATTGTCCCTTGATTTAATTGGTGTTTGTAATAGATAATATACTCTAGATACACTGTTGGTACTTGTACTTCTACTTTTTAGATGATACATTGGTCGTAGTTTTCTTTTGGTTTTAATTTAAAATTACTTCAATTTTATTTTTAGATAGGTCAAATCCTATAATTAGAGTAGTAGAAAAGTACATCATAGGGAATGGTAACCATATCAAACATCATTACAAAAAATCCAACAATATTTTCAAAAAAATACACAAAAAGTACTGGTGAGATCTTTGAAAACGGAATGTAAAACCTCATTCACGAGTAGTTATATGTAATATATAGGCAATTCGAGATTTTTGATAAAATATGAGAACCAAAGATGTAAAAATTGTGTAACAATTGTGTAACTTGTACAGAAACCAGTTTCATTTCTCAAGACAAACTCCATGCACAAGCGAAACACAGGCAACTAGTAAGTATAAAAATTTTCATCAAGAAATTTTGACGAATCGTTCTCTTTGCATCTACCTCGTGCATCTTGTTCTTTCTAAGAAGACCAGAGATAATATCAATGGATCTTGGGCACATAGGAGAATCTCTCTAACCTACATCTATAACAACATGTTTGTTATACGTATAGCATATGTAAAGTCATGTGAAGCGACAGTAATTATTACATAACAACTTGAAAAAATATTACTAACATCGGTAAAAATTGACATATACTTAAAACAAATGTAACACAATGTGTAATAACTGTATTTTATACGTACTCGATAAGTAACAAAGTTGTTTCAGTCAATCAATATGTGAAAATGCTATTTTATCTAGGATTAATAGATGAGTGGTTGAGATTAAAGATGAATTTTCTGAATTTTTACCCACATGTACTTTACATGTTTTTTAATGTTTTCTATCCAAAAGGACGTCCTCCTTGTGCCAACCCACACCTCGTTTCCGTCAAAAGCTGAACAAAGTACAAAAGATATAATTATGACATGTCACATCAGTTAAAACATTTAAAAAAAATATTTGAAACTGATTCTACAAATGTATCATATACGTAACATAAGTGTAGCAATGACGCATGAACCTAAAAAATACATGTAACATCGTTGTTAATATGTAACATCTTTGTAAAATAGGTGCACTACTTGTGTAACAATTCATGAACCTAAAAAATACCAGTATCATCGTTGTCTTTGTAATGATGCGTTACCGAATAAACAACATTCTCATTGACAAGATCAATGTGAAGACATAACAAAACAACTTTCCATGTAAAAGTTACCGAATAAACAATATTCTCATCGATACGATTAGTGTGAGAAACATGACAAACAACTTTTCCTGTGAGCTATCTAAGCTGTTATATGTAACACTTTGTGTAACGAACGTAATTTATATGTAAAACATATGTAACATAGTAAAACAAAGATTGTTGTTATATGTAAAACCTTTGTAACATAGGTGGATTAACTGTGTAATAATTCAAGAATCTAAAAAACATTGGTAAAATCGTTGTAATTGTTATGATGCGGCCTAGGAGGCTGCGTAGGCGCTAGGAACCCTCCACTAAAAACTATATGTAAAACATTGGTAACGTCGTTGTATTTGGCGTGTGTAATGAACGTAACTTATATGTAAAACATATGTAAAATAGTTGTTTCAAGTAAAGCATATGCAACATAGTAAAACAAAGATTGATGTTAATGTGTCCTAGGAGGCTGCCTATATAGGGAACACACACATTTAAACGAATATGGTTTTCTTGTTCGTGTTCGTTCTTTAAGTTAAACGAACCTAAATAAGCGAATATAAACGAACGTTCACAAACGTAAATGAACAGATGGGACGTGTGTTCATGTTCGTTCGTTTAGTTAAACATTGGTAATATGGTTGTATTTGTTATAATGCGGCCTAAGAGACTGAAAAAGGTAAAAACATCGTTGTATTTGGTAACATCATTGTATTTGTTATGATGCGGCCTAGACTGAAAAAGGTAAAAACATTGGTAACATCGTTGTATTTGTTATGATGCGGCCTAGGCGCTATGCGCCCCTCCACTAAAAACTATATGTAAAGCATTGGTAACATCGTTGTATTTGTTATGTGTAATAAACGTAATTTATATGTAAAACATATGTAACATAGTTGTTTCAAGTAAAACATATGTAACATAGTATAACAAAGATTGGTGTTAATATGTAACACCTTTGTAACGTAGGTGCAAATAAACATATATGTAATCAAGTGATTCTTTTAACAATACATTGAAAACATTGGTTAAATATATATATTGTTTACAAATACAACTTTCCCTTAACAAAATATACAACTTTATCTTGTACATGCTCGGTGGACGTCGCTTCTATAACTTAGACAGATATATGAGCTTTACAATCCGTAACTTGAAAAGACATGTTCCTAACAGACATAAAAGATTAATCTAACATGTCGAATTTCCGCTTTGACTGAGGCCTACCAGGTTTGTTGCATTTTAGGTATTTGTGTGTGACCTGATCGCTTTTTTTTCTTTGTTTGCCCAACACGAATTGAAAAACCCGAACATTCTGCATAATTCTTGTACATTCTAAGAACATCACTCCAAGAACCATATGTGGCACCTACAGTTGGTTTTACATCACAACCTTTATTCAGACCCCAAACCTTGATACCGTTAGGAGTAAGAAACATGTAACATCCTTCAAAATCTTCTACTTTTTTAGCATGATGAAAAAAAGACATAAATTGAAATATTGAAGTATAAATAACGTAACATGAACATAGCATACAAGTAAATGTCATGCACAAACCAATTACCATTTGCTTTTCTGCTTTGCTGAACATCTTCAGAGGTTGTTACTTCTTTTTCAGGTGGGAAAACCAAATGATCATCAACATCTAAGATGATTGAACGTAAAAAAATAAAATAAAATTGTTGTTTTTAACAAGAATAAAATGAAACACATGTAAATAAATGGCAATCTACCACCATTTGACGGGATTTCATAACATTCTTTACGTATCAGTGGCAAATTTGGAACATAACCATCCTCTTCATCAACATAGAGAATTGGATCATCGTTTATGGGATGTACTGAGAAAAACATAAATTTGGAACATAACCATCATCTTCATCAAAAAAAAAAAAAAACAAATGATAATAAGAAAGAAGACACTATAGAAATAAATATAGATTGTCACCTTCTATCTCTGATGCAACAAACGATTCTTCATTGTAGCTTGCAATCAAAGAATCAAACATGTTTAGATCAAGTGTAGAATCCATACAAAGACAACTTTAAAATAGAAAGAGAAGTTCATGCAAAGGAAATGAGATGTTTAGGAATTTAAAAGTGAAAAAACACATAGAGAGAATGGCCTTGACGTGGGGAGAGTGGCTACTTTGTAAAAATGTAATTTTGTCAAATAAAAAGTATAAATGGAGGTGACACACTCTTACAAAAAACAATTTTTTATTAATAAGAGACAAGATGGTTGTAGACAAACATGACACATAGTACAAAAGGTTGTCCTTTGTTCTAGAAAAAAAAGGACACAAAGCCTAAAATTATTTAGACTCTTTTACCAATTAAATAAAAAAAAATTGAGACCGTATGCAAACTTTACGTAATAAAACATGTACACTATAAAAAAGGGGATAAATTTAACGTAACAACACACATATGCTGTAAAAAATGCCGTTACCGCCATATAAGGTGAAAAATACGTCCCTGAAATATTTAAAATGACGTGAAAATATATAATCGCTTTTCGTGTGTGACAAAAAAACATGTGTAACAAACAACATGTATAAAATAAAACGTTAATTTACTTTTTAATGTAGAAAAACAACATAGAAATAAAGGTGAAAAAAAATCTCAACAACGTAACACTGGTGTAACTTCTAGACGTTAACTGATGGCCAGATGCATATGAAAAATTCAAATCATAGTGTTACGTTCCTAAATATTTGAAATGACGTGAAAAAACATAATCCCTTTTCGTGTGTGACAAAAAAAAATATGTGTAACAAACAACATGAATAAAATAAAACGTTAATTTACTTTTTAATGTAGAAAACAACAGAGAAATAAAGGTGAAAAAAATCTCAACAACGTAACACTGGTGTAACTTGTAAACGTTAACTGATGGCCAGATGGTATGAAAAATTCAAATCATAGAAAGATATGGTGTAAAAATAATAAAAAATGCATACAAGTATATAGGGGTAAAAAGACATGTTTGCCCAAATGAATTTAATAATAAGGTGGTGATAAAGGGGTTTTCATGGTTTTCTCACTAAGGTGGGGTTTCCAAATTATGTATTTCCTTCTAAATATTAAACTCACTGATTATATATGTAACGATAAAAGACTTCATGCAAGCTCATTAATTGTTTTTATAGCAAAACAACAAAGACCACAATTTATTAATTACAATATGTTTTTAATGTCATTTTGTAGTGTTTTGCGCATATCATTATTTAAAAGATTGTTTTGAGTGAGTGATGTTTGAACAATTAGTAAAATATACGATGTACCGACATCTCACATGGGATCACTATGAGTGTTTGCATCAGGGGTTTTAAGATAATCTGGTTTAACTACGAGCCAGAGTCAAAGATATCATACAATTTGCTGAGATTCTTGTTCGTCATTTAGGGTTCGTAAGTCATGGTTTTCCTAGGAACCTTACAATTTTGACTTCATTGTCGTAAAACATTTATTTTTGTATAATTTGTAAAATATATATAATGAAAATCATAATGACTAGAAGCAAGTTTCCTTACTTTAGAACCACTGTATTTTCTAGCTATTTATTCTTTTAAGTTGCACAAACTAATCTATTTTATATTCAGATTTGAACAGTTAACGTCAAGTACCACTGTGCACATTGACACTACCATCTAGAAGGACACCCACATTTGGAAAACCCCCTAACTCAACATATATCATTTTTTTTTGCTTCATGTGAGATTCGAATGCAAGACCTTTCATTCAGGTGAAGGGGTACATTAAGCTATATGCCTTTTGGTAAAAAAATGTTTTACTTAACTATCTTAACTAAAACCATTAATAATTGGTGGCCAAAAACTTTAAATTAATGAACATAACCATCTTAAGATGGTTGATAGCTTCTTTTATTGATTATCTTTACTTTTCTGTTCATCTTTTTCTAACCGGTGACATTAATTAAACTTCAATTTTCATATATACATAAATAATGTCATTTAATATATTTATTTATTTTGTGATTTCATTTTTGTCCTTGCTTAGCTTGGGAATAAAAAGTTTTTATCTAAATGATTAAGATATGAGTGTAAGGTCAAAATGGGTTAGGATAAAAAATTAAGAAAGTTGCAATAGTTAACCACCTATGGTTTATCGAAGTGTTATTCAGGACTATATTTTTAGGAAAATGTGGTAATAAGGTTAGGATTTGCTTGATATAAAAATGATTGAAAGATACGAATGAATAAAATATAAATTTTATTTTGAACGAAATTAAAATAGTATGTTTGATAATTATTTGCAATTAACAAAATGATCTTAAATTTTATTTCATTTTATTTTTTTAGTCTATTGGATGATTTAGAGTTGGATGGGAACATCTTTTGACATAGTGTTATATATAAGTAGCAAAGGAGTTAAGTTGTTTATGAGTTGCTCTAGATTCGCTTTTGTAGTTGTGTAACAAGTTCGATCAAGCAAGTTTCATCAAGCAGCCTTAAATTTATATATACACACATACTCATAATAAATTTTATCTATATGTAACGTTAACATAAATAACTAAATAGTTATGTGTAAGACTAAATCACATCTAAAATGCTAACCCTTGTAATATACAAATTGAATATAAAATATAAAATATTAAGTTTTCTATCAAAGATAAAGCATTTTTTACTAGACTTTTTATCCCCTTTTTTAATTAGATGGATTGATTAAAAAAATATTAAATAATTACTTTAACTAATAAAACAATAATTATAAACTATAATAACTACAAGAATGCTAACCCTTATATTATATGAATTAAATAAAAAAAATGTAAACATTAATTTTCTATTAAATATTCACTGTTGCAAATAAGAAAGAAATTCACTATTTTTGTAATTATTAGAGTTAAAAAGGTGTTAATTTAAAAATAATATTAAAACTAAATGATCAAAAGCGTAATTTCCTATCATTTTTATAACTTTTGTTTTAAAATACTTTTTTATTAAAATTATACGCTTTTATAAAAAGTAAATAAATAAAAGTGTTCTTATGGTTAGTTTAAGTCTCATGATGATTGAATATATAAATGCAATAGGAGAACGAGATGATGCGTGTTTAGGTTGCTCGTGGGGATTGTTTCAGAATTGAATCTAGGGGTAACTTTGATGTTTTTGTTGACACAATATATATATATATATATATATATATATATATACATACATATATACTGGAACATCATGCTCGTCACGATCTTTTTTACGAAAAATACATATTGTTAATCTCTTTAATGGTAAGGTAAAGTTGCCCGTTTACATATATAATGCTACTTGATTTAGCGATTAAAAAAAATTAGTCATTTTGCTAGTGAGTTTTACGTACTGAGTTGTAAGTTGTTTTAATTGTATAGTGTACGTACGAATTCTCAAAGGTGGTTTGATAAATTAAATGCGTATTCATAGACCATAGTTGAGTTTGACTTGTGAAAGGAATTATTTATTATGCTTTGTACGAGTTGATGATTGTAAACCACATATGAGAAAGTAAAAGAGAATCACCAAAATTCTCATCAAAATCTCAGATTTTACATATTTCAGACAGGAACTGAGAACCCGACACTATTATTTTCAAAACTAGGCCACCGAAAAAGGGAAAACAACTAAACAAAAATTTAGTTATCATTATTATATGTGTCTATATAAGAGGATCTTCACATAAAAAGCTCATTTGACCTAATAAGGCTAATATTTTTTTTTTAAAAAAACTCAAAAACCAACCAAAATAAATTCCGATTGAACTCATTTGTGTATCACTGTAAAACTGACGTACTTGTCGAACACTAAACCCAAAACAATAAACCAGGGCATGCTCAAGCTTTTTGGTGAACCAAAGCGAGTGAAAAATTGTGATTTTTTTCTACTGTAAATAAAAACTCATCTTCTATCCGTGATTATGACACAAAAAATATAAATAATCATGAAGGAGAAAGCTACAAAAAAAATAAATCACAAACAAAATATATCGATTAATTAAAAATATTAAAACAAAAAATTCTTTTTACACAAATCAGAATTCGTTAAAAAAAAACCCCAAAAGCCAATGTGGGATTATCCTACATTGTAGAGGCATTGTTTTTTGAGAAAGAATATCTTAGGTTCACATTCAAGCAATGAAGGAATATTAGGGTGTAGTTTATGAGTATGAGTAGAATAGTATGAATGTTAAAAAAAACCCCAAAAATTTGAAGTCTCTAGATTTTGGTCGCCCAAGCTAGGACTTTTTTTATAACATACTAGAGTCGGCCTTGCAATAAACTCTAAAACTAAAACTAAAACATAAACTTTAAAATCAAACATTAAACTAAAGAGAAAAGCTAAAAAGAAAACAATAAAATCTAAACACCAAAGTTAAATGTCAAAGCTAAACCAATAAAGCTAATATTGTAGTGTTTGACGAGACGGTTTCAATGCCGTCAAAATGAGTTCAATCGGAGTTTATTTGAGTTGTTTTCAAAGTTTTTAAAATTTGTTTTAGTCTTCATAGGCAAAATAAATTTTTTATTTGATCTTACCCATAAATATAGTGATTTATTCAAGTGGTAACCAATAAGTTATAAAGAATTAAAAATAATCATTTATAGCCATAAGAGATAAAAAAGTAATTTTCTTTAAAGTTGAAAAAAGTTACTTTTATATATTATAAATTTATGTTTAGATATGATTATTCTAAAAAAAATGGTGAATGCCACTATTAGACGCTCCTCATCTACCGGTCTCACGGCCAACATGAGGGAGGTAAATCACGTAACCAATGGAAAATTGAGTGATGCCAAGATTTGAACCCTAGACCTCCATTTTAGATTCTCACCTCCTTACCACTAGGCTACTATTATAGGGACATGATTATTTTAGTCCTCAACTAACAATGGTTCTTAACTAAACATCATATCTCTTTATATATATAAACTTAATTTTGCAATGTCGATTGAGTTTAAACATTTACAAAACTTACATTTTAGTTTTGTGAAATATAACTTATTCATTTGACTATGAATGATTAATTCACATATCTTTTCTTTGGGGCGGATGTCCTGGCACATCGAAAATCAATCGGGTTAGCTGGTCAAAAGTTACAGCTCAGAAAATATTTGGGTGGTTTGGGCTTGGGTTTATTAAAAATTTCAAATATGAGCATGCTAACATGGTGGTGGTGGAGATTCAAAACAGAAAAAGGTAGACTCTGAAGGAATGTCGTATGGGCTTTACATCACAACTCGAGATCTTGGTCATCAATACCAGCTAAACTTTCAATGTCTGGAGTGTGGAAACAAATATATAAGACGAAATGTGATCTAAAGAAATTTCATATTGACATCTCGCAGTTGCTTGTTGGAATGGTTGGAAGAGGGGATCAGATTCAGTTTTGGTTAGACAATTGGGTTGGAGATGCAACATTACCAAACTGGTTTCCAACACTCTTTCAACTTCAATGTTCGAAACAATGTCTCATATCTGACACATACAATCTTATTAATGAAAGAGTAGTATGGTCTTGGAGTTGGAGGAGACAAGTACTTGATCCTGGTGAAGATACTGAGTTAAGAAATCTAATTGACTTACTTGTTGCTGTCCAGTTTTTGGATACAAATGATATCTGGAAATGGAAAGGGGGTAATTTTGATCACTTTACAATCAAAAGCATTGAAGAATTGTGCAATAAAAAGGAGGTCACCAGGTGGAGTTTAATGTTCCGTGGAGCAACTGGGTACTCAAATAAGTTAATCTGTTTGGTTGGAGAGCATAAATGGGTAGGATCCCAACAACAACAAAAACATTGTTAAAAAGAAACATTTGTCTTGAAAGCACAATTTGCAAATTATGTAGTGGTGAAGATGAAACGGTTGATCACTTTTTTATCTCGTGTCCGGTGGAAAATTACATACGAAATCGGGTAAGCAGATGGTGTAAAATAAGCCCGATCTTTGCTTTAATGCTTTCTCTTTTCGTGACCTGGTTGAACTTTATAAAATAATAAGAACAGACAAGAGAATGAGGAAGATTGAGCAATGAATTATATAGGTAGCATGCTGGTGTATTTAGAAGACATGAAATGAAGTTCTATTTCAACATGTACAAGTAACAAAAGAAAAGATCGTGGAGGACATAATAACGCTTGTGTCACACCCCCAAATTCCCACACGTGGTGTCAGTCCACGTGGGTGTGACGTGGCCAGAATCACAGCTCAAGGTCATATAGACCACCTCTATATGCGTTTACAAATACAATGTTTGACACACACACTTAATCAAAATAGTTTGCAGCGGAATATTAAATCATAGCAGCGGAAATAAAGATGTTTGATACATGCAGCGGAAAATACTTGTTTACACAGCGGAAATTAAATTGTCAGACATAATACTGTTTAATACATAAACCAAACGAAATAGTTTTCAAAAGATGAACAAAATGCATGCGGGGTCCTATGCTCAATCCCCTATGTGCATTCCTGTTTCAAGTGCTTGCCATGCTAATTACCTGAGAATACAAGTTAGAAAAAGTGTCAACACAATGGTTGGTGCGTTCACAGGTTTTGATATACATATATAGTAAGAAAGTGTGTCATGCTGTTTATCATATGTTAGTACCGAGCCCTAGGCTCCAAGTGTCAGTGCGTCACTACCGAACTAGACTTGTTTGTCCTTGCCTCTGCTATGTCTCGTATACATAGCAAGTTAGGTCAGAGTTTGCACGGGTTATGACATCCAGTCAACATGGTGCCCCGTGGGGTTAGTCATTCCCTAATGGATCCATTCAAACCTACCACGTTGTTCGTACATTAACGGTAAG